>JAGFBZ010001773.1:7500-607500 GCA_018398805.1 Hirundichthys speculiger
AGGTAACATAAATTAATAGTCCATTATATTGATAATCAGTGTGACGTGGAATTTCATGTGAAATGTTTTAATATAATTCATTCATAAGATTCCCCAGGGTGATAGGGTACCTATTAAAGTGGCCGGTGAGTGTGTATAACAGATAATATTAAATCTTAAATTAATTTCACATAGATTTAGCAAAAAACTAAAGTGATTTTCATTTATCATTCATAATGGGACAGTCAGACCTACATAATGTTTAAATCTGCTGCATTAAGTTTCAAGTTCAAGCGCTCTAAAAGAGGGAGGGAGATTAATTAAGGTGGTGAAATAAATATAGTGGTGAAATAAATGTAATTTACGAATTTACACAGCAAAGGGTTAGCAAAAAGACTAAAGAGTCAATGCAGGTCCCCCTGAGATTTGAACTCAGATCACTGGATTCAGAGTGGCAAAGTGCTAACCATTACACCATGGAACCCCCATATGAGTACAAAAATGTCATGAAATTTCAAAAGTACAGTGACATGTGGTGGGGCAAATCCCAAAATGTTTTGAGTCAGAGAACAGTCATGCAAAGCAAAAAGACTAAAGAGTCAATGCAGGTCCCACTGAGATTTGAACTCGGATTACTGGAAAATCTCAAAATGTTTTGAGTCAGAGAACAGTCATGCAAAGCAAAAAGACTAAAGAGTCAATGCAGGTCCCACTGAGATTTGAACTCAGATCACTGGATTCAGAGCCCAGAGTGCTAACCATTACACCATGGAACCCCCATATGAGCACAAAAATGTCATGAAATTTCAAAAGTACAGTGACATGTAGTGGGGCAAATAACAAAATGTTTTGAGTCAGAGAACAGTCATGCAAAGCAAAAAGACTAAAGAGTCAATGCAGGTCCCACCAAGATTTGAGCTCGGATCACTGGATTCAGAGTCCAGAGTGCTAACCATTACACCATGGAACCTCCATATGAGTACAAAAATGTCATGAAATTTCGAAAGTACAGTGACATGTGATGGAGCAAATCCCAAAATGTTTTGAGTCAGAGAACAGTCATGCAAAGCAAAAAGAATGAAGAGTCAATGCAGGTCCCACTGAGATTTGAACTCAGATCACTGGATTCAAAGTCCAGAGTGCTAACCATTACACCATAGAACCCCCATATAAGTACAAAAATGTCATGAAATTTCGAAAGTACAGTGACATGTAGTGGGGCAAATAACAAAATGTTTTGAGTCAGAGAACAGTCATGCAAAGCAAAAAGACTAAAGAGTCAATGCAGGTCCCACCAAGATTTGAGCTCGGATCACTGGATTCAGAGTCCAGAGTGCTAACCATTACACCATGGAACCTCCATATGAGTACAAAAATGTCATGAAATTTCGAAAGTACAGTGACATGTAGTGGGGCAAATAACAAAATGTTTTGAGTCAGAGAATAGTCATGCAAAGCAAAAAGACTAAAGAGTCAATGCAGGTACCACCGAGATTTGAACTCGGATCACTGGATTCAGAGTGCAAAGTGCTAACCATTACACCATGGAACCCCCATATGAGTACAAAAATGTCATGAAATTTCGAAAGTACAGTGACATGATAGTGGGGCAAATAACAAAATGTTTTGAGTCAGAGAACAGTCATGCAAAGCAAAAAGACTAAAGAGTCAATGCAGGTCCCATCGAGATTTGAACTGCAATCACTGGATTCAGAGTCCAAAGTGCTAACCATTACACCATGGAACCCCCATATGAGTACAAAAATGTCATGAAATTTCGAAAGTACAGTGACATGTAGTGGGGCAAATAACAAAATGTTTTGAGTCAGAGAACAGTCATGCAAAGCAAAAAGACTAAAGAGACAATGCAGGTCCCACCGAGATTGGAACTCAGATCAGTGGATTCAGAGTCCAAAGTGCTAACCATTACACCATGGAACCCCCATATGAGTACAAAAATGTCATGAAATTTCGAAAGTACAGTGACATGTAGTGGGGCAAATAACAAAATGTTTTGAGTCAGAGAACAGTCATGCAAAGCAAAAAGACTAAAGAGTCAATGCAGGTCCCACCAAGATTTGAACTCAGATCAGTGGATTCAGAGTCCAAAGTGCTAACCATTACACCATGGAACCCCCATATGAGTACAAAAATGTCATGAAATTTCGAAAGTACAGTGACATGTGGTGAGGCAAATCCCAAAATGTTTTGAGTCAGAGAACAGTCATGCAAAATTATTTAGAGCATACACCCTTGCCTTGATATCAAATTTTACTCAGAAACAGAGTGAATTACTGAATTGTACATTTAAAATCTTTATTAGTATGATGTTCATTGCTAGTTTTGCTCCAATATCACCATGTAAAAACTCAGTTGTCTTCTTCTTCTGAGATGCAGAACATGTGATGAACCCTTCTCATCTCTGGCTGTTAACTGTTAACTGTTAACCCCTTCACTGGCTCTCCTCGACAGAACCTGAAGACCAGAGAAAAAACAGCATTACCAGCGATGAAGGACTTGGCTTGAAATTCTCAAACAGAGAGATCTGCATTTTGCTCACCTGCTTCATTTCCATAGTCACAGCTGATGGAGAGACAAGATGTTAAGTCATATGATGCAAGAGCAAAGAAACAAAAGTGATGCACATGGTCGAACCTGCCCAGTGAGATGACGGTAACAACAGAGGTCCATCCACAGACACACCATAAACCAGTTCAGCCAGCCAGGACACCTCAGATGGGTTGTCAACAAAAGTTTCATCTGATTCATCCAAACCGCAGCTCAGCTTCTATCAATGGTGTAAATACGCACTTTACTTTGTTTTAAGGCGTAAACAACAAAAAATGAATTATGGAAGTTAATAACTGTAATTAAATGTAGTGACAGAGTGACAGAAAAGAATCACTGGACTGTTTTTCACATTTGCTTCTTTCACCTGACCTGATAGAGAGCCTTCATCCTCCTCTTTGGTCCAAGCTGTGACTGTTTCCGCTGCAACACTGCAGTCAGACTGGGAGGACGTGAGGTTGTGGCAGTGGAGTCTCTGTCTTAAGTGTATTATGTCACAGATGTAGGCCTCTTTGTAGAAACTAGAGGCTGAGAAGACATAAAGCAAACCAGTTTAAAAATGGATGTCTAGGAGTTTTGTGAACTGACAGGCATGAAGTCAAGCTCTGCTGACCCTGCATGTCTTCCAGCTGTTGTATATAGCTGACTGCGTCTCTGGTGTTGATGTGAAATCGGTGGCTGTCACACAAGTGCTTTAGGATGTGTTTAGAGTGGAATGCTGAATGAGTGTAGTACACCAGTTTAGGGAGGCAAAGAGAGCCCACTGCAGTGATTTCAAACCTGCAGCCCTGGGGAGCAAGAGGGAGGCACAAATAAAAGTGAGAGCCATTCAGTGAGTTGATCTGTAAACCAAACAGAGAAGTGTGGAACAACCTGGAAAGTGAAGCGATCGATATCGCTCCAAGACAAGTCAAACAGCGCATACTGCTTCCCTTCCACCTCCTTTGGAAAAACACCAGTTCATACAAGCAAACCAGAGAAACTCAAAAGGTACAAAATGTAAATATCAATCTTCAAATCAATTCCTTCAGTGACTGATTTGTACATGCAAAGATAAACTTCTATCTTCATGCAAGGCAGCTGGTTAAGTTGAAACAGTAAAAACTCCACCTGACAAATATGGACTCCTGTCACTGCCACACCAAGAAGAATTAAACTTCTTCGCTCCTTTTTCTCCTGCACGTAGCAGAATCAGTTAAAATAGGGAGACAAAAATCCAGCAGAGATATTCTTGTAACTTATCAATAAAATTTCCCAGTAAAGCAAGTAATGCAGGGCGACTGTCAGTTTAATGTGCTTAGTGAGTATATTTCAATGAAAATAAATTCTTTGTTGTTTCTTTAATGAATATAAACACGAGTCAGACCTGTCTCATCCTGTAGAAGGTCACCGCTCCGTCCTGCAGGCTGCTGGCCTGTCTGATAAACTGCAGGATGGCTCGGCTACGTGACAAACCCCTCAGCTCACCATGCAGTGCTGGACAGTGCTGGAGGAGGTAGTCTCTCCCTCTGCGCTTTATGAGCTGACTCAAACACACACACATGAGCATGCTAATGTTGTTGTCAAGGTCAGGCACAAAATTGGCTGGCTTTGAGGGGAAAAACACACGATCATTTCAGAAAACTAAAAAACAAAATGAGAGTTGGACAAAACAATGTGACAAACTCAAAAAGAACCATATTTTCAGGAAACGGAAGATTTCATGAAATAATTTTTCAGCACTGTTGCCAGAAATAACAGTGTTTTCTGCTTTCTCAACTCTGCTTGTATTTTTGAGTTTTTTGGGAGGTTTCTCAAAATCACTCACAGGGTTTTAATTTTGTTACCCTTAAAAAGCTGTGTGTTCTGTTCTGTCAGGTGAAAGTGTTGTGGTGATACTTGTATTTATGGCTTAATCACTGTGTTTTAAAACTAAGAGCCATATTATTATCCATCATCATCATTACTTTTTACCCAAGAAGGGAAGTAATCTTCAGGAAGAAAGTAATGTCTGTGCTTTCTCTCCTCTTTCGTCTCTCCTTCCATCTCCACGACTCCTCTCTGTCTGTGTCAGATCTCCTACTTCAGCTTGAAGTGCAGAAGCTGCCAGCTGGAAGAACAGAGCTTCCTGATGGTGGCTCTGTGAACGCAGCACCGTCTGCCTCAGCTCAGCGTAGTAGAGCTGCTGCACTTTGCTGCTCCTGGAAAGAAAGATGCCGAGGGTTAAAAAGACCCGAGATGCCTCGACCTCAGGACTGGAGCATTTTCAGAAAAAGCTGATAAAGGGAAAGAAACCTACAATATTAGAAGTCCACTTTCCACGTAAAACTGCACTCTCAAAAACAAGATGAACGGGACCTGAAAGTAAAGTGTGAATAATTCATCTTGTTTTTTTTTTTTTAAAGGTTAACACCAGATAATTATTTGATCACACAAAGAAACAGAATTGAGCAAAAATAACAACTAACCGTTAAAGATTCCTGGTTCCATATTTTGCCAAAGTACTTGCTCAGCTTTTGGTCCAAATCCAGAAAGAGACATTGATTATCTTAGAAAACAAAATGCACATAATAAATCAACACAGGGAATACAAGGTGACATCGGGTGCAAAGACTTTCCATCTCTGTTGTCAATAATGACTTCATGGCCTCCCTGAATCACAGCATTCCTTAGTAAATGAAGTCAAAACATTTCCTCTTATTCTCCCACACTGGACACTGAACTGACCTCTGAGAACAGCCAGACCAAACACTTGAAGATCACTGAGATTGAGCTGCCTCAGCACAAAGTCCAACACCTCCTGACCTCTGGCTTTCACCTGAAAAATCACACATCAGAAAACACGACAAAATGGAGTCTCCATCCATGACTGAGCTTTGAGTTTGAACTAATCCAGTGTGCTGATCATCACTTCATGAAATAACAGGTATCACACAGATATTTGGTCCGAAGCTGTTTCCTGATCACAGGTACGGTTCTCTACATGAAGCTTCATTTATGCTTGGTTGTTCATATAAAATTTTTGCTACACGATGTACTGCGGGTATCATCATTGGGTGGTACTAACAACATTAAATAAATTACCTTGTTTCCAAATGATACATTGCTGTCAAAGGTCAAATAGTATGACAGGAAGGACATCAAGACCACTCACCCTGACAAGACAATCCAGGTGCTGCTTGTTGGGTAGAAGGATGCACACTTGTCGTGTCAATTCTGTCCTCATTGTCTCACAAACCTCAATTTGTCTGCTCTCCATATATTTATACATCCTCCCCCTGTCCTCCCACCAAAGACAAGCCTGCCTCCTGCCTCAAGCTGATGCTACATGATCTGTGACCATATAAATAAAAGCTTTACATGTGGCTTGGGGAATGTTTGACATATTCAGTAAGGCTGGATTCTTTTTTTTGTTGTAAAAACACATGACCAATAAACCAGAGCACACGCACACATTTAATGAAGCTAAAGCTCCACCACTGCGAAGGCTAAACTTAACAAGAGTGTGCTATAAAAACAGGGCATGCTTGAGAAGAATGTTAGTCCGTGTCCCAGTCACCAGGAAATAATTAAATCTTCCAATTCTTTTCTTCATCTTAATAAAGAATTATCCTTCATGTCAGCAAGTTGATAAATACTGATGTTATTCAACCAGTTGAAGAAATTCTGAAACACATCCAGGCTTTGATATAACAGCATTTTATCGACTGCATTTTGATCCTGATACTGTCACACTGGCTTAACCAGTAATTGTCATAGAGAATAACCTTCTCAGAATGGGGACCAGTTGCATTTTCATAACCTTTTGTCCCAAACAGGGACGACAGATATTCAATAGGGAGCAAAAAAAGGTTTAAAAACAAATATTTGGAATAAATTATGAAATGAAAGCTGCAAAAACACAATGAAAGATGTAAGAATTGCAGCAATGTTCAATATCATTCCATCTGTAATGTAATGTGAGCCTGCTAATTTATTCATGTGTGCACAGTAGTAGTACCTTCTTATTTAGTCAGCGTTTTTTATTTTTCATAGATATATATGACTGACATTACTTGGAAAAAATATTCTGTACTAATACAAATTATATTTGATCATTTGTATAGATAGTATTAATTATACTGTATGTATACTCATATCCTCTCAACACACAGGTACATACAAAAATGAAACAATATCATTGTTATTCTATCATTAATTTATTTTAAAAACAACATCTAATAATGCCAATTGTGCTTTGTTCTGATAAAGCAAGAACGAAAAGTGACATTTTGTGAGTAGCTGGTGAATTTTCTTAAATTAACAACACATTCTCTCCACTTTAATAACTTTAAGTTACAATGTAAAGTGTTCTTTTGGATACCTACATGAAATAATTAACATGCACAAAATGGAACAAAAACAAAAAACAAAAACACACAATGAAAGAGCATTAAAAAGGCACCTGCTCCACAGATACAGGCATGGTTTTCATTATCACACACTATTAAAGTAAAATATTGTTAGTGAAGCTCCAGAGGCAACGAATCTCAACTACTCCAACACGCAGTTCATAAAAACAAAATCATATTTGTGCTGACGCCATCAAGTATTCTACAATATCACACTGACCTTTACAGTAATAGATGAGATACATTCAAGAGCTTTACCTCCTCCACACACAACTCTCTTTCTCTTAAACATACTGTAATTCACACACACACAGTACACTGAAAGACACCACTCTCAGGCGAAGCAGAGATCACACCAAAGAACTGATGATTAAAGGCGAGTAGAGGAAACATGCAGAAAAGTATTTGTAGTGGTTTTATTTTGGCTGAGGGGTCCTTTGTTGAAGGGCCTCGTTCTGTCTGAGGGCTCAGAAATGCTGTAAATCTCAACACGACCTTAAATGAGTTTCAGGATGAGAGCCATTTGCACTCTCAGATCACATTTCCATTTAAGTTACATTATGTGCCTGATCTTCCATCACTTGTAGTTGTCGTTTACCAATTCACAACTAGTTTCCCAAACAAGAGTTTACTTTGTAGTAAATAGACAAGACTGACACGCTGCACTTAAATATACAGATTTATAACATATAATACATTTGTTTGTTCAGAAAATAGACTTTAAATTGATTGTAACCAGCAGTATTGTATACCATTGTCACAATTACTCATATGGATGTTTATTTTTGTAAGTCTCCGTACAATCAGTGTGACATGACCAATCCTTCCAGTGACGAAAATGATTAATCAGACTTTCTTTGACTCTTTCAAACATGCTTCTTCCTTTTTCTGCTTTCAGGCATGCACACCGACATCGCAACAAATAAGTTATTTTACATTTTTGTTCAGGCTCAAATTCTTTTAGAGTTTTTAACTCTAACTGCTTATACAAAACAAATACACTTAACTTTCTGTTTCACAGTCAGAAGTTATTTTACACAGTGCAGTGCAGCTGCAATTTAAAACATGATTTACTTTGTTTTTTGATTTTCACGGTCAGCCACAGTTTTTAATTCCTGTTCTGCCTGATTCGAAGTAAACACAGAAATGATCAAGATTTAGTGGTAATTTCAAATGCATTTCTAGCACGTGTTTGATTTTGTGAAAGTAAGTAAATATTATTGATTTTTAAGTCAAGACAACAACCAACAAAAAGAGATAATTACTATACATCACAGTTAAAAATGCCTACTGCGTTTGTTACTGCAACGTTCCTTGCTCCTAACAGCAGTCTGCATTATTCTTGTTCTTCATTCATTTATGACAATAAAGGATACACAATGGGGTTTTTTTTTTCATAAAACTCCCAGGTTTTCAGTGACTAAGACAGTGGACATGCAACATTTCTTTTTTAAGACACTGTGTGACACTTGTGTCTTACAAACACCCAACTATTGTAGCTCACCTCAGCAAAGGTGCTATAACGGATTGCATACAGTGTGTTCATTATAGACACACACACACACGCACAAACACACAAAAAAGAGATGGTGATAATCTCAAAAACTTAAATACGTACAAAAGCCCAAATCCTTGTTTCACCTGAAATTCGTGACCTGTCTGAGCAAGTGGCATTTGAATGCATGTATATGTGATGGCTGGTAACAGTTACTTTAAGTGCTATGTGATGTAACATTCATTGAAAAGTGAGGGTTGTTGATGAAAACTCAGTTTTCATCAAAAGCCTTGAAGAAAATTGAAACTGAATGCACTTAAGAAATCAGTGATTTGAATGCACTTAACCTCAGGTGTAAAGTGATTTCAGGCCTCAAGTATGCCGGCACTGAAATGGGTACATATTGTATTTGCTGAATAGATATTTCTGAATGCCGAACCACCTATCTGCTCACTGCTTTGATAAATTTAACCAGAAATCGCAAAGAATAACGGACCTCAACTGTACCGAGAGATTTAAGCATTATTTCTGTCAATGAAGATTTGAATATTTACATATTTTGCAGGGACACTGCATCTCTCAGGTGTCAGATAATCTTTCAGTCAAATGTTTATACATTAAGCTTTGTGACACCAGAGTGCATGTACTTACGTGCACTATAAACAAAGGGCATTTTTGTTGTAAACTATGTACAAGAGTGTGTTTTAAAATGAGCTACTCAAAACTACATTTGAACCTTTTTTCTACTGTTTGATATTGGAGCACTTTCAACAGATTATAGTAGTTTTGAAAACAAGCAGAAAGAGTCAACATAAAAATGCCTTCATTGTTAGTTACATTTACAATTGTTCACTATATGCATAATTTATGAGTTCATTTGTGTATAAGGCAGCTCCCTTTGTTCGGATTGTTGTAAACTGATATTAATATTCTAGCCATTTTCAGTGTATTTTCTTACGGTTTAAAATTTTTCATTATGTTAAAACTTTAACTTTGCTTGCAACACTCCCAAAGGCAGGAAGATCCCTGGGAGCACCTCTTCAAAAACCTCTATTCATGTTTGATCAACTGCAGGGAGTCAAGATACTGAAAAGAAAAAAGGAAGACTGGGTTCAAGTCTCTTCCAGCTAACAGCCAACAGTTCGCGGCTTTTACATGAAGGCACTTCCTGGTAAAGCTTTCCACAGAGTAGCACCTGGGATTGTTTAGAAGTAACCAGTAGAAGCCCTTTATTGGAAGGAGCCTGGGGTCTGAAAGGTGTCTCAGTCACAGCAGGATGAACCCCAAGATGAAATGTAAGAGTTTATTCCGATTGACTTGAGGTAGAAAGGTGCTGCTCAGCTCCAGAGTTGTCACCTTGTTCTCCTTTCTCTCCTTTAGAACCTGGAGAGTCATCATAACATAAATTAATTTCAGCTAAAGGGACACTGGGACAACTATCAAGCTGTTCAGAAATGGTTGAAAAAAAAAAACTTGATTTGACTTAATTTGAATTAAATCTGTATACCCCAAGCTCTTTGAATGTCCTCACTGTGTTCTTAACCAGATAATGAGTTGCACTTTCCCCTTAAAAAGAGGAAGAAAAAAGAGGAGAACATGGATTACAAAGTGCTAAAAAAAAAAAGAAGAATATATCAATAATTAACCAATTCTTGAATCTGTGACTAACTTTCTATTTTGGATTGAAAAATAGTTATACTGTCACAATGACACTTCTCTTTAACAGTTTATTCCACACAGGAACGGAGTCTGGAAGATGTGTTTCAAACTAATATTTTTGTGTGTACAGTTTGTAGGGAAATATTGCAGTATTACCATAAGCAGCCACTCCTCTTTCTGTTCGAGTGAGCAGGTATCTGAAGAGCCTCTGGGTGTATTCAGACTCAGACATGGGCTGACTCAGACTGTGCACAAAGATTGCAGCCCCGCTGTAGGCCTCCAGCACTGGACTGAGCAGGCGCTGGAGGAAGATGAAAAACTCCTGGTGCTCCGGCAAGACGCTCACCTGATAGATAACAAGTACAGTACAAGACAGTTGGCCTTGTAGTTCTGCAGTTTGCAAACTGTGGAAAATTGTGGAAAGTGGAGCATTTTTTTAAGACAAGTATCATAAAATGAGACCTTTAGGTAGCGGTCTCGCTGCTCCTCTCCGAAAGTCACTGTCCTCATCTTCTTCATCGCTTCTCCAGGAAAGCGGCTCAGAAAACTTTTTGGACCAAGGCTCATCTGCAGGGCTGGGGCTCAGTTCCTCCTGGTCCTCCTGACACACAAACACAATTTAAATAATCTTGGTAGTGGTATCTGTATTATCCCCGAGGGCCAATTTGTTATACAGCCAAAAAACAACTGTTCTTGACCTGGAAAGACTATCACTGCTGATAAGCTGTTCATCATTAATTACCACAGTCAACATTATTTTTGTTAACCAGTTGCAGGGTTAGTGTCTTTAAACTCACCTCTGCCACATAGAGGACTCCATACTGGATTAATCGTGTCACTGCATCATGAAAAACCTGGTAAATTGTCTGGCAGGGCTAAGGGACAGAGAGAAGAAAAAAAAGAACAACATTAGTAATCTTGTAACAATGCTGCATAATCAAAATCTGGGATACATCAGATGGCAAGAGAACAGATAGTTCTCACAGGAAACATCGGCTCCTGAAGAAGGTGTAAAAAACTAAGAAACTTTAACAAGCATCAAATTATTACAGCAATATAAATGTGGGAGAGCACTGTTGAAACAACTTTCTATCAGCAGTGGAGCAGAGAGGGTTCGTTTGGTGGTACTTGGAGGATCAACAACTTTTATGTTGTCTGTGTCAAATAAATTGAAGTGTAAAAGACTAAGCCTGATAAAGATTAGATATTGTCATGGGTTGGTCAATGCATTTTATGTTTGCATTTAAATAATGAAATGATAACACAAGGTACTAAAAAGAACCCCATCCAAATATTCCTTCTTCTTACTTGCTGTAGTTTTTCCAGCACAAAGTCAGGACAGATTCAAGATGTGATACTTACTGGTGCTACAGCCACCTCATAGATGAGAAGTGGGAGAGAACAGCGGCTTTACGGATGAGCTTCTCTTGACTGAGGAGGAGACTACTGGGATCTTCAGGCTGGTGATCAGACTCTGACTCCATCACCAACTCTCTCTGCAGTGATAGGATGCTACATGCTGGAGAGAAATGTTGAAAGAAATAAGGTAGAAAAAAACCCTGTCAGTTTATTACTTTTGAACCAAATTCTGCCTGATGGTGTGCCCACTGCCATCAGACTGTACTTCCAATGAAAAGTATTTTATACATGTACAGTACACAAATTAAGTATCAATAGTTAATCTCATAATGACCACTTCACTTTTATTTACTCATATATTTAACTTTAATTTGATTAACTTTTTTTTTTTTTTCTTTTTTTACTTTTTCCCAACACCTGGATTTCCCATCTGGGAATTAAGAAAAGGTCTATCTTATATTAATCTGTTGCCATAACATACCTATTATTGCATCAGAGATGAAGACATGGAAAAGGCCATTGCAGTAGAAGTTGAGCTCAAAAAGCGCTGGCACTGTTTGACTGGGCGCAATAGTAAACTCTCCATTGCCATTGGCGCTGCTGGTCACATTGACACAGTTTCCCAAGAGGTGGAGGGCACGCATTACCACATCCTCAGAATTGCCTGAAAAGCCCAGGTCAAAGTCTCGTGACAAGATCTCTTCCTTCATGTTGAAAAAGTCCTCCACGAGTTTGGACAGTACAACCCCCTGGAGCAAAAAGGAGGGAAACCACAAGCTTGGAAATTTTGAAACAAAATTCTGTAAAAAACAAAGCCTCCCCAAAAAGGCTTTGATAAATTCAAATCAGGATCACACAAACCATGAGATTTCTCCATTTAATGCCTTTTCACTTTTCATGCAGTAATGTCTGTATGCCTGCAGGGGGCAGAGCTCCACCACTAATATACAGTGGTGGCTACAGACCAATACTTGGAGCTGAGAGACATCAGGTGTATTAGAACTGATGCAGTGCTGCATAGTGCTGACTGAATGTTATGCATTATGACTTTGAAGCAATGCATTCTGGTTATACATCTTGTCCAACCTCCGTCAGCAACGGAGAATGTCACCCTATCACATGACATTGAAACCTTGGGGGCTGAGGCGGCTGCAGTGAGGCCATGGCAGGTGCTGCAGTTGCATATCAACACCAAACACTGCGATCTTCATTTTTATTTAGTTAAAGAATTGCTCTAATGTTAGTGATAAAGAAAAGTCTTTTTAAATTTTATTTTTTTAGTCTTCCAAAATTACCCACTGGTGATGCAATTTGACTATATTCTGAAAACAGAATCAAAATAAATTATGTTCCTTTAGTTAGTATTCCCTTGAGATCAGCACTGTTGTCAGCTTGCTCCTGCTACATCTTTTTACACTCCACCTTCTTACTCGGTTGGCAGTTACCAGCTGTCTATAAAGTGAGCTGGAGGCAGCAGAATGTATATCTGTTTTTGACAAACAGGAACAATTTAAGGAACAGAAACGTAATAAGAAACAAAGAGGGGAGGGCAGCACACCATGTAGAGGCAGAACAACAGGAAACAAGAGGAAATGGAGCAAAAAAGCAGATTTACCTGTCTGTGTCTGTACAGCAGCAAGCAGGCCACAATATGGGTAGACATGATCGCTGATGACTTATTAGCCGCTGTCGGGGGAAGTTCAATTAAATCATGAGCAACGTAACAGAAAATCAGCAACCACATTCTTAAGGGATCAGCATGTTCTTAAAGTGAAATTGGCAGAACCCATAAGTGTCTATAATCTTTTCATCATCATTTTTTTTTTCAGCACTCACTACAGTAAACAGGATTGCTGAGTATGGAAAGGCCAAAGAGATATTGATTTGGCAGCTTCAGATTTATTCAATTTAGTTAAATTAAAAAGTATTAATCAAGAGCAAGAACAGAACCATTTACCATCACAGAGGACCTTCCACTAAATTTAAACAAAAACAGGGTTAAGTTTAAACTGACAGCTCCTCAGAAAGATAAAAGACTGTGTGCGTGTCTGAGGACAAAGGTTACTAGAGGTCATCTCAAGCATGGTGTGAGCCTAGAGGTGCAAAACATTAGTGATCAAAACTGGTACTGCATTCTTCACCTCTTCTGCTTCAATCCTCCCCATCCTCCCGATTGGCTAAAAACAACATGCCATCCAGCTCAAGGCGCTGCGATTGGCTGAGCCTCAAAAAAGGCCTAGTGTAGGAGAATGCAACTGAATGTACTGGGGAGAACCGGTTTTTGTAGTGTTACTCCAGGGCAAAACACCCTCAGTGATGAGAAGCGGATGGGCTGATGCTTTGCTGTGTTGGATTTCAGTCAATGGAGGGAAGGCTAAGGATAGCATTTCTTGGGTGCTTCATTTGAAAACAGGTGCATATTGAAGCAAAGGATGAAAAGGAGGAGGAGAAAAACCCCAGAGAGCAGCAAATGTGTTCAATAACAGAGACAAGATTCTTAGTAAGGCTGTGAATGTTTCCTCTAAGGGGTGCAGAAAATATGAAGTCTGTGTGGTTGTGGGTTTCTTACTGAAGAGAACATGCTTGGCCAGGTTGTTGATTAATTGTCGCCTAAAGATCTCATCAGCAAGCTCTCTGTCCAACTGCTCGTCTTGCCCATCAAACAGCTGTGCATCAGGCCTGGAAAAATGATCATAATATATGTTTCATTCCGGCTCATTGTGTGGTGAGAATACTTTACACTTGCAGTTAAACATAACACCAACTAATTATAGTAACGGTTTTTCCTTTCTGTTCAACAAAGATTTCAAACTGAGCAATTTCTGTTTAATTAAGTAGATCACACTTGTGAGCCAGACGCCAGTAAACATAAAAAAAACCCAGGACATTGTAAACATATTGTTTATTAAAATAAAAAAAAATAAAGAAAGCTAATAATAAGCAAAGGATAAGAACTATGGAAATATTAAAAACTACCTAACATTAGAAGAAACAACCAATTACAAAATGGAAGTTTAAAAAAAAAACAAAAAACTGCAGTCATTTTGACACAAAATTGTGCAGGTGTTAAATTAAAGGGATTTATAACACCTTTATTTCATGTCACATTGTAAGCTGTAAACAGGTGTGCATATATAAGGGTTTGAACCTGCCTCCTCAGCTTACTTTTCTGTGTGATCACTTCATGCTACAATCTATCGTCTCTGAGCTGGAGTTAATACATATCAAAGTCATCATTAACAACCATGGCCGTTTTGACCCTGAAGTCCCCCCCCCCATTTTAATTCCAGGCTTATGGCCTTGTCTCAGTTTATCTTCAACTGATGTATCACATTCAATACACAAGAAGTTATTTGTGTTAAACTTGGATACAGTGTTATTTATCTATAAAGCGATGAGATGTTTTTTTTAATAATCTCTGATAGCACATTACAGAAATCCCAAATATGGTGGGAGAGATTGCAGCTGTCCTTGTGAAAACACTAGACGACTGTCTCAGTTTTATAAGAAAAACAGCTCTGAACTAAAGTTACCTCAAATCAAGGGCAGTTGTTTGATGTCAAATGGCATCCACTGCTGTGAAGCAGCAGGAGGGTTAAACTGAACTTGGATATGAAAGTTGTTACATCTCAGACTTAGGGAGATCTGGACTTGTGCAAACACTCTGGGCAAGTTAAGAGATCATTTGTACTGACACACTTACTGTGCAGAAATAATAGTAGGCATCAAGGTTTTTTCCAGGGACACTGGTGGTGGAATATGTCGGTTCCTCTGGGAGTCCAGATACTCCTACATGTGATGAACAACCAGAGTGATCACTGGGTGCTTGTGACACTTTCTAACAATGTATTGATTTGATTTAGATGTGTTGAATCACCTTTAGGGAGAAGGGCTGGTTGAAATCAACACGGACACAACCATAGTTCTTCCTCAACATCCTGAACACTCCACATGCTATTCCCCACCAACTCTCGTTCTTCTTGGGTTTTCCCTGAGGACAAAGAGTTCAGGCTTGAAAACTTATATTAAAAAAAAAAAACATCTACAAACATCTATGTGCACATCTGCTCAAAAAACATTTTTTTTCTCAATATCCCCTTAAGTAACATTTCCAAGAACCATAATATTCTACTCATTTGAGTTTTTGACTTCTACACGATTACAGAAAAACATCTTTGTCTCAGTTAATCAAAACCCACTCAAAAAAGAAGTGCCATGAAACAGCTTACCAGCTGCTCGCTATTGTAGTTGCCCTCAATAATGCGGTCGTAGGAGATGCCAACTGGTACCACCAGTACATCTCTGATGGCTCCAGTGCACAGCGAGTCAACCACGATGGACAGCATCCCTGCTCGTGCAGGAAATGGCTTACCACTGCGGGACCGAGTACCCTCCAAGAAGACCTCCAAAAACTGTTGCTGCTGCAACAATTCCTCTATGTACTGGAAAACATTGAAACAGTCACGTGAGTAGGAGTGAGACTGAGTTAAATTAAATGTCAAACTTGAAACCTTTGATCTTCTAAAACAAAAATTTCAATAATGTGGAAGTTGAGCATACAGTCGTGCCAAAGTTAGTATTTCTTAATCCTTATGTTTTTTTATGTAAAAACTAGGGCTGGGCAACAATTAAAATTTTTAATCGTGATTAATCGCATGATTTCCCTGATTAATCACATTGTATACACAAAATCAAATGAACAATCATTTGATCAACAATTAAATAAATTCAAAAGCAGTGTAAAGTTCACTTTTATTTAAATGTTCTGCTGCCATATGAACTAAAGCACCACAACATTTGTTGTTCAAACACTTTTGACATCAGCACTTGTCAGTAACACATATTTAGTGTAAACCTCATCTTAAAAAATTTAAAATAAAATAAAGCTTATTGCCATTGCCAGGGCATTAATGTCATCCTGTTTTTATAAAAAATAAAAAAGTCTACCAACAAAATCCTGAGCCACAATCATAACATTAGAACAGGCAATTTCTGAGGTAACAGCAAAAACTTTTAACAGGGAGTTCAACTTGGCAGTGGTTACAAATAACTTTGTTCTGTCGAATCAGCCATCTGGGAAAACTTTAGAATGAAAATGTCCATGTTAAACTTCCATAACTTTACCGCTCTCCATGTCGGTTTTAGTTTTCCCGTCAATTCTTTTCTGGTTCCGCAGCAGCCAGTAACAGACTTGTCAAAACAAATGCATGTGAGCAACATGCGTTAATGTGCGATAAAATAAATGTCGGCATTAATAAATTAATGAGTTAATGTGTTAACTTGCCAAGCCCTAGTAAAAACATAAAAGTCATTTGATTCTCATGGGTCTTAGTATAAGACAAAAACAACCTTGCTTTCTTCTTACAGTATTGAATGAATGTAGAACATCAAGATTCTTCACATGTGGATAGCATTTGAAGAGGTCCTAGCAAATCTTTAAGTCCATGAAAATACAATTAAAAAGACAACGGAAGAAGTTTTGTTTAATTGCAACTGGATTTGAGCAAACCACATGACTTCTGGAACAATGTCCTATGGACAGCTGAGACCAAGTGAAGTTGTTTGGCCTATATTTCCAGCGCCATATTTGGCAAAAACCAACACAGCATTCCAGCAGAAACCCTTCATATGCATTGTCAAGCACAGTAGTGATGGTGATGATTTGGGGTTGTTTTCTACCACATACTCTTCTGCATACCAAATTATTCTAGAGGCAAATATGAAGCCAGCTGTCCGACAGCAAAAGCTTGGTCAAAATCATGGCATGCAACCAACTTTAAATGGTGTGTATTGAAGCCCTAAACGGTGGATTCACACAGCAGCATTGTAGCTTGCTGCTTGCTATACAACTAAAGGCTTGTATGCACTGCATGATATCTGCAATATATAAGATTATAGCATCTCACATTGTATGATTTGCATTTTATTAATCTTGGGTACAATGTCAAGAATGGGATGTATAGAGCATATGTTGATGAACACTTTTGAATCTCAGGCTATGACTGATGCGGAGATGTGGATGGATGTAGAATTGGGTGATCAGTATGCAGTGACAGTAAACAAACAGCACATAAAAATAAACCATTCCGTTTTAGCGTTTACTTGTGCCAAAAATGCTTTTAAAAAAAAAAAAAAAAAAAAAAGATGTGTGATCCCAATCATGGTTAGGGAGAAGAGGACAACTTTCTATTCTTATTTTTCTTTGGAATGGTGCTAGGTCATAATAATTAATACCTCATTTAAAATTGCATTTTAATTGGCTCCGTAACCAGACGCAGTCAGTGGATTTCTGACACTGTCAGAAATCCTATTTTGACCAAAAATACGGCCGATTTTGACCAAAGATATCTATGTAAGTCTTTCACCATGGTGGTCTTTCGTCTGTGACAGAACAAAAGTCGTACAGTGTACAGGAGGAATTAGTCCCGCTCCCCTGTGCAGTTTCATTTGCTAGCTCAAGCTGTGCAACCACAGTTTGATGATGCTTGTGCTGAAGCGTGAAAAGTTGAAAATTCCCCAACTTTTGACAGAAGAAATCCTTTTACCGTGACGCACGGAACCGCAATTCATTTGGCAACGCTTGACTTTGACACTGACGACATTTTCAGCATATAGGTGTGAGTTGGGGGTAAGAAAGCTGTGTATGCAAGTCAATGTCCATAAACCTAAATGAACTGCAGCAATATTATAAAGAAGAATGGGCCAACATTTCTCCACAACCGTGTGAGACTAAGAACTACTTCATGTTATTGCTTCAAGCTATTAAACATACAGTATCTACAAGCTCTTGAATAATGAGCGGTACTTAGTATTGCGCACATATTTTTTTTAAACTGACCATAGGTGAGGGTTGGAACAAAGATCGACCGGTAAACAGAGAGCCTTGCCTTTTGGCTCAGCTCTCTCCTCACCACAACAGACTGGTACAGAGTCCGCACCACAGCAGACGCTACACCAATCCATCATTTAATCTCCCGCTCCCTCCTTCCATCACTCCTGAACAAGACCCCGAGATACTTAAACTCCTCCACTTGAGACAGAACCTCACTCCCGACCCGGAGAAGGCATTCTACCCTTTTCTGACTGAGAACCATGGTCTCATGTTTGGAGGTGCTGATTCTCATCCCTGCTGCTTCACACTCGGCTGCGAACCACTCCAGTGAGAGCTGGTAGCGGGTGGTCGCGCATGTCAGCGCGTACAAGAGCACATCTAAATGGCATCAATGCACGTCCACCTGGACGTGCAGAAATGGCTCTACCTCTTGAATTAACTCTTGTATAAAAAGCGTGATCTGGCCTCAGTTGAACCCCTGAGAAAATAGCTGAGATTGGTCTTAAACGGCTTGCTCACCAGTTAAACCACAGATGACCAGAGCATGTTTACTGGGAGCGCACCAACTATCTGGGACTTTCAGGTAGCCGATAGGAATTGTCTGTGTAAAATTATTTTCATGTATATATCAGTGCAGAGGAGAAGGAGGAGGAGGAAAGAGGAGGAAGCTCTACAGCAGAGTCCCAGATGAGCTGCGTACGAGAACTGCTCCGATCTAGATGAAAAGACGTTTCAAAGTGGTTTGCGGATAGGCGTTTGGGGGTAGCGGTTTGCGGGTAGCAAAAACTGCTCTTAAAGGCAATGGCTACTGACGCACTGATTGGTTTAACAGGTGGAAAGCCCTAACCACTCCTACGATAATAAAGCGGGTAGCGCAGGTGTGATAGCGGGTTTAGCAGGGTGGAAGATTGTGTTCTTTGCGGGGGAACGCCCCTCACGCTATCCGCTATCCCTTAATAGCGGCTTGGCTGGGAGTGCCTCGGTGTTCTCCCAGACGAGCTGGTGGAAGTTGCTGGGGGAAGGGAGATCTGGGTTTCCTTGCTCAAGCTGCTGTCCCCGTGACCCGACTGACTTTATAATGTTTTTTCACAAAAAAAAAAAAAAAAAACACATAATAGGCATTGCAGGGAACTGGCATCTGCAGATAGCCCTGCTGTGTAAAGATATCCTCCAGAGTACTATATACACAGCTGTCTCTTGCTAAAAAAAACATTTTTGAGAAGAGATTATTTTGTCCTCAAACAGCCCCCTCACTGCATAACTATGTTCAAATTGGGAAGATGACAAATCTCCAAGTCTTTGAACTCATCTTTATTACATATAGTTTCCTCATGTCAAGGAGTTTGACTGATTAAATTCTGATAAATGACACAGGCATGCCAGATTCACAGTCTTCTGACAAATGAAATTACTTGGTTCATTTTGCACAGCTGCAGTGGCAAACCTGTATGCTCCAGCAGTGTGAGAAGTAAAAAAAATGTTGGCCAAATGGCATAAATTTGATAATTGCCAGCTCATCATTTGAAGAACTCAAGGGTTTAGCTGATCATTTATCTCAGAGACATGATAGCAGGTCACCTCAGTGTTACTACACACAGTCTTGTGTTGCTTTCATTGTTCATGAGAATCTCTTAAGATACAAACTCAGTAATATGCGAAACACTGATGGACTCAAATAACTTGGTAAATCTTAAGCAACCTCACTATTTTTGAAACACGTTTATAACGTTTAAATTTTCCTAGGCATGCTTCATGTTTCAAGTATAAATTATGAACATGCAACATTGTCTGATAATTCAAAAGTAAGACAGCTGACAGCTTGCATGGCTTCATTCTGTGACTATTAAGCAGGCACTTTGTAACTATTTTTTGAGACAGTCGAAACAAATGCAGTGATCAACTGCAGCACACTCAGAGAGTGACATGAGAGTAAAAGTAAGTTCATCCAACCATGTTGTTAAAGAAACCTGTCTTGAGTGTTACTGGGACAGGTTCCAGTAGACCTCCGTCACCTTGAACAGTAAGAAGCAGGTACAAATAATGGATGGATGGATGGATGGATGGATGGATGATTTAATGTGGTGTCCATGTTTAAAAAGATAAGCAACGACACTTCATGATTTTTTTTTTCTCATAAGTACTTTCTCCAAACTGTGATATTTTCCATTAAAATAAAAGTTTGTTATTTTCTGTATTTTTTTTTTTAAATCACCAACTAATTTAATAATCAGTAATACATTTAACACACACGCAAAAAGAAAAAACACATTAAAATATTGCTATAAAGTTGACTTAAGCAGTGGTGCTAAATGGTGTGCTTGTGCTCCTGAACACTGGTACTACTTGTGAAAAAGGGTAGTTAGGAGTCCTGGCTTAAATGATCTTTCTTTAGTAAAACCATGGTTTCACCCTGAGCCAGATTACGCTTCAGCAGTCACAGCATGCAATTTAACGAAGTATTGTTGAAACCCCATCCTCTAATTTGTGCCAATGGCTACAAATGAATTAAAAGTTAGATGATACGTAACCCCACATATGATGCTAAAATTGAAAGGATGCAGTTCACTTCACAGAAGAAATGCAGCACATCTCAGTCAAGTACTACACTTTGGCTGCAAATATTACAGAATTGTGGTAATGTTTAAATTATTTTCTTTTGCAGATAAAATTCTATAATTGCTAAATGTTATAAATGCAATAATTCTAACCATCAGTAAAAAAATAGAAGCAGTTAAAGAGTTATAATAAAAAGCAGTATAGTGGAAAAGCAAATCAGGCAAAATTAGATAAAGAAAGCCTTTAACTCTCAACGCTCTAAACTAAAAAGGGCGTGTTGAGCAGAAAAGAAAAAACACAACCAGCTCTTACTGCATGCAGAAGTGATCGGTACAAAATGTCTTTCTTCCCGTCTCCCGTGTCCTCCATTTTCCGCCGTATGAAGAATCCTCCAAGTTTACGGATCAGAGTTCTGGAAAAAAATAAAAGAAAAGATGTTTGTTTTTATGGCTTCTATGTTACATCTTCAACATCATGTTCACTAACATATTCTAGTGCTGATGAAAGCCTTAAAATGTTGATGTTTTCCTGCTTTAGGAAATATTTGGTTAATGTGCAGTCGATATCCAGGTCAAAACACTGGGATCAGGTTGCATGCTGAACGTTCAAATTTGATTAAATTAAAAAAAAAAAAGAAAGATGTGAAGAGATTCTAAGGCATTATGCCTCTTTTGCTCTCTACATGAACAATTTGGTCAATAATTCTCAGACTACGCGATGACCCCAGAAAGCTTCCACTACCCAAGTTCAGTCTCTTGCCAACAGCTTCTGCATTTTCATACAAAGATTCTGTTTTCAGAGATAAGGCTGATTTAATAGTCTCAATGTGCTGGAATGACTTCTCCTAGAAAATGTAATTATTTTCCTAAATTTACTTATGGACTGATATGGTCAGTTGCTTTTATGTTGATAATAGCCTATTTGGATTTTTCAATAACTTATTTTCTAAGATCAAAGATCTTCTAATCTGATGGGTCAAACTTTAGACAAGACTTAATGGTTGTTTACCTGAGGATAGGGATGCTGAGATTGTTTCCGGCAGCGATATGTGGGGCTTTGATGTTATGACAAAACAGAATCAGCGTGATGAGCAGGTAGTCAATGTGGGATTTGTGAACAGGGAGGAAGACCATGGGCACATTTTGCTGTAAAGACAATTCACAAATTATTTAAAAGTAAAAAAAAAAGACAAACAAGCAAAAAAACAAAACATTTTTCCTTAAACAATTTAAATGACAGTTGATTTGTAACTGCATGCATAACACTATGTATGTATGTATTTATGTACGTACTGTTTGTATATGAAATCATGTAAAAAAAAATAAAAACAAAAGAAAGCACAGATTCATTCAGTTCTAAGGCTTTACATATCAGGACAAAATTATAAATGACCTGGTCCTTATCTGATCTCACAAATGAGGAAAATACAACACATGTACAATATGCATGACTTATAACACCATGTTGTTAATCATCCAGCAAAAACTAAAGCAAAATGAACAAAAAGTATTCATAAAAACTAAGAAAAAAAATACTACACTGCTTTCATACGAATTATGAGTTTAAGTAGTAACCTAGTGCTCCTAATCAAATGCAATTAATCAATTGATCATTGTCTACAGTGACCATGTTTGTATTGCTAGTTTGTTGGTCTGCAGCATTCAGATGTGCCAAGGATGACAGACATCAATAATGACTGGAGGAACAACTGCTGATATCTATCAAGCAGTGATGACGATTATTCACAAGAGTAAAACATTCTAGACAGCTGCCTGTCTCTCCAGGAGAGGATGTCCTGGCAAGAAGCTGCAAAAAAACCAGGAGTTCCATATAAAACTCTACAGCCCTTAGTTAGCAACTTAAATATTAAAACCTATGACTTCACAATTAAAGAAAAAAAAGCATGCAAGAAAAAAGACCTAATAAGCATAAGAGGGTTCTCTACTATGTACTTGTATGCAAAGTACGCATCCTTTCTTTTTTGAGCTAACGTATTGTACAGTCTGAGTATTTGCTCCCCTACCTCTGTGGCAGCCTTCTTGACCATTTCTAGCTGTCCTTTGTGGATTTGGATGCTCCAGAAGAAACCATTAAATAGTCTCAGGAGCACCCACCCAGTTAGCCTGAAAGGAAAGAGAAGTTAATAGGAAGGAACAGAAACAAAATAAGTAAACAAACAAACAAACAAAATGCCAATACCTTATGAAGGCTGGGGAAATGTTGGCCACCATTTCTTGGAGGAAGGATCTGGCTTTCAGCTTTACTTTACTGACAGCTTTCTGCTCCTGGCCAGGCTGGCTGGCTGCAGCTTCCAGATCTGTGGCAACCGTCACAATAGCAGCCTCCACCCTGCCATCAACAACCAAGAAAATATTTGGTAGATGCAAATGTTTTTGTTTTTTCCTCTGAAAATTGGACTATTCCTCTCTTTTTAAAGCTCTTTGTCTTAATCTTACTTTATTTATTTCAATGCTTCTATTGTTCAACAACAGTCAAACCGCCAAAGATTACGAGTTGTACTCCCACAAACGCAGTCTTTGTCAGGGACTACAATTCCTGAAATTGTCTCTTAAAATGTAAAGTTGGCTCCTACCTGGTGCTGCTAAGCACATTGTCCACCACGTTCCTGGTGAACATGTGCTTGTGGACATCCCTCTCCGTGACAAACAGCACATAACTCAGCCTGCGTGCTAACCAGCCCCGTTGTCTGCACAAAAATTAACAGACACACACACATATAATTATTATCTCTAATCAACCAAATACACAGAAACTTCATGGCTACATTAATGAAAGAAATGTGTGTTAAAAGATGTGATAAAAATCTCACTGTCAGACATGCACTCTCACACAAAAATACTCAAAATATAAAAAACAGCCATTGGTAATTTCACTCTGGTGGGTTGACGCATTCACAACACAGAAACTGCAGTGGCTGTGTTGATGTCAGTACGTAGGAGTACAATGTACTCCTACGGACTTAAGTCTATCTTGACCCAAGATTTCTGTCTACATGCTGATATAATTCATAAAAATAAAATAAAGGATCTCAATGTCTAAGAATATGTTTATGTTGTTTGGAATTCGTTTGGGGTTAAGGTGTCATGTTGTCTTACTGAATTTTTTTTGCCAAGGTCCATCACCGTATGTCTGGGTGTGGTGTCCATTGACAAACACTTTCAATAATTAATCATACTACCTATCAACTGTTTCAAAGATCTGCCCTTTTGACTTAAAGTCATTCATTATACAACATGCCTGAAACACATTGATGTGAAATTTAATGTAGTTTCCACAGTATTCCAACTGTATTGTATTGTGAAATACTGAGTGTTGAAAAAAACTCCCACAGTATTTTTCTCAATGCAAATTAACTTGAAATATATATTAAACAATGCACCACTTCCACAGGTATTTATGCAAAACGCTCAAAGGAAAATACTGTGGTCAGGTTATGTGTTACTACTGGATGTAAATTTTGTTTTGATTACCTTGTATGGGTCTCATTGATGTAGATGACGTTACGCAGCCCAAGAGATGGAATGCTGGGGTTGAATAATTGTTCCTGAAACAAATCCAAAATTTTCATGAAACTACAGTCCAGTGTTGATGCAGCAGTCCAGTCTGAATGTGACAAATTAGAAGCATTAGTGTTTACTTTTGTCACCTGTTGCTGTTTTCTGTTTTGTTTTGTTCTGGTAAGCACTTTGACTTGCACTTGTGTTTGTAAGGTGCTATATAAATAAAACTGAAGGTAAATGAAGAAACTTAAATCATCAATGTGACTGAATCAATCACTAATGTAACGTTTTGGTTTAATCTGATTTTAAGTTTCTTTAGTGAATGATGTTAAAGTGTTATTTTGATTATTTAAGGAAAGAAAATACATAACTCTTTAGCCTTTCACATTCTTATGCACTCTTCATTTTAATTTTATCTTTGCACTAGTAAACTCATGTCCCTGGAGCTTTCACTCACAATTTTCTACAAAAACATGTTACATATGTTGATTACTCAGACAAAATATCTTGTTAATGCCCTGGAAAGATATCAAGACCAGTTTTTGAAGCATCTTTTAGAAAAATCCCAAGCAAAATTTGAACAATCATCAGGGACACACAAACCTTTACAAATCTGGTATGTTTCCATACAATGATGTAATCATTCAATCAGCAATAATCAACTGTTATTGGCTGGGGCTGCTAACTGCTCATTGGCCATATTCTTCAGCTTTAAGCTTTGACGCTAAAAAGAATGATATCTTAGAATTGAGTGGAGTTCAGTAAATGAGCTAAAGTTAGAGATAATTAGTGGAGGAGGAACTTTACCCAGCTCTGTGGTGTACAGGAGTGGCAGCATCGGCCCACAAAAGGGCCTCTTTCTGTTGAGGAGACCCTCCTTCCATGTGCTGGCAACGGAGCGCAGGACTGAAGGACTGGTGCTGCGGTCCTTGAAACGCAGCCACACACAAAACTCAATTAGGATGAAGTGAGGGAAATTATACAATCAGAGGAGGCATGCTAAGATTTGCCGCTATTGATCTAGCGAGACATATACTGCTGATCAAACAGTAGACTAGCAATACAAAAATGTATTTATGCCAGTAACTTACTGACTCTTCGATGGGGTGTTTCCAGCGGTTACACCACTGCTCCCCATTGTTGACCTGCAGCAACAAGCCATCCGACAGCTCCATATTCTTGGCTGTCCTTCCTCCTTTCCTCAAGATCAGACACACCAGTTGCTGGCAACCTGGGAAGATGGAGAAACACCTTAAACTTGCATTTTCAATTATCTGAACACAGTGGTTAATTCAGCCAATTTTCCTTTTATAAGAACATTACCTCTTCATTCACCTAACCTTAGAAAACATTCTGGTTAGCCACCATGACTTTTTATTTTTCAACTATAACTTTGTCTTTCTTATTAAATGGGCCCATTCATTCTCACACAAGAATATGTTTGTTTGTATCTCAGCCATCAGTTTAAAGGTGTTACTCTTACATGTTTTGTTACTGGTGCATTTTTGCCAAGATTTTTAATGACATGTTTGACCTAAAACTTTATTTCTACTTTTCATTCAAGCTCCCAACTCGTAAGAATAATGGTACTTCTATTAACTCACAGGAACTCACAAGCTGTTTTAAATACACATAAAATAAACCAAATGTTCTCATTTTACAAAGTAGTCCAGCATCCTCAAACCTACAACAAACTTCTTTGAATGTTAATCAACAATATTCATCTGCTTTTGAAAATGGTTTGAGCAAACTTGATTATCTGATGAAAATTTTCCTTAAAACGTGTAAATTTTGAACTCACACAAACAAATTAGGCTTACTGTCTTTAGCAAATCCATCCACAAGCTGCTTTTGCTGTTTTCTGCAGACTTTTCTCAGTTACATAGAGAGCCAATTCGAGACGCAGTTTGAGAGAGAAGATACTTCAGGAGATAAGATATCTGAATATCAAAAAGATTAAACATGCTTCACACAAGTTTGATATTGGCAGCTGGTGAAAGTGTTTTGTTATTATGAAATATTCAAGAATACACTACATAAAACTGTCTGACAGGCTAAAAGTGAATTAAAACTATACAGCTGAGTAAGTAATCACTTTATGAGTGAATTCTCTCAAACCATTTCACAGTATGTGTGTCAGCTGAGGCCAGCGTTGTTCTCTCTTTTTGAGAATAAGACTGATGGAGATGGGAAACATGAAGGCCACTTGACATAAATATACCTGTTCTTACACCTTCATATTTAATTTTGGAGAGTTGTGATGATAGTAGCTGAAATGCACATGGAAAAAGAAAGCATGGGATTGTCAATGGGGTCAGTGGCCGAGAGTACTCCAGCTGATGGGGTGACTTTTCTGGAAGCAAACCAGAGATACTGAAGAATGAGTTGGTGGTGGGATTGGGTAACAGGTGAATGTAGCCATAATGAAGCAGATGAGTTTCAGAGCATGCACGCAGGATATCACTGTGTGTCACGACGGACAGAATTAACACCATATGTGTTATTACTTGGTTTTAATTTAGGACTGCATGCACTTTGAAGGCACATACCAATATTCATGATCTTATTTGGATTTCATCTATATCAAGTTAAGAGACATAGGTTAACAAATACTGCAACATAATGGGGAGCAAATTATCCATGATATTAAAAGAAATTTTCAAATTCTACAAATCTCTCAATTAATTAAAAAAACAAAAACAAATAAATACATAAATAAATTCAAACCCCCTACAACTGACTGGACATAGTGTCTATGTAACACTATTAGGTTAATCCGCCTCACGCTCTGCAAGCTGTCTGCAGTAACCAGGTCAAACAGGAGAAGTCTTTGTGACAGATGGGCAGTGCAGATAAATAGTACAGCAGACAATGGCACAAACCAGGCAGCCTGTTGTCTCTGTTCTCTGCAGCGTGACGCCGTTTGGTTTCGCTAAAGCCGCTCACATCTTCATAACATCTGGTTCGAAGTCACCGGTTTGCGTGTTTGACATTTAACCGAGTCTGCAGCAGTTTCTGTGTTACGTTACTAGACATGCTGCTGGACCTCACGAAGCACATCTCAGAGCCCAAGCAGCTCACGGTGGGCTCTCAATAAAGTTGATTTTGCCAGAAGTAAACCAAAGACTTTAAAAGCAGATGGTTAAGCATTAGACTGATTTATGACAGCGAGACAAAAATTACAGGATGCGAGATCCTCGTGTCAATAGTCCTTTAAACATCTCAATGTCAATGTAAAGTTACTCGGCTAATTTCACGTCATAGCACACAAAAAAACATCCCAATGAGTGATTGCTCTGACCATAACATTCAACTAGCTGAAGGGAGCTAGTGTTACAGTGAAGTTATTTTTTTCTATAGCAATACTCAAGCCGCACCGGCTACAGACTTTTCCACACCGGCGCTGAAGCAACTAGCATCAGCCTTAGCAGCCTTAGCTGGACTCGCGAGAACGAAATGTCACTTACCTTGAATATTGCGTTACGCTGACTCATATCTCAAAAGCATGCTCGTTGACAAGAAAAACCGCCATGCCGCCGAGTTGCTTTAGCACAAGGTCCACTCCGCTGTGAGGAGTGGACGGCACCGGCTCTGAGAGCGAAGTGTGTCAAGACACAGTACCACTCGTGGTTGTTTGTGAAGTACCGACCGTACTGACAGTAGCCAATTGCCAGTCCTGCAGTTCCACCAGCAGCCAGGAGAGGTCGGTGCTGTCGCCATGTCACAACCACAACCAATAGTGACAACGCCGCATTAAATGGCTGTTGATAAAGAAAACGAATAATAATCATAATCATTATTATTCTATTTAAATCCATTCCTTTATTTGCTTATTCACATATTTGTATATAAATAAGCAGTTTAGATCAAATATAGAAAGTTGTCCTTATATTTGTTTATATTATTTGTATTTGTTCTACACTTATTTCTCTGCATATTCCGTTGCTTTTGAAGTTTCTATTTTCATTGTAAGATTTGCTATAATTGTAGTAATATATATATATTAGGATATATTAGGAGGATTGTCATATTTTGATTTTTCCATTACAAACAAACTAAAATATCATTCTAAAAATAACTTTGTTTCAACATTACCTTTTCGAAAGATATTCACACACACACAAAAAAAATCGCCGAGCACGACCTTTAGTGGTTGGATATGTACATTACATTTTATCCACAGACTATGCGTTTTATTGGATTGTACCACTATGACAGAATGGAAGTTGGTCTTCATATTTAAATTATTCACAATTCCATTTGCCAAAACATAGATATATCCATAATGATTTAATATTTTAAATGTTTATTAGTTATATTTTTACGCGATTTTCCTCAACCCAACCATATGATGTATTTACAATTTTCTTATACCACTACAATTGAGTCACCCATGACTACTGCTATAATGGTAAGAACTCACTCAGTCTATTTCCTTCGTGTCTATCAAGCTAGCGGCAGCCATGAGGTAAACCAGATACCATTTGAGATCTAATTGTACCTTTTTGTCTTAAACAGATACTTAAAACTGTATTTAGCTTTGAAATATAATGCTGTGATGGAAACTAGGTTTTTGGCATGTCTTAGTTAAGTCGCGTTTTTTTCCTGGAATGCTTGTTTGGCCTGTGTTAGTAAGCTAGCGATGCTAAGTTCAACTTAGACATGTCAGAACATGTTCCAGAAAAACATCAGCTCTTCTTCGTGAACCCGCTGTCAGCTCGGTCTTAAGAGTCTTTTTCTGTGTCAGTCGAATAACGTGAAGTTTACATTCTGCCTTTCAGTCAAGCACTGGGCCTGTCTCAGAATAGTTGCTCTGTATGCGTCTTATTACAGCCGATGCATAACACTGAGTGAGAAAGAGGAATGAAAAGTAATTCCTATCTAAAATAACAATTAGAAAAAAACATTGAAATTAATGAAATTAGATCTTTAAACTAAGCAATAGTTAACTGAATTGTATCACATGATATGTTTTATTATTATTATTATTATTTATAACAAACATTGATCCTTAAAATGGAACAATCAGTACTGAAATGTCAATATTTTGGTATTGATCAGCCCATCCCAAATGTTGTCTACCAAACGAATCAACACTATAGTACTAGCAGTTGACACATTTTTTGTTTTTTAAAGCATGTGGAAATATGTATTAACATAGTTTCAAACTATTCTTGTGAACTTGGCACTACTTATTTGATTAATGATAAAAATAATAATAAAAAGGGAAAAAAAATGAAATGCAACCGTTATCATAAGTGGCCTCTCCAGTAACAAAGTACTGTATGATGTTTCAGTTAACCATAGGTGGTGGGGTGGGTTAGTGCTATCTCCCATGTTTATAATAACGCAGCAACAAAAATTGATGGTATTTTGAAATTGGAAATTATAGGAAAGTTTCGTCTATACATCCATAATAGAATAATGCAATTGAAATTATATACTCATTATTCAAGATTAGTTTAATAGGGAGGATGAAAGCTCAGTAGCATTGCATGTATAATTCATATTTAAAGAACATTGTTCTTTAGCCTCTGGAACTAATTGTGCAAAGGAAGACACTTCATAAAATTAAAAACATGGACAACCTTCAGTGATTCAGCAACAGATATGTATTGTGGGCCTTCAGTCAGAGGCTTCTTGTGATCTGTTGCAATACAGACCGCTACAGGAGATCCTTCCTGCACACACGAATAACCATCTACAATGAATCATTGAAGAGACTTAAATAATGACATCTGCTGCAACAACGTATTTCCCTTTGCGGATTGTTAACCTTTTTTTTTTTAAAATTGAATTGAATATTTAATATCTTATGTTGTCTGTGTTTATTCAGCATGCTCAGGCTCCAGAAGCGCTTGGCATCCAGCGTCTTACGCTGTGGCAAGAAGAAGGTGTGGTTGGACCCAAATGAAACCAATGAGATTGCCAATGCAAACTCTCGTGAGTTGTTTCCTTATCAATGTAGACCCCCTATAGTCTTTTACCCCCCCCCCCCTTAATTTGTATTAATTAATCCAATTTATCTCTGCTCTTGTTGAACTGTGTTTGTGCTGCAGGTCAGCAGATCCGAAAGCTGGTGAAGGATGGATTGATCATCAGGAAACCTGTGACAGTTCATTCTCGTGCTCGCTGCCGCAAGAACACATTGGCACGCCGCAAAGGACGCCACATGGGTTATGGTGAGACATTGATCATCTGTAATGTCTTTTATGACCTAATTCAAGAGAAGATTTATTGTAATTTGCGTTATGTTTGTTTTGGATAAATTAAAATTGTAATGGGTACTAGATCTCCACTTAGTTTATTTATTTATTTATTATTATTTTATTTATTTAGTTATTTTTTTAGTTAAAGACATTTAATTACAGCCTGCTCATGGCTTTAGGTTCAAAGTGAACATAATGCTTGATCATTTATTTAATATGTGCCTCTGCCAGGTAAGAGAAAGGGTACAGCTAATGCTCGAATGCCAGAAAAGTTGTCATGGATGCGACGCATGAGGATCTTGCGTCGTCTTCTTCGCCGCTACAGGGAGTCCAAGAAAATTGACAGGCACATGTAAGTGTGAATCTTGGCACTCATTACTGGTGTTGCTTTAGGGTGAATTCCAATTCCTCCCTTAACCCTCACTCTGAAAAATGCACATTCCTGTGAAGTGCAAGTGTTATCCCGATTCTCAGAACATCAGCCTGAGGGACAAGTTTGAGGGCTGTATCACCCTCGATATTGAGATTCTCTGGCACCACTGTTGGGAATTAAGGCAACCCAGAAGGCATTGCGTGTTTTCGCCAAGACATCTTCGAACAGGATGGTGACGAAAAAAGATATGTTGTGAAACCATCTTATTGTCTTGTCATGGTTTCGGTACGGATTCGGTACAGTTTCAGACCACCCCCTACCCTAAACCCGCGATCGCGAAGATACCGAATTTGCAGAAAGCGCAACTCGCATGTTGGCGCGTAAAAGAGCGCGTCCAAATGGAATAAATGTGCAGCTGTGGCAGCTCTCATGTCTGCTGTGGAGGAAACCAAGCAGATCTCTGTCTCTGGTGTCAAGCTGTAAAAGGTTGGATGCGGGAATTTATTTCCGATATGTCTGAAACTGTTGGTGGTCGAGGAGGGACAGGAACATTAATTGTTCTTGATCTTTAAATACGCATCCAATGATTCGTTCTGCAGTATTTTAAAAAGCACATCAGCTGTGCCAAGACGCACAACTGGTAACAACTGGATCTTACGCAGGTAAGATCCAGGTTTAGGGAGGTGGAAGATTGTGGTCTGTTAGCTGTTAACTGTTTTCACTCCCTTGCTGGTATATTCCAACAGCAAAACCAAAATGCTCCCACACCAGGGAGGATTTGGAATTGGCCCTTAGTTTTAGTTTTAGGATGAATATTTTTGAATTGCCATATCTTGAGGTGCTGTGTCCATCTATTCTTTAGGTACCATAGTCTGTACCTGAGGACCAAGGGTAATGTCTTTAAAAACAAGCGCATCCTGATGGAGCACATTCATAAACTCAAGGCTGATAAGGCTCGCAAGAAGCTTCTAGCGTAAGTTTTTTTTCTCCATTATTTTCTTTGAGTATTTTCCATTGAGTCCTCATGTTGTGTAATTTATGAAATTAATTCCCTTCTTTCTCCTCAACTCTTCCCCTGATTAGTGATCAGGCTGAGGCTCGTCGCACAAAGACAAAGGAGGCCCGTAAACGCAGAGAGGAGCGTCTCCTGGCCAAGAAAGAGGAGATCATCAAGAACTTGTCAAAGGAAGAAGAAACTGCAAAGAAATAAATGCCAAATATTTAAAATCAGGTTCATCTTTTTCTTGTTAATAAATCTGGACAACACAAATTGTCATGTGATCATTTATGGATCTGAAATGGGTGATTGAATAATGGAGTAATGGACACAATGAGATTGGTACCTGAGGTGTAGCAGTCTCATCTAAAGTCAGCCGATATGCAATATGGTAAATACAATAATCTCCTTTAGTCTTTGATTGAGTACTTTTCCTTGACCATATTGGAAAATGTCACAAGGTTAAGGGAAGATGACATGAAACATTTTTAAGAACTTAGGAAAAGATGTTCATCTTGCAGCAAGAATCAGGCCACACTTTTACTCAGCTGTGAGTTTTCCATTGCTGATGATGATGATGGTATTTAAAACTTCTTTCACAAAGTGTATTAAGTACTTAATATGTCATCATCTTTCATAGAGGCTTTCTTATAACAAATGTAAAATATTAATCATCTAAAGTGGCAAACTGAAGTGAAAGATGTTGCAAGCCATTTACTTGGATAGCTTAGACTGTTTTCATGTACATGAATGACAATAAAATTATGAAAAGCAAAAATAACAATTCAGCTGAATCCAGAATGTTCCCAAATTAGAAATAATTTATGATTTATATCTTAAAAATATATGGTGTGACAGGGCCTTTGCTTTTCCTTAAAAGAAAAAAAAAAAAAAAATCATGCGTGTTGACTTATGGCAATAAAAACTTACGTGACTATTTGTAACTAACCAACAGGTGGCAGCAGAGCATCAAACACTGCTGACTGAAGTTCAGAGATGATAATGAGCGTTTTTTTTGGTCAGACTTTGGGAACTAGAGTTATCACAAGAGTTGATAATTGTCCACTAAGGAAGAAGACTGCTTATCAGCCATCTTATAAGCATTTTTCTTGTACTACACAGAGTTAAATTCTTGATCATTGTCTATACAGCAGTTATTTAAGACTTGTTTGTCTTTTTCTTTGTTACAAAATGGTGTAAACGCCAGTAGAACTCAGTTGAAATAAATCATTATTGCAACACTTTCAAAAAACGATTATGAATGTAATAGTCATCTCTTTGGCAGGCAAGGTGTTTACACGCTACATAGGTTGTTTACTCTAGTTTTATTTTAGAGCTCCATGCTCATTTTTAATTCAACATCTGCCTTTATAGTTCAGGGGAAGGAAGTGGTCTTTGGTGTGGAAACTCTCCCAAAAGTGTTAGGACAGAAAAATCTCACTATGGAGATATTTTTAAGATTATGTAAAAACTGATAATATACAAAATATAATGCTTAAGCAGCACTGGAATTTATTTCTCAAACCTTGAATGCGTTTTCCTAGCATCCTTAGTACTTAATTTACTTGCTCTTAATTTTCTATTTATACAAATTACTCAACATAGAGCATGACATTGAGTAAATCTAGCTGAGTGAATTTTATATTTATGTTGAGAGTTGACTTTGGTCCAAGACCACATTGAGCTTGGTGATATTTCATGCATAGATTTTTCTTTCAATGTATTTTTCTTTTAATCTATCCCACTTTTCCTTCCAGGAAAGGAACATCACAGCAGTCTGAACTGTTGAATCAGCTCTTCACACAACCACATCAGATACATGAAACGTGTGCAACTTTGTGGTGTAATTTTTTTCACGTCAGTCCCGAAGTCATGAAGGAATCAAATGGATAATAGAAATGGTTATCATTCATGGAGTAGAAGACTGTCTTGCTGAGCACAGTAGTGTGGTTATTCTCACACCAAACACTAGTTTCAGAGAAGTGATCCTTTCACTTTCTGGCGTATGTTTCTGGTTTTCTTACTACCATGCATAAACAATTGGACACCTAAGCTTTTAAAGACTGGCTGAAAAAAAGTCCTTCATGGGTTACAAAGGTGCTGAGCAGCTGAAAAAGGCTCACACAGCACACCTCACCTGTTAACCTTGATATTCTGATCTCAATTTGATGCTCAGCAGCTTTCTAAACATTTCATTAAACCACATGCCACCATTAGCAAATGCATCTACAAAGACAAAACTGTCCATGGAAGTAAATGCGAGCTCGGCAGGAAGATGTCAGTGAATGAGAAAACAGTCTTTGTGCAGCATGGCCATTTTGTTGCTCCGTTAATGCATTTCTTCATTATCATGAAGCACTCTTTATTTCCTGAAGTGTGAGCCTTAATGGGATTAGATAAGGAGAGAAATATGATCTGAAATGAAGCAGGACTCTTTATTACATTTGGCTTTCAACCCAGGCAAGACAAATGGAGCACGCTCAAGAGTTCAAGATTTCTTCAATAACGACTCAAATGACAAAATGAAAGTAATTCAAGGAAGATTATTTTTCAATACAAAAACAATTATCGTACAAATAAGGGAATGGCTCAACTCTTGTCACTCTGATAACCCTCTTTATTTTGTGTTTAAGGCTGTGACATTTGGCTGTCCCCTTTTCTCATGTATTGGGTTCAAAATTATACTAGGTGATATGAGAAATGTCTGAATTCTCATAGTTTGTTAGGGCTTACAAATGTCAGATAAGTAGAACCACATGCGGTATGTGCTTAAAGCAGCAGAATTAACATGATGCTCTTTTGTCAGTCTTTCTGAACCATCTCAGATATTTTTAGATCACTTCCCTCACATGCTCACCTCATTCATGTTACCTAATTGCTTGGTTCAAAGATGGTGAGATATTGTCATCAAAAATGCATGCTGGGAGGATTAATTCCCTTATTCATGTTTGCTGATTGAAAGAAGGATTAACAGTACACTTTGAAGCAGATCACTCAGTGATCAATCAGACAGACATTGCCATCAGATCTCATCTCAGATAAATGCCTCAGCCCTGTTGTCTTAAAATAATGTTTTGTGCTGCTTAAACTTAATACTGCTCTGCATTTGTGAAGTCATATGTATATATATACACCCAGACACTGCTTGGTACTAAAACATTTCTAAAAATGAAGGTACTCCCAACGGATCCTCAGAAGTCATAGCTAAATAAGCTTGTTACTGAGGCAACAGCAATACATGTAGTAGGCGATATTTCTACTACTAAATCATAGTAGTGAGCTCCTGCACTTGAAAAGGGCAAGTTGAATGCATTCATCTCTTGTGACAGCTTTCTGGTCACATTTTGGTCAACCTTGGGTGACTGTCATAGCTTTTCTCTTGTTTCTCTTGTCCAGCAAGCTGCTCTGCTGTGGACTAAATCTTTCTGAGAAAATTTCCTAAAAAACACTGCTATGATCATGCAGAAGCAAACTTACATGTCTAATCAGAAGTAGTATATTACTGAATCATCATTTGCTCTTCTCAGTTTTGAAAAATGACATATCTTTAAATACTTACAAAAAATGAGCAGAGTTCTTATATCATCTGTAATTATTGTATTTACACTCAGCACCACACTGACATGTGACACAGTCTGAACCCTGCAGACGCTGCACCACGCTCATCTGGGAGTGGATTATTTATGTCTGATTTTCAGATAAACAAGCTGTCCTCTAATGAAACATTAATTGACCAATTATCTAGCAATAAAGCCTTTGTTTATGCTTTTTTTTTTTTTCAATTCTGAGCTTTCCAAAGGCACAAACAACAATCTGCATGTTAGGAATAACAGTTTGTGACATCTCTATTTCCAAAATCTCTGCAGCTCTTTGTCTTGACTTTGTGCTCAGTTTCAGTTTAACATCTGAATCTCAGTCCTGAAAGACAGTTAGACAGGTACAAATATGGTTGTCAGTTAGTATTTGGAGAGTAACGCCACATCGTAAAAGCAGACTGAGCTTAAAAGCATAAGGAGCAGGATTAATCCGTGCTGTTGCAGCAGTAAACTAAGAGCTTCACTTGGTGATTATTTGGTCAGAAAGGCACATTTACTGATGACTGAGAAAAATGTGTGACAAAACTGATTGCTACTGCCGCATGATAGGATCATCCATGTTTTCACTTTCTGCTGTAAGAGCATGAATTTTAATCAATGCATTCTGTGTTTGGTTAAAACTGCCAAAAAGAGAAGAAACTGTTAGTTCTAGTATTCTTAAGCAATGAGCATCACTTAACTCATTTTAACCGTCTATGCATGAACCTGGAGCATCCTGGGTGGATACAGTGTGTATGTACCTAAAAATACTTATATGCATATGTGTGAAAAAGATGAAAATAAAATTCTTGAGCTCAGAGTCACTTCACTGAAACTGCGATCCAGAGAGAACAGGACATCAAATGCATCATACATCTCAGATATTTAAGACATTTAAGAAATTGTTCAAGTATGAAAATTATGTACAGGGACAAAAATAAGAGAAAAGAAATAAAACATGCAGGTCAATCTGACTCAGAGAGGGCCAGTTGTGTTAAATTAGTGAAAAGAAAATTACTCAGTTTTGATCTTTGGAAAACTAGTCTTTTCAATGAACTATCATTTTTCTTTTTAAATGCCTGGTGGCTGCATCTTAATGGCGAAAAATGAGTTCAAAAACATTTTTTGTGCAGAGAATTTTCAAAATAGTTGAAAAATTAGAAAAATTCTCAAATACAGAGATATCTGCAGTCTTTTAACTTTTATATTGAGTCAGCCAGTTTCTTTCAGTATTTCACACCACCGTCATCCCTCCGTTCTATCCTCTTACTGGATCTATATTTCTCATTCCCTGCTTCGTATCTGTTATTGTCAAATGTATGCCTTTCCTTAGTAGAAACACACCACGCAATGCAGGATTTATTACAGAATCCTTAATGATTCTTCTGAATAGTTTGTATTTGTTTATTGTCATAACAGAGTTGTTGACTTGGGTGAAGAGAGAAAAAAGTGGCTTCAGCTGATAGGGAGAAAAGCATCTTTATGAAAACAGAGCAGCTTCAATTATCCTCTAATCCCTGCACCTTGAAGAGGCGCAGATCCAGAAGTCAGTGACACACATCCCACTGAATAGAAGAGTCCTGAATCTTCTTCTAATGCCAGAACAGAACATTTTACAGGGTCATTTGTGGGAATAGTTTGAAACTGAAGACTAAACTGAACCATGTCCGTCACCACGAAGACAATGGACTGTGTGACGTTTCGGCATATGTATCTTTACATATGCACAGGGAAAAAACTGATGCAGTGTAGCTGAAAAATTAATATCTCTAGGCCCACAAATATAGCAAGTTAGAAGCTTTATGGAAGAGGCAGAACGAAAGCCTGTCCCTTGGATCTCAAACCCTTTTCTTAGCACCTTAATGGATTTTGAAATACTTTTTTTTAAGGTTTTAGAGTAAGTTGGATTTGAAAACCAGTTAAGGGCATAGAGAGTAAATGTTGGGAGGTGAAGCATGAAGTGGGCTTGGAGCAAAAGAGCCGATGCTCTCTGATCTTGTGCAAGGAGACACACTGCTGTATAGCTGAAGCAACAATACTGCAGAAGATGTAAGTTCAAGAGGCTTCCGTGTTTTACTGTGCTAAAGAAATTTAAAAGAGTTAAAATCAGAATCTTACTGCACACACACACACACATATATATAATGTAAAGTGATAGAAGAGAACTTAAAGTCATTTGCTCTAATGCTACAGTGTAAGCGCCTCAGAAAACTGACATGCTAAACTGCAGTATAATAATGTGTAAATGATTATACAAATATATAACAAGAAAGCACTATGTAACTAGGAAACCAGGACACTTAAGTGACAAAAAGAGAGTTTGGTGTTTACCTAATGATTAGAGAGATGGAAACTCTACTTTGACTGTGTAACTAATGCAGAGTTGCAGCTTAATGTGGAGATAAATCACTGCAGAGCCTGAAGTCATTAAAAAACATGAATGCTGAAGCAACTAACTCCTTTAAAACTTCTTGATCAAAAGAAATAGATTGAATTAAGCTGCAAGCACATGAAACACCCTTATTCCCAGCCAAAAGTCCTCATGTCCTTTTTCACTAACTGGGCTTTGCTCGACTGTCAGAGGTTTTGTCTTTGCAGGCAACCCAAGAGGCCACAAAAATCACATCAAAGCTACACAACAGCCCAAAGGTTAGACATGGAGCAGAAGGGGAAAAAAAAGAAAAAAACATGTCATCACCAATGATTATGATCGTAGTGAAGAGATGTGGAGTTTTATTGCAGTGTGCAGTTGTGGAGAGGAAGCAGTCAGAGCAGGTGTGGAGGTGGGGTGGATCTGTAAGACTGGAACGTCCTGCTATGTTTTATAAGCTGTCAGGGGCTTAATTCAGAGAAACATCTGTGATTAACCAAAAAACAGCCATCTGCTCTTCAGAACTTATTTCTTTTTTTTAGATATTCACCTAAAATTTAAGTTGCGACTGCTCATTTAAGATATAGATATACTTTAATATAATCTTAATTAGCGTCACTAATAACTCATAGGGGCCTTTTTACAGATTAGTTCTTATTAAAAAGGACTTTAAAATATAATATGAAACCAGCTGAGTTTCTGTTTTATTCTATTCACTGAACCCTATGATGCCACACACTTTCACAGAAGTGAGAATGGCACGTCCAGGTCACTTTCTTTGTCCACCGATGTTTAAGTGTTTAAGTGTTTAAATCGTAAAATTCACACTTCCACCTTTCACCTCTGGATCAAATGAAAGTGTGCATTTGGAAGAGGCATCCTGAGAAAGTAGCCTCAGTGGTGGGAGATGACACCATGAATCAAACATCCAGTCTCTCTGTACCTCCTTCCTCTTTAATGGCCCAGTAGGGAGGAGTCAGTAAGTACGGCATATAAACATGACTGTAGATAGAGGATGGCGATAATAAAAGTAAGATAGAGGACAGACACGTAACAACCAATTCTTTTAATATTCATTTAATGTACTTCAATAATTTGTATAATCTTTTTGTATTTTGTCGTGCAAAGTTATGTATAAAAAAGCTGAGTTGAGCTTTAAATACATGTATTTTTTGACATCACATTTTTGTAATGACTTCATGTTTGTAAAAGATTGTGACAAACCAAAAGAAAACAAATTATTATGAATTGTGCATCACCAAAGCAGCCACTTGTTGAAAGCAGTGGAGCATTTTGCAATTTAGCAGCCTTAACTGAACTGAGCGGCTTTAAAATAATAATTTAAAAAACCCACTGAGGTGACAGTTTGTTGCTCAATCAAAGGACTTGGATATACCGTATACAAGATGTTACAGCACTGTTGTGTTCTTATTAACACAAACAAAGAATGTCAAGGTTTAAGAACTTTACTGAGCTATTTACATGACATACAGTTGCACCTGCCATTTTGCTTCAGTCACTCTCTGAACAGTATCAGTTTAATATGTATATATAACAGTGTCCTGTACTTTCACACACAAAACAGTTCCTATGAAGATAACAAGTACATTGCGATGTTGTCATCTTGTTATCCTCAAATTTTGCAAAAGACTTTTTCCCCTGTTTTTTTAGAGGGTTTTTCCATTTCTCAAAAGTGTTGAAGTTGATACACATAAAGGAATGGCTTTTGCAACTCACATTATCAGCTGATTCTACTTAATAAGGAGAATAATCAGTGTCCTACTGATTGCATATGGCAAAGGTTTTATGTTTACTTCCTCAAAGTTTTACTTGTGGATAGTAACCACTGTTCTCTTTATTACAGCCTTGTATTACATTGCCTGTCCCTGACAACCATCCATAGTGTGGGTTATTATCTTTAAAATAGAAAACTGAAATATACTGCATAACATATTTCCAATGATATGACATTCAAAGAGTTGATCAAAGTCACTTCACACCTGGATGGAAACACAGATTTAGATTAACTTGTTACAACACAATTTTCCTGCAGGGAAACCAGCACATACTCTACCCTTCTGTGCTGCATGGCTCATGTTGCATTTCATAAACCTCATCTCTAACTAAATATGTGGGCTCTGCATCCTCCCCGTGGGAAGATTATTATCATCCCTCCCCCAGTCTCTGTTTTGCTGAGCTTTATGCATAACTGCAGGAAGTGATGAGGGCAAAGCATAGACACCAGATATTAACTCTGTACATATGTACACAAAATGAACCATTGCCAAGACGGGTGTCTGCATCCACAAAGTATTTAGATAGTTTCACGCTACACCCTACACCTTACACAGATTTATACTTTTAAAATCCTCTCATGCAGACTTAGAGGAGGTGAGGGATTATATTTATATATGTGGTTCATGCAGGAGCCCGCAGAGTTTGTCAGCAAGCGCCGCTAAGCTTTATTTTCCTCTGTCAGTGCTCTTCTTGCTGTATAATCACATGCTATTTTGAGCATGAATTTTCCTCCACAGTTTACAGTGTTGCTACATCTCTGCTGCCTGTTCAGGTTCGTGAACTGAGATCATTGCTGCAGCTGAAGGTCTGTAAAGAAGCTGCTGATCAGTTTCAAAAGATGAAAAGAAATGACTGAATCTTATAGAACAAGATATGAGCATGGCTTCAATAAATCATACATTTGAAGAGTCCTTTCACATCATTTTCTGATGCTGGTATGACATAATCAGGACAAAAATTGTTTAAAACACATGGACACTTTAGTGTCTTGTTGTGATGTTGATGAATGTAGCATGAAAGAAAAGTAAAAGTGATTTCAGTCATAAATCTTCTGCTTGCTGTTTGTTCCAACCAAAGAGAATTTCAAAGAAAGGCTTTAACTTCCTCTACTCATTGTATCGATATAAAAGACAATTTAGCAGTTAGGAGGGAGAGCGTTGCTGGAGCGCTGCGCCATCTTTAGCTCCAAAAAGTCAGCAGTTTTACAAAATGTACGACTGGCTTGATGTACCGCCAACTGCACACATTACTGTCTGCCTCTCCAACAAGATGAAACACATTTGATCCAGTTTGATACCACAACTGGGTCATGATTTGAGAAAAATTCCTCTCACCACAGCAGGGAGACGCACACGTGCACAGACACACAACTCTCTTTGCCAGCTTAGTCTGTGACCTGCCAGCAGCTCCTCCGTTGCAAATTAATTTTATTGGGAGTTAATCATATTATTTATGGTCATTAAAAAAAAATCAGTATTGTCACTGTCAACTCTAATGATAGATCTCAGTTTGCTTGAATGCTGAGAAAGACATTTTCTGTTTGCATGGATTGGTTATGGAAATATAAATTATTCAGTGAATGTGCAGTTAAAGTACAGATTTTCAGATTTGAAATCAATACACTCTTAACACACAATAAGACCCAGTACTGTTATCAGATATAGTGATTTTTAGAGAGTAAATCTCACTGTGCTGTTTTTTTTCTTTCAGTTATTTTTCTCATGTTTTTTTAAAATTGGAATGACTTTTCAATGGTATATTGATCTGTCTGTCATAGAAATGGTGACATTGGTTCAGGGTTTTTGAGTAAGAATTGACTATAAAAACAATGACGGGAGCGTCATCAGATTCTTCTCTGCTCAGGATAAAGGTTGAGCCCAATCACCAGCTGATAACCAGCAGTAATTTTAGCTGTGATACAGCAGATTTGGTGCTGAAACCTCAATAATAGTGAGTGAAAATGAGAAGTGAATAGTGATTGTTTAATATGGGACCCACAAGCTGTAGTGACCAGGTCAAAACTAAGTGTAAAAGCAATTTTGGACCATTTGGCTGATTGTTTATTTTACTGGCATGACATGTTGTAATTACATTGTGACAAACCAGAATTTCAATTTAACATATCTGTAAGCAACATCGGACTGATTAGAGATGTGTTAAAGTGGCTTATCAAGAACAATGGCCTCCAACTCTGGTGTCCAGAACTGCAGCTCATTGGCTCATGACAACATCACACCCAGAGGTGCCATTGAATTTGACTAAACAGCAAAGGACAAAAATGGACAATTCCTGCCATCCATAGCCCTTTGTGTTTTGTATTAAACAATAGAATAATATGCTCAACAGAGATAGGCGAGGAACATCTATCCATTATCTTTTTTTCTATCTGCTTCAAGAAGGTAAGAGTTAAGCATTGTGCATTAGCTTTGAGAATGGCAAACAAAGCTTTGAAACGGCACAGGATTAATGCTTTGCTGCATCTACTGATGAAGCCTTGAATTCTCTGCAAACAAACTCATTTGTTCAGTGTTTCTGATGAGAGACCAAAGCACAAATATGCAGGGCCTATGCAAAGGCTGTTTCTTAAAGAACCAAGCACACAGTTTGAGTGTTTGTCTGACTTTATTAAGATATGTGAGCATCACAGGGCAGCTAGCCATGCAGAGAACTAGCCAAGTAGTGTGCAATTAAGTGAGACTGGTAGTACTGATCCTGAGCCAATCGTGGTTCGAGTTAGTGAGGATAATGTTTACGAGTGGCATGGTGCAGACTGATCTAATATGGGAAATTTACAAGTTCAAATCTCACCAAAAAACATTCGTTAACACAGACATGTGTGGCTACACTGGAAATAATTAAGTACAAAATGAAATGACTTGACAGCAGCTGTTGTGCATAGTATCTGGAGAGATTTGTGCTGAAAGGGAAAATTGGTAATTGAGCAAAGAGATGTATACATATGTAGGTACATGTAATCTGCTGCACGTTGTAAGTGTGAAATTAATGCCCTCAGTCAGCTCCTGGACTCCTCTTGGACAGAGTGCTGCACAGAGCTGGTATATATATATATATATATATAGTATCCTAATAAGGCTATTTACAAAAAAACGCCATGTAGGTATATACAGTTATTGCCACAAAACAGCAGTTTTGTCACTGCTTTATAATTTATAATGTCAGAGCAACATTCCAAATAGAGTAAGGTGATTTTGGCGCTTAATCACCTTTTCACCAGACATAAAACAACCATAAATTATTTTCTGAAAGCAGCATTCACCATTTTTCCACATGAAAAAATAAATTAATAAATAAAGATAATAAACCTAACCTATTTAATTTTGGCTTTTAATCAAGAATCCTGGATAATTTCTTTCTATGCCCTTCCCCACGGGCACACACCACAAAGGCTGTTGTACACAATCAAACATGATAATATAAGAGGATATTACATATAGATAGCAGACAGGTCAGGATATAATGGCAGGCAGATCCTAAATGTTAATTTTCAGAGCTACATGAAAGAGAGTAAAATATGAATGTGTGTGTTTGTGTGTTTGTGTGTGGAGAGGGAACGACTGAAGGACAAACTAAGAGCTCCCCGAGGTGTATGCAAAGCATTCGTCACATCAGAACTGTGAAGAGTGCACATGTGCCATATTTTAATCACAGGAGAGTAGTTTGGTATATAGAAAATCCTAACGTATGTGTGTCTGTGTGTGAGAGGACTTGATGACTTTCATTTGACCAGGATATACCAGAGAAATGCATATTTTGACACAATGCAATACCTGAATCATTTTCTAGTGAGATCAGGAATGGCATGTATGCACATTACGAATTTGAAGTAGGGCAAGTATACACACTGTGATTGGCAACCAGTACAGACAAAACTTGCCCTTTACATTTTATTTACTTAGTTAAATCTTCTGAACTCTGTATGCTCAACCAAAAAGTGTACAAGCAACAACAGCAAACAGCTTGTCTTTTATGTCTTGACTTCTCTACACAAACAATAAATGAAGATAGTTTGTTCTCAACTACATTAAACATGCCTTGACATCATAACAAAGTAGTCCTAGCTCCTTTTCCACAAGAAGGTGACCGGAGAAGGTGGAGATGACTAATGAGGTAGCCAGACTTCCTATAATCTTATTCTCGTCAACATAATGCTACATTTCTCTTGTGAGTGTACATAAAACCGCACGAAGTGAAGTAGTGCTACAAGAAAAGTAGCTCTTAAGAGGCTCCTGCGTATCTTAACCTTTAAAGTCGTCTGCAGTAAAAAGCAAAGCAGCAGGTTATCAACCACCCAAGCTGCTAATTCACTGCCATTTTTGGAGGGTGGAGATTGGTGGTTGGTTGTCAGTGAGGTGCTGGCTAAACACTCCTGAGTATTCCTCCATCAGTGTGAGCTCCTTCATCAAAGTGAGGGTTAAAGAGAACTGCTTTGCCGTCATATTTCAAGCAGACAGTTCACAGGCACCAGGCCTCGCTTCTTCCCACTGCTGAGCCTCAGGAAGTCGTCAATCTCCTCGTTCTTTCCCACACAGATCTGCAGTAGGGGGGAGAGGGTGGGTGGGGACACGGAGGTAAGGGAGAAGTAGGAAGCAGGAGTGACATGCATGAATGTAAGAGTGGGACTGGACTGGACTGGAGCTAAAATGGAGGTGCACTGTAAGACATAAAATATGGTGCCCTCGGTAATCTCAGCAGTTTCTGCATTCATTTGCATACACTCAAAAACTGCCTCAAGTGTGTGTGTGTGTGTGTGTGTGACAGATAAAAATAGTTTGAATTTTATAGTCTTCACCTGGGCCTCTTTCACAGTCATCTGGCCTTTGTCTCGGCTGCCATGGAAACCAGCAGTGACCTTCCACACCCGCTCACCGGGGCGAACCCGCTGCACAAAGTTGGCTGGGAAAAATCCCACCTTGTCTCTGCTTTTCCCCTGGTAAACACACCCACAGAGGGACACGCAAACGCAAACATACATAAACATTTGGTTTGCTCGTCTAAACACGTATTTTGAGTCAGTTCGGATATACTCTCTTGCAAGTTAGATAGAATGGAAAAATTATTAATAATTTTGTGGAATACAATAAGGTTTTGAGTAAAGTTTGTGCTGTATGGAATTAATCCCATTTTCTGCTTTTTTGACAAAGTGAAAGCACAGCATATAAATAATCTGCCTCCTTATGTTTCAACACAAACAGTACTGGGAGCTTCCTTTCCAGAACGTGACAGCCTCTGGCTGAGTGGTCTCAAAAATCGTTAATCTTTTCTCATTTTGGTTTGTGTGACTCATTGCTTAAATATCACCACATTAGTATCTGAGTTTAAAACAGCATATCAAAGAACATTCAAAATTAGCAAGAAAATGGAAATAAAAGACGATTTTTGAGGTTTTGTTCCCTAATTAGCAACATCATCCAAAGACCTAAAAGCTTTTGTGTTTGAGGAACACTAATCCCTTGTGATTCTCTCCAGAGACTCTGGCACACAGGCATGCAGCGACCACGAGGGCTCCAGTCATGTGAATCCAATCATTTTTTTTGTTTTTTTTTTAGACAGTTTTGCTTGTTGTCCACATAAAGCCAATGCATCTTTACACTCAAATAAAGGAAGATTTCTTTTTTTTGTAATTATGCATTATACAGCTAAAGCTTGTATCACAAAACCCAGCAAAAATTATTTGCATAATTCTACTTCAAATCAGTTATTTTGTTTAAATGTGCACATAAAGTGGATCTAAATAGTCTACACATGTAGGAAATCGCAGGTTTTTAAAATATAAATGTAGAAGTAACAGCAACATGAATGTCTGACATGTCACATCTTTAATGTGATCAGTTGTTTTTTGTTTTGAGACAACTGTTTGCAAAAAACTGGCAAATGCTTTTTTTAAAAGTTGGATATAAATGCATTTTAATCTCAGAGAAGATGTTAGTTTTCTTGTGTAAGTGTCAGTGATATCGTGTCCTTCACCAGCCGTTTTGACAGTTTAATCTAACATGCTTTATTAACTCCCAAAACACTGATTTTGTACTAAACAAAAGATGCAAGACAGACAGTGATGATGTGATGTGTGTAGTATGTGTGCGGTGCACTGTAGTGTATATAAATGAAAGTGTGGAGATTTGTATTGTGACGTTGTATGTAACCCCACATCCACACCACAGCTAAAGCAGTCCAGCAGCCAGACACAGAGCAGTGATCCTGACCTCCAACTCTTCGTCAGCATCAACCAGTGAGCACAACCAGAACTACAGGCTGGATCACAATTGGTGCTGGTGTGTTGGGCCAGTGTCATGCAGCAGACCTCCACGAGTGCGCTGGATTTCCATCAAGGCCCATTAGGAACCATCCAGCCCGGCCAGCCCCTCCACGGGTCAAGTCCAGGTCAAGGCGATGAGCCCCCACACACGCCAGAGGCAACAGACAAATGCAGTGGACCAGAATCTAGGGTGACACCAGCCAGCACATCCAGAGCACATGGATACGGTGCGAGAGTGGGGAGGGTGGCCTCCAAGTCCCCAGACCTGCATCACCACCTCACAGAGGGCAACGCGTGTGCAAGACAGTCCCAAAGGACACAGGGCAGAAAGGATGCAATAAACCCCCAGGGAGGGTCCCAAATCTGCAGCACACAGGTCCCCCCAGCTGTGGTGGTCTCATGTGGATCCAGTTGGCAAACAGGTTGGCAAGGCCAGATGTTCAAGCACTAGTGGGCTAGAGTGCCTCGGATGTGCCCATGGTAACGCCCCCACCACAACAAACAACCACCTACATCTAACAACACCTTGACTGCATAAGTCAGCACACCCTTTTCATAATAGGGATGCTAGCTGTCCCCGCGGTAAACCAGTTATATTTAATATTAGGTCTGTATGTTCTTGGCTAGCAACGATTAAAGTGCTGATTGAAATCAGATAAGCATCAACTTTTTCTGGAGTATTTGCTTCAATGTTTGTAACTGCATTCAATTGAGAGGACTAAAAGGCCACGGGCTACAAAGAGTTGTCAAAGAAACTGTGAGACTTAATTGTTGAAAAGTACCAATCAAGAAAGGGAAAAAAAAATATTGAAGGCAATGAATATACCATGGAAAACACCGTCAAAAGCATCATCAATATGAGACGAAACTGTGGCGTCACAGAGACTCTGGAAAGATCAGGACGCTACTCCAAAGTTGATGAGAAAACAAGGAGAAAAATTGTCAGGGAGGCTACCAGGAGGCCAACAGTAACACTGAAAGAACTATGTTTTGTGCAAAGCCAATACAGAGCATCGTCCAAGGAACACCATACCAACAGTTAAACATGGTGGTGGTAGCTTTATGCTTTGGAGCTGCTTCTCTTCAGTTGGGCCAAGGGCAATTGTCAAGATAAATGGGAAAATGAATTGTTCTAAATCCTTTTTTAGTTAAATCCATACAACAGCTTTTTGCACCACAAATTCAAAAATATGAGTGCTGAACTGTCATTCTATTCACAAAGGATTTTGACTACGTTAAAGACACGTCTGCTTCTGCAGGTACAGTTAAACTTTTAAATTGCCTCATTAAAAATAAATTTCAACCTATCTTCTCCCTTTTTGTCATACTAGCTGTGCTGAAATCCACGCCTGCTCTCCTTCAAGCCTGAAACCTGCCACTCTTATCCCAGGCGGGGGACGAGGAACCACATGACTGTGTGGCTGTGATTAATGAGGTTTGCACCCCCCGACCAGATCTCCAGGAATCGCCTCTGACAAACCCTGACTTGGTTCTGTATGTGGATGGCTCGGTGTTTAGGGACAAGCGCACAGGAAGGAACATGGTGGGGTTTGCAGTTGTATCAGATCATGAGGTGTTGAAGTCAGGTTCCCTTCCACATCATTGTTCTGCTCAGGCGGCTGAGCTGGTAGCTCTGGATGAAGCGCCCAAATTAGCAAAAGGGAAGAGCGTCACCATCTACACAGACAGCAGGACTGTGCGATTTGGAGTCTGCCGTGATTTTGGTGAGATTTGGAAATGCAGGAACTTTTTGAAGTCGGACGGTAAGCCTGTAAGCCTGATGCTCTCTTGGAGGCCATCCACCCGCCCAGCTCAATAGATGTGTGCAAGTGTCCTTCTCATGTTAATTGTACTGATTTGGTTTTTGCAGGTAACGCCTGTGCAGATGCAGCTGCAGAGGTGGTTGCTTGTTCCCTTGTTAACTGCTCTCTTGTTTCTGCAGCAGTACCCGAGGCTGAGGATGTGTTTGCTTCCCTGAGTGCGCTGCAGTCATTCTCCTCTCCAGATAAGAAGCGGTTGTGGCATTGAAGTGGCTGCAGTCTGGTTGGTGGTGTGTGGCGCTCAGGAGATTTGAGACCATGTTTGCCTAAACATTTCTTTTCTCACTTTGCTAGATTGACCCATGGGTTGGATCATGGATCTAAGGGAGTGATGCTGCCGACCCTGACTAAGCACTGGTTCATCAAGGGCTTTTCTTCCTATGCCAGTCCTGTACAACCTGTGCTGCTCACAACACAGGGTGAGGGGGGGTGGGGTTGTGGGGTGTACGGATTCCTTTGGCTGCACATCCGCAGCCTGAAAAGCCTTTTGATCATGTTTTGCTCAATTTCATTGAACTTTCCTTCAGTGAAACAAATATTGTTTGGTTATGGTTGACATGTTTTCTAAGTGGGTTGAAGTTTTTCCCTCTTCCAGGACTGACAGCTCCACGGTAGCGAAGGCCTTGCTGATGGTGATTTTGTGGCGCTCATTTCGTTAATGAGGCCCTGACGCAGGTCGAGAAGTTTCTAGAGTTTGACCTTAAGAGACACTATGCCTACCACCCCGCCAAGGGGGTGCTGTTGAGAGGGAGAATGGTACCTTGAAGTCTAAGTTACTAAGTATTGTGTTGAAACGGGTCTTTTGTGGACAAAGGCCCTGCCCATAGTGCTCATGTACATGCGAATGCGGGTGAGGGCACGAGCTAACCTTAGCCCATTTGAGATTCTCTTTGGCAGGCCTCCACCGATGGGAGCGGACCCCCAGACACTCGTATCCTTCCATCAGCTGAGTTGTGTGAGAATTCTGTGTTGTCATATTGCAAGAATTTGCATTCTGTGCTGACCCAGGTCAACTCACAGGTAAAGGCGGCCCAACCCCTGCCAGCCAGTGGGCTCCTGCACAACAAGCAGCCAGGTAATTGGCTTCTGGTGCAGGATCTGTGCCGGAAGCACTGGAAGGCGAAGCGGTGAAATGGTCCCTTCCAGGTTCTGCTGATGACTCACACTGCCATTAAAATAGTGGAGCGAGCAACCTGGGTTCACGCTAGCCCATTGTAAGAGAGTTCCTGATCTAGATTCTGGCTCCTGGTCTTCTGTTATTGAAAGTGTTTACTCTAATCATATTTATTTTGATTCTATTTTCCTTTTGTTTTCCTGTGTGATTCCATGTTTGCGTCACACGATGCTGAAAGCCGTGACAACTTCCTTTATGCATTCCCATTCTTTTGTAAGTGCTCCGATGTCTGACTCTTTCCCTGACATTGATTGGGGTGCTGCACCTGCGTGTGCTTCTGATATCGAGTCATGATTAGTTAGAATGAATTTTGTGATGATTTCGTTAGAATGTTTGCCCTTCTGGAATAGTGTAGTTTAGTTTGAGTTAAATTTGATTTTGATTTGATTTAGTTAGTACTGGGACGTTTTTTACTACCCCCTCGACTCTCGGGGGCAGATGGTTGGCTTCCTAATGGCCACAGGAACAGACTATGCTTGGGGTTTTTCCTTCCTTGGTTCACAATTGTGGGCTTTTTACTCCCCTGGGATCGAGAAGGCGTGGTTCTAGTCATTCTGTCCTATGTTACAACAAAAAGAAAGTGGAACTGTTGTGGTAAAAATAACCTCGAAGTCTGGAGGCCGTCAGGGACTGTTATGCATGTATGAGTGTAACGATATTATGCTTAGAGAATGTGAGAACCGTCACTTTCTCATGATGGTATGAACATTCCAGCATAACCTCTAAATTTCGTCTGAAGTATGCTATGGTGGCACCACGAAGGCTTTATCCTTTGGTGGTCGTTTGAATTCAGGCACTGTATAAAAGCGTTTGTCTCCAGATGCCTCACTCTCATTTCTGCATCAACTGCTCATGGTATAAGGTAATGGCCTCATTAGTATACAAATGAAATTAAATTCACTTTGATTCTAACTGCAGCCAAATTGGAATCAAAGTGAATTTTGCTATGCAGAGTTAAAATTGTGTTATTTAACTCACCAGAATCATTGAATCTTCAGCGGTAAAGATATGGTATAAATAAATACTATATTTTGCCGTAACAACATCCACTACAATTCTTTTTTTCAATTGACTCTGAACACGTGTGCTTTTTTAAGCTGTCTCAACAGGGGGTCATACAGTATACATGTGTTACTACAGCATCTATGCAAAGGCAATCTTGATATTTTTAGTAATAATATTTTATTCAGAAAAGCTCTGGCTTAGCAGAGAGAGAAGAAATGTTATGCTTTTGAAATATTCAGTGAGATAGAAAGTACTACAATGCTGCCCACCTTCCACCAGTCTTCATTGGCGTCATCTGTGACTTGAACCCTGTCACCAGGCCTGCAGACACAAGCAGATTATCAGGAGTTTATCATTCATCAGTCACCTTTCTCCATATACAGCATTTCAAGTTCACCACATATTATTTCAATTAATTTTTTTTTGTTACAGACTTTGATTTGGCTCATGCTAAATATTAAATATACAACTAGCTTAGCCTAGCATGTAGGTAGCTGTTCTTTTGAGTGGGTTTAATCTGGATAAAAAATTAAATATGAAAATTACAGCTCCAAGCAAATAATTTGTCCTTTCAGTTTTTATATTGAATGAACATTCTGGAATTAAAACCACCCAGTAAATTTTTATTATAGACCAAAATGATATGAATCAAAGGTTTAAACTCCTTACCATCTAATAACAGACCTAGGGTTGTTTTAACAAAATTTTACATGTTATGATCTTCTTTTGTGTTCCTTGAGTTTTTTTTTTAGTTCTCCTGACTTTACTCTTTACTATTTGGTTGCTTTTAACTTTACTTCTAGTTTTACTTTGAGAGTCTATTTTTTGCTTTGTCAAATTCTGGTTTGACTTTCCTTGGTCCCATCTCTCCTGATTGTTCACACCTGTGTCTCGTCAGCCCCAGTTAGTATATATATATTGTCTTGTCTTTTCCTTTGTTTGGATTCTACCTGTTTGGTTTTATTTTCTGTTCTTTGGATTCCCTGCTCTGGTAGTGGTTTTTGTTTGTTAATTAAAGGTCCTTGTGTTTGCTACTCCCACCTCAGAGTCTCCTGCATCTGGGTCCTCTCCACAATGCCATAGCCTAAACAATATGTCATACTGACGAGCAAAGACAACTTTGTAACTAGTGAAGTGAACAAGGAATCTGCATTTTACAGAATTAAAAACATTATAGGTTTTACATTTCACAGCCCACTTGCGTTAATTTTCAATTATTTATTATTAAGTCATGCACAAAACATTTCTGTGCACCAGTGACTCGCAATGAACAGGGCAGATCATCAAGAAAGGGGTGTTTTCCTTTTTTCTTGGTTTAGTCTTCCAATCTCATTTGTTTTATAAAATTCTCATTCTCGTGTGTGTCTCATGAGTCTTATTACATCTTTGTGCAGTTTAATTGTACACTGCAAGTTTTGTCTTTGAACTACAACATTCCCCACAGTACTTCATTTTGCATACAATGAATATAACTAAGTATAACGAAAACATTCAAAAATACATACATACATACAAAAATCAGTGTTGTAGTCAAGACATCAAAGTTCGAGTCTGAGTTCCAGTCTCAAGCCCTCTGTGTTTAAGTCCATGTCGAGTCCTCTAGTGATCCAAGTTAACTTCAATTGGGTCCATATTTTTAACATATGCACAATCTTTAGAACACATCTAGAGCATCTAGAAGAATGCATGTTTCTTGTTCTGCTGAATGGCAGTTCATTGTTCAAGGTGATTGACAGTGAAATCAATAAAATGTACATTAACTTACATTAAATAAACAGTTTAACCGAAAAAGCCAATTGTACCACTTGCATCTCTGCATAGTAGCAGCAAGCTAATACCCGTGTGAAGAAGACAGCCAAAGGGAGTTTTAGCTCGGAATTCATCATTTAGGAAGCTCCAGCTAGACATTTTATTCTGGCATTTTTTAAAATAAAAAAATAAAATAGAATAACTCGATCTTGATTTATAAGTCAGAATGCAGTTAATGCACTAGTCCAGGTCCGAGTCATCAGTGCTCAGGTCAGTCAAGACACAAGTCCTGAAAATTGTGCCTTGAGTTGGACTCCAGTCCAGGATTTGGTCTCCAGTCCTACAATATATTATACATATATTATGTATTGTAGACTATATACTATAAAGAGTGGTTTTTGATTTCATAATCAAAGGGAGTAAGCACCATTGTACAGCATTTCCCCTTCGGAAACCTTCTGGAAGTTGTACTAAATGGTGGTGATAGCAGTAACACTAGCCGATTACACTGAAACTGACTAGTGCATCTACTTTAGCAAGAACCATGTCCATTGTGAGAATTGTTTTACAGTAGTATCAACAACCTCCTGTGAAAGATGCTGACAATTCAAAATGCCCACCGGCTTTCATCCAGACATGATTGAAAGAATACATTGAGAGTGAAATGCAAACAGCTGCTTCTGCTGCGTGTTTTTGTTTGTTTTTTTTTTCCATCAGGCTGTCCTGCCAAGCCAAATGGTCAGGGAAACAGTGACAAATAGTCACAGAATAGTAAGATCATAGTAACTCACCAATATATTCAGCTTTTTGTATATAATTCTCTGCTGACCACTTGCTTTTAATTTGCAGTTAAACTGTAGTAAATCTGGCTTGTAAATCTGCTTAAATTCATGTATTATTTTAATTTAATTTCTATTTAAATTAAAATTATTATTGCAAATACTTATTAATGAATTAGGCTTGGCCTTTGTGAAAATCCCATGTTCTTGATTTAAAATGGCCACAGGGAAGTGGAATTAGGCTGGTGCAGGTTTCTCGGTTTCCTGCAAAAATGCAAGATCCATTTCTATTACAATTGACTCATATCAATGTCTTTATTAGGTATAGGGTGATGAAATATGACAGTCTTGTTTGTGCTGGGAAAGGAAGATGGAGATGATCCAGCAAATGAACAGAATATTTTGTCGTACATTCTTCTCCAAAACACGATGACCCTCATATCAGTTGGCTTAAAAGTTTATCTGTATTGGCCACATTGCAGCCTTTGCTGTATAGCTGACATTACTGTTACTCTTTTGCTGTTTGCTAACACTTTTCCTTCAGCACTCTTAATGTCACAGTACATCTTATGCATTACTCAGGTTATGTGAAGAAATGGCTTGTCCTGTCTTTCGCATATTTACTGTAACTGCCACAACTTGCAGGTGCTTGTACCAAACTCAGCTGTTTCTTGCACCTAACTAACATGCAAGACTATTTCTCTGTCATGCACTTAGTACAGCTGTTTGTCCTTCCCGGCCTCCCAGCAAACTCCTCTCTCCAAGTCTGAACCACAAAGCCCCCTATGATCATCCTGCTGAGGGAGCAGATGGTGTGTGAATGTGCTTTCTCACCCGGCAACTCTGATCTTCACAATTGCACAAATGCGGTACAAAAGAAATCTGACTAACTGTAGTTCCAAGTCGTTCTTTTCCTGAGGCAAAAACTTGTAGAGGGCCACATAGGTGTGAATGGAGTGAACCTGCACTCGCTTCGGAGTCTGGCAAAATCAAAAAGAGAAAAGATTTAAAAATAACTATCTGAGAGAGCATATTAATACCAAGAAAAACAGCTGATATATAAGAGGAATGCTGACTACACACCTTCAGGCTCACCCTATCTTCTGAATCAGCCTTCTCGCTTTCAGGGGGGGTGAGCACTGGAAAGAATACATAAAGACAGAGAGGGTGAAAGGGCAAATATGCAAAGGGGAGAAGACAATAAAAAAAACAAAGAAAAGTCAGATATTAAAAAAAAGAGATGAAGGAAAGGATAAGACTTGCAAAAGAAAGACAGAAAAGAGGTGAGAGAGAGAGCTTGTGTAACTTTGTGACCAACAGACACGAGGCTAAAGTGAAGGCCATTAACTGTAGAGTGGAAACATCACAAACTGAGATGATCCCTTCTTCTGGGACAAAAGACAGATAAGTAAAGGGTACACACACAATAAACATCTCTATACTATAAGGATCATCAATGTGCCCTGAACTCTGATATTAAGCTTGCTATACTTATTTACATGAAATATGTCAGTTTATATAAAACAAGCTCAACATCTGTACTTGAACCACATGACCCAATGAAACACGTGGGCGCTTTCACCTTTCAAAACTGCAGCAGTGCAAATGTTGCATCCACATTTTCAAGACATACTATTATTTAAAACAAAACTGTTTAAGAAATACTGAAAAAATATGAGGGGACAGTCAGTGTTTTACAAATTCAAGTGGACTCAAGTGTAAAATGTGGTGCATGCAAGGACTGTCTGCTTCATGAGCTGACAGTGATGACAAGTCACCCCAAAACACTGTAGTTTTCTTTCAGTGAACATTTTAAGGTAAGAAAAAATAAAGGTAGAAATGTATCTGGTAGGTTGAAAGGTAAATTGTTTGCATTTCCAAACATAAGTAGCTGTATCATGCTTATTTCTATCAATATAATGTTAAGCTCTGGTACCCTCAGAGTATATTTTTACCCAGCATCCCTCCAAAAGCTTATAATTATTTCAGAATGACAGCCACTCTGAACCTCTGAAAATGAGCAGATTAGCTCAAGAATTTTCTGATTGGTCAAACTGCCAGTGGCCATATAAGATATAATCCTTTATACGTTCATTAAACAGTAAAAGTGTCACAAAAACATATACATTCACCTCGTAGCTGGCTAAAAAAACAAACAGTTTCCTTTGAGCCATGGTCAGCGAACTTTCCCTCATAAGCAAAAACATTTCATTGGAGACATTTCAAAAAGAAAAAAAAAACATACATGATCCTTGGTGTGCTGTTATAAACTTTTTTTTTTTCAAAGTTGGATATATACACAATTTAATCTTGCAGAAGAAGTTAGTTTTCTTGTGCGTAAGTGTCAGTGATATCGTTTCCTTCACCAGTCCTCTTTGACAGTCTAATCTTACATGCTTTATTAACTCCCCAAATCCTGATTTTTATCAGAGAAGATTAAAATCACCAACAGTGGAGCACAAAGAACAGGACAGATAGACATAAAGACAGACAGTGATGAAGTGGTGTGTCTAGTATGTGTAGTGTGTGTGCGTGTTTGTGTGGCGCACCGTCGTGCATATAAATGACTGTGTGGAGAACTCTGTTGTGATAGTGTTTGTCAGTCCACAGCCACACCAGAGCTAAAGCAGTCCAGCAGCCAGACACAGAGCAGTGATGTTGGTGCTGGCGTGTCGAGCCAGTGTCAACCAGCAGACCCCCACCAGTGCACTGGATTTCCCTCACAGCCCAACAGGAACCATCCAGCCTGGTCAGCAACAAGTTTGGTCAATTCCCGCCCCCGTCCCCGCACACCCCAGAGGCAACAGTAAAGAGGACAGTCCCAGAATCCAGGAAGACAACAGCCAGCACATCCAGAGCACACCAGGGGCGCTGCAGGTACGGCACAAGAGTGGGGTGAGGGGTGACCTCCAAGCTCCCACACCCGTATCACCATCCCACAGAGGGGTAGGCATGAACCCCCCAGCCCCAAAGGACACAAAGTGTAAAGGACGTACCAAACCCACATGGAGGGTCCCAGAGCCGCACAACACAGGCCCCCCCAGAAAGGACCACATCTCATTGGGATCCAGTTGGAAAATACCTTGACAACAGCTGCAAAAGCACAGCCTCCTCTGAGCTTACTCTTTGTTTTAGCCGTGAAGGTCAGCTGATCAGCTGACCAGAGAGAGCGGGAGGGCGTGAAAGGACGTAGCAGCTCAGAGAGATAGGGCCATGTTGGACCGTTTTGGGACTTAAAAGAAAATCAAAGAATTTTTTAATGGATCCTAAAATGCACAGACAGCCACAGAGTCACCAATGTTCCAAGCACAAAAAGTTTGATCTTTCAGGTAGGACCTGAAACCATTCCAGGGCTCTGGCCCTGACAACCACCTACTTTTCTAGATGAGAAATTAAAATGTCATGTCCCACTGTGTCAAAAGCAGCAGTTAAATCTAAAAGCACAAAAATAACACCGTTTCCAGAATCAGTAGCTAAAAAATATAGCATTAAAAGCACTGATTCAATGTTTTCCAGTGTTTAAAAACCAGACTGGAAAATATCTGAAATACTGTGGTCTTCCAGAAATGCTGTTAGTTGACAGTAAATGTTTTCTTTGATTTTTTAAATAAAAATGCTAGTTAAGAAATAGACCTGAAATTAGGAAGGACTGTGGGGTCCATATGTTGTTTTTTAATCAGAGGCTGAAGTGCATGTGTAAGATTTTAGGGACAGCATTTGAAGACAGACTACTGTTTGTAACTGCAAGCACAAGGTGGTCCTAGAGCAGGAAAAAACAAATCAAAGGGTAAAACATCATCAGGAGAACATCATCAGGGCTTAGGATGATGTCACAGAGAGCTGATATTGAAAAAAAAAATCTCTCCAGAAGGAAGTATTTTCAGCATCCTGAATTTTCTGCATAGGAATACAACAACATACATTTACCTTGTTCTTTTTCTTTTTTTTTTTTTTTTTTTTTATCTTTTAGCCCCCCATCACATCTAAGGTGATACATAATCTTAATAACACTGTAGATAAGTCAGAAAAAAAGAAGAAACAAACCAACAAAGAATAAATGAATAAATATAGATCCACCAATCATCTAATGGTGAAAGGATGTCCCTTTCAGTATTAATCTTGGCTCTGTCAAAGTAATTTACCAAGTAATTTGTAGAAATATGAATGATGGATAAATCTACTCACTTCCTGGAATGTTTTCCTCTTCAGCAATAGGCTGGTTTTCGAGTTTGTCTTGCAGTTGTTCTGCCTATGATAAAGAAAGCAAAGTCAACAGCATTTCTGATTAATGTCAGCTTTCAATCGTATAAGTGAGAGAGTCTGGCTGAGTATTTTACCTCATGACAGGGTGATTCAGAGATACTACCAAAGCTGGAGCGACTCATCTGAGCCAGCGACGTTCCGTAGCGCAGAGCCTCGTACACGGGGTCAACAGTAACATTATCTGCCTCTACAGCCAAACAAAATGAAACAGGGCAACTTACATGGTGAGCAAGACCCCTACAGACAGTGCCCTATTAGGCATTATGAAATGAAGGATGCACGGTGATTACTCCTGAAAACCCAGTTGTCTGCAGTGAAAAATGATCCAATGTTCCATCACTCACCCTGGGCAGTAGGAGCCTCTCTGACTACACCCAGTGGATCAATAGTAAGCAGCGGAGAGCTGAAGTTTCTCTTGAAAGCTCCTGTCTGACATGTCAGAAAATGGAGGGAGAGCAGAGGAGAAAGGGAGGACAGTGAAGAGTGATGGAGAAAAGATAAAGTTGCATATGCAATATTATAAGGGTAACCCAAAACGTGTGTGGCTCTATCCATGAAAACTAGACTTCCAGTAAATGACATGAAACCTGAGCAGCTGAAACTGTTTCGAGGTGGACACTATAAATAAAACTCAATGCACACCAACTTAAAAGACAACATTCAAATATAAAATACATGCACAGTAAATAGACCCAATTAAATCTGTTTCCAGGGGGCAAAAACAGGTAAGTGGATTTGCACTGATGCACTCATTGATCTGGGTTTGCAGTGTGTGTCATGTGAAAATCTTGAAGAAGTTTTCTTGATGTGCTAACAATTTGTAGATCTTTTGGAAGGATTTTCTCCATCTTATCACATAACCCAATCAAGCACAAGATTAAATATATCTGACCGATTGAGATGCTACACCACACTCTGGTAGGTAAAACACAGACATCACTAGTGATAGATATTGTGAGCTGACGCAAAATTACAAGTAGCTCTGACTGGTCTGAGCAAAAGTACTCTCAAACTTCAAAACCCTGCTTTTGGTACTTTCAGCATTTATGTGACGTAACTTCATTGTGACTGTCCACTGGCTGCTGTCATCATATGATTCGTTCTGGAGAAGTTTTTTTCTGAGACCTTTTCAGCCCTTCACTCCAACAAAGTCGAGTTAGTTAACGCATGCTCCTGTCAGTAATTGGCAATTATTTGCAGAGAGATAATTTGCTCACATCTGAATGTAGAAGCCTTGACAACCTCAAATAACTTAGAATTTGTTTTGCGAATCATTATTTTGAACTGCAGGAGGCCATACCTGTAAAGCATTATTGGACTTTTATCTGGGACCAGGTCTTTTTGTGCAATTCTGAAATTGCTTGCATGTCTGAGTTCTTAGAACAATACGCTTAAAGCTGCAGCAGGAGATGACAGACTGAAGATTAAAACATTAAGTGACAGCAGCTGACATAATGTTAATAGTTCCCATGAAAAGATAAGTGCAAAGTAAAGAGAGATACACATGATGGTCAGCATGCTGTTAGTATTATTACAAATAAGCAGCAGGAAGACTTGAGACTGGCAGCATATGGACAATATGCTGCAGAATATTAGCTAAACATGAGATATGCGATATCATGGCTGAAAACTGCAACAGTGATATGAGTTGTGACATATAAACAAATATTTCAGTATTTCAAAATTGACCCCTGTCTTCTTTGCCCACGTTTTCCTCACTCGTCTCTTTCCCTTCTGTCATCACAGCACTCAAGACACTCTCCAGGAGCATTAGCATCTAAATTGGCATCTCAGGTTGTGAAGTTTCATCTGATTAGTCTGATTATACTATTGACATTTACATTTAGCGTAAATGAAGGACCTTGCCATGACATGCTCATCTCAACACTGCACTAGCTACATTAATTTCTACACTCTCTATGATACCCATTTCGAAACATGTAGGGCACCTATAAAAACACAGAAAAATTGCAACAAAGTCTACTTTCATGATGAATAAATTAAAATATGCTTGTTGGAAATATTCTGCATCACTTAGTATGTTCAGTGTGAGAACAAAAACAACAAAACACATACATAAAAAGAGGCACCTCTATATTATTTCCAGTAATGTCAGATGAACACCTTTAAAGTCTGACGTTGCTTAAGAGGACATTTGTCAGAGGGACATTAATGCTTTTCGTCCTGGCAGCGAAAGTAAAATATTGCTGTTGACATTTTTCTCTCTAAGCCCTTTGTAGAGGGAAGAAACGTAGTCATGATGAATAACCTGGATCTGCTTCAGCTTTACCCTTTTGACAGCAAACATCAACCTGAGAGTAATGAGTCAGTCTCTAATAACCTGATATGTGCAAGTAAACTGTGCTGGCACTACAGAGCCAAAATAAATCCCTTTGAACAACTCTGACATCTCAATATATAAAGGTTAGACCGGCTCATATGCTCTATTACTGAATTATTGAACTGACTTACGACATACGACTGGTTTTACAACTGATTTTCAGTTTGAGTGTCCTCCTCTATGTCTGACAGAGTGAACTGTTTTCATATGAGCCGTCGAGGACATTTATCCACGTGATCGGAGGCACCACAAAGGCCTTTATCTGTCAAATTGAAGATCAACCATTGCAGATCTGGCGCTCCATGGCTTTGATACCAGGCTGTGTTTCTTTTTTTAGAAGGAGAGATATGTTTAGCTACAGGACATGACAATGAGATAACATTACAAAGACCAGTTTTCATGAAAAGGCAGTGATGAATGTACTCAGTCCTGCTAATAAAAGGTTTATAAAGATAGTACCTCACCTTTTTAGAAAATATTTTTATATCTTTTGTACATATTTTTGTAGGTTAAAAAAATACATGCTAAAAAGAGTATGTCATCAATAAAATGTCTTTCATATTTCTTTTCACTTTCTTTTCTTTTTACTTGACAATATTGAACAGCTGAACTACATTCATATCTGTTTTAAGGATAATGCATAATTTTTCAATGTAAATGTTTTTCTTCATGAAATGGTTTTAGTTTAAGCAAACATTCCACATACAGTACATACACTGTGTCAGAGATAAATTATCAATAATTCACACACAACCAGTGATCATTCTGATTGGATTAAAAATAATGTTTAAACTTTGAGGCAGTATTTACATTCTTGAAGACATTTTTACCACCTAAATGATTTAGCCTCATTGGTTACTTGCTGGTTCAGGTGAGAAGAACTCAAACAATTCATTTTGTTTTTTTTGTCAGCCCTGCCCTTTTCACTCCTGCGTTTGAAAAAATGATGATCAAAGAGCAAAGATATGGAGCATACTTTGCTTGCCTTTATCCCATCTGTAAAATCTTTGTGTATATGGTTCAGACATTCTATACAACCGCATCCACTTTTTCATTAGTTTCATTAGTGAATTTCAATTTCTGAAAGAGAATACTAACATGCTTTTTCAGAACTCATGCAACTAATGTGCATTCAACATTTATAAATGAGACCTTGGTGTGACTGTTATTTTTTTTCCTGAATATGCCATCCACTAAACTTATTTTATTCTCTTTGACACAAGGTTCTTCACAGAAAAAACAGAAAACAAAACTGAAAAAATCTCAACAACTCTGACTGTGTTACTGTGTATTAAACAGTCTCAGAACTGGAGGTTGACTAATTATTTTCCACAACTTTGCTGAGAACCTACATTTTTTTTTTCCAGTAAATAGCCCAAAATCATGTATCCCAACAAACACAATAAGAAGAGAGCAAATGTGTGTGTGTGTAAAGTTTTCATGCATCATCAAATTATTTTGTGCAGAGCTTGTTTAGTCCTCGAATAAAACTATAATACATCTTTAGGTTTAATTATAGTATTGATTAGGACAAATGGTTGAGATGCTTCCATAGCTGCTTGATTCTGCAGATATTTTAAAGTAATTGGTCACATATCACTGCGTTCGGCAAATTAACTGAAAACAAGCCAAGATCAGTGAGGTTATCAAAACTTCTTTCTCATTTTCAATCAAGCAATTTTACTCTCAGTTGTGCAGGTTTGAAGTTTGTGTAACTCATTTTGACTATAATTTTAACCTCCATGAAAATATCAACAATTTCAGTCCGTCTCTACAATTATTTCTTTTCCTACATTTAATTTCAGATTTCTATTTTTATTACATCTTCCTTCAAAAACAGCACCTGAGTAATTACTTTAATTGCAGTGCTGCCTATAGCTCCATCAAACTCTCTCCAATTTCAGTAAAATGCCTAATCCATGCTATGATAAGTACGAAGTGATAAAAAGGGACATTGCCGAAGGCTTGGCAGGAGCCTGCAGTGTCACATCCTCGAAGGATTGTGTCCGCCTGAAATGCACTGAATTTCACACTGAATTAGCCAGACCAGCTGGTACAGAGAGATATTGATTTTCCAACAGAGTTAAGAGGGAAGGAAGGAAATGTAGTACTCAGAAAAGAGAGAGGAAGACAGGAAGGCATTGTGCGAGTAGGGCGACGCATCCAGGAGGAAGGGCAAAGAAACTAAGAAGAAGCTGATCTGAGTGTCATCCTTACCCTTTTACTCTTGTTATGGTATTTATAGTGAGGAGATGATTTTACCCCCCTGCTACCCTTTCATAGGTTTTCAGCCTTTGTACACTGTGCACAGCTATCGCCACTCCACATTCCAATTAACCCTGCATTTTTGTCTTTTCTGGTTTGAAAAGGGCTTTATCCTCTTACAAAATGCCGTAGTTCTGAGAGTGAACATATCATAACTAAGGACTTTGTCAAATGACTGAATGAGACAATTGCAGCATGCAGATGCTGTTTCATTCTGCTGACACAGTGCATCTTGTGTTCTCTGCAGGGAACATGCTCTTTCCCAGTGCATTTCAGAAACAATTACACTAAGTATAAAAATAAAATTAATTATGTGACAAATCATTTTGCCCATGGTAAGCCAGACTGCTGAGGGATGCCATCAGCAAAGGAAGAGCATTGAAATGAATAATATTAATTAATGTAAAGCCAGCTTGACCATTTAGCCATTTCATCCTAATGCGCTATGTCCACTAGGGTGGCACTGTTCACTAACACAAGATCAAAATTAATAAATGTGTCTCATGCACATAGGAAAAACTGAGTTTTAACTATGCTAACTGCATTATAACTAATATCCATCCATCCATCCATCCATTATCTATACCCGTTTCATCCTCCGAAGGGTCACAGGGATCTGCTGGAGCCTATCCCAGCCATCTACGGGTGAAAGGCAGGGGTACATCCTGGTCATCGCAGGGCCACATGCAGACAAACAACCACGCACACTACTATAACTAATATATTCAATAAATATATGTTGCTTGTAAAGCTAAAAATTCAGTTGCTACTTGAAGACTTTGGCACAGCATTTGAGGCACTATAAGACTGAGAACTAGATTAAGCATATGAAATTGTACACATTATAAATTAAATCAATTATTTATATACAACACTGTAACAACTATTTTCCTATTATGTGACAAACATAGAAGGCTGTAAGATTATTCATTTGTCCATTTTATTACCTAAACCAGTGATTCCCAAAGTGTGGGCTGCGGCGCCCTGGTGGGCCGTCGTGGTACTGCAGGTGGGCCGTGAGCGGTCATTAAAATTAAACAAATACGTTTTAAATTTTCGATCTTTTTGAAATAGGTTTTTAACTACTGTAAAATATTCATGACATGGTTTAAAAAACATTAAGAAGTATTAAAATAAGCCAGTTAAGTGTTATTTTACTGAAATCTTAACTTAATATAACAAGTGTCACCTTATTTGTTGACCCCTTACAATGATATCAGAACATAACTTCTAGTCCTGTATGTCGATCACAGTTGTAATTAAAGGTTTCGGTGGGCCGTGGCGATTTTTACCATTTCAAATTGGGCCTTGGTATTCTGAAGTTTGGGAATGGCTGACCTAAACCATTTATAGTGTTTTACAGTTCAGCACCATGGACAGCACATGAGAGTCAGTCATAATTAAAGTATTAAAGTCAACCTGTGGTAATAAAAAAACCAAAATAAACTCTCTTTGAATGGTCCTAAATGGCTGCGGTTACATGATGTTTTTTAATTCGGAATTAAAATTAGGAATTGAATAATTCCAAATTAAACTATTTTCCTTCGAGTTTACATGGAAACAGTAATTCCGAATTAAGGTTTACATGGAAAACACTTTAGTTCGGCTTTATCCAACTCCGCTTTAGGTCTGGGGGTTGGGAAGGGTTCTGATTGGATGGGGGGGCGGACGTCTTTACATCTACCGGAAGAAAACAAACTTAGCTAACTGGTTAGCAACAACATTCCACTTATTTTTGACCTGGGTGGTGTCTCTGTCTGCGAAACCTCCTTCATTTAACCTGGCCGCTTTGAAAAGCTCACAATTTTTATGTTTCCTGCCATCTGTTCTTTTAATTATTTCCAGTTCCTCCAAGCTATTTATTAAATAAATCGTCTCTACTCTTGAACACCGTTTACTGCGTGCTGCCGGAATATAAGCGTCATCGCGACAGACAGGCAAGAGAACGAGCATGCGCAGAAAGACGGGAATTAATTTAAAGAGGAATGAGTGTATATATGACTGCGGAATTACTTAATGCGGAATTAAAATGGGAATAAACCAGCCACTTACTTCGGAATTAAGTTAATTCGGAATTGACATTTTCATATGGAATTAAGTGTTTACATGGTAACTTTTATTCGGCTTTAACTTTAATTCTGAATTAAAGAGGAATTAAACTTCCATGTAAACGCATCTCTTAAAGATTATCTTATCTTCTGATTGTCATATATGTGTCAAATGGTAGTGAAATTTTGCCTTGTAGTTTATCTTATGTCAGAGTTGTAATTGAAACTGAAGTCAGTCTGATCTGAACTCTGCTTACCTTGCCATTACAGACCTGCTGGGAGAGCTCAGCGGAGCACCAAAGGTGAGCTGCCAGCTTACATGCCTTACAACGCAGACCCTGCTTGGAGTTCCCTGAAATGACACAAAATAAACATCAAACAAACAGTTTGATGACTGTTTGTTTTTAGCATTATATGTTTGCTAAAGCTCACCTGAAACATATATATTTTTAAATTTATTTCACCCACCTTGGATCAAATGTTTGCAACGTTGGCAGGTAGTAGGCCTACGGAAGACATGCTCCTGGAAACAGTGGGTCTTGCCTGGCTGAGTCTTGGACGTCACAGACATTGAAGGACTGATGGATGGGGAATGTGATGACAAGGAAGGGTTGGGACTAATAGATGGAGATAGAGAGGGAGAACGCTCATAGGCCAAAGGGGACTCTGAGAAAGGGGGAGGGGATGGGATAGCGGGAGGAGTGGTGATGAGGGCTGAGGGTGATCGTGACTCGCCATTGCTACGCTGGAAAAAGTTGTCCACACTCTTGCTGCGAATGACTGATTTGAGGGACAAGGAGCGCTTCAGTCGCTGTAGCTGAAACAAGAATTAAAAATGTTTAGGCAAAATGTCTTCTACAGGGTGTAAAATTGCACTAATTTCCTGGAGAACTATGTTGTGAAACAATAAATAATGCATAATGCACAGTTAAGTATGAAAAAAGTCTTTAAAGCCATAAAGACTAATGTCAAAGAATCAAAGCACACTAATTATGTACATGGCAGCGCTGCAAGATGAAAGTTGCTATTCTCCAGAAAGAACATTCACGCTCATCCATAGTTTACTTATAATCACATGGACAGCTTGCAGGCTAATGACTCCAGTAACTCATAGTGTGGAAACATGTCGAAAAAAAAACTATGCTTTTGAAAGCATTATGTGTAAAGAGGATATGCTAAACAATAAAACATTAGAGGTGTTTTAGTATCAGAGTTTTCTACGAAGAAAAAAAATAGGGAGTGACGTAGCATGAGGAAGGGCAGCCAAGCTAGAACAAGTTTATCAATAAGAATTATGGATCCCCAAGAGTTTCAAAGCTTAAGAGATTAGAAAATGTAAATGCACATATAGATACAGATCACAGCCTTATTTATAAGCCTGATAGGCGATGAAGAGGTCTAAAAAGGAAAAGGCTTGCTCCTGCTGATCCTCTGAGCATGTCCACCAGTGTCCTGCTGCTGATTGTCACATAAAAATAGCTGCATGTATGAAAATGCTCTAAGTTATCACACAGTTCTGGTTTCAATATTTCACCTGGATCGCTAATAACAAATTTCCAGATATTTGACCTACCCCTCCTGTGTAAATACTTTCTGTAAAAGTAATTCTTATAAACATTAAAGATAAGATTTTATTGGTATCCTCAAAGTCAATCTTTCACTTTTTTTCCTTTTACTTTTAGCGTAAACATGGTTGGATCAGACATGCTGTATGGGTATTCTCAATGAATAAGCTCCCCCAAACCAGCATTTTCAACACAACAATTATTAGATTAATCTTGTATTTTTTACACAACAGCATTTTTATTGTGTAGATTAACCAATTCCAAAAAACGAAACTTAATACTCTATGAGTTAATCTCTCTGCGTTTCCAGTTTGAAGTTATTCAGATGAGCAGTTATTTCATTTTTGATTCTTCCACATTAAGATAGTTTTGTAGTTTTGTCTAAAATACTGGTGAACCAATACAGTGATGTTCTCTTAAACTGAGGGGCATTGTTGGGCCAGAAGACAATCCATTGTCTTTTTGTCATTGCAAGCATCCACATTCAAAATGTGACACATGTTGTTCATAACTGTTTTACTATAATATTTATACAGAGAAAACAATTAGATTTAAACTAAAAAAAAAACACCCTTACTTTTAAACAGGCTCTATGTACTTTTGTTATAGTATACAAATAGGAGGGCCAGCTTGAAGGGAAATACTGTCTTTGAAAGAGAGAAACTTTATAAAAACAGTCTGTTAGCTGTGCCCTCTGACTGTCCTTCTGCCTGCCAGACTTACTTATAATTTTCCATCTTCAGCTTTTTGTTCCCTTCCCTTACGTTCGGAAATGTGCAACCCCTTGTGGATCCACACAACTCAATAACCCTTAAAATTCATGTTTAGTCAGTGCTATTGAGTGGTCCACATCTTTGCGCTCAATGCAGTCAGTGATGCACACCAAAGAACGTGTTTATCTTTGAGTGTTTGCCTGTATATCTCGGATGCCTGCCGCCCACTGCTCCTGGACACAGTAAAAGGAATCTGATAATGACAAACAATTACTTGGACTTAGGAGAAATGGGACCTGATATATAGAAATATTAACTGCAGTGAACTCAGAGGTCTGGGGAATAAAGTCAGAGGTGTAATAGGCCCCTGAGAGGAAAAGGCTGCTCTTCAGTTTGAACGGAGCTTATTAGGTGTCTGAGGTGTGACCAGATTAAAGGCACCATTTTGAACCTAAAAGTTGTAGAGGGGTTTATTTAATTTGAAATCCATGCTGTCTGTTCCATGCCTGTTTTACCTTTCTTACTGTGTGTAGCAATGGAGCTCTGCTTTAAAAAAAAAAACAATGACATTGAACAGGCTCCTCTTCTTTAAACTACAGATTCACAGATGCCAATTAGGTTGAGTGATGAAAAAAGTCCTCACTGTTGACCCATTAGTGGGTTCCTCTTGTAAATGTTTTCTACCGGGAACTGAGTTCAGGCTTTCCTTAATGGCCTTTTCTTGGCTTGACTGATGGCCCATTCAGTAATGGATGCTTCTCACTATTAGATTTTTAACTTGTCCAGTTTTGTTAATATTCCCTGTGATGACCTGCATTTATCCCGGTTCCGAGGGAAAAGGCAGCAGCTTCATCAGGACCAAACTAAGCAACAAATGCCTGGTGTCTTAAAATATCTCACTGAGCTTTTAAAAAGATTAAATAAACAAACAGCTACGGACATTTAAAGGAAAGACAATAATAAAAGAACAATTGCTAATGCTAAACATATTGTGCAAGTGGCTTTTACATAGCTGAGTAAAACTGCAAAGTCCTGTAAGACACTCACACATGTAACTACTGTATTTAAAACTAATGAAACTGCATTATGGCCCATGGTAATCAAGGGCATGAAAAGATCATCAATAGACCAGTTAAAAGATTTAGATGATTCAGCATAAGTCTTAACTACACTGTGGCCCATAAAGTTGGAATAAAATATATATATTTTTTAACCTCTTCTCATGAAATGAATGTGCCAATGTGAATTATTCCAACTTTATGGGCAACAATGTATTAGCCAAGAACTGACAACATGTATTTATTGCTATAAGCACATTTAGTTGTATAGATGGAAGACTTTGTAATACTATCTCTGAGCAAAACCGTTCTGAATTATGATGTTAAATAGCTGATGATATATTTTTGATTTATTTGAAAATAGATATAGGTATTAAAATAACTTTTCCTCAAGGGTATGGTATTTGAATTTTCTTTCACCTTGACAGTGAACACTTTTGGTGAAAAGAGCAATGGATGTGACTCAGTAATCACAATGTCCCATGACGAATATCCTGCCCTCATAAGAGGCTGTACAATGTGGATGTATCCATATCTGCAAGTGCATGAGGGTCATCTCAGTGCTGAGGTACCCTTGAATTAGACACACACACTAAGATAACAAGGCACAAACTGTGCATGTGCTAGAAAACCATAATGGACATTAAATATGGAAGATATCAGTTGTTACCCACATTTGTGCAAATTGAATCAGTTGTGATATAAGTAATATGGGGATATTGGTATTGACTTTGAAAAAAAATCTACTCAAATTCAATTCATCACCTCATTAATCCCTCAAAGCAAATGATATTTTAAAAAAATTAAAAACGCTTCACAGCGGTTCATGTGTGCATTTGCAATAAGTAAAAAACTGATATAAATGAGAACTGCAGTTTGCATTTACTGCACCACAGCTACTAATAAACGAACTACTACCAGAGATATTTGGTGTAAAAAAAAATCTGTGCAAAATGGAGCTGCTGTCTGGGACAGGAAGAACTTCATTGATTCTCTCATCAGATTGCAGTTCAAGCACTAATAAAATACAGAAATAATTGTCTTTGTGTATGTCCGGCACACTGCAATGCACCACTATCTTAATTACCTCCAATATTGTACACTTTACAATTATATGAGCTCAACACTGTGTATGATATTATGTAGGCAAAACTGCTGGTTTACTCACTGGGACTTGTATCAATTTTCACTGAAGATAACAGAAGTCCAAGGCTAAACTCTAATTAATGCAAATCTCTACATCTCTCCATGGAACTCTTGTGTCCCTCAGTAAGGCATTAAAAAGTCTATTTATGGATCACAGAAACAAAGCCTATCACATTGTGAACTACTGGCAGTAATTAGGTTATCACAGAGTGAGTAGTGCAGACTGTGGTTAAAATAGAGGATGGTGATAAAAACAACAACAGTAAACCATGTGGGCACAGGCAAGAGGAAGATGGAAAATTATAAGAAGAAAAGATTCAAAAATATCACACCAATAACTGCCTCAGCACTGTTTAGATATATTTGGTGAAAGCTACTATAAATAGGCCGTTGTTGGAACCTCTTGGGTGAATTAAAAATTAAGAAGAGTGGAGTGGGTTTTGAGAAGCAGCTCCTATGAAAGCCAGAAATCCTTCTGGATGCCACTGAAATGAGACTCCGATGTTTTCCACTCTTTGTTTTTTAACAACTTAAAGGTAATGCTGTCAGTCACGTCTTGAGAAACAGCATCGTGAAGGAGAGAATTATATATGAACGGTTCTTAAATCATAATATACCCTTGTAAGCATTACAATACCATTAGTGCCTTTCTAACCTTCTGCAAGACATCAGAAGACAAAGTCTTTGTGACCATGGGTCATATTTGAGATGACACACTACATGACAACTGCATACTGATTTTGCCAAAATGTAGTATGCAGTAGTCTATGCAGAATGCAAACAATTACACTGTAGTATGCTGAAATACCTAGGTCCCTAACAAGTTGTGAAATGGCCTGTTGCAGTAACTATTTTTTGTTTGGAAGATAGACTAAACCATAAACTATTTTAATGTCACAGTATTAGCATTTCTTTTCCTCATTGCACAATATAATCACATAAAAAATGAAATTCAAATGTGATTTCAAAGACCAATGAACCTCTCAAAGTTGCAGTGTGTCACTTTGAAGTCTATCTATTTTCCAAAATGCGATAAAATTCTTACTAGAAAATTTGAATGAAAATGTGTTTTCACTATCTTCATAATTAAAGATCGTATGGGTTCTCTTCCTAACCCTCCACCAAGCTGACAGTTCATTTCTAGGGAACAGGCAAACCAAACGTGGACTCCAGAGAAAGTCTTTCCTGTTTTTTAATGCCTCCTTTTAGGTTTCTCCTACACACTCGAAAGCAGAAAGTGACATGACTGACTCTGTAGGTTATAAACTGCCAACCCACCAGCAGTAGTGTCACTATATCCTCGGCTGGCTTCACATCAGAAGGATGGTGTGTGCGTTCCATGTACACTGCTGAGCTGCTGTGATTGCAACTCTCCACTGCTACTGCCTGGACAATCATTTTTATGCAGCTACCCCCTTTGTAATAGCCATTGATTACATTATGATCCAAAATTCATGGCTCAAATTTTTACATTGTGTCTGCAATTACGACACTCTTGAGCAATTTATTCCCCACTGCTAGTTTTTGAACCTAAGGTGTCCACTGCATTGTCTCAGGCGACTGCCTGTCTTCAAAGTCTTGTTGAACAATGTGGAGCCAAATTAGGTGCACTGTTCTTCTTGCAGTAACCTGACCCTTCAATTAAAGGCGGCCCAGTGGGCCTGGCTCCAGCTAAAACTTGTTAGGTAGAAATGAACTATATCGACCTTTTGTGCAAATGCAAAGTTGTTAATGGCTCACTGAATAAGCTGTACTGCTAGTGCTCAAGGGGCTAGAAGAAACTGACAACTTCCTTAACAGTGTAAATCCGTTTTTCCACTATAGAACTTTTTTTTCAAATTATTATAGTATTATTTGTAGGGATGCACGATAACTGTTTTTTGAAACCGATACAGATAACTGATAACTTTCAGCTCCTAAAGGCCCATACCGATAACCGATAACACACACACATATACCTAAGATCATTACATCAATACTATGAACAAAACCAAAAACAGTTTTGACTCTTTAAATGAACAGATATTTATTTTTTCCAATAAAAACTATTGGCAGGCCTCTCAAACATTTTCATAAAGCTATCAAACAAACCTATTTGATATCTCATATATAAACTTCTGCAAGATGCATTACTTACTGATATAAAAAATAAAGGCTCCTTGAACTGATGGAAATACACGCATCAGAATTACTAACTGAAAAAATATATTCCTTAATGACAATAAAAAAAATAATGCACAGTGCATAATGTACTGACACAAGTTAGATTTGTCTGTGTAAATAAATTAAAAAAGTGCACTCCATAGTAACAAAAAATTACGTTTAATTTTGGCTTGTGGTTCCATTCAAATGAATGCCTTTAATCAAAGTAAATGAGGTTTGGTGGTTTTTTTTTTTTTAATCTCATGGAAGCTTTAGATGAGAGAGATGATGGCGAGGAGCGGAGAGGAGAGGGGAGGGGCTGAGAGCGGAGGGGAGACTTGCTCCTGGTTTGCTCACGTTAGCTCACGTTAGCTCATGTTAGCTCACGTTAGCGCAATTTCAAAACTCCATGAAAGCGATGGTTATGTTTCAGGTGGCTGATCGGGTTTGATGTATTAAAGCTTGTGCTACATTTTTCCCTCCTTTGCTTGGAGCATTTGGCACAAATAACCAGCAAACTTTTTTTTCTGAAACTTTAACGAAGTTCCATACAATCCGTCATGTTTTTCTTTTTTTTTTTTTTTTTTTAATCAGAGCACTGTGCGGCAATGCTGCATTCAAGGTGTAACATAAATTCCCCCGTTCCCCCGTTTTCTAGTTGTTCTTTCGACCTTATCTATCGTTTCTATTTTTATGTTTAACATGCGGGAAAATACTGCAAATATCAATTCAAGTCAGCAACTACCAAAATTATGACCGAGTTAACAAGTTGTTTTCTGGCATGAGGGGGTATTCTTGATTTTCCTTACTGAGATATCGTTTTTCTGATTATGCCGCCGTCACTTGAACATAACATCACTGCCGGTCATTCAAGGCTCAAAAGGGAGCGAGTCACTGTCGTGTTGACAAAAATATATGTTATTGGGGCTATTCGTCATGATATCGGACTTATCGGGATGACGTCATAATTTCCTATTATCGGGCCAATAGTTATCGGGCTGATAATTATCAGGCCGATAGTTATCGTGCACCCCTAATTATTTGTTTGAATTAGTTTGTAATACACATTCAGAGTTTTTTTTTTTTACTCATAAAACACGAAGAATGGAATAAATGTTGCTGATATTCATTTAGAGATGTAAAAAACTTCCAAACTGTCCCAACAACAACTCATTCTACTTCTTTTTTCTTCACTCTGCATCTGAGTCCTTGTCTCCATTTACTTATATCTCAGCCAAAACAAGACCTTAACGTGCACTTCAGATGCCCTAAAATCTTCCTGCCCACCTGATCTTTACAAAAATGCTTGTTTTGCCAGTAAGGACAGGTAATGGAGAAAATCATTCCGATAAGTATAAGGAAAGAAAATTCCCCAACCACAAAGTAATTTACAATTTCTGGCAAATTCGTTCTATGAGGCTGCAATTATACAGTTATGACACAAAAATAAGTAACATGCACACAATTTGCCAGAGAAGTCAGAAATTAGCTGATTTTAATCAGAAAATTATGTTGATGAGGAATAAAACAGCTGCTGGGGGGGTAGGGTGGAGGTCATCTGGGTTTTGTAGTTGTGACTCATTTGACTTTGAAAGTATTAGTTACCAAACAAAAACATAATGAAAAATGCAGATTTAATGTGCCTTTAATGAACTGAGCTAAAATGGTTTTTCAGAGGTCACAGTCTCTAAACACTTTTTTTTCTCCCATTTTACAGATGGTAAAGGCAACATTCACATTATATACTAAATGTCACAGTCCTGGGCACAGATAATGAATAAAATACTGTACATAATTCTCTCACTCCCTCAGCCTTGCTGTATCCACACCTCTGTTTGTGGATTCAAAATAGCGGGTTATTGTTCCAGGAGCTGCTTCTTTGTGATTTACATACCAGCAGACTCCAGGAGCCAACAAGACGACCATCAAAGTGTGCAGCAAAAGACGCTCTAATTTCCAAATCCAGCCACTAAAAGGGCTTAAATGCATAAGGAGCTTTAGGAGTTGGCAACTGGCGACTGTAACACTGGCTCTTTGATGTGCATATAACGGTGAGAAAAATTATACTTAGAACAAACCGTTTACCTAAGATCCACTATCACCAAGACGTGTTGTCTTACATTTCATACACAGTGAGAAAAAATTTGTAATCTTGATATGCATAATATAAAGCATAATCTTAATCTGAACCATTTCATGACAGCTAGCATACATAAAAGCAAATAACACATGTATGTGTCATTTGACTAGAAAGCAACTGATGAGAAGAACTTACACTTTCAGAGAAAGTCAGCTTTTCTTATTAATGCAGTGGAAGTAAGTTAAATCCATAAGTCCATACTTATTCCCCACTGACTTCAATGTAACCCTGACACTGCACGCAGAACCCTGCAGGATCAGCAGTATTTCTGAAGACAATAAAGGACAGTAGTCCAATGACTTTATCAGACAATGCTGGGTCAACAAAGCATGCATAAGCACAATGGTGACACTGTAAACAACAAAACGTTGGTCACCTAGCTTGATCAGTTTAATGAATGAAGGTGATGATATTCTGTTGTTTGAGTAGTTTTTCCTTGTTGCTGTTAACACCTGTCTTCCTAAAGCTTCCATCTATTTCTGTGCAGAGAATTGTTCTATTCAAAGATCAGCGGGAAAAGTCAATCATTCTGGCAGGTGAAGAAACAAGCATCCCTCTCTGTCAAAACTTAGTTGGCTGAGTGATGTTTTGTCAAGGAAACAGTCAGATAGAAGAATCAAACACAAGGAGGCTGACGAGACTTTGTTCAGAAATGTCATCTACACTGTACAGTCATATAAAGCCTACTGATGCCAACTGGAATGTAATGGAAATGCTTTGCAGTTGTATCTGCTCATTAAACTGCCCAAGTTAAATTGCATTTTGACATATTAATGCAGTAAAATGTCACCACTGGCAAATATGCAAATGGTTAAACTCCACATTAGTTTCCAAAGGGCAAATACACACTTGAGTATAATGACTTTTTTTAATGTGCTGGAAAAAAAAAAAAACCTCCATAAAACATAATTTTAAAAAATGACGCTTGTAATTTAATTTAGCCAACTCATCTCTAGTCTAGTTTTTTTTGTCTTTATGGTCCTATTCCTCTCAGGGCCTCTGGCTGCCTTATTCCTTGCTAACCTTTATCCTTTCAAGCACTAAAGCAACCACCAACTCTCAGAAACTCCTGAAAAATGGAGACAGGTGACCATGTAAGAAAAAGAAGAGGAGTTTATATTGAGCACGAAGTGAGGGGCAGGTGGAAAAGATCATTCAACCTGAGTAAAGAGAAAAGGTTACAGCATTTAAGCAGAGGACATAAAATGAAGAAAAAGCTGATAAGGAGATAAGTAAAAACTGAAAGTGTAGGGCAAAGTTGGATGGAAAATGTTGCCTTAATTTCAGCCCCATAAAAATGTCTTTGTGTTGGCTGAATCTTTGGTGGGCTGTGTGGTCCCTGGGAACCAAAGCATAACATCACCTTGCATTATCAGCATTTGCACCCACTTCAGAGACTTTATGAAACTTTACGTAACGTACAGCTCTCATTTCATCCACGACTAAACATTGTGGTGCTTCAATGAACACCTTGACATTCTCACACACCGGCCCACTCACTTTTCCAGCTCCAGAGTACAGGAGCTGAACAAACTGTCATGATAATGAAGTAATATGAAGCTAAAGCCTGTAGCTGAATTGCTTAGCTTAGCATAAAATATGGATACATCAAATCCACCTCCAAGTTCACTTTACAACAATTCCTGAGCTGTTTGCTTAGAAAAGAAAAAAAAACTGAGGCATTCAAAACTTAATTGGCCATCTATCAAATATTAGATATTAGACTTTTACTTTCCCGTGACAACTTGTTCGAGCATCTGCTGTTTTTTAAGTCAAAAACATCTAATTTTGACTTAAAAAAAAAATCTTGATTTTATGATGCTGGAATAAGTGGCTGGTTAAAACAAAGAGAAAAAAAAAGTGGATGAACAACTTCTGAAATCCACTCTGGCATGATGAGTAAAATCAATTCACTTTTCTTAGAAGGAGTTTTGGTGCTATTACCCCCGCCGCTACGAAGATGGCCACTTCTGCTTCAAGACCAAGATTGCGTAAACTACGATGTGAAAACATCATCGTTTCACAAGCTGAGGGGTGACATGATGTTGGGCATGTCCATCTATCATATAAAGTATACAAATTCACATACAACACATTTATTTCATGAAAAGCACAACTGTAATTACAGTCATGTTTATTCATACCTTAATTATGTTTAAATGGACAGAATACATCTAAGCCTGTTAACTTACTGGATGCATTCATGCAGTAAATAATGTGGACATGCTAAAGCCATAGTTGAAAACCTTTCAGCTAATACGCATACATAGCTTGATTTACACTGTTTGCATTTGTGAGGTCAGAAAACAAACAGTTACTAAGGCTTTCTGGAATCTGCTTTATGGTAGAAATTTCACAAACAGCACTGATCAAACAATTACATACTATGTGAAACACAAGATTAGTGTGAAATTGTGTTGTAGGTTTACATACAGTACAGTGGATCTTATCAATGTTCTCATGCTGTTCCTTATTAAGAAAGCAATAATAAGAATATGTTGATAAATGCATGACTCTTGAATGACATGTCTTTCAAGTGATTACAGAGGAATAATATTTTTGGAGCCATCACCTTGCCTGTAGGTGGAGGAGGTGGAATAACCGTTCTCTATTGACGCCTCTCTAAGAAGCACTCTAGAACGCTGGTGGGCTCACTTAGCACTGTAATAAATACTCTGAGAGCTGAGGGCCAGTGAAGAGACAGACAGGGAGAGATTTGAGAGCTGAAGGAGAGCTGCTGAAAAGATGATAAAAGACTGCAGAGGTTTGCAGTGAGGGGCAGTGAGAGACAGACAAAGAAGATGGAAGGCAGAACGTAGTCTATTTTTAAATCATTTTTAGCAAAGTGAGAAGATTTAGATCTTCTCGTAAACTACTCCCCTAATTTCCTACTCTCGCCTCTTAAGGATGTGAAGTGGACAGGGTTGCCAGCAGAAACTTGGCAAACAGCTGAGCTACATGGCTGATGCAGCTTGGAGGATTGTCTCCTCCCACTTCTATTTTGTCTGGATGACCATTTGGATGAATTATGACCCGGCCCCCAGCTAGAACCAGCAAACATCTGCTAGCTGATTGGCTCATAAATTCACCCAGCACTTCACTGCCCTCTATCCATTGTGGTGACCGTAGACAAATAGAACCAACAAAAAGGTTGCTCTGCCAGGCTTATCCCAGGTCTCCGTGGTGATGACCAACAAAAGACAACAGTGATGGGATTTGTTCCTGTGATATCAGCCGAGGCTCAGTTGAAAACTAAATATGATGTATGAGGTTTAAGTCAAGCCTGTGAGTGGGAATGGATACAACTTGAAGTTCGTACAAAGAAAAATGAATCAGCTATACTGCAGCAGCCCCTTTAAAAACAGAGAGATGCTTTAAGAACGAGCTAAGTACACCTGTGGATTACCTGCAAACAGCACACAACTAGCCTGAGGCCAAACAACTCCAGAGCTCTGAAGATCTTCAGGATTACTGCTTCATATGATTCAGTTCAGTGTTTGGGAAAGTGGATCACTAAAGAAGAGCATGAACAAGATAAAAGCTTTGATGTGAATCCTGCTTTGGTTTCTCCTTAAGGTTCCATCATGAAGAGTCAAGATTTGGTTTGATGATCAATCTTTTATTTTCATTTTTATTGTAGACGTGCTCCAACCTAATTTCTCCAGATTCTGATTCAATCAAAAGTCTGATTTGCCAAGACCATCAGAGTCAGTTTTTCTTTCTTATTAGCTGATATCTGGGATCCACACAGGATGACATTTACTACATGCTGCATGTATGTACTATGTAGCAGAATGACACGAGTCTGATATCTGTGCATATTTTATTACTGGTTAGAGCTGACTGAAAAATCAGTCAATTCTGATCAGCATCTGATCATCTCTAGTTTTTTGCTCATTATTGTACTTATTATTAATAAATTAGTTTATCTTTTGTATGAGTCAGGTGAGTCTAACTATGATTGAAAGTTTGAAAGGCAACTGGCCAAGATGGAAGTATAAAAAAAAAGTGGTGTTCTCCACCGAAGCCAATGCCTTATCTAACGTTTGAAAGAAAAATTTACTGAATCTTCATCAAAAGCTTGCTGATACACAAAAGACATGATTCCACTGTGGCTCTTGCCTTGGCAGGGGAACAACACAAAAAAGAGCTTTCACATAAAAGTACACTAAACTATTTAAAACAAGCATTACAAAAACAAGGCAAATAGTTGGCAAGAAAAAGAGACAGATAATAATCGCTCATAGAATTTAGATATCTGAATTCTTCCTGGTATCAGATGCATGTTGTGCACCTAAATCAATGTCATCGTCGTATTTATATTTGATGGGAGAAGCTGTAAAAAGTAGATGCTTTCAGAGAGAACTTTGAACAACTTCAAATGCCAAATGCAAATGGAGGGAGAACAGTTTTTGTAAAGGATTTCTTTTTGCAAATTATTCCAAGCGGCTGGATGGCAAAACATGAAGACTTTCATCCCAGGCGATGCATCAGTGATAGGCTGTTGCGCTTGGAGATGTAAGACAGTTGTAACTTAGGTTGCATATAAATTGATGTGTGTGTTGGAAAAAAAAAAAAGAAAAATCTCACCTTCTTTTCTTTTTCAAAAAAACATTTAAAACAGAGGATCCCACAGACTGTGACAGCAGGGCTGGTACAACTCATCTGCATCTTTCTCCTTCATAACTTGCTGAGGATGTTCAGTTAGATACAATGATTGTCATCACAGCTCTTCAGGAAAACAGCTTTATTATTATTATTATTATTATTATTATTTCTTCATGTTTCTGACATTGGGGGCATGTCAGAGACAGCTGACACACCTTGGCACAACCAATGCTGTTTAACTTTAAGGTCAAGCCAGGTACAAGAATTAAATCGGATTAGAGTTGTTATGCAAGACCTGCAGGCACCCGTGCTAAATCACTATTTTCAATTCGGGAAATAATAGGATTTCAACGTACAGACTTACGAAACACCACATCCCAAAATACAGAGAATAATAAAAAAATAAAACAGAGGCCAACTGTTTTCCACTGAAATATGCCATCATTCATTTGCGCATGCTATAAAGCATCATGTCTGCACAGGTGTGCTGTTACCTTTGATTCCGGCTGGCTGGTCACGGTGGTCTGGCGGTAAACGTCCCGGTTTTGAGGCACATTCTCTTTTTCGCTGATTTCCGTCATCTCGAGTCTGTAAACGCTCCTTCAACAGCAAAACTGGAGTCCGTGGAGAAAAACCGAAGCAGGCAGCTATTCACACAGAAGTTCAAGCATCGCTACGGTCTGACCTGAAGAGAAGTCGGGCCAGTTTAGACTGTCAGCTCATCTTCTCGGGACATCATCTATCCTGGAATTGGCTTTTTTTTGCGCAACAAGGTATTCCTTCAAAAATGAGCTCCTTCCTTTCGAGTTAAAAATTGTCGATGGTTTGATGGAGATGAGAGAGGATGAAATAACTGTCGCTGAAGAAAGCATCCGATAACGACTGGCGGTTTTCTCTCTACACCAGCCTCGCGCCTCTCTTGTGAACCTGTCAGTTTTTCTCCCCTCGCGCACACACGCGCGCTCTTCCAACAACTTTGATTTCTCTGTGACAAAGCGCTCCGCTCTCCGTGATTGGTCCAGGCTGGCAGAAATACAGCAGAAGAAAAAAAATCAGCTGTGGATTGGCTGAAAGGTAATGACGTTTTATTATAGTGGTACGACGTCGATGGTGAGGCTCCAGGAGCTTTAAATCTACTGAAAGACCCACATTTATGTGATATAGTAAAACGCTGTTCTTTACTCTCATCTCGCGTGCTGATCTGCTTTTCTGCTCACCTGACCTGACTTGAATGTTTAGAACATCTTTTTTCTTTCTTTTAACCGTTCACCTTTGACACGAAATGTTGCTTACACTAAATGTGACCAAGTTTGGTTGCACACTGTAACATTTAATTTGTAATCATATATAATAAAAAAAATTCATTGAATTTCTTTGTTTTTGAACACATTCCTTCTTTTATAAAATCATTTTTTGTTATTTTCTCATTTATTGTTTGATGAACGTTTTTCACAATATTTTAACAAGACCATATAAAAATGAATAAACATTAGTTCCCAAAAAACTATGATGCATCTCCCAAAAATAGGACCAATGATTGCATTATTTATAGAATTTTACATAGTGAAACATCCCTCAAATGTTACAGCCCACTGAGTAATCAATCAATTTATTAAACTTACATAAAGGGCTCCATGAGAAAATGTGTCAGTCCAACACATGACTGAAGGAAACCTTAAATTCTTGTTAAGAAGTGATATTACCATCTGAGTTCTCAAAGTCTATCCTTTGACAAAATAAAACTTCAGTTTTTAAGTCAGATACCACTTTTGTTTGGTAAAGGAAGGGAGAAGCCTTCAGCCCTAAAGAACATAGTTCCCACACTGAAACATGGTGCTGGGAGTATAATGCTGTGGGGCTGTTTTGCTGGTTTACATATAGCAAACCTTGTTTGCATGAGATCATGAAAAAGGAAGGGCAATGATAACATTCTGAAAGAATAATGTAAACAAGTCTGCTGCCAGTCTAGCTGTTGGTCACAGCTCGGTCTTCCAACAAAAAAATAGCCTAAAACATTCTATAGATCTAAATGCATCCAAAACCTTTGGACAAAACCAAGTACCTGGAGTGGTCCTCTCACAGCCCAAATCTCAATCCTATTAAGAACCTGTGGAGCAAGCTCAAGGTTAATGTCCATACCTGCTGAGTTGGAACAATGTGTCATCAAAGAATGGATCCATCAATAGATCTGTGCCAACCAAGTGAAGAACTGCCATAAAAGACTTGTAAGTTGTAAGCCAGAAAGACTACACTATTGATTATTAATGCTCAGAGGACCAATGATTTTGGCCTTGCTATATTTCATTATAATAATTTATGTTAATTATAGTCATAAAGTTGTAACAATACAACACATTTTCTAATTTAAGTACAGTTTGCACTTTTCAAGACTATAAATCCAGGAATTCAGAGGCTTTTGAACTATTCCTTAATCATTTTATATATTTCATGCAACTAGAGTAAAACTACTCTCATAAAGGAAATCTACTGCATATTGAGAAGATTTGGAAAACAGTGAATGACAGTAAATCCAATCCTATTTTCAGATACTGGTGATACATGATCAATCCAAATTAAATTTTGAAATTATATGATCAGTGGTGTAATATAAGGTGGAATTGTGCTAACTGTTTCTTTGGGTTTATCTATTTTTGCAATCAACTGCCGCCTTTCCAGTTGTGGTATAATCCCAAAGGTCCTTTCAGGTGCATGCTAGCAAAATGTCCAAAACATGTAATAAATCACTCTATTAGCTTCTTTTAGCCCCCTTGCTTGTGATGAAACTAATGCAAACAGAATAAACATATAGTTTAAACCTAAAAAGCATATGTAGGTGACCAGACTGTCCACAGAGACTGCCAACAGCCGAGCATGGGTGGCTGATTCAGCACCCAGGACAGCTCCTCTCGCCTGCCTGCCTCACTAATTAATGAGGCCTCCGTGTAAAACCGCCTGCATTTATACTCACCAAGGTCTGCTTCTTCCAATAACAGAATATCTCTTATCCAGCAAACTTAGATGTGTTTCTTGCATTAACAGCCTGTGAGCAGTAACTAGTGTATTCCATCACTCTGGGCTAAATATAGAAACGTTGAGAACAAAGCAGTGACACTAACTATTTCTGCTTCTTGAGCAAGATAGCATCACAAGATGGGTTTATTTATTTCTTATTTCCCTAAAAGGTACTATGTAGGTCAGTAAAACACAAGTAGATTTTGCTCTTAAAGAACTGTTTCTTTAAGAAAAGGATTTATTTAATGAAGACTTGAATAGTACCTTTGTCTGACTGTGAATGTGGGACAGAGCTCTTAAAAATAACTGAATGGTGGTATGGCCTTGATGTATATGCTGTAATGTTGCAGATACACTAAACTGCAGACAGCAAAAATATTTTCTAATGCTTAATGGAGCTCACAGTTGATTGTGGCTTTTAAATGGGTCCTAGCTTGATCATCAGTTAACTACAAATTGCACAAATCTCTGCTGGGACTGGATACCAACATAATAACGTGTGTTATCCTTTCAAGTTACACATCTATAGTCCATTGATAACTGGCATGGAAAGAAAATAAGAGAGAAAACAGTCTCAGGCAGGTAAATAGACTCTAATGTCTATTTTACAGTCTAGTGATGTATTGTGATAACTAAGGAGAATATTAAATCAGCAGTATCTCTTGCTCATATTCAATTGCAGCACTTTTGCTGATATCCATTTTGCAGCATCATCTTTTATTAAGTGTCAGGGTGGGGACTTTTTTCTTTGCTCTAATTAAGATTCCCTCTCCTCCATCCTCTTTATTTTTCTCCTTTAGAATTGCATTGAAACACACTTTGTACTAAACAGAAACTGCATTTGACATCTAATTAGCAGCATTTTGTACACAAATTTGGACTTCACATAATGTTAAAATTCTTATTATTAACGTCTCTGAAGGTTCCCCAAACACTGAAGAAAATTCCATGTATAGGCTAGCCTTTATTTGCCCCCCAGATACAAGTAAATGAAAATCAAAAATCTAAATGGTTCATATTTTAATTCATACTTGTCCATCCTGCCTTTTCCCCTGCAGCTCCAGGTGGCTGATTACTTTTACACTGCTGTCATCTAAAATATACATTGCATCATGAATTGAACCTCATTTTCTGCGTAAAAATATGCATTTGTGTAAGAGAGAGTTACACTGTATGCGTAAAGAAGAAATATGACAGACAAGCGATGGGGATTAGCCCTGTCCCTGGAAGGCACGTAACCAGATATGCCTCTATTTAAACTTCCCACCCTTTAAATTAGCATAACCCCCTCTTCTTCTTTTTCCTTCAGTCCCTTCTTTTTCTCCCTCATTTTTAAATCTGTCACTTGACACACTTTTCTCTTTAGTTGTTCTCACTTGTTATCTGTGCCTACTCTGCTTCTCATCTATTTTCAGTCAAGACAGAGCTGTCCTAGAGCAGGAAGTCTGGTGCGACAGCTGACGTCAGCTGTTTCCCAGCACAGGCTGGTTAGAGAATTTTGTTTCTATGCTTTCGTTAGACCCTTCTAGGGTTTTGATCGTGCAGTCTGATGGGTTCCCTTGTGGTGCTGCTTATACGCAGTTTAGTAATAATCTTGTAAAAACATCTCTAAAACAGGAATATTTGATAACAGTGTGTGTTGAATGATTGCATAACAAAGTGAGATCTATCATGAAATTGTAAATAAAACAATTCTTTTTTCAATGTGTATTAATAAAAAAAGCCTCGGATTTCTCTAATCATTAAAAGGACCAATTCGAAAAACTCCAAGTGTACTATGGTGCTCTCAGGCCGCAACCCAATCAACAAACTTGCTGAAATGACCTTGCTGATGCAAATTTTATCTCTCTGTCATCTAATCCCCAACTTCAAAAGAATGTGCAGGAATATTAATTATGTACACATCTGACTCAGACCCAAGAATCTTACTTGCTTGGGGGCCAATGAAGTTTAATAAACACAGAATTCATATGGGAAATCTTAAGTTTTAATGAATGCATTAGTTAAACGCTGACCTTGTTAAGTCAAACATGCTATTGGTCTCAGGACTAAAAGTAGTAAATATACTAATACAGATGTAAAAAAAAAAAAGCAAACAAAACAAAAACAACTAAGGACAAACAACTCTTGAAACAGAGAGTGTAACAATAGAAAAAAAAAAATCCACATTTAAATAATCTAGAAATGAAATAGGCTCAACAAACAGCTAAAGATTCTAGTATCAATCAGTAATGAATGTTTGGATGTATGTGTGTTTTTTTCCATACATGGATGGGACATTTTTAAGTTAATGAATCACAATATGTTTTGTCATCCTCCTTATTTAGCACTCAGTATCCAAATACTCTTTGCACTTTTTGTATGTTTTTTTTTAAACCATTCAACATGTAAATATATTGTTTCTTCATTCAACAGTCTGCATCATACTGGAGGGAAAAAATTCAGAGGGCTAAAAGAAGATATTTTGAAATTTTTCTAAGCAAGTGATTATCAGTGTGACTGTAATCTATTAAAAACTAAAAGTGAACTATGCATGCAGCCTTTTGTGGCTCCAATAAAGAGGTATGCAAATTCTGGTGATTTGCCTCAAATTGTGTCACTAGAATTGATAAAGGGCTAACGTTAGCTGGGAAACTAATAAAACTGTGCAAGCTCATGTTTCATTTGGTTTGGCAATAGTGCATCTGGACCCATTCCCATTCAAACAGACGTTATTCCCAGAGCCGGTCCAGTTCTTGCCAATCACAACACAATCACAACTTCTTTCATGAAGTGGCTGCTGATGTGTCACGGTCCTTTTGGAATTAAAAGAATTTGGACCGCTAAACGTCTTATATGGAAGTAGAAAGATTTAAAAAGAATCTCTAGCCTCTATTATTATTATTATTATTTTAAATTACTTCAAATTGAATTACTTATAACTACAGTCCTGTCTTTGTCCTGTCAAATAATGTTCTCATTTGCACTATTGAAATTGGCCCTGTATCTGTATGTGCCATGCAGTTTATTCCCTTGTTAAATATAGATCACAAGGAGGGTGTACTGTTTAGGTGGATCAAACTATGCATCTTGTAATTCAAGAAACAGATTTTTTTTTCCCTCTGTTGGATCCATGTGCTAAACACTTAGAGCAGGGAGGTCAGTTATCCAAACTCAGTTATGGCGATCTCTGGAGACTTCAACAATGTCTCCCTCTCTCAGCTTTACCATCATTCCAACAGTTTGTCAGCTGCTCCACCAGAGAAAATAAGACATCTGGACTAATTTTATGCAAATATTAAAAATGCATACAGCTGCTCTGCTCTGCCACCTTTAGGAAGATCCGACCATAATCTGGTTCTTCTCACCTCCACCTACAAGCCCATCGTTCAGCAGCAATCAGTGATCACAAAAACTATCAAAACCTGGTCTAGTGAAGCTGAAGATGCTCTGAAAGGTTGCTTTGAGGCTACGGACTGGAATGCCCTCTGTGAACCTCATGGAGACAACATCAACGCCATGACTGAGTGTGTGACAGATTACATAAACTTCTGTGTGGACAGCATCGTTCCAACAAGAACTGTGAGGTGCTTCCCCAATAACAAACCCTGGATCACCAGAGACCTGAAAAAGCTGCTGAACATCAAAAAGAAAGCCTTTAGGGATGGAGACAGGGAGTTATTGAAGACAACACAAAAACAAATTAAAGCACAAACCAGGAAGTGCAAGGAGGACTACAGGAAGAAGCTGGAAAGGCAGCTCCAGCAGAACAACGTGAGGGATGTGTGGTCTGGAATGAAGAAGATCACCGGCTTCAAGGCAAAGGGGGACCAGACTGATGGAGGTCTGGACCAGACTGATGGAGGTCTGGACAGAGCTAATGAACTGAACAGGTTCTTCAATAGGTTCAGTTCCCCCCCTGCCTCCAGCCCAACAGACCACACCCCCTCGGTGAGCCCACAGCTTTCCTGTCACACCTCCACTCTGTCACCCTGCAGCTCAGTCATGGACCAGAAAACAGTGTCATCTTTCTCCACCTCAGAGACCTCCTCTGCCTCCCCCTCCACTCTGTCTGTCTCCTGCAATCAGGTCAAAAAACAACTAGAGAAACTGAACCAGAACAAGGCTGCAGGTCCAGACGGTGTCTGTCCCAGAGGTTCTCAAGACCTGCTCATTGCAACTATGTCCGATTCTCCAGCACCTCTTCAACACCAGTTTGAGACAGAAAACAGTTCCTGTGCTGTGGAAAACATCCTGCCTTGTTCCAGTGCCTAAAAAAACCACAACCAGCTGAACCTAATGACTACAGACCAGTTGCCCTGACATCTCACATCATGAAAGTCCTGGAGAGACTCTTACTGGCCCACCTCAACAAGCAGGTCAGCACCTTTCAGGACCCATTACAGTTTGCATATCGTAATGGGCTTGGGGTTGAAGACGCCATCATCTACCTGCTTCACAGAGCCCACTCTCATCTGGACCAATCAGGCAGCACTTTGAGGGTCATGTTCTTTAATTTCTCAAGTGCTTTTAATACAATTCAGCCTGCGTTGTTATGTGAGAAGCTCCATAAGTTCCAGGTGGATTCCTCCACAACCTCCTGGATTTATGACTACCTCACAAACAGACCACAGTTTGTGAGACCCAAAGGTTGTGTGTCTGAGATGGAGGTCAGCAGCATTGGAGCACCACAAGGAACTGTTCTCTCACCATTTCTCTTCTCGCTCTACACCTCTGACTTCCAGTACAACTCTGAGTCCTGTCATCTGCAGAAATACTCTGATGACTCTGCAGTTGTTGGGTGTATCAGCAACGGACAAGAAGCCAGAGTACAAAGAACTGATCTGTCAGTTTGTGAAATGGTGCTGGTGAGGCTTCTTCAGGTCCGTTGCAAGACGGAAAGATACAGAAGATCATTCCTGTCAGCAGCCATTAGCCTCCACAACAAGACATAAAACCTACTATTATTATTATCAATTGATATTATTATTATTGCTGTCATTTATCTATTGTTGAAAAAAAAAGAGAAGAAGAGCCCTTGCTACAGTGTTGAATTTCCCTTCTGGGATGAATAAAGTATTTTTCATTTCATTTTTCATTCTTTCGCAACAAACAGACATTACTGGGATTTTATATCAAGTTGGCCATAAAAACTTCTCTTTTGAATTCCTGGAGAGCTCAAGCTGGTCTATGCAAAACTGGCCAAGTTACTAAGGACAGAACGATCACTACACATTAACTTTTACATGTGAAACACACATAACAATCCTGCATCCTGCTAACTGAGCATTTGAGCAGTAAGAGTTATCCCAGTTTGAGCTACATAAATGGAAAGTAGACAGGCTTGTATGAGATCCTGTATTTAAGCTGGTTTACAAAAAAATAGGAGAAAGCCAGTAAATATTGAGTATGAAGGACTTTAAGCCATTACTGCTGGTCATTGTGACTTCATAAGTTTCCAAGTGCATCAGGCTTTTGAAGATAAGAAAGAATGTGAAAAGCCAGGAGGCTGAGAAAACAGACAAACATTCCCGTTGTCTCATGAGGGAAGAAAAAAGAGCTTCAAGCCACTCAGCTTTCCTTGAAGTTAGTTTATGAGCCCACCAAGTGGAAAGAGGTGTTACTTTAAAGACCCTTTTCTATTTAAATGAGAGAGCTTAATTTAAACTCTTTGAAGTGATGAACGTCGAAGTGATTTTGTGTCCAAGTTTAGCTAAGCAGGTCCTGATAGGAGACAAACATCTCTTGTGATGTAATAAGTAACCGTTTGCTCATGTGTGAAACAGCCTTGTTTTTTTATTTAACATTTTTTCACCACAGGGTTGATCCACAGGGGATACATGGCCCATTTATCTCTGTATGAACTTGCAGTGTATGTGGATAGACTATGAATCTGTGTTTTTTTTTCTTTACCACAAGCATGTTTTGCCGCACTCGTGACCAGAGAAATAAAAAAAAGCAAGGTGCTGACAGTGACAATGTGAAAACTGAGAACCTATTTTAAGCTGTTAAGCCATTTTCAGCAGGTTAACTGTGAATTATATCTATAATTGCAAACTATCATGAACAAAACTGCGCAAATGAATACAGCATATTGGCCATTTTCTTTTTTTAGGCATTCACTGTACATGAAGCATTTAGGCTACAAAAATCACTTTAGAGGAAACAATTAAGGATTTTTTAAAATAAGTAATTTCTTGTGCAACATCTGAAACACTAAAAATGAATATTGAAATGTTGTTGCTTTCATAGAAAGTAAAATATGTGAGACTGCTCTCCTAAAATACATCATAGAATATTTATAGGCACGGACTGGCATAAAACCAGAGGAAGTGTGCAGTAAAAACTCAAAAAAGGAACATTCATCACTTCTCTACTGGACTGTGACAAATCCAAAATTCAGACTTATGTGTCTTGGCATTGGGAGGTCAAAGTAAACTGACACAGTTGACAGGTGAAACAATTAAAGACCAGACTTTACTCATATTGTGTCAGAATTAAATATTAGAAGGCATTAACTATGAGAAATGAAACTGCCTGATTATTACTTGGTCATAGAAAAATGAGTGATATAATCAGAGTAAACAAGCATATTTGCCCTCCTGCTTTACACTGTAAATGGATCATTCTATGAAAAGTTAACATGCGAAGATATTTTATTTCTCTGAAAGAGAAATAAAATATCTTGAGAATAACCTGTGAGCCCTTAGGTTATGTTTAAACTGAAAAAGCAGCCCAGTGCTCAACCAGGAACTGTTTCACACATGGGGCTATAACAAACAACCATGGACTCTATGATAAAAGGAACTTCATCTACAATAAGTCATCATATCCATATCACCAGGCCACAGTGAAATAAAAAAAAGTCCAGCAGTTTTCTTTTCATTTTTCACTTTTTTTTATTTGAAAACTTTAAATTAGAGAAAAATGATAAAAATAGGGCAGTTTTAACCTGTTCTACATCTACCCTGACAGGATCACAACTACTCTCAGTTGAATGTGACACTTTTGGCAAGCTTTGAAAAATTGTAATTGCTGTATTTCAGGGGCCTGCAGTGTGGAAGAGATTATGCTTATTTGCATAAAGTTGCACACCATATCAACTTGGATGTGACATAAACAGTCTGGCTATAGTTTAGCATTTGGATACATATTAATGCTATGAAAGTGCAGTTGCTCACAACAACATTTGCAGAACTATGTGAGTTTTCTTTTTCTTTTTAAAAAAAGGGTATTTGAAGTGTTTCATGTAGAAATTAAATTGCTTTAAGATGATGTGAGAAGCCACTATGAACATATATTTTTAACAATTTCTAAAAAGACAAAAGAAGTCACAGCAAATTAATTAAAATAGGAAAATCAAACCCTTACAATATAGCATAAAATAAATAATTGTAACATAGATGTAATAACATTTTAAATTAAATATAGTTCAAGTTAATATAAAATGTATAAGCTAATATGGCTTAAGTAATAATACTTAAATCCAACCAAGAAAGTATTAAAAAATCCCTTAAATCTTGCCAATCCAGATGCATTTCTTACATTTGCTAAAGATTTTTTTTTCAAAAGCTACGTTTATTTCAATTTTTTTTGAATTTGACATTTTGCACAAGTGCTAAAACCTTAAATCCTCAAAGAATCAATATAAGAGACAGTTCAAAAGTAGGCCCATCACTCAATAAAGTCTCTATAACTCAACAATATAGCCAGGGAACACAGTAAATCCCTTAAGTGTTTACAGGAGTTATAAAGTGATATTCTTCAGAGATATTTTAAAAATGATGGATTATCAGGAGCAGTGACTGTGACAGAGAGGAGAAGGACACTTGGCAAAACAGAGGGTAGAGTGGATGGGCAGCTGGCTGGAATGACATTGGGGTTCCTGCTCAGCTTGCCAGAAGGTGTTGGCTCTGCCCCTTGCTGACTCACACTACATACCTGGGATCATTATTGGGACAACACACTTTGCATTTAACAAAGTTTGCTATTAATGTGTGCCGCATACATCCTTACAGATATATCAGTATAGACATATACAGGAGGAACAATTGGCAGACACAAGCAAAAAGGCCCACTCCAGCAAAGATACCTGGGCATATTATTCTTGACGGTTGATCTTGATGCTTTTGACATAATGTGTAGTAGGATAAAAAACAAAAAAAACAAAAAAAAACATCTTCTCCACAACTGAGAGAATACTGAATCTTATGACTAGACATAACATGCTACAGTAACTTTGGCCCAGCTCTGGCATTTGCCTGAAGAGGTCTAAAACTGAATTTTCTGCTTAAGTGACTAAAACACAAAATGATAGATTTTTCTGCTGGATGGGCCTTTTTTGTTCGTGGAATAGTTTAACAGTTTCCTCCAGTGGAGCATGCCTGAAACTCCATTTTGTTTTGGGAAAAAAGAAAAAGAAAAACTTTTATCCTATCCTATTGTATCCATATGCAGCAGATGGAGGAAACTGATCACAAAAGAGGTCAAAAGACATCAGAGTCTGGCTCAAATAAGAGAAACTAACCCTCAAGTTCAAATTTTTAAGTTGATTTTATTTATTGTTTTATGTATTTAGGGTGATTGTTTACTTATGTGCAAAACACAATAATGAATATATACAATTAAGAGCTAAAGATAATAACGTGAAGTCTTGCGTGGTGTAGAACTCTCCATGGTTCTGAAAACCAGCTCAGTTACAATATTTTGAAAAATTATATGCATTAGGGCTGAATGCACGCTTTGAGTTATATTACACAGTTGGGATACAGTTTTCATGATGTGCAATTCTTGCAGCTATTTTGGCTCAAAATCCTCAGATGTTTTGAGCTGCCATATCTGTAAATTAAGGCATATCTTCCTTTCAGCTTTGCTGATGCTTCACAGGCATCATTTTTTTTTTTACAACCAGTCATTTCAGGTTTGTCTCAGCATAACGCTAAACTATGAGTGAGAAAGGAAAACTCCTCAGCACAGCATTTTTAAAAGACCTGCAAAGCTACATGACCCTTAACCTTTTACTGTTCCCAGAAAGCATATGAGGTCAGGAGGGAAAGCCATGTCACTTTCAAAGGAATGATTCAGTCTAATTTTGTAAAGATGAAACTGAAAACTTCTGATCACAAAGTCATCACGCATAGTTTACAAAGTCATCAATAAATTCATCAAATATTTGTTTCTGGTTAATTTTGCAGGAAGGGGAAAATGAAAAAAAAATTGTCTGAAATTTATTTTCAGCCTCAGTTCATTGATCCGAATCTACATGTCCACACACACGATAAAGATAAATAAATAAATAAATAAATAAATGAGCCATTGATAACATCTCAATATAATATTCAATGTGGAACTCTTTTTCTTTTCTCTCCACTTCACACCACTGCAGCCATACTATCAGCTGCTGCTGAACTACACAGAGTACGAGCTGGAGTTTGTCTGTGGCTCTCATGGAAAAGTACTTAAGGATGCAACATTCTAAGCCTGAAAATAAATCTTAACTCTCTTCTTCTTTATCCTTCCTCCGTTGTCACTTTTATTTCCTCTTCCTTTTATATTGCTCTCTCTCCCCTTTCTTTGGAAAGCACAGTGCAACTATAAAGCCTTCTCTACAGGAAAAGCTGCGAGCTCATTTCCATGCTATACAGCACATCAACTGCCATGAACTGTAGCCCTTCCTTATGTGCTAGAGGGGGGTGGCAATTTGCAGAACTTGCAGATTGAATTTCACAGTCTGCAGCTGTGCACCACAATACAAATCTAAGCAGATGAAAAGGCGGTCACGTTGCAACAGACAACATCGCGTGAGACAACAAAAGCATGGCTCCAGCTCAGATAACTTTTGTTTTTATATCTTGGGACCCATGAGGACAAAAAAATGGAGTTAAAAAAAAATGTTTGAGGCTGCCAGTGGAGGTTTCAATGGGCTTCAGGAGAAAAAGAAGAAACACAGCCAGAGCAGTCAAATGGGTGAAGCAGAACTGGCAATCACCAGAAGTGCTACACGACAATGGTGGAATTTAAACTGGAACTAAATCTGAATTAATTAATTTAACCACACACACACTGTGACTATTTTAAATTTCAACAATTTAGTAAATGAAGTCAGTATAAGAGTCTTCAAAGTTTAAGTCGTAGAGCCAACAATAAAGAAATCTGTTGTGCTGTATAAAAGAACAGGTCCAGGAGTGTGGAAAGGTTGACAGGAAATGGAGTTTAAGAGGTGCAGAAGAGAGGAATAGAAATAGAAACTTGGAGTATCAGGTCATCTTTTATTCATTTGTTGTTTGGAAAGTAGACTGGTCTGGTAAAATTTCATTTAACAACTGAAACAATGTACTTGAGTTTCTCAGTGGGAGAAAAATAGCAGCATGCAATACTCAAACACATAACGTAGATGTACTACACTTCTGCTCTTCCATAAACATTTTTAAAATCCATTTATCATTTATATACTGGTAGTTTAGTTCCTTCATGTAAGTTTTAAGGGCGTTCATCTTTACCTGACAAATGTTTCGTTCAGAAACTTCGACTGTGTTTCAGACGCCCAGAATAGATAAGCGACTATAAGGAAAATAAATTCGGAAATTAAACAAGAAAACTAGGGGTGGCCTAGTTTTACAGTTTTGCACCGTAGTTTACATATACACATTATTGATATATTTACATGATATTTGTAATTAACAATAAGGAAAGAGCTTACTAGAAACCTTTTCGACTTCATTTGTTGTGACATTTTGAAACAACAGATAAACTGCCTTAATTTCAGGAATATCTGATGAGTGTTTTTCTGCATTTAAGTTACGATGTTTTGTGATGTACACTACCAAGCTCCCTCTTCAAAAGGGAGCTGCCATTATCATTTTCCTATATATGTTGTTGTTTTTCTGTTAATTGCTGTAGCAATTTAGCTTTGGCAATGCTGTAATCCACATCATGCTGATTGATATGGCTACTACTGATTGACAGATTCATCCAGTGACAAACTGACTTTTTGTTCAAAGTGATCATAATAGATAATGCCAATTATTGTGCTTGTAATAAGCAGAAGCAAACTATTTAAAACAATTAAAGTGGCTTATTATGCATCATGCTTTTCACTTTTAGTCTCAAATTGTTAGACTTTCTGCATTCTCTTTAACATTGTGAATGATTTTCCAGATGACTCAACCTAAATAATTTTGCTGATTTTTATACGATGCAGACCTCCTAACAGACCGTGAAAGTGTCAGCCTTTTCCCTGGATGACACTTGAAAGAGTATTTAAAAGCTTCAGTCACTGTAGTTGAAATAACACATCTATCTTTTTTTTGTTTCTTGGTCTCAGAGTAATAAAGAGGATTTTGGTTCTATTTTATTGTAACCATCCTAATTCATTTTCTCTGTATACCTTGTCTATTTGCTTTCCATTTCTTTTGTAGTTACATCATTATTTCACAAATCATCTTCTATAATAACTGTGAATAAAGATGAGAAAAAAACCATTTAACCTTCAAGATTTACCTCAAGAGACGTTTCACTCCTAACCATGAACATTTGCAGTGACCCAAGTCTGATACTCTACTGCCATCTAGTGTAGCTAGTGATACACACCTTGAAATTCAGAGTTACAACCTATTTAACAGAAGATGGAAATTGTCAATCTAATTGCTAATTCTTCCAAGTCGAGCACTTATTTTGCACTCCTGACTTAAAGTAATAAAGTTGTTTGACACTTTCATCAGAAGTGAAATGTTTATTTCAAGCTTCCAAATAATTCAACAGTACCAAAAATCAAGCAAAAAAAAAAAAAAAAAAAATTATAGTATGTCTTTATCTATCTCCTCAACATATCAGTCTGTTTAACCTACACTAATTTACACATTAACAGTTCAACATGTAGCAAAATCTAAAAATCTTTAGTTGTATTTGAAAAATGACAAACACTGCACCTTTTTTTTGCTTCACAATGGCTTTACATCAGATCAAATTTACGATGCTTCTTATGACAACATATAATGTTCTGGTATGTCTTTAACCACAAATGCACTTTTAAAGATGTAATACATTTGACAAGAATTTTTACATGAGAGTAAAAACCTGTTCTCACAGAAAATAACATCCACCTCAGAAAATATACTGTTTAAAGCCACATCTGCAGTGCAGCTATTGTAAGCTGCTACTGTATGGTGGCTCATTGTAATAAAGCTGGCATCTCAATCATATAATATCATATAATGATCAGTAAAAATATGACAATAAAATACACTTCTATCAGGCTAATGATAGCTCAGCGCTAAGACTTTCTTTCAGGTTCTGGTTTGCAGTTTGAGTTTAATAAATAGGAGTTATATTTGTATGTTAAAAGGCATGTATTAAAATGCAAACAAAAAAAAAAAGCCTAAAAGAAACTGTCTAGCTCAGATCAAAGGTTGCCAGTGAAGCGCTGAGTCCATCAGATCATCATCTTCATTTCTCATATACATTGGACTGGACCGGGACTGACGATCTGAGCCAAGCATGGACAGTGATGACTCTGAAGCAGAGATGGGAGACCGGGACCAACTGTCTGTTTTTATCGGATGCGAGGATGGCCCCATCGACACGGAGGACTTCTTTTTCTCCTTCTCTCTGTCTCTTTCTCGGTCTCTGTCTCTTTCCCGTTCTCTTTCTTTCTGCTTCTTTTCTCCTTCTTGTGTTTTTTGTGTTTCTCCCCCGAGCTGAGAGAAATGGAGCTCATGTAGTCTTGAGGGGGAAGGGGGCGCATTGTTTGGTCGTCATCTGAGCTGGGGCTGTTCTGGTGGGACTTCTCAGCCACGGAGCTGCTGCCTGATTCGCTCTCACTGTCATTATTGAGCGGAGTGTATCCTGGTGAGCGGCTGTGGCTCGGAGATGAACGATCATGCTTGGGAGTGGAGCCACTGAACAGGGGGGAAGCTTTGAGGCCAGAAATTTGTGGACGCATGGAATCGTTAGATCCTTCCCCTGCTTTCTGAAGCGTCACTTTAGCCTTGATGCTCGGTGAGCCACCATCTGGTTTGCTAATGATAATTTTGGCCAGAGTGTTTCCACCTCCCCCACCTGCTTTTGGGTCTATCATTTTCTTATCGCCACTATTCCCACCAGAAACTGATACTTTGGTTTTTGCCTCTTTATCAGACTTTTCCCGCTTATATTCTCCGCTTTGAGAAGATGACGTATGCTTGGAAGAACTCAGGTTTGCTGATGCACTGGGAACACTTCCGGGACCACCAGGAGTAGATGCTGAACCAGTTCCCCCGACGGGTGGTCCTACATCACACCCATCCTCCCCGACTCCTCCTCCACCTACACTCTTTAATTTGTCGATAACCGCTGTTAGAGAGGGTTTTTTGTTTCGACTGGGAGACTTCCCTTTTGCATTGGGGTTATTTGCATTGTTCTGACCAGGCCCTCCGCCACCTCCACTACCTCCTCCACTACCTCCACTTGACCCTCCTCCCGCTCCACTTCCACTCCCGTACTGGGACTGGGAGCCTCCTGAGAAGCTCATGGAACCGGAGGATGAGGAGGAACTGGATGACGAAGAGGAAGATGCGGAACCAGAGCTTCCACCAATTGGCTTCTGTGAGCTCATACCTCCACCAGAGGAAGACTTGGACCCACTGGAGCTGCCACCACCTGAGCCCATAGGAGATTTGGCTTTGGAGGAAGGAGGGGTTCCTGGAACCTGAGACTTGCTGCATTTTCAGTGGGGAGGACAATTTGTCACCAGAGCTACTGGAGCGGGAATGGGAGGGGGAGATGTTGGGCTTGATGTTGGGATTCATAAGTGACCCAGGCGGTTTGCCTCCTTGAGGTTTAATTTTATTTCCACTTCCAATTCCACTTCCAGTCCCACTAGGCCCAGACAATCCATGTTTAGTAATAGGAGAGGATCCTGGCTTGCCCACACCCATTCCTTGAGAGGAACCTTTTAACTGGGATGAACCACCACCTCCTCCTGCACCCCCTGGCTTGGAGTTATTTCCTTGTGTCATGGAGCCTTCTTTAGACTTGATCTTCCCAGAAGATGAGGAGTGTGAATGGTGGCTTTTGCTACTGCTGGTTCCTCCTGCACTTCCTGTGCTGCTTGTAGCAGAGCTGCTGGAGGTGTATCCACTATGGGAGGATGTTTTCCCCCCAGTTATGGTTCCTTTTTGGATCTGAATAGTTATTTTGGGAATTGGAGGTGTGGCACCTCCTGGTGGAGTCTGCGACCTTCCTGAAGTACCAGGAGACTTGGAGCCTCCTCCACTTATGCTTCCTCCAGAGCCTGAACCTCCACTAGGGGGTGTATAAGGTCGTCCCTACTGAGCTGTAAGAGGGAGACTTTCCATCCGGATCCAGCTTTTTGCGTTTAGGAGGCTTATCTTTAGATTTTCCCTCACTAGATGGGGTCCTGCTTCTTTTAACCTGTTTGCCTTCTGTTGAGCTACTCCCTATTCCCATCCCAGAACCGCTCCCTCCACTGCCCCCATTGTCATCCTTTGGCCTTACAAGACCCTGTGGTTGCTTAACTTTGGGCTCTGCACTTTTGAAATCAGCACATGTGACACCAAGCCCCATCATGAGGGGGCTCTGGGACCCTCCACCATTTGTGTCTCCCAAATCAGGAGCATGACCCAGAGGCGGTTTACCACCACCACTGTTTCCTCCAAAAACTATCCCCATATCAAATGGATCCTTCAGTGTGGGTTCTGGGGTGCTCTGTCCATGCGGAGTAGGATTCTGAGGTGTTCCGGCTGGTGTATTCTGCTGGCTGCTTCCCCCAAATCCTTTGCCCAGGTCCATGTCTCCATCAGCACTTGGAGAGCTGTCCTCAAAGTAGTTTTGGGAGAAACCATGGCCTGAGGTCAGGAGGTCTGGATTGAAGTCAGATGCATCAGGAAAGAAGTTTGTGGAAGAAGTGTCACTGTTGGGAGTGGCAGCAGTTGCAGCCACTCCCACCTCAGCAATAAGGTCCGCTGCATCTGTAAAGGGATTTTCATTGCTATTGGTATTGAAAATGTCTGCTGAATCAAACACTGCACTACCCTGCCCAGAGCTGGACGAGTCACGGATGGGAGTGCCTAGAGGGCCGCCATCTTCCCCACCACTGCCCGTTGGGTGCTGCCCATGGCTCCCACTGTTGCTTTTACCAGCTTGCTCTGGTAAATCCTGCAAGATTTCTGTGATGTCGGGTCCAATACTATCAGAGCTGGAAAGGCGGACCATGCGAGGCGGTACAGTACCTGGCGGCTGTTGAGACTGGACATGAGACTGTGAATAAGGCATGCTAGAGCCAGGGGGAGGTGTTCCACACTGGCTTGGTGCTGGAGTGATGCTATGGGGTGTATCGAGGCCATCACCAGTTAAGTTAACATCAAAGATAGAATTCTGAGATGCATCCACATCCATAGAAAGGAGCTCACGGTGGAAATCATCTTCGTGAGTAACTGAAAGGTGCTGGTGATGCTGTGGCATGGAGGAGGAATGTTGAGATTTCATTCCCATACCACCACCTCCACCACTTGCCCCTGTGCCAGTCAAAACGCCACCCTTTTCAGGCCCCCGGAGACGCTTTTTCTTCCCCTTTGCGCCCCCTCCAGGGCAGGCTCCACTCAAGCCATCTGTCCGTGGGGAACCAGACGAAGAATTCTGTCTCTCTAAAGGACTAGAGCCATACAGTGCAGCAAAATCTTGTGTGGGGTTGTCTTTCAATAAGTTCATTAACATGGGATGATTCTTTGTGTTGCTGGCAGGAGAGGATGTTGAGGGTGGAGTTTGGTGGGGTGGTGGTGCATTCTGGGAGCTGGGACTAGAACCGACACTTCCAGTAATCTGTAAAAGACTTGTCAGTATCGGATTCTGAGTGAACTTTGCTGTAGTCGTCCGTGTGGCCTTGACCTTGCTGTTGTTGTTGTTGTTGCTGCAATTGTTGCTGGCCAGCCCCCCCTCCCGGGGTTAGGCACTCTGCTCCTTGGGCTTGCCTCTCTGTACGGGAAATTCCAAACAGAGTAGTGATTGGTCCTGCAAAATTGGGTCCACCAGGGAGTCCTCCACCAGTAGGTGTGTTTCCCCCTGTGAGCCCAGGCAGCCCCATAGGGTTATTACCATCTCCTGCGGCCATGTTATAGGTGGGACTACCAGACGGTGGCAAGTTATTTTTCACCATAGTTTCCACAGTCTGTGCAATTAATGAAAGAGCAGGAGTGTCTGCCTGGATGGTTTCAGCTTTCCTCCGTATGGCTCGCATGGTAACGGGAATGGACATGCATCTATAATGAAAAGGAAAGAATTAGCCTTAAAAGATTTATGTTACTGAATTCAGAATGAAGAAAAAAAAACTCACCTCTGGACCACTTTGGTTATGAATTCATCTGTGCAGATCAAAGCATCTGACTGTCCTTTATAAAGTCTGCAGGACACCTCTCTGGTTTCAGCCACCTCCATCACCACTATGGGAAAGAGATGGGATAGGAAATGGGATATTGGATTCTTTTTTAAAGACAAATACTTCTGCTGACTTTAAAATGTCTTATATGGTCCATTTAATAATAACTGATAAGACCGACACATAAATCTTCAAAGACTTTCAGTGTAGAACCAAAAATTGTTTACAATGATGATCCTTGATGGGGTCATCAAATGAAAATGACATAGCTTGTGAGCAAAATGCAAAATAAAAGTAGTTAACAGGGAACATGGTGTGAGAACTAGTTTTTCCAAATAGAGCTGCACTAGTAGCAGAAGGTTTCTCTAGTCATTTTCACATATGTTGGTGCACAGCTGGTTATCTGCACTCAAAATGCCACACCACAAGCTGTGTGACACCAGTCAGAGCTATCACTGGTTAATTTCAGTCTTGACAGAGCATCATGTTTCCACGACAACCGACCTAAACTGAAGAACTGAAAGGTGTAGCTTAAAGTATAACACAACAGTAAAGTGCATATCCTCAGCAGTGGGCGCCCGGAGCGGCTGTGCACACAGCTGGGCCAAGACGCACAGCTGCTCCCAGCGGCTCTCGTGGCTCTGGCTGAGCGTGTTTACCGGGAGCACACCAACTATGTGGGACTTTCAGGTAGCCGATAAGAATTGTCTGTGTAAGAAATATTTTTACCTCCGCCAAGGAGGTTATGTTTCTGCTGGCGTTTATCTGTCTGTCTGTCTGTCTGTTTGGCTGTCTGTCTGTGTACAAGATAACTCAAAAAGTTATGGATGGATTTTGATGAAATTTTCAGGAGTTGTCAGAAATGTGAAAAGGAAGAACTGATTTAATTTTGGCTGTGATCCGGAAGAAATCCTGGATTCTGGATCACTTTTAAATTTTCGATAACATTGCGGTCAATAGGGCCGAAAATTTTGTTTCTCAATATCTCCGTTAATTATTGCCCAAAACTCATGAAATTTCACTCAGGGATTGACAATGGAAACCTCGAACAAATTTCAGAGGCTGATCCGGATCTGATCCAGAAGGCGGATTTTATCGCAATCTGTAAATCCCTATATGGGAGAACTGTTGTGCTTGGCGGAAGTCTGCGCTCTCTGAGTGCTTTTCTAGTTAAGAAATGCTTTCCTGGAAGCTCACTGGCTCTATTTTTTCTGAGCAGTTTGTTGAAACTTCTTGGAGTACAAAAGAAATTATTAAATAATTTGCTCCACATTAGTTAGAGCTAGTTATGTATATATCAGTGCAGAGGAGGAGGAAGGAAGAAGAGGAAGCTCTACAGCAGAGTCCCAGACGAGCTGCCTGTGAGCGCTGCTCCGATCTGGATGAAAAGACGGTCCATATCGGTTTGCGGGTAGCAGCTTTAGGGAAACGGAAGATTGCTAATAGCGGGTAGCGCAACCTGCTCTTAAAGGCAATGGCTACTGACGCACTGATTGGTTAAACAGGTGGAATGCCTTAACCACTCCCATGCATAATATAAGCATAATATAGCGGTTAGCGCAGGTAAGATCGCGGGTTTAGGGAGGTGGAAGAGGTGGAAGAACCCCCCAACCGCTATCCCTTAATAGCGGCTTTAGGAGGTTTGGCAGAGGATCGGGCCCTTAGTCTTTTATCATTTTGCAGTTGGGGGCAGAACAGAATGACAACAATTTATATCCAAAGATGCTGTCGATAGCCAAATCCTTCCAGCACATTGTAACACTAAGAGGTTGTGGAGTTAGAATAATTCAAACATAAAAGGGAATACTCACCACAGACTAATGACTCATTCACAGGATGCTGAAAAGAGACGCTGAAACTTGAGTCAGTGAGGGGACATACTTCAAACTGCAACAGGCCTGCACTGTCTGATAGAAAAAAAGCAAACATGCTAAATAATTTGGATTCATATAGACACACACACAAAACAACAGAAAAGAGAAAAGCGCAAGTTAATACCTCATTTACACAAAATCAGATGTGAAATATATACCTTCTTTCATAGACGTTCTTTTGACGCAACTAGCAATCAAGGTGTTATATGCAGCCTGGTGGCGAATGATATCTAACAAGAGTGGCACTTGTGCTGGGTGACGGAAAGGGATCTTAGACACCATTGCCCCTTGAAGAGAATGGCCATCCTGCACTGGAGCATCACCATTCAGGAAATAACAGTGCTGCTGGTCTGGCAAGATCTGTGAAAGAATTAAGAAGAAAAAAAAAAGGTTTTCATTGATAGTTAATTGTGTGCACAGACAGTAATCCCTGTGGATTAATAACCTAAATTATCTTTGTATTGTTTCTGTGTATATGTATTTTATGAAACCCATTGTATGTTTGCTAAATGTGTGCAAAGAAAAGACAGAAAAGGCATCACAGAATAGATTTGAGAAACTAAGTAGGTTGTAAAGTTTACTATGAATACTTTTGGAATAACTAATTTTGTAATGTCAATGATCAGCTGTTTTCATTTCAAAATCTGACCAAAACTACAAGGATTCAGAACAAATTACATGGGCTGGATGTCATGAGTAACTTAAATAAAAGGCAAGCAGAAACATCATAAAATATATGAAAGATTTACACACAAAAAACAAAAACAGAATTTGATAGTGATAGAGTGTTTCATCTTACAGAATAAAAGTGCATGTTGTGCAAGGGTGTTGGAAGAGAAGTGCCTTCCTCTAGAAGCTGGAGCTGGCTCTGGACAATTAACTGGTAGAGAGCGGTGACACAGTTGGTGGAGTCTCAAACACTGGGATTGCTAATTGGGAAAAAAAAAGTTTAAAAAGGTTTAAGCCCAAATTTTTGAGTAAAACAAACTAACCCCTTGAGCACACATTTCATAATACAGTATTAATATATAAACTCACAAGCAGCATTGCCCATCCTCAGAATAAAGGAGAGTGAGAAAGGCATGGGGCGGTTCAACTTGAGGAAAAAACAAGCTGGCAGATCCACACAGTTGGAGTTGGTCACAGTGGAAAAGGAAGGTGTCCTAAAATGCAGCAAAATAAATATATCAGCTGCTCTCTTCTTTTCCTTGCTGAGATTCTGAAATGATTGTCATTGAATATTTACCTTCACCCCAAGTAACCTTGACAAAGTGAAGCAAATTCTCTTACCCCTTGTTGTCAACTGGGTGGGAACCAGTGATGAGTGGAGCAATTGGGAGTTTGTAGACAGCAGTGGTTCCCTCAATTGTGACAGAGACACTGACGCCCAGAGAACGTGGGACTACAAAACAAGTGTCCACATACAGAGACAAGTCACAAAGGACAAATAAATCACTCAGGCAAATCATATAGCTAATGGCTTCTGTATTATTGTTCCAACTTGCAGTTGAAGTCATTCATACACTTGCCATTGTTGTCGGTTAAGTTCAGCTGTGTGCCCGTGTCCTCATCAAATATGTCATAAGGGGAGACGTAGCACTGAAGAGAAACCAGGTGGCCACCACTCCTGGCCGTCAAGAAACCCACGCTCCCATGGAAGAATAGTTTTCAAAGTAGTAGCATTGCTAGCTAACCTAGGAAGCACACACACAGAAAAAAAAAAATACTGCATAACATAAATAGATCACCATGTGGGGCTATATAGTAATCATCAGACAATTTAGGTTACGTGTACATTTTATGAGCTCTTATCACTTTGGGATCCATTCTGTTAAATTACAATATTCAAATTTGAAAATGCATCTCGGGTATTGATTTGTTCTGACTCCAGGCAGCATTGATAGAAGATTATTTTTGGAGAACACACACATTTTCAATGAGAGTACTGTGTCCTCCTTACAGAAATGCAGGATTATTAACTGCATGTGTGCAAAGAAAAGACAGCGAAGGCATCATTCATATAACCTGTGGGTTCTAAAGCTGACAGCATCAACTTATGGACATTAAGAGACAACAAAGATCAAATGTTATCTTTCTTCAAGATAGCTGACAGCATTCTGACAGCATTCTTAGTCCTGCTGTGTGGGCCAACTTCTGTGGTCCAGGCGGCAAACATACAAACTAGCCTATTCATTTCAAAAAAGTCTTTTTTTTTTTTTTTTTTTTTTTACCAGAAACTCTATCCAACAACAGCCTGCTTTATGTCAAGCCACTCCCCCGTGTCGTCTTAGCTTGAACGCAGTAGGAATTTATAGACATGTGTATGTCGTATCCCTCAACGCACTGAGGGATAAACATGCCACTACTGATAATATTGGAAAGACATGGTTGTCATTTGCAATTTATAAAAAAAAAAAAAAAAAAAAAAAAAAGGCTGCATATGAACTCAGAATAAATAAAACTACAACTTCATGGCATTGCTGAACATGAGTGAGCCAAACTACCTAGAATATACAGTATACGTTAGACCAAAACATTTCTTTAAACTTACCTATACATGTGCATCATCTTGGTGAGATCAAGCTCCAAAGACTGCAGAGCTATATACATCTTCGTTTTTAGTTTACTGAAACAAAGGAATAATTAGAGGTAATGTTATTAAATGTGCTTTCCTCAACACCTATAAAACCAAAAAAACATGGCTTTTGTCAAAGGCTGTTTGTCTGAGAGTTCACTTTTAGTTTGCCACATCCTATTTGATCCAGAAAAATTATTTCTTAATTACATTCAATTCAGACTTCATCCAGATCTGAAAGTTATTTGGATTCACAAAACAAAAATAATGGATAAATTGTACTTGAGGCATTCAGAACTTCAAGTACAGTTATCTGTTAAACTTTAAAACAATGCAATATTTTTAGGATAGCTTCAAATATGAAGTCTCATAGAGAGACACAAGACACAAGTCAACTTACTTGTCTCCAGGAAGCTTGTACAAATCAACCAGTCCCTTGAGATGTTTGGAAAATTCTTCAAAATTCTTTTCCCTGATGAAGAAAAACATTGGACAACTTTTTCAAACAGTATTTATTACAGATGGTAGCATCACTTTCCCAAAAGAAAAAATGAAAAACTCTTCACAGTGTTTATGTTTACATGGAACGGTATTAATTTTGTTACTAACCTAAGATGCTGAATCAGCTCAGGACAACTCTGTAATCCAAAAAACAAGATAGGTTTATCCTACAGTTTTCACGAGGTGGAGCATGAAATCAAACAAATAAAAATGAAACAAGTAAAAATCTAATACAATTATCTACAGACATTCTCAAACGGAGACTGAGAGCCAGGCCTTCTCAGCCAACATCAGTGTGTGACCTCACAAATGTTGTTCTGGAAGAATGTTAAAAAATCCCCATAAACACTCTCCTAAACCTTGTGGACAGCCTTCCCAGAAGAGATGAAGCTGTTCTAACTGCAAAGGGTGAACCCACGTCATATTGATTAGGAATGGAATGTCACTAAAGCTCATATGTGAGTCAAAGCAGGTGAAATGGAAATACAGAAATATACTGACCGTGGGATTTTCTCCCTGATGGGCCACTTTGACATCCACTAGCTGGCCAATGGTGTCCAACTGCACCTCCACATAAAACATGTCTGATGTGATGTAACACTCTGTGCCTGATGGGCTGAGGTGGGAGCCCAACCTGAACAAACAAAAGAGAATAGAAAATATATATATAAATCAAATACTCTTGATCTTAATTTATTGCATATCCTGTAGACTTGCTTTCAAAATCAACAAGAGGTGGCGGATGCTTAGTGAGACTTTGAAAGAACCTGAGCAAAAGTTATTATACTCACATGTTTTGTCGAGCAATGGATTCTAGACGATCTGTCATGGAGGGGAGAGAAGAGACTGGGGGGAAAAAAAGAAGAAAAAATGTACAACATGATCATTCTAAATTATGGAAGGGAATTTTAAGTTATCACACATTTTCTTTTCTTCTCAATTTGATTCTTAATTTCAAAATCATTTCAATCATTACAAAAGAGTACCGATTTCAGAATCTATCTATTTACCATGTGCAAAAAAGAAGCTGAGGTAAGCTTGAAAGCAGAATAAAAAGAAGAAGTGTATCTAAGTTTAGAGAGGTTTTATGTTTAAAAGATTTGCGTCAACAGATAATGATGCAACTACTGTGAAACAACATAATGAAATCTAGACCCCCTTATTTTTAAGAATATTGTCCCATGACACTGATTCATAACAATAAATGTTTAGAAAAAAAAAAAAGTAAAATCCCATCTGAAATTAAAAAAGTAGAATTTTGACCATCTATTTAAAATGGAGTGCTACTGCACTCATCTGTTTGCAGAAAAAAAAGGGGCAAGAATAATTACTATACTTCACCCCTTACAATGTGGTAAATGCTTGGACTATTACAGTGGCATGAAAGTTTATAAAACTAAGACATTTTACAAAAGCTTCAACTGTGAGGTTAACTTGACATAAATGTCCTTTTTTTTTAAAGTGCGTTAAGTGTCAAATGTGTAAGAAGTTTGGCGTAGATGTCTTTCAAACCAGGCTGCCTTATCTAAATTTGTTTCCTTGTATGGCGGAGGTAAACCTTTCTCTATTAACAATTTTTCTATGGTACAGCAGTCTGTATAATGAATTCAAACCTACTTTGTTGACTAAACTGCATAGGTATTCTGAAATTAAACTGGTGATGAATGCCTTTGGTTACCTGGTGCAGTGTGCATTGGTTGCCAGCTGGAAATAAAACTTGTTTAACTTCTTACAACTCCGTGGGTGGATGGATGATATGAGTCAAGGTCTTTACGCATATGAAAATAGGCCATCGCTCTGATAATTAATAATTATATTCAAAGCAAATGACACGTCAAAAGATTTGTGGGATAATTAGTGATTTTATTTAAGCCAAACTGTATTTGTACTGTATGTGCACAACTGTATTTTTCACCCAAAATGGTTATCAGCTAATTTCAGTCAAAATGAATTATGACACTTCCCTTTTTTCATAAAAAAAGTAATATTTTATGGAAAAAGATTCCCCCATCCATGTTTTGTGTTTCTGTACCTTTCAATGCTCGCTGCAGGGTCTCCAAGCAGTTGAGCAAGAGCTGGTGCCCGGCTGCATTCATCACACCGCGTTTCTCCTGAGAGTTGAGACCCAATACAAAGGAAATAAAATATGAGAGTCCAGCCAAAAATAAATAAATGCTTTATCAGCAACTTCTGATGAAACTGTGTTTTCATGTATTTATTTTTTTACAAGCTTCGTCAGCACAACTGGTCTGACATTTAAATGTCACCATTGCAGGTTATAAAAGCAAGTGCCTATTTGTGCAGTAATGTGCGTAATAATAAATTTAACTTGAGAACGTGTTTATGTTGGTTGAAAGACTCTGTTGTAAACTGATGAGGAATTGCCAAGTACACAGATGAAGATGGCGGTGCTCTGGAACTATAGCGCTTTATTAAAGCCTTTGAAAATTGCTCTGTTAAATTACTGAAAAAAAAAGACCATCGGTCTTGGTCAGAAAAATCATCATTTGACTCTCAGTTTGTCCGTTTTTATTTGATTGTCTCTGGCACACAGTCATACAACTAGAAAGAGCTTCCACCTGCCAAAGAGCACTGAGCTGTTGGTGTGATCATTGCCAATCCACACAAATGCTGCACAAATCATGAAAGCAAGTGCACTTCAGTGTCTCCAGCTAGCTACTAGCTAAGTGAAACACTCATTAACTAGAAATTAATATACAGATATTTACAAATACAAGTGTTGAAGGGTTGCTTGATAAAACTGGTTTGAAATCAGCTCATTATTATTTATTGATTGTTAATATGACTAATTTAATACGACTTATTTAAGTACATTGTTTCAAATTTCCAACCCTAAATTAGTCCTTACATTGCAAACAGCAATACAGTGACAAGTCTTTTCTCAAGTCAGGGACAGTCCAAACACATTCATCGTTAATGCAAAGAACATCCAGCACTGAGGAAAAACACATTGAAAGAAGGATTCTGTCTCACCATGGCCTGACGCACAACCTTGCAGGTCTCCTGCCATGGTCGAGAAGCATTGTGTTTGGCATGAAGCCTCTCCAGCAGAGCAGCCATGCGACTCTGCTTTTCTGCCTCTGAATGAAGACAATGTATTTCAGATAACAGTCAAGAATAAAGATTTACCCTCATATACTGTTCATTCAAATGACAGCTTCACTAGAGCACGAACAGATGCTTTCTGTTTTTGCTCTTTTCTGAAAAGACATCATTTAAATATGAAGAAAGATCTGTGCACAGACTTCTATGTTGTTTTCTGTTTCATTTGGATTTTTCAATACATATAAATTCAACAACTCAATACTTCTATAAAATAATATTAATGATCTATTTGTGCATTTGACAATGAGTAGTTTCTACCAAAGACCTATTTAGGCTACAGAAACAAAACTCTGAATAACAAATATGCTTCACCAAGAAGACTTTTATACCTGAAAATACTACAGAAATATAGAACAAGTTTAAAATCAGTGCCTTCCAAAGAAATCTGGAGGTGATTTTTTTTGTATTTAAGAATAAGTTTCTACTTTGAATTACGCATTTCAATGTAGATAAGACAAACAACCAAATAATTATTTTATGCAAGCAGCAAAATTTCATTTAATTTCAACATATTTTTGCTTTTCCCATTTTACAACATGCAAAAACAAAAAAAACTTCAACAATATCTTTATCAGGTAGGACCTAAGGACAGTGTTCATTATGCTGTTAAAGGATTAATAATTAGCCTAAAGAAGCTGGCCTTGCGGTATATATTTTAATGTGAATGACCAGTTCATAAAATGTTTCATAACTATTTCATATACAAGAATACATAATCAAAATTTAAAGATAGTTAAGATCAGGCAAATTGTTACTGCTTGCTTTAGATTTCATTTGTACAAGGGAAAAACCAAAGCACACAAACCTGGTTCCCCAAATGGTTCTGTTTGTTGTAAGTGGCTATATTTAACTTTATAATCTTTCTTGCATATGTGTTTAAAGTGTAGTCAGATTAGTAAACCGTGTTCATGAGTTTTTGCTTTAAATGTGCTCAATTTAAAAACTGGGATATCTTTTTCTAATGGAAAACATTTTTCATGCAAATCTAGTCACTTGGGATGTCCCAATATCCCATATACAGTACATGAACATCCATACTGGGGAAAAGTAATGACAGAATAAAAAATATGAAATGTTGGGAATTGTGAAATAAAATTGAAACAACTCACAGGAGCAAGATCACACCTATAATAGGCTCTGAAATTTGGTTTTAATGCTCAATTAATTGCCCAACCCACCACCAAACCCATCTAAATTTTAATCTCAATTTCATGAATTTAAACATGTTTTAGGTACTCTAGATGCCAGCAATATCTGGTTGGAGAGGATACAATTGATCATCTTTAGTCTTGTTTATTACATGTCTTGAAGAACTCCTAAATAGTGTCTGCTATCTCATGTATATATCATTTTTATTTACTTATGTTTTTTCTACCTTAATAATAGCAGTCTTTAATGGCTTTGTTGATAGTTTTATATATATACATATTAACACTTTACCTGTAAATTATGTTTTGTAACTATTGTCTTGAGATTTTAAATCTCTAGCGTTTTCTTCTCTGCTTCTTCTTCTTGGATAAAGATTAATAAACAATAAATAAGAAGCAATAAATTCGACTGTCAAAGGAAGCTGTGATAACAACAATGTGTCATAGTGAGCTACTACAATGTTACAGCCAGCTTGTTCTGTCAACTTGTATAGATGGCCTGTCTGACATTTGCTGTTATATCACCAGAAAAGAACTTATCTTGTGTAGTGCAGTTATTTTCTTCTAGAGGTCTTTGTACTTTGCTGCCTCGCACGTTACTACTAGAATTTATACAAAGTTTATGTTAGCAAGTTGCTTAGCCATTAGCTCTCACAGCTGCTACCATACTAAAAAAAAAAACAAGACAAAACAAAGCAAATCACCGTGCCCAATATAGTAATCTACTATTTCACGAGTTGTTCGTGAATGTCGTGCTTGCATTTGATTCAAACAGACATAAATAATTCAACATGCCAAAAACATACTTTTAAAAAGATTAGTCAGAGAACCAGTCGGCTAATTTAGCTGTTAGCCATCTTTAGCTTCAGCCGCCACATCCAGAATGTCAAATCACGTTATTAATCATTTAAATGTTGTACAAAACAAACAACAACAACAAACCGCACCTGTTACATCTTCGGTTTTTATCCGATCTGCCACAGTCTGATTTGCTCCTTGCTGACCCGAAATAGAAAGTTCTCTAGCCGGGCTAGCGCTCTGCAGAGAAATACCAGGCCCGCTCGCCATTGTCCCCCGTCCTCTCCCCACTTCGAGTTCCCCGCTCCCACATTTGGGCTTCCGTAGTCTACATACAATAAACTGTGCATAGGTTAACACTATGTAAATACTCTGCTGTCATGTAAACAGGCGTACTTTTAACTCCTACACAACTTTCCACGTCGTCTTACGCGACATAAAAATATTTTAGCATTTTCATCTATATACATTTTAATATTTAGTGTTTTTTTTTTTTACTTACAAGATCATATTTTAGTATTATATTACTCCATACCTGTTTAAAGTACAAGGGTTATTTAGACAGATACAACTTCAAAGGGAGAAAAAAAGCAATTCAAATAGTGTTTTGACATTTTGATTCTTCTTTTTCATGTATATTATTATTATTGTTGTTGTTGTTGTTATCATTATTATCATTATTATTATACGATTGTTATGCTTTTAAGGTTAACACATTTAGTTTTGATCATAAAAAACAACTTTAAATCTATTTATGTGCTTGACATTGAAGACAGTGTCTCAATGAATACTCCAGATGGCGCACTACTGCAAGAAAATGATTCATTCATCAAAATCCAGAGGACAGTTCAAACAATGTTTATCGACTTTAAAAATAGAGCAATGTTGTATCATAAGAATTGCCTTTTTCTCTTGCAATCAGGTCTTTACATCCACATTTATAAAGATGTCACATAATCAATGGGCTGTCTAATTACAGTATAGATTAAAAAATATATAAATAGCAAAAGCAGTCATGCCCTGCACAAGCAAACACATAGTGCGTGCATACACCTGAGCCTATTGTACAGCTGAGCCTGTGGCAATGAGTGCTCTCTGGGGAGGATTTTCCCACCAACCATTATGACCTGCCCATGAGAGGGAGTAGGGAGTGTGTTCATGAATACATGTGCTTTTGTGCTTATAAAGAAATGTATTGATGAACATGAGTACAGAACAACACAAACACACACACATGTACACACATACAAGAGATAGACAGCAGTAGAAATGGAGAGGGACCAGATTGGCATCGTCTCAGACAGTAGACAGACACACAGATAGACATGAGAAAAGAGGGGAGGTGCCGCTATGTAATTGATGTGCCCACCAGGAGCTTAAGCTGGCTGCTTGGCATGGAGGAGGGTTTGGGCACTGCTGCCAAGACAGCAGTGGGAGAAAGGAAAAGGAGGCACAAGCCTTAGGGAGCAGTGTAGCGGGCTGAAACCATGCCCATCAATCAGAGGCTAGTTCACCTTGCCATGCCAAGTGGGACCCCACTTTGTGCCGAGGGAGGGCATGGCACAGGGAGTGAGGCTGGCACAGTAGCTAAATCTTCCCTAATCTTCAGGGTTGGTGTATCAGTGCCATGTTTGAATGGCAGAAGGGTGGGCAGAACCAGACATGAGGCAAAAAAAAAAAAAGGAGAAACTTCCGCCCTTGTGCTCAGAACTGTTTCACTCAGTGTTGATAACATGAGAAAGAAATGTTCTACTTATTTCAACTACATACAGAACGCCAATGTCTCTCTCAAAAGTAGGAAACGAAAAACAGAAAAAGTGTTATTCTGACTGACACCTTTGTGTGTTTATTGTGGATTTGCAACAGCTCAGCAAAATAACAGAGCAGAGAAAGACCTTTCAAAGAGGCTGAGTTTTTCAGATGGCAAAGATGGAAACATTTGACCACATTGGAAAATGATATTTGATGAAATTAATGATGACGGTGGAATATTTGATGAAATAAGTATCTGGTAGTTAGTGCTATCACTTCAGAGTAAGAAGGTTCAAAATTTGAAGTTTGCATGGCGTCTTACGTCCCTGCTTAGATTTTCAGTGGGCACTCCAGCTTCCTCACACAGTCCTGAAATGTAGTGTACTGCACAGTTGTTTGTTTTAAACTGACCTTTTGATGGACTGGTGACCTATCTAGGGTATACACTGCATGTAATCCACTGACAACTGAAATACCCGCCCCATAACCCTGAATGGAGTGAAAGCGGTGAAGAAAATGAATGGATAGATGGAGAACCCAGAGATGTCTCTGTATATTTGTGCTGAAGGGCTATGAACCTTTTTTTTTCTTTAATATTTCTTTTATATGTTTTACAATGAGTCAATATTTTTCTAAAATCAATCATTTCTGTGTATTACTGTTTAATGTAGTATCTATTGATGTGTATCAGCCCACTATAGTACTTAATTATTTACATATTTTTGTATTCTATTTATTAGTATTTGATACATCTGAACTGATGAGGCAAAGCAATAGACACTTGAGATTGTTGAGATTCTTTTCTGAAAGAGGGACCTGTGATTTCTCCCAAAAGACTTATGTGGCGTGACAAGTACAAATATGCAACCAGAGTCATAAAGGACTGTTTTCAGTGACAAGAAGAACCAGGAGTCTTAGAACAGATGGTTCAGCCCCCATGGAGCCATGATCTCAAAATCATTGTGTCAGTGTGGTATCACATGAGGAGACAGAAACAAAATAAGACAGCCTAAATTCACAAAAGATTCTTCAGAAATTGTGTGAAAGTGCACATATAGGAATTAATGTCGTTTAAAATGTGAACAGTGGTATTGATTTCACATCATTTTCTTCACCTTTGCCTTTTTTTTTGGTGATGATACATGCTGAGTTATTTAATTCAAAACTTAGTAGTCAAATCTTTTAGACAGCCTTATATATGTGTAATTATACACACATATGTATAACACTTAGGTACATGCCCACATATATGGTGGTGAACATTGCACATAAATATTGTTTATTGATATGTAAATAAATGTTCAGGCATGCACAGGCACACTTCAGTAATTCATTTTTCCCACATTCTTCACTTCCACAGTGTTGTGATGTTGAAGGATTTGACTAACATCTCTTGAAACACATGTATTTGATTTCCTCTTCATGTTTCCATTTTTAACAAGGGAGATAAAAATGTGTGAACAGCTTGGCAACCTTACCGAGTGCTTTGAAGTTGACTACCCGCTTTTTTTTTTTTTTGTCTCTCTTGGTGAATTCACATCTTACCTGCTCTGATTAAAGACAAACTATTTGGTGCATTCATTTCTCCCAAACAATCTGTGGGCAAAGACGCATTAAGCAGATAATAAAATCACCAGATTATTCTATACGGTTAGGTGTTTCTTTGAGAAGCATGCCTTTTAAGATGCTCTTGAACAGTGCCAGACAAAAGGAATCAACTGAGGCTTTTGGTTTTTATGTTTTAATACAAGCTTGAGATCAGTGAGCTTGAAGACTGGAAACAGTCCAGAAAACAGTGAAACATTATCAGGACACAGTTTCTGCTTTTTGGCACCAAGTGCCTTGAAGTGTACGGGCAGCTGGGAAGACAAGGGGGAGGTTGGTGAAGTGAGGGAAGAGGAAGAGACAAGGAGAGGGATAGAAAAAGGAGGGGTTAGCCCTATAGGACCATTTGTGATGAGGCTCATTTGCACAACGGCACTTAATTGGCTACAACAATTAATTAATGTGTTGGAAAGTTGGCACAAAAAGTTCATTTAAGAGGGTTTTAATAAGCAATTAGGGAAAAAGTAACTAGTGAGGTAGAAGCAGCCACAAAAAAGATGCTTAAAACTCTGAAAGTATAAACACCTGCCAGGATTTTTTTTTTTTTTTAATAGAAAAAAATGTATCCTATCTGGAAACTATATTGTTTACTATTATGGGTAGTTTTTGCAGATTCCATTCTGAACTCTCATGAAGCTGAAATGCATCATATTCACTCCATACTTTTACAACCCAATTGAAAACACATTGTCTCCTTTCCCCTTCATTCTCCCTCCCACTGTCTTCCTCCCTCTCTCTCTCTGTCTCTCTCTCTCTCTCTCTCTCTCTCTCTCTCTCTCTCTCTCTCTCTCTCTCTTTCTCGCTATGCGTATGAAATTTCGCATGACTAATGAGTGGAGCAGGTTGAAATCCTGGGGAAGATGTCCTTGGAAGACGAATGCATTTTCAGCAGAATAATTAACTTAATTAACAAATTCACATGCATATTCATCAGCCTATTAATGTCTCCTCTGCGCGGCTTGATGAGCAGTGGGGTAATAACCATCTAATTTGCATAGCCTGTTCACACAACTCTCTGTTTAAAGACAAAATAGGGGAAGGAAGAAGGAATAGGGAAATTGGAAAAGGAGACAACAAATAGAAAACAAGGGAGAGACTCAGCAGGGTAACATGCTGGGGTGAGGAAGTGATGTGTGCTGGTTGGAAATAGACTAACAGTCTATCTGACGGATGGAAGACATGAGGGGCTGATGGCAAATATGAGCTCCAGCAGATTGTTTCACTCTCCTTCTTTCTTTTTCTCATCCCTCCAGTCAACCTTGTAAACCATCTCCCCCCTCCTGCTGTTCCATCATCACCATTTCTTTGCATCCATGTTACAACACTCCACAGACGTACAAGCCGTTTTGATTTTTAATGACCCTTTTTTGCCTTAAATCCGTAGTCACATACAGTCAGATCAGGATTCATTGTTTCTATTGGTAAAGTGTTTTGTTGAAAACACATGATAATATCAGTGTGCCCTCTGCGCATTTCTCCCTCTCCGTCAGTCTCTTTCTACGGTCTCTCAGGGGGAATCTTCTTGGCATTGCTCCACTCCTTTCTTCCCCACTGCCAGGCTGCTGCTGCTGTCTCTTTCCTGTTACCACTGTCTGCACACAACCTGGTGCTCCTAGCAACGCCACCTCTCTCGAATACACTCCACATGGAGGTCAGAATGGCCTGTATGTCTGTAGCAAACACACACACCCACAGACACACACACACAGCATGTTTGCCTAAGGTTTACTGCAGTTCCTGTTTGTATGTTTGTGTCTATCTTGCCATAAATATTGTCTAAAACACAAGAGTTTCATGTCTATTCTACCACTTCAACAAAGGGACAAAACAAAGAGAAAATGTCTAATTCAATAATCCTGTACCGTATGAACTTCTGACTGGCTGTCTAGCCCGGTTTGGGAAAGCTCAGTACAAGCACAACACTCAGAAAACACTGCAAAAACTGTAAAATAACAACTGTTTTTGTCATTAACAGTAATTGTTACAGATTTCTTTTCAACAGAAGGGATAAAGGCAGCATGGTGGCTTAGTGGTCAGCACTGTTGCCTCACCGCAGGAAAGCTTCTGGTTTGAACCTCAGCAGGGGTCTTTCTGTGTGGAGTTTGCATGTTCTCCCCGTGTTTGCGTGGGTTTCCTCCAGGTACTCCGGCTTCCTCCCACAGTCCAAAGATGTGCACGTTAGGTTAATTGGTGGATCTAAATTGCCCGTAGGAGTGATTGTGAGTGTGCGTGGTTGTTTGTCTACGTGTGGCCCTGTGATGGACTGGTGACCTGTCCAGGGTGTACCTGCCCTTTGCCCAAAAGAGAGCTGGGATAGACTCCAGCAGATCCCTGTGACCCTGCAGAGGACTAAGCAGGCATAGATAATCGATGGATAGAAGGGATAACCTAGCAGAGGAGAGGCAGATCCCTGTATGCACATCACCTCGTCTCCTCGACATGTTGAAACACTCATCAGCTTGCATCGTATATACTTCCACTAAAAACTTGTGGATATTTTTCAAGTTACTTTTAATCTAATTTTAATGTGTCATAACATTTTTATGGGTCATTCTAACAGATATTTAAAGGATTTTGCTATCAAATAGTCTGTTGTCACAGGGTTCTTCTGCATATATTTTAGTCTGAAATATTTGCATTGATTCCATTAAATTGTCTTATTCTGTTTTTGTCAAATCTTAAAATCATGCTGTGTATTTCAAAGTTTTAGTTTCAAAGTTCATTCTATACCTGAGACAGAGATTTGTGTGCAGGAGCTGATGAATAACTTAAAGTTTACATGTTTTTATTCTAAGCAAAACTAACAAAAAACAAACTAATTTCCTATTTGAGACATGTGAGAAATCAAGCTGTGACACGATCTAAAGCAGTTTATTATTTCATGTGGAAGCGGTATCCCCCCAAAAAACTACATGCTGTTACTTACACAGACAAATCCACTGTAGACTTGGACATGGTATTTCTTCTGCAAATGTATGCATGTTTGCTGTCTTGTTGAAGTTATGATCTGATTCTGATGAATGAGTTCTTTGGTGGTGACAGAAATTACATTTTGCTTTGTGTGATGAACCAAATCGTGGGTCTGATTTTTCTGGCTCTAATTGACATTCTTTTGTTTTAAAGCGACAGATAACATTCTGTATAAGCTGCAAAACTAAACAACTAAAACAGCAATTACAAGCACTGAGCCCCTTTATTGGATGAGTAAAATGTAAAGCCAGCAAATTGTACTGTGGACTTTTCTGCATGGATTTGAAAAAGATTTTTTTGATGATTTGAAAAAAAAAACCAGAGTTCTTAGATTGGAGCAAGAAAAAGAGAGGGTAACTATTAATGATTTGACATTAAGAATGTCAATGAAGTGATTTGCTTTTTTTCTACAGGATTTGTAAGTTTTTAAATTTTGCCAGGGTAAGCAGCTCCAGGATACACACTGTTTACAGAGAGCAAATGCTGCAGTCTGAATCCAGAGTTATTAATAAGGTGGTCCAAAAAATAAGTAGCAGTTACTGTAAACTTACTACAATTCAAACATTGTAAAATATAAACATTTTCAGGGCTCCCAAAATGTGACAGATTTCCAAGCCCCATTTGACCCAATATTGTCCAAAGACTATTCACTTTACAACTTCATTGTCAGCCACACCTGGCAGAGGTTAGATCTCCAAACACACGTGGTTGGAATTACATATTGTTAGAGTTGTAGATGGAAGAATTGGAAGAAAAAAACAACAAAACAAAGCAAAACCAAACATTATTTTATTTATAATTCCACTTGTGAAAAAAATAATGGCTTTGCAATATTTTATCTGGATGTTTTGAATAGTGCATTATGAATTAAATCTTGGACAATGTAGCATGTCCAAATTAAATTTCTGAATTAGTGCAAGACAGTTTGAATATTTCTTGGAGCTCCTACTTTGCAAGGTGCCTCTTGGTCTTCCACTTTCTCAGGTCAGTTTCTACTGATTAGCTGCACAGGCTGTTGTGTCGTAGCTGTGAGAGTGAGAACCTGCACAGGGGATTGAGACACAGAGCATTAGCTGGTGTCAGGAAAAAATTAAAGGCCAGATCGCTTTCTTAATCAGAGCACAAGCACTGCGTTAAGAAGGAATTAGGTCGACAGCTGCTGTTTAGCAGCTTACTTTGGCCTCACTCTCTCCTCCATACGTGCACACATGTTCTTCACTCACTCTCATTGCCAGTTACTTTTTTGCTACACTCCTTCATCCTCTGGCCTTAAACTTTTATTTTTGTTGTTGTTGTTGTTCAAGTTTGTTTGTGACATTTTGTTTCCCTATATACTATCGACAAAGGTCTCTCCTCATGGGTGATGTTTTTGCTCCACACAAGAGATGCACACAGCAAATAGAACAAACTTAGTATCTTTGAGAAAGAGAAGAGAAGAGAAGAGAAGAGAAGAGAAGAGAAGAGAAGAGAAGAGAATAAAAGTGGATTTGGTTCTGTTCCAGGAGGCTCAGTAGTGTCCCTGTGGCTGATTGATGAGCTGTCAGCTGTTGAGCTCTTCCTCATACACCTGAGATGAATGGTCAAACAGCAGTGGCCCTTTCTTTATCTATCCATCTTCCTCTGTTTAAAATCATTCTGTTGTCCACACATCTCCCACACCCACCCAAGCAAGGAACTCATCGTTTTTTCAAGACTTATGCTAATATTATAGACTCAAGTTACGAGTGGACAATATTCGGATGTGTTTGCAAAATATTTTGGAAGTTAAAACCCTATAAAAGATGTAGTTGTACTATTTGAATTTCCCTCTTTGTTAAATAACAAAAGTGTGCATCTAGCATTAGAATTAATGTCTGGAAACTGTAATTGTTAAGCTTTTTGAAACAAAAGGACCTATTTTATAATGCATGTGGACAGCGCTGTCTGGACAATATCAACTAAACGACCAATGTCTGCTCAGTGCCAAATCAGTAGTGCCAGTTTAAATGTTATGCCCAACACAAGGTGTAGGCAGACTCATACCATCCATATAGAGAGGGATGGTCTTTGGGGTCAGGAGTCAGTTTTCCTTTTCTTTTTTTTTTTAATTTGGCAAATCCAGCAAATGAATTCTAATTTGTTACTATACTCTGGTGAAGCAGTTAGCATGACCCTAAGCCTGACAACAAACATTTTTGTCAAGATGACCCTAGACTGCGGCAAAACAAACAAACAGGAACAGTGCGAAAGCCACAATTTATATATATATATATTAGGGCTGTCAAAGTTAACGCGTTAACGCGTGATTAACGCAAAATAATTTTAACGCAACTAATTATTTTAACGCGTGATTAACGCGAGACTTAGCCTGGCCTCGGGCCCCGCCGTAGTTGTAGTCCTGTAGTCCTCCGTAGTTTGTCAAAACAGGAAGTCATGCACTGACGTCGACGGCCATGCCGCAGACAGACAGATGTAAACATACCAACTTATCCCAACTACTGCTGAACGGAGGAAGTTCACTTCAAAACCTTGCCTGATGGCTAACTCCACAAGATAAATGTTGTTGTGTTGCTGTGATGTGATTTTAGTTACCACCAGAGTCCCGACTACTGAAATATCACTTGTCGGCTAATGAAGCGCTGATGCAAGAGCCCCCCCCCCCCCCCCCCCTCGTTTGAAGCAAAACCCGAAATATTTTGTATGAAGAACATAAGAAAAAATTGAGTATATATATATAAATATAAGATTTGGCATTGCAGCAATAAATAACCTTGTTTGCATAAGCAAGCATTTGTACTTTCATATTAGGCAAGGCAACTTATTTGTAGAGCACAATTCGTACACAAGGCAATTCAAATGCTTACAGATGCATAAATCCAAGAAGGCAAATGGAATCATTCAATACAAGCATAAAAATAATAATAATAAATAAATTAATTAATAAAAAAATTAATTAATTAGATAAAAAATGAAGAGTGCAGATAAAATCCCTCCAGTCATCATCTTCACATCTAAACAGAACTGTTTTCAGTCTTGATCAGAACATTGTCAGAGTTCAGGTCTGTCTAACATCTTCTGGAAGACTGTCCAGATTTTTAGGAGGATAAAACTGAAATGCAGCTTCACCTTGTTTAGTCCTGACTCTGGACCCACAGGAGACCACTACCTGAGGTTCTCAGAGTCCAGGTTGTTCATATGGCTTTAAACATTCAGAGATGGACTTTGGGGCCATGAAGAGACTTGAAACAAGTAGAGATTTTAAAGTCTATTCTCTGAGTGACAGGAAGCCAAGACCTCAGGACTGGACTAATATGGTCCTATTTCCTGGTTCTAGTCAGGACTCGTATTAATAAGAGTAATACAACTTGAAAAAGATCTGTATAAGGTAGATTTAGAACAGAAAAAAATATGCGATTAATTTGCGATTAATCATGATTAACTATTGACAGTCATGCGATTAATCTGATTAATTATTTTGAGAAATTGACAGGCCTAATATATATATAAATTGTTCAAAGGTCCTATGAAAGTTCATGTGTTTAATATCTTTTGTTTTCTACAAACAACAAACATACCATTAAAGATTGGCTAACTTGTCATGTTATTATCACTGTCCTCCATTTCTTTCATTCTTAACCCAATGAACATAAGGTAAGTTTTGTTACCTAATTATATGTTTAGTAGTTGTCCTACAGAGAAAAGAAAAGCGAGATCTTTTTTCTGATAAGAAGCATGTTGTGTGCATGTTGCTGAAGTTGTCAAATAGCCTGGATTTAGTACGGGTGCACTGGAATAACACAAACTGCCCTTGTAAGGTTGGTGAGGTACACACAGTCCATATTAAGTAACCTCTTTTTGACACAGACACACTTTGGGGTGAAATGACTCTGTGCCCTCTCCAAGGGGAAAGGTTTAAAAAACATTTAATTAGGCTTTTGGCAAGGCTTCAGTTTTAGCCTGAAGGTGTTGGAGGACGTTTTACAGACCTCATCCCTATTAAAGCCTCACAGATGAAACATTCATGAGAGCAAGCAGCAAAAGCCTATGTGCTCTATCCCTCCGCACAACTTCATCTGTGTGTAGCATTAGCATTTTTGGAGCTTCATGTTGCTGGATCATGCACAGGTGAGTTGTGCACTCTTTTTTTAAATTGTCATTTTGTTTACACTGAAACAACAAAAATACTTGTAGGTGATTTTTGAGAGTGCATAACTTCTTTAACACTGGTGAATCTTTAAATCCTCCTGTTTGATGATGTTCAAAGCTGGCTCACAGAGATGCTGCATGGGAAGGATGGCACAGGAAGTCGTAGGAGGTTTATGGGAGAAGGGTGGGATGGTGTCGGGGGGATGGGGAAGGGATGGTAGGTGTGTGTGTGTGTGTGGGGTGGGGGGTGGGGGGGGGGGGGGCAACAGATGGTACACCACGCTGCGAGGGACGTCGGCTGCCACGGGTGGAGGTGGGGGATGGAGTGGGGCAGATAAATGGGAGTGGGATGAGACACTTTTCCCCAAAGTGCCAGCAGGGATGACGAGGAGGGGGACGAGACGAATATGTGGGAATACAGTATGAATGATTGTACATGCGTGCCTGAATCTCAGTATATCATATGTGGTGGAAGGGTCATCGACCTTCCCATCGTCTGAAGTGACAAGCCTCTGCCCCCAATGCTTTCATGCCCACTCAGTATGTGTCTGTATGGACGCACCAGCATTGGAGAAGAGAGTGATTACTCCCCACTCGTTAGTACACAGCTAGTTCACTGGCATCGGGACTGTGAAGATGATTCTGCAATTACTCGTAGCCCAGTTGTTGTGATGAACTACAAATTGTGATTCTCAAGTCAGACACCATAAATCAGCCTCGAGCAAAAATGCCACGACTGAGGGGAATTTAATAGCTTTCATTTAATTTTTCCTTTTTTTTTTGTCCAAGCCTGTATTCTATCCGCTAGATGCTGCCTAACCAAAAGCTGCAACACTGAAAGTTATCCTCACTATTCTGCATCCTTACCCATCATCATTCTCTTCCATCACCATCTCCCCTCTTCCACAACACCTTTGCATGCACAGACGGCAGACATGCTCCCACACATGCACATGAAACGCACACACCAACCCCCAATTACGATGGCTGCCTGTAAACACACCAGCTTCAATGGTATATATGGTGCTGCCTATTGAACAGATGTTGTGGAATTTAAGATGCAAACCCCCACCCCACCACCCCCCCACCCCCAATCTGATACACACACACACACACACACACACCCCAACCCCTCTTCCTCTGCTGGCCCTGCCATGAACGTGCCATGTGGCGCTCCGTTCCCCCCTGGCACTCTGACTCTGGCTGTGCCAGCTCTGCCGTGTCTGGCCGCCGCCAACTGGAAGGACCAAGAAAACAGCAGACTCAAAGTGCCCTGCTTCTTTCTGTTTCTGGGGGTGACAGTGTACCTGACAAGAGTGTGCTGTCAGTCACTGGAGCAGTACTGAAGTGAAAGAATTTAATATTTTAGTTTCCAGTGTGAACAATGAATCAAATGTGTTCAAATGTTTTAGCGGGTGACAGATTTGTGTGCATGTGTTTGTACTGAATTTATGTGTTTGCGTGCCTTTTGCCTTTTTTCTGTGCTCAGGTGTGCAGTGAATGTAGTGTGCAAAGCATGTCACTCCGTGCACGCTGGTTGTGAATCCACGTGGGAATGGTGGTGGAATTTCTGTTACCATGGTGATGTCCAAGCTCGGCTGAAATAAAATTTCAACTTGAGAGAGATTAATTTAGGGGAAAGTGTTGATTTATTCATCCTGGTGGATACTGATGAACTTGCTGATTCGCTCTGATGTTTAACTGTGATGGTTACTCAGTTTTTGACTGGTTTGGATTTTTCACTCAGATGAGGTGGGAGATGTTCCTTTCAGTATAACATAAAGGTGAGGTCTGGCTAAACCCATAAAATTGTTTTTCTTTCTATATAAAGTTTAACAGATAAATAAAAACACTATATAATATCATCTAAAAAAAAAAAGTAAATGTGTGGAGATTTAAGTGTCACATACAGCAAATCAAAAAGCACTTACAGACAAAAAATGAACAAGGTCTGTTTCTTTTTTCCAGTGAGCTGACTGTATTTCACTGTATTTCAATGACGGTAAATAATTGTATATTATCAAAAGGTTATAATACAATTAAGAGAAGTGTTTATATATATATATATATATATATATATATATATATATATCTTCCCTCTTTTTGATTTAAGGCAATTCATGGAAGCAAAAAGTACCAATCCTAACTGAGAGTGATGCCTATTGGATATGTCATTTTTAGTTAAGGTGGATACAAAGTGTTTGCTAGTGTTCATTTCTGTAAACACGTTGATGTATTCATGTGTACATATGCACGGACATGTATTTAATACTAGCACATCTCTGTGCCACCCTTGAATCCCCATTTTATTCAACGCACAAACCCTCTTCTCTCCATCCCACTTGCTGAGATGTGAAGTGAGACCTCCTCTTCATCGCCCCAGTGATAATCTCTTTTAATCTGAGAAAGCAGGAGTGGAGGGCTGTGTCAACTCCCCGTGTCACCGGGACACACTCTAATTTATTTATTTCCTTTCAGCATCTAAGGAGGGATCGGGTACGAACTCAGGATTTAGATGATAAATAGGAAGAAAGTGGGGGAGATGTAAAAGAAATGTGGAACATGGATAAAGTGGGCGCTGAAAGAGAGTTAGTAATATACTGCACAGATATAAATTAGGCTATTCACATGTTCTGGATGGTGTCAACATCACTGTTCAGTATCCATAGGAGACAGTTTGAAGCCTAGAACGACCAGACAAAAATGGAAAATACGTAGGCCTGGGCCAATACAGTTATTGTTTGTCAGTCACATGGTTGACCTTTCTTGGATAGATTATTATCTATTTCACTCCAAATACAACTCCAGTTCTAAAAAAGATTGGGATGCTGTGTAAAATAGAAATCAAAAAGATAATTCAAATTTCATAATCCCACATTTTATAATTGAAACACAGAAAACATATCAATTGTTGAAAATGAGACAATTCCCTATTTCAGTAAATTATTAACTCATTTTAAATTTCATGGGAGCATCATCACAAAAACATTTGGACACAGGCAACAAGAGGCTGAAAAATAAAGTGGTACTAAATAGAAACACCTGGAGGAACATCTTTCAGATAATTAGATGAATTGGCAACTGGTCAATGACATGAGTAGGTATCAAAAGTGCTTTTTTGGGAGGCAGAGTCTCTCAGAAGTGATGGTGGGCGGAAGTTCACCAATCTGAAGAAACATTTTTAATACAATTTTATAATAATGCTCCAACAGTTTAAATACTTTGAATATAACATCATCTCCAGTATGCAGTATCAACAAAATATTCCAAGAATCTGAAAACATCCCCGTGTACAAGGGATAAGTCGATATATCTTCGGGTCATCAAGTGGCACTGCATTAAAGACAGGTATGCTTCTTTAATGGAAATCATTTCATAGGCAAGGGAACACTTTCTGAAATCACTGTCTAAGAATGGAGTTGGCCACACCATCCACAAATTGCAGTTTAGGAGTGGTTTAAGAGCGCAAATCTCTGATGGCATCAGGATGCATTAGTGTTTTTGGAATGAGCAGCTTCCATATCATCAGTACCAAAAAGAACATACTTTTTTTTTTAATTACATATGCTCCTGGTCAGTCCAATGTCTTATTCGGAGAGAGCCTTGCATCTTTCAGCATGACAATGCTAAACTACAAATGCACTCATTACAAAAGCATGGGTTTGTAGTTGAAGAGCTGTACAGGCCTGCCAACAGTCCGGACCTTTCTCTCACTGAAAACATTTGGTTCATCATAAAACAAAGAAGCAAAAAAAGAACAAAGAAGACCCAGTAATGCTGAACAGATAGAATGCTAATTCAGACAAGAAATAGCAATATTCCTTTCCCACAACTCCAGCAACCATTCAGCTCTGTTCCCAAGATAAATACATAGACTGTTTTTGTCTATGTATTTAGATGTAGTAGATGCTACATGGTGGTTAAAAAAAAAACAAACAAACCCTGTGCCACCTTTTCTGAGGTGCATTTCATTTCTACCATCAAAGAGAAAAAAGGTATTTTTTTCCCTAAGATGGTACGTGTCCTTATTGTAAAGATTTTATATATTTTCTATGATCTTTGAAAATTATTGTAACTTGGTAGTCTTAACTTGTTGAAATTTAAATTATTTGGAACTTAATTTTTTCAGCTTGGGATCAATAAAGTCCATCTGTTTAAGTTCATCTATCTATCTATTCGGGTTGTATCGAAGCAATGCACCCAATGTCCATGCAATGTTACAGAGGCATGTCAACCAAGACAGCCCATATTGAGGTCAACAGCACCTCACCCTCACTATACACAGTGTTGATGTATAGCAATCTTTGGATGTGTTTTCCCTTCCTGAGCTGACTGATTATTTGCCATAATCTTCTTGGAGCTGACCAAAAGTTTCCATGGCCTCACTGAACTTTCTTTATGACTGCTTCCTCTGTCAGATGCTCCTAGAAAGCCTTAACTATACATTTGGGCCTATAAGGTTTGTCCGGCATCTCCTTCTGCCATCTAATCCAAGTCACCACCAGGTGGTGATCAGTTGACATCTGAGTTTATCTCTTCACCTGAGTGTCCAAAGCATGCTGCCACACATCTGATAGGTACTGGATGACATCCAGAGCCCGTTTCCCAACCCAAAGGAGCAAGGAGGCTACCATCTCATCTATCGGCTGAAATCCCAATGCAAGATATCTAAGCCAGGGGACTATAAGTAAGCCCACTGGAGGAGGTTTGGTTCCGGAGGTGAGCCCAAGTACATAGCTGTATATATTAGGGCTGTCAAAGTTAACGCGTTAACGCGTGATTAACGCAAAATAATTTTAACGCAACTAATTTTTTTTAACGCGGATTAACGCGAGCCTTAGCCTGGCCGTTGATGTACAATAATAGAGAGGAGAGTAGGTTTATTGAGCCTCGGGCCCCTCCGTAGTTGTAGTCCTGTAGTCCTCCGTAGTTTGTCAAAACAGGAAGCCATGCACTGACGTCGACGGCCATGCCGCAGACAGACAGACGTAAACAAAACCGCCGTTAGCAGTTATTGGGATAAAAATGGATACAAAAGATACTATTTTGAATGGTAAGTTTAGCTTCAAAACCTTGCCTGATGGCTAACTCCACAAGATAAATGTTGTTTGTGTTTGCTGTCGATGTGAATTTAGTTACCACCGGAGTCCGACTACTGAAATATCACTTGTCGGCTAATGAGAGCGCTGATGCAGAGAGCCCCCCCCCCCCCCCCCCCCCCCCCCCTCGTTTGAAGCAAACCGCGAAAATATTTTGTATGAAGAACATAAGAGAAAATATTGAGTATATATATATAATATATAATGGATTTGGCATTGCAGCAATAAATAAACATACATTTGTTTTGCATAAAGCAAGCATTTGTGTACTTTCATATTAGGCAAGGCAACTTTATTTGTAGAGCACAATTCGTACACAAGGCAATTCAAAGTGCTTTACAGATGCATAAAATCACAAGAAGGCAAATGGAATCATTCAATACAAGCATAAAAATAATCAATAATAAATAAAATTAATTAATAAAAAAATTAATTAATTAAATTTAAACTGAAGAGTGCAGATAAAATCCTTCCAGTCATCATCTTCACATCTAAACAGAACTGTTTTCAGTCTGGATCTGAACATTGTCAGAGTTCAGGTCTGTCTCACATCTGCTGGAAGACTGTTCCAGATTTTAGGAGCATAAAACTGAAATGCAGCTTCACCTTGTTTAGTCCTGACTCTGGGCACCAGCAGGAGACCACTACCTGAGGTTCTCAGAGTCCAGGTTGGTTCATATGGATCTAACATGTCAGAGATGGACTTTGGGGCCATGAAGAGACTTGAACACAAGTAGAGATGTTTTAAAGTCTATTCTCTGAGTGACAGGAAGCCAGAGACCTCAGGACTGGACTAATATGGTCGTATTTCCTGGTTCTAGTCAGGACTCGTATTAATAAGAGTAATACAACTTGAAAAAGATCTGTATAAGGTAGATTTAGAACAGAAAAAAATATGCGATTAATTTGCGATTAATCATGATTAACTATTGACAGTCATGCGATTAATCTGATTAATTATTTTGAGAAATTGACAGCCCTAATATATATATATATATATAATATATAATGGATTTGGCATTGTAGCAATAAATAAACATGCATTTGTTTTGCATAAGGCAAGCATTTGTGTACTCTCAAGGCACGGCAACTTTATTTGAAGAACACAATTCATACACAAGGCAATTCAAAGTGCTTTACAGATGCATGAAATCACAAGAAGGCAAATAGAATCATTCCATACTAGCATAAAAATAATCAATAATAAATAAAATTAATTAATAAAAAAATTAATTAATTAAATTTAAACTGAAGAGTGCAGATAAAATCCTTCCAGTCATCATCTTCACATCTAAACAGAACTGTTTTCAGTCTGGATCTGAACATTGTCAGAGTTCAGGTCTGTCTAACATCTGCTGGAAGACTGGTCCAGATTTTAGGAGGATAAAACTGAAATGCAGCTTCACCTTGTTTAGTCCTGACTCTGGGCACCAGCAGGAGACCACTACCTGAGGTTCTCAGAGTCCAGGTTGGTTCATATGGATCTAACATGTCAGAGATGGACTCTGGGGCCATGAAGAGACTTGAACACAAGTAGAGCTGTTTTAAAGTCTATTCTCTGAGTGACAGGAAGCCAGAGACCTCAGGACTGGACTAATATGGTCATATTTCCTGGTTCTAGTCAGGACTCGTATTAATAAGAGTAATACAACTTGAAAAAGATCTGTATAAGGTAGATTTAGAACAGATAAAAATATGCGATTAATTTGCGATTAATCATGATTAACTATTGACAGTCATGCGATTAATCTGATTAATTATTTTGAGAAATTGACAGCCCTAGTATATATAGTTGGTAGTTCTTGATCCAATGCTCAAGCTTAGACTTATTTCACCACCAAAGAAGTAACGTTCCAACATCCCAATAGCCAGTTTTGACAGCTGAGGGTTAACAGGCCCATGCATTTGACTGCTACCAAATTTACTGATATTTACACCAAAGATGTACTAGTTCAACGCACACATGAATACAGGAGATGGACACATTCACTTTCTGACACCATGCTCATCCCATTTGGTCTGAAGTGTTATTGTTACACAGTGTGTCTCTGAGTGATTTTTTTTTTCACTGATGGATTTAGAATATGTAGGCTGCCACTATGTGCAATACATATTGTAGTATAGTGTCTGAGGAATAGAATACACTAATTTAGTTGAAGTTAAACTCATGAAAGAAGTCCACCCATTTACAACTTACTTTAAGGAAAAGTAAATCAGGTTAATGTTAAGCATCATTGCTTATTTTTGCATACAGTCACATATTGACAGACATTTCTCAAGTGAGCTTGCATACTTGAAACATGAATGTAGAAACTAAAAAGCTGAACTGGAAATCAACTGGAGCTAAAATATTTCACAAAAGGCTTTTTTTTTCTACTGCACTGCCACCTCCTTGGAACATTGCCATTTTAAACCTACACAAGCCACAGACCATTCATAATCTCAATGTTTCTCAGGAAAAGCTATAGCAGCATTCATAATAACGTGTCTTGTCAACCAGCAAACATATTAAAATTTGGCCATCAGAGGAAGGCGGTGGATTAGGCCACTGGCATTACACCTGTGAGATACAAGTCTGAAGCCAACTGTTGCTTCTCATTATGTGTCATCTGGCACACTGTGGTTCCAATCCTTCCGATTCCTGTTCAAGGCCAAAACTGACTTGGATTTAGTCACCAGATCAAATTGTCATGATTTAAGCAAGAGAAACTTAATCAAGGTCAGGTGCTGCAGTCACTACATATGGCTTTTCCCAACCTGCTCTTCAAGAAGTGTCACATTGTGAGGAAGTATGAGAGACAGACAGGACTTTTTTAGTTGAAAAATGAAGTTATAGTCATCCCACAGTTTATAGAAATGTTCAGTGATCATGTTTTACTTTGACAGCTGGGCTGACTTCTTCACTTGCAACTGAAATTACTTTCTTTGCTTAAATCATCAGCTTGTTTTCGCTTCAACACACAGAGACTGATGTTTGTAGCTATATGATGCGAGACAATTCAGAAAATAGATGAAACATATCTTACAATATATGTATAAGAACATGTAAAAAAAAATCCAGATTTTCAAAAGGTTAGGTCAAGTGGTAACACTGAATTCCAAATATAAGGCTGATATTAACATTAAGCAAAAAAAATGGATCAGATTTGATCAGTTATACAAATTTGATCAATTATACAAACTGGGCAAACAAGGAATATTACATACACATAAGGACACACTTGAGGACACACGGGTCAAAGTCTATGGGAGGATGCTGGATGGAGTGTGAGTGGATATGTGCGTGTGTGCGTGTGTGTGCAGATGTGTCTGTAGGTGAGTTTGTGCTTGTCATGAGTGTCTGCATGTGTGAGGGGCACTGTGGTAGTGTCTGTATGTGTGAAAGGGTGTTTAAATTCAGTGACAGCTGTTCATTAGACCATTACAACCCCATCTCGGTGATTCCTCAAAGCAGCACACACCAGCACAAAGACATGCCACAGAAAGGACACACATCATGTGTCAATTCATTTAGTTATTTTCTTTCTCTTTATTCACATTTACATTTGACATGGATGGATGGATGAATTGCAGGGGTTGGAAAACAACAGAAATACTACAACATTGACTTCTTTTCGTCATCTCGCTTTTTCTTTGTTCTGATTTTTTTCTGCCTCTGACAATGAACTGCATGTATTCCCAGTGGAATAGAATTAAAAATGGCTATTATAGTAAGCCAGCAAATCTGATGTATTGGCACCTCATTTTTCTATTTTTTTCATGCCACTTCTTATGTGTACTCCACCACATCTCAGAAGCAAATCTTTTCATTTTTGCATGTATACATTCATATGGCATCTTTGATTAATGTTTACTTTTTACCTAAACAAAATATATTATAAAACGTGTTTGACTATAAATCTTCCAAGAAACACACAGTTTATACAAATACTCTTTTACCTTTGTCATCATATCGTACTGGCTCTTTTTATTTCTACAGCTTTAACTTGGAAATAATACTTTAAAATAACCTTTTTTGTTGTTGTTGTTCTTTCTGAAACACAGCATCTCTTGTGGATCGGCGCTATAAATAAACACACCTTTTTAAGCATTTTGTTGGCATTTAGTTGAAATTGTTCCTTATTTGTGTTCTTCAGCTATATGACTTCTTATATTTACCTTCTTCACTACTGGAGCCTTTTCCATGAGAGCTACAAGTTCTTTCACTTGTGATATATTTAGTGTGATGTGTGCGTACACCTGGGGGCTGTCTAATTGTGCGATTCAGAAAATATGGAAACATATGGACACTGAATAGCACACATTTGTTTCACTGAGATAAGAACAGGTGGAACATATACTCTTGTCTAAATGCATCTACAGTCAGGTACTGTTTGTTCTTACTGTATGCGTTTTGTAGAAATGCTCTGTTTATGAAATCTAACTTTATCCTATCTGTTGTGTGTCACAGTGTATGTAATTACTTTGCAATGTTCACTCAAATACCATGCCTTACTTTTTATGAGATAATTCAAATAAATTTCAAGAAGAATCAAGAAGACGTAACTTTGTCCTGAAAACGAAGAAATATTGTTTGAATTTGATGTAATGTACATATAATATCTATGATGGATATGAAACACAGTTCAGAGGTTCAAACACTTATCAAACACTTATCTTATATTGATCTTCATGATTTAACCTTCAGTCAAATCCAAGGGGCTGCAGTTCCTCAACTGACCACTAGGTGCTGGCTTCAAAAGCAAACCAATGGAGATTGGCCAACAATTTTGGTTTCCATCCCTGGATTTCACATCCATGACAAACTGTAACTGTATGCACATATGTCACCAGGTAAAATTATATAAAGACACAAATTTATGCATGATTAGCGCTGTTTCCTTTCTTTCTCTCTTTTCTGTTTTTATACTTTATTAACCCCAAAGGGAAATTCATTGTTGCAGTAGTTGTCATAATTCAAGTCTCTTCAAAGATTCACTACAGATGGTTCTAGCTGTGGGCAGGAAGGATCTCCTGTTGCGGTCTGTGTTGCAGCGGATCTGTAGAAGTCTCTGAGTGAAGACACTGCTGCCGAATAGCTGTGTGTCCATGAGGCTTTTCATTATTTTGTTTTTTAACACTGAAGCATTTACGTATGGGTTCTGTTTTGATCACACTTTTCTTCTCTTTTTGCAGACAAATGATCATGTCTACACTGTAATGAATAGCTGTAAATGACTTATACATTTACAATTGTCTAATTGAATTTAATAAATCTGTAAATTGCAGTTAAATCTTCATCAATTTAATTCAAATAAACAGGAAATGCAACTTATATCTATGAAACAGCACTGAGCACCACACCCCCACACCCTCGTGAGGGGGGACTGAAGGGATGAATCAGTAATGAACCCACACCTGTTACAGATGCCCCCAGTGACATTTCCAGTTTTCTAGCATCAAAGTTTATGGTTAGTTGATTTATAGTTCTTATATAATTACAGTCCGGCTACTCGGTTTGTGTTTCATTTACTTTCAGGTTAAATTAGCAAATTTCTGACACCATGAGTGCAATGGGTTGCTGGATTAATGACAGTCTGCGTGTCAGCACAAATGAGTAATTACATGGTGCTCCCTGCTCCCGAGGAAACATTGGCTTGAGAAGCAGAACCTGATTTGCTGAGCAAACTAAAGTCAGGGGAGACTTACCTTCTGCCATATTGTATTGGAACAAAGTTTGGCACATAAACTGCTTACCAGTGTCATATAATGCAATCCTATAAACAGTAAAATATTGTTAAAACAAACGGCAGTAGGTGCAGTTTAAAATAACAGTAAATTGCAGCATATCTGCGGGCTGGATTTTACTGGTGTTTTACAGAGCAAGGTGCGTAAATCACATTTAATAACTTTTTTAAAGCACAATCATATTTAAACAAAAATATCCAAAGGCTATTAAGTAATCAAAAGTTTGCATCTAGAAAGTTAGATGTCAAATGCTGATGTAACCCCGATAAAAATACAGTGGGTTTACTAAATGTATTTGTTATGGACAATGATAAAACAGTTCATTTTGTGTTAAATTCTTGGAAAAAAAGTGAAGTTGTAGTTGTTTCATGTGACCACAAGAGGGCGCTTTAAGTATGCTCAATGCGGAAGGGTAGTCATGCGTGCGTTGCATGCCGGTAAGCAGACGACCCAGAATTGGTCCGATACGGAAGCTGTCGTGAGATACTGTTGAGAGAGTGTGCCGCTGTATGGTTTTATTTTCACAGTTACGACCCTGTATCATTTTTTGAGTTTTTGAGAGAGTGCCCGCATGACTGTAACCGGAGGAGACGCTTTGTTTTGTGTTTCTAACCGAAGACTCCGGTGAGTTGCTGTACTGTGTTATGGTGCTACGTTACGATGCTAAGTTGCTAACAGCTAATGAGCTATGAGTTTTCAGTTACTTATAAATGCAGAATGTTGAATTGTAAAATTATAAAAAAAAATCGGAGTTAACTGCAAGTGTTTTAAGATGTTGTAACGAGTCAATATGCTTAGTTTGAGTTGGGAAAAAGTACATTTATTTTACGAGTCTCTCTAATTTCCACTGCGTCATTCCGACGTCATGTTCAATGTTAGTGAGTGGGAAAGAGCTCGGTGTGTGCTGAACGTAACCCGACATATGTACACACAGAGGTTTGCTGATTTTTCTTAATGTAAATAATATGTTTAAATTAATTTTGAAACTGAAATATGTATTTTGTGAATGTAAATGAGAAACATGATTGAACGGAGATCAGAATTTAATTGTGTAACATGATTTATATAGTACTGTTAAAAAAACACGTTAATGGTGACTTGAGTTTTTTTTTTTGTCTCATAATGCAGTCACTCATTCTTTGTGGTCAGTATTAGTTACATTGAGTAAAAGAAGAGAGAAATAGATATAAATCTGTACAGATGTTAATGACTGCTAGTTAACTTTAGGTTCTACTATGCAGATTGGTTTTTTTATACGCCGAGTTGCTGAATCTACATCGAGACAGCGTTGAGTTTGACCAGGGGTTTCCATCTGAGGCGAGGTGGAAAGAGAGAGGAGGCAGATTCCCTCATCTTCATCGTTGTCGTGGAGAGTCCTCACCTGGAGGAAATATCCTGAACCAGCGCGCAGTGACATACATACACAACACATACTACCCGGGTAGACCACATACACACTGAATAGACTTGGACTTGGACAAATATGGATTCCAACTAAACTTTTGACTGGACACATTGAACTTTGGTATCATAACAGCTATAAGCTGAGAGGACAATTTATTTTATTTTTGTTTATTATTTTCCATATATTTGGGGATTTTCAAATCTCAACAAGTTTCAACTTGAGTTTCTTATGTTGTGAGAATAAAAATACTTGTGTTTACCACTAACCTTCCCTCGCTCCTTGAGACGAATCAGAACGCAGTAAATATTTTTAGTGGTCTTGGTAAATCACTGAGGGTTACACTAGTGTTGTCTTAAAATGATAAGACAAGTTTTGAAAAGCTTGTTATTCATAATCATGCAATTTAGCTTCTCAAATATTATTTCAATATGTGGGAGAGACAGAATCAATAAGTTAAGTCAGGTCAGTTTGAGGATTTTTGATGGATTTGGTCAAAAGTTCATTAGCTGAGTTGGAAGACCATAAAGTCGTTTGTAGTTTAAACTGAGCCTAACCACATCATCAACAGTGTGCTCGAGCCTGAAAAACACATTCACATTTACACAACAAACATTGATCATGGCACCTACAATAGTTCAAACTCTTTCATCAGATGAAGCATAAAAACTGCTTTTCAGAAACATCCAAACTAGCAATTCATGGTTTGCTTCTCCTCCACCGATGTGTTTAATGATACAGCTCCAATTTTTTTAGGTCTTGATCATTTATAAATTATTGATTATTTAATCTAATATCAGTTCATCATTGAAATACTAGACTTTCCAACCTCTTTCTTAATCTACATCACTGTCTATGATGAGTGGCTTTTTTACACCATGAGTGGAAAAATAAACCTTTAAGATAACAGACAAAAAAAGAGATACAAGTGCAAGTTTGGGAACTTGGATTAAAAAAACAGCATGAGGTGTGCACTTGTATTACTCATACTGCAGGGAGCTACATGTAAATTTGTTCACAGGGTCACTTTGTCTGGAAAGTGTGGTAAGTCAGTATTTCCTCAGTCACGTCTTCTGAGGTGATTTCTTTTTCTTTGTGTGTGTGTGTGTGTGTTGGCTTGTTTGTGATCAGTGATGGAGGAGCTCAGTAGAGGTGTGATGTTCTTTGAGAACATTAATGTGTTAGAAGTGACCATGAGCCACAAGTGAGAAAGACTGAAGGGAAGAAAGTAAAGAGAGAGAAGAGAAAGTGATGGAAAAAAGATATGTTGAGAGGGGAAAGTACTGTTAGGAAAAAAAAGTGATGAGTGTGTGATTTAAAAAAGGAGGAAACTGTGAAAGTGTATAGTGCAAGTTTGTGTGTAGGAGGTGAAGAGACATTAAAAATGGGTAAAAAGGGCAGGAGAGGAGGAGAACAAAAAGAAGTGAACATGCCAGAGAAGGAGAGGAGACAGAGGGAAATGAGAGGAGAAAGGAGCAGAGGAGCGAGGGCAATGAGCTGGATTGAATACCATCTGACAGGTCCAGCTGGGAGTTTGCCCACCCTGCAGCACCGCAAAACCCCTCAATATGGAAGCCAATTACTGCTGCCCGTGTGACCGTGGCATGGCAGCATCAGAGATCTAACCCTCCTCCTCGCCTTTCCTTTCCCTTCTCTTCTGCCCCCTCCTCATTTCCTCACATTCCCCCAAAAAATAAATAAAAAAAACACTCCCACCATCTGTGCAGAGTGACAACAACCTCTATACCCTACCATGCAAAACACTGACTACACTGCACACGTACATTTTGGGCCAATACAAAGAACAACAACAAAGAAAGCTTTACTTTAAGGTTGTGTACTCTTAACATTCAATTCATTAAGTTTGAAAGTATTTTTTAATCACTTTATCACTCTGATACCTCCAGATTTTATATTCTATAAACTCTGTAATACACATTTAATACAATTTCCCATGAGCAAGGAGGGGCATTCATGCAATCACACATGCCTATGCGCTGCAGAAATAAAATCACTATTACTCCAGAGATGCAGTGGAATTTGACTCCATGCCAGCTTCATCCCTTTTTCACTGAGCTGGGTGTGGCACTCAGGCTGGCAGGCTCATAATGGTGGGGGGGCGCAGGGTGGTTGAGTATGATGAAGTGGCACCCAAAATCCATTGCAGTGGGGATGACTCCCAAATTTAGCTCTGTAGCAGCCAGACAGATTCATGTAAGTGAACTCTTCAGCTGGTGGAGAGAATGACAAATAAAACATGTTGCATTTATATCATAGAGTTTAAACACTAAACAAAGAGTGATCTTGATCTGAAAGTGTTTTATTTTCTCTCTTATTTTTAAATAATCATGTAAATTATTACTGCATGGCAGGTTTGTTTCTGCTTTTCACCCATGCCTCTGTTCTTATTACTCCAATTAGTCTCATTAAACTTTTTTTTTTTTTTTTTTTTTTTTTTTTTTTTTTAGAAACTAATCCACAAATATTTAATCCGATAAATGTTTATCTAATCTAATAAATGGGAGTAAAACTGTCCAGATGGAGATTTAACCGCAGGCCTGAACCTATATTGAGTTTGGCTTACAGTGTTCTGCAGCTTTTTAACAAATCATATGATCCTCCTTAAAGCATTTAAACTTGACTATGAGCTGGATTATCTAATTAAGATAATTGCGTGGTTTTATAATAAACTTTCATTTAAACTTTTACTCCTGAATAAGATCCCAATTTATTTATTTTATGCACTTCAGAAATGTCACTTAAGCCTGTTTATTGTAGATAATTATAGTTACAAGTGATGAGACTAAAAGTTGTGTACTAATCAATTAAATATGATTAAAGATATGTCATTATGAGGAAACAAAGTGCAGATTTTTTTTAACTTATTGCCAATGATTGATAGTAAGGTTTAATATTAATATGAAATTAAACTATAATGTCAATAATAATGATAATAAATAAATGAATATGATCTCCAAAATGTCGCTGTTCCACAGATTAAGGGCTTGACTGTCACACAGTTAAAGTGTGCTAGAGCAATTGAGAAGCTGTGGGGGGAAACTAAATAATAATAATAATAATAAAACCAAATCAAAACAAAACTGTTCTCAATGTCCTACATGCTGTTCAGTTTCATGCGTGGATCCCGCTGCAGGCTCCAACAGAAGCGCATGACCGAGAGCTCGAAACTGCGCGTGGACACTCAGTATCCTTTAACTTCGGAGAATAATGAACAGATGCTGAGTGAATTAGGAAAGAAATACTAGGTCCCTCCCACAAGGGCCACTTTGGCAGGGGCCGCCTGGCTGCCACGTGGCGCAGCTGGCACCGGGTCGGTGATGGTGGGCTCTTCTAGTCTCATGCTTTACTGGTGCGCAGACATTTAGCGACTTGGCACCGCGGACCTCCATCAAACCTTCTGCCAACCTCACACTCTCTCTTAACCGAAAAAAAAAAAAAAAAAAACCACTAAGTGAGAGGTTAGAGACGAAAATAAAATCCGAAATGTGCGTCTGTCACAATCAGTCACCTGAGACGGGATGATCCAACGGTGATATAGTTCTGATGAACTTTTTTAATAATTTCACGTTGACCTATATTCTATCTCATCCACAATGTTTAAAAGTACTTTGGAAGGATGCATTCAAAATCAGAGCTTCGAGTTCTACAAGTGTCCTAAAAAAGCACACAGATTTGTTTAATCAAAACGCAATCGCTGATGGGCAATCTAACTTTTCCTTTTAAACAAAAACCCTCCAGTAAAACAAGAAAATACAGTGAAACTTAATACAGAATTTCATTTTTATCGAAATCGAAGCGTGTATGTTACTTTCAGACTGTGGGCAACAGGCCAAAAAAAAAAAAGAACACACACACACACACACAGAAGAGCCCACTATGTTTAAAAAAGAAAGAAAGAAAAATGGGTAATAAATATCCTAGACCAGGTCGTTATTTTATATTAAAAGGCAAAATAAGCATTAAAATATCCTGCCGATTAAAAATGGAATGCATAAAGGAAAAGAGGATGATGTGACTTCCTGTAGACTATTATTGGAACGTTGTCACAATATTAAAGCCCAGTTGGGTAAATATTAATAACTATCTTATTTAGATCCAATGAAGAAAACAGCTATGAGTTTTTTTTTTTTTTTACCAAATCTGTATTTTCTTAGTTTAAGCCTTATCATCCACTTGCAGTTGTTTATTTAATCTTCCGTGTGCCTATTACTGGATGTACTATTTCATAAACTGTGCTTTTTATATTGTGTGTGCGCGCGTCTTTGCTTGCAGGTGCACGACCGTGGCTTGAAAAGTCAGCCATCTCTGGATTTTGTTTTTTGCTTATTATATATATATATATATATATTATATATATATATATATATATATATATATATATATATATATATATATATATATATATATATATATATATATATATATATATCTATATATATATATATATATATTTTTATAGAACAGCAGGCAACAGAATCACCAGGTTCTGCAACAGATTCAGCAGGTTCTGCACCTGCTCAGACTTCTTCATTCATTTGGTAAATCGGGGGGAAAGTCAGGTCTTAAATACAATCGTGTAAAAATTGTGACATTTTTATCATGTAAAAATCATCACCAGTCGCTGTTTTTTCTCATCCTCCGCCTGGTCAGTGTTGGATGGGTCGGTTTCCACCCTCCGGTGGCCGGTACTGATTTCCCCTGGATGCCCGCTACGACATATGGGACCCGGGGCACCGGTCCAAATAAATGGAGCCTGCTCCAGCTATTGATATGAGAGATCACAAATGATGGGACGAGCCCACGTAAAGATGCATTTTCGGACACGCTGTCAAATTATGAGCTGTTTTAAATATGTGAGATGAATTATTAAGCAGTTTTTTTTATTCTATTGCCATACGCTCAGAACTAAAATAGCTTTTGTTTATCACCCTTTTAAAATATTAAATTTGATATTATGTGGCTTATTCATTTGTACTTTATTGTTGATATTCTGTTGTTGCAATTCTGAAATACATCTGTCATGATATGTTAATGTGGTAGTTTTATTTTATTTTTTTTAAAGCAGCAACATCTATAAAGTGATTGCACAATGATAACAACGCGCACATCCTCCTGTAATCTCCTTAAAAGAAAAAAAAAGATTAATTAATAAGAATAACTGACTGTCAGGCACATAAACGCGTCTACCTGTGGAAGCTTACTGACCTGTTTACCAGGTGTGAGGCCTGTTGCATTATTGGATCCGTTAATGTAAAAACCTGGTTAAACACTGTGCAAACAAAATATAAAGATTAAGAGTAGGGCTCTGTGACTTTTCTAGCTGGGTAGCTGGTTTATTTAAATGCACCTCTGTCCCCGAGCTTCTCTGAGTTACCTGCTCGGCCTCTGCATTGTGATGCTGCACTGACTCAGTAATTCCACCTGCGCCGGATAAACGCACTTTTGGCGCATTTTAGAGGTGGGAAGTTTATTTCACATCAACGTTTACAGCTGCACCAGTGTCCAAAAATATAGAAAGTGGAATTCAGATTTAAAAAAAAGTGCAAATGAAAAATAGTGTCACTTCCCATCAGTTTAAATTAACCTGTTTGTTTTCTTCATTATTGTTTAAGTGCAGCACGTTGTCAAATTTAAATGATCTTGTTTATGAATGTTCAGTAATCACATTAATCAAATATTATTCGAATTAGACCAGTGCAGCCATGGCTTCAGATCATTTAGCTTACCTGTTTAAAATAGTTTGTTCTAAGCAGATATATATATATATCAATCTGCATTGCGAAATCTTATCTTTTTTTTTTTTTTTTCACAAAGCCAAAATTAAGAAATGTGGCTACAGGTCTGCGTAAAATTAAAAATATAGTTCTTGATTTAAAATTATCTGTCCACAATATGAGATCAAATACGACACATTTCTCCGGGCAGCTGTTTTGATTTGTAATTGTACAACAACAACAACAAAAAGAAAGGGAAATATGTTTTTCCATATTGAAACTAAGCCAAAATTGAAGGCAGTTAGTTTAGATAAAACTAATTGATCTTAAATTGTTCAATTCAATTCAAAATTCAAAAATACTTTATCAATCCCCCAAGGGGGAAATTCAAGTTGCTTTTATTTGTGCAAAATTATATATATATATATTTTTCAACTTTGATGTTCTCTAACTGTTTTTTGCAACTTGACTGAGAATAAACTCTCCCCTGGTCAACAGGATTTGTTCCATCAATTCAGACAGTTATAAAACACTTTATTTCTCTTGTTTTTCTCATCACATGTCTCTTGTTGGTCTATACATGTTAATGTCAATTGCACTCATTCTGCATACAGGATAATAGAGGACACAGGATGTACAACAGTATAGGGATGGCATCGGTAGAATACAGAAGATAATCAGAAGATGCTCTCTGCCACTTCCACGTTTCATTTTGTTTTAGGAGCCTCAGCATCTTTCCGAATTAAATTAAATTAAATTAGCATTGTCTCTAGGGACGTCCATAAGCCACAGAACCGAACTCAGTTGTGGAAAAAAGCATTGAGATCCTCATACGGTGGCGCCCTGTCATGGTGCAAGTGCACGTCATGGAAAGGTGGGATGTTTTCTGAGTGCGCGCTGCTGCTGCGCGCTCCCGAGGGCCCAAAAGGTAGGCTGTGGCTGGATCGAGATGTGGTCAGTCCGGAGTAATGCATAGAGTAGTGATAGTTCCTGTCTGTCTCTGAGGACTCCTGTTGCCTCCCAGAAAGCCCGCCGTTCAGGCACACGGGTGGGCTGTGCTGGGCCTCGTAGTCCGGGCTGCTGTAGTCAGGGGACGTCCCACCCGGCGGGAACGGGGCCTCGTACCCAGAGCTGTATGAGTGGCCGCGCAGACCGAGAGCACCGGTTCCGGGCTGGTAGTGAGGGCTGGAGAGGCGGGAACACCGGTAAGAGTAGGGGTGCACGGAGAAAGGGGAGCTGGGCATGTGGAACCGGGCTCCGTCTGCGCATTGTTCAGTCAGGAAGTTCCTGGTGTTGAGCTGCAGGCAGCCTGCCACCAGATTGGTGGTGGGCTGTGAGAGGCCTTTACACAACATCTGCACGTAGGTCACCACATCTGGACGTTTTCCCGTTGCGTAAAATTTCCCCAAGGGCCAATATATAATTCTTGGCCAACCTCAACGTCTCTATCTTGGAGAGTTTTTGGGTTTTGGAATAGCACGGCACCACTTTGCGCAGATTGTCCAGCGCGGAGTTCAAGTCGTGCATGCGCGTGCGCTCCCGCGCGTTGGCCTTCATTCGACGCACCTTGGAGCGCTCGATGCGGGCCGCCGTCATCTTCCTCTTCTTCGGACCGCGCTTCTTGGGCTTGTCCCCGCCGTTCTCGTCCCCGCAGTCCTCCTCCTCCTCCTCAGCCTCGTCCTCGTCGTCGTCATCGCCAGCCATCTCAGACTCCGCCCGGCTGCTGCCTTCCAGCGGCTCTTCCAGCTCGTCCTCTCCGAGGTGACAGGGGTCGTGCTCCCCGCTGGCTTTGCATTCGTCGTTGTCGTTGTCCTCCGCCCAGTCCGCCGCGAGCCTCTGGACGTCCGGCAGCACCTCGCTGAACAGGCGGCTCAACATCGTGGCGGGAAACCTGCAAGACAGACGCGAAAGCCCTTCAGATGAGTGTGACTCCTGGTGCTGTTCACGCGCCTGCACGTGCACTGGAGAGCAAGAAACCTTAATGTGATAAGTGGCGTGTTTCATTGAGTGTCCATATGAAGGTTTTTTTTTTTTTATTTGTTTGTTTTGTTAAGACTGTAGGGATCCTGCATCAGGCCAACCTTCCTCTCATGCAGGGTCGGTCCGGTAATCCCAACCCATGCAACAGCAGCACAAGCAGATTTTCTAAATAGGATTAATGGCAAGTATTCTGTTAAAACCCTGTAGAAATAAAAGCATTATTTCCACGTTTAGCTTGTGAAACCAGATGATTATGATCTCTCTATGCCAAATTATAGGTATAAGTTGCGCCTTAAATATACACAAATCTTAACGTTCATGACGATTTGGATCGTTTGCATTTCCTTATTTCTGAAGTTTCGGCGGTAATGTCATATCAAGTGTGCAACTGTCATTAAAATCAGATCAAATGTAATGATTTTAATTGCGTAAAGCAACAGTCTCAAGAACGTGCCTCCTTTACAGCTCTGCAGCTGATTCCCCTGGGACGCACCGACGGGTCCCTCCTGCATCCAACCATCCTGGAGGAGTTCCAGCACAACCAGGCCGCGCAGTACACTGCGATATCTGTGTGTCTATTAAATGAGTTCTAAAAATATATACATATATAAGACTGCGTTTAGACTTGATGTAATAAATTTATAGGAATGAAATGATGAAAACGGCGCTGAAAATATGAGCGTTACATTACTTTGGACATGTCCAGACCGCATAGGCCACAACAAAATCCTCATCTATCATTTTCTGTTAGGTTTTCTGGTTAGGTTACCTTAAAAAAATGATCTAATGTATGTTTTAGACATTAAGCTGTTCTATTTTTTATTCCATCGACACGTTTATTTATTGATCATATCTGAATTCTGTGTTAATTAAAGCCATTTTCAGGGGTCACGAGGCCATATCTGCATGAATATGACTGGTTTGAAAGCTTATTTACTGGGAGTGTGTTTTCCCTTTCCCCTAGATTCGTTGTTACAAAGAAAAAAAAAACAACAAAAATACCGGTTATGCATTTAAATGAAAAAGCTGTGGCGTCTTCAGATCTTCTCAGATGTTTCCAGTATTCTGAGCTCAGCTGTAGTGTAGTGTACCCCTGAGTCCAAGGACGTTTTTTTTTTTTAATCTTGTAAGTATAATGTAATTAATGCCAACCAATACCTTGTCAATTAGCCTGTGTATCTCTATGGAGAATACTACCCCCACCGTGCACTGACGCGCGTCATGCAGGAGCACGCACACACTCACATACCAAAGTCCGCGCACATGCACTCGCATACATAACAGTCTCCAATAATATATCTACTTACTGTGCTCATCCCCTAATAAACACATTTCTAATTACTGTTACGATGTGGATTTATTGGCTTATTTAAGTGAAACTCATGGGGATCAATAGCTCGAAAAGACCAGCAGTAAAGAGGAAATTGCACGTTTTTTTTTTTAATCGAGCAAACAGTAAAGAGACTAGTCCATTATTAAAAGACGCTTAATGGATAGAAATCTATCTAGATATTTTTTTTTTTATTGCGATTCGGACTCCCTTACTCTTTATCAGAAAGAGGCAGAACCACAAAGACGACAACAAACCTGGAGTTGTATCTGATAAAGTGGAGATGTGTAACCTACCTCCGCGGTGGAGCTCAGTGACGGGGCAAAGCTGGTTTGTTTACACCATCTCTCTCCGGGTGGGCATCGCATCCACACTCCCCGCGCGGATGCTTGTGCAGGCGAGACGCTGCGTGTCTGTTCTCACACCCTCTCTCCTCTTCTCTCCCGCCACCCTGCTCTCTGTCTGATGCTGCTGCTGATGCTGATGCTGATGCTGCTGCAGCCCAAACGTGTGGAGGGAGCCGTGTGGCACCTCAGAGGCAGGACTGGGTGGGTTACATACTAGCTCTGATGCCAGGCCCATATGGCTGGCACGTCATTGGCAAGAGCCATCACATGAGAGCCGGTGATTGACATGCGGCCGCATTCACAGAGACTGGCTTCCCCCTGGGGGAGAAGGACTCGCCATCTGTCACTGAGCTGAAAGAGAAAATGGAATAAGGACTGGATGGCACAAAAAGCTGCCTCTGTTAGCCTCCATCTTTGGGAAAAACGGGGTTAATCTCATATAGAGGGTTTAGGAAAACAACCCCTTATGATAGATAATTACAGTAAGCCTAATAATAATTATAGCGATACCATTAAGCAAAGCAAAACAAGAATTATTTGGTTTGTTTGTCACTGTATAAGGCTTACTGTCAACTAATGATTGCACAGGAAAAAGAAAAAAAAAAAAAACCTGATGACAAAAATAATCCAGCCCTGTGGGGAAACTATTGGATCATTTCAGTGGTTCCAAACAATAGCATAAATAGTCCAAAAGGAGTAGCTAAATATTGTGAATCCATACAATTGAAGTCTCTGCATGTCAACCAAAAGGCCTGAGATAAATAAGGGGCTGGCCACAGAGATCAGAGTCAGGGTGCAATTGCCTAAATGAGTCAATTGAACTGAGCTAAGCAGAGTGCCTTGGTTTGTGTTGCCAGGCTTGGCACAGGAGCCATGTGGGCGGCTGGTGCCAAAGGTGGCAGAGGCACAGACTGCAGAGAGAGGGGCAGGCGGTGGGGCAAGTCAAGAAATAAGAGCAGAAAGAACAAGAGAGAAAGCCAGAGGGAACAGGGTTATCATCTCCATCATGTCACTGATCTACAGTTTATTGAGTAAAATGTCTCTATTTTCACTGGAACAAGCAAAATGTGTGAGTGTCTGACCTTCCTCATCCAGACTAATGAAGGTGCACGCAGGACCAACAAGGAACACATGTCACACAAATGTAAAGATTGGTCAATGTCAGTTAACGGCGCAGTTGTTTTGACCGCTATAAATTAAACAGTCACTTCAAATGACTTTTCTATGGGAGCTTCCTTTACTGAAGATGCCTGCTGCAATCCTGACATTTATCTGGTATCATACCACCATTACATTTGTCCATAAAATGGGTACAAAATAATCAACAACCTGAAAGTTACATATATAATGATTTGCAAAATAACCAATAAAATGGCAACAAATGGATGTAAAATGAAAGACAGAAAAATAGATACAATTATTGAATCAAAGACAGATAGAAAGACTACAAATAGATTTAAAACAAACAAATTGGTGAAATTATCATTAAGATATAGAAGTATAATTTTAATAAATGACATGGGACAAAACAGACAAAATGATCACAAAGAAACCCAAAATGGTACATAAATAATAATAATAATAATAATAATAATAATAATAATAATAATAATAATAATAATAATAACTCCACATAGTGACAGAGAGCAACAACAACAAATACAATCCGTATTATTTGTGACCTTTTTTTCTTTGTCTTGGTCCTGTGTGACAACCATCTTCTCTTCAGGGATACATGAAAAGGTAATAAAAATCAAATATAGGCATCTTGAACATTTAATGTTCCATCATTTACCATAAAATATGAGACAATTCAAACATGCAGACATCAGTTGGGTGGGGATGTGTTCTTTAGTACGCCAGCTGATAAACATTTTGAACATAAGCTCTACTCTTTTGTTTTAAATCATAATGCTTTATGTATAAAAGTTACCATGCAATCCTTCCACAAATGATGTGCTGAGTTTCACGGCCATTACAAAACAAAAAGAGGGTTGTGCTGATTTAGTAAACTTGAAGCTGAAGACTAAAATGAAAAGGCAAGAAGGAGTTGTGAATTTAAAAAAAAGAAAAAAAACAAAGGGGGAAGAAAACATTTAGGTTTTGACATCAAGGTTTTAGGTGGGAAATGATTTTAAAGATTATTAGTATGGCTGAATTTAGACAGAACCTGTGAGTTTATTTTAGCATGCCTTTTCCAGTTATGTGTTAGTGACATCTACTGGTCATTAGAGGCTACTACATCCTGGACCTGGAAAAGCGCTTTCAAAGGCAAGTTTATTTATATAGCACATTTCGGGTACAGGACAACTCAAGGAGCTTTACATAATGCATTAAAAGCATTAAAGCATTAAAGAGTAAATTAAAAGCAGAGAGGAAGTAAAATAAATGAAAGAAAATAAAATAAATAAAATGAAATATTTAAGCTAGGATAAAATGCAAAAAGTTATTCAGCAGTTGTTTTTGATTTAAAAAATAAATTAAACATGAAGAGTGCAGATAAAATATAAAATAAATGAAGGTGAATTTTCAGTTGTTTTGACAAAAGGTGACAAATAGAAAAGTTTTTAACCCTTCGGCAGGAAGGTTCCCCCATATGATCCAGGTCCTGCTTAAGGTTTCTTCCTCTTAAAGTGGAGTTTTTCCTTGCCATTGCTTGGCTTAAAGCTTTTTTTCTCCCACTGTGCGAGTTTTTTTACTTACCATTATCCTTGATTTGAATTTAATATTATAATTTAAGTTATTGATATTTGCTCAGGGGTCATGTTCTGGGTCTCTTTAAAGCGCCAAGAGACAATTGACATTGTAACAGACGCTATACAAATAAAATTGAATTGAATTGAATTGATTCAAAACTGCTGAGAGTTTCAGCAGACCTGCAGTTTTCTGAGAGTTTGTTCCACATGTGAGGAGCATAAAAACTGAACGCTGCCTCTCTGTGTTTAGTGTTGACTTTGGGAACAGACCAGTGGTTCTCAACTGGTCTGGCTTCAGGACCCACCATCACCCTTCATGAGAAGCCGTGACCCAAATCAAAGAAAATTTCCAACTTCTCAAATTTATTGAATGAAAAGATCGTGCAGTTTGAATCAGAGATAGTGGAATAGAATATCACAGAATGCCAACACAAAAAAAAAAGGTTATTGGTGAACCACAATGGCAAAAACCAAAATGGCATAACCAAAATGACTTCAAGTGGGAAATATCCCCTTTGAAGCTCAATTAGCTGCATTTTAATTAAATCTAAAACAATTCACTTCAGTAACTTCAGCCTTTTTTTTTTAACAGACTCAACATGCACAAACATGAAATAAAACTGTGCAACCACTGAGCAGTAGTTTTAAAAAAGAACTCAAATATGTAGCATTTGCTGAGTACCCATTTCCTGAATATATAACAATTTCCTATCAAAACTATCTAATCACTTATTTAAGCATTAATCATAAAGCTGACATAACAATCAGAACATTTCAGTAACAGCCATTTTTAAGACTCAACAGTGCTTTTATGCACAAATAAAACAACCACTGAGCAGTAGTTTCAAAAAGAACTCAAAATATATAGTTTTAGCTGAATAATCACTCACTGACCTTTGTCTTCAAGATAAGAAAATCCATATCTCATATATTCTTCGTTGTATCTGTTTCATCATGCTCAACATATGTAAACAAACTTTGCAGGTCTTTTTCTATGGCGTGAACTGGCGGGTGTCAACTCGCATTACAGGGCATTATCGCCATCTACTGTTAAGGAGTATGAATGACACGCTTTTTTTTTTTTTTTTTTTTTTAGCATTTCCTTCCCCAGGCAAAGGCCCACGACCCACTGAAAACGGGTCTGCGACCCGCTTTTGGGTCACGACCCACCACTTGAGAACCACTGGTCTAGACCCTGATGAATAAGGGATCTGGTGGGTTCATAACGAACCAGAAGATCCTGAATGTATTTTGGTCCTAAACCATTCAGTGCTTTGTAATGTGTCATTTTCTCCACTCGGTGTATGAGGGACTATGGTGTGACCTTTGAATATTTCATTGGCCTTTATGGATTATTTGTGCTAATAATAAGTGTCCTACACAAACAAGGCTTCTCCAGATATTATTAGTCTGCACATTATATGTCCCAAGACTATTTTTATTTATGATTTTGATTGACTTTCTTTTCAGCTGAATTATAAAGGTAAAGTGTTTTAAATTTTATGTGTAGAGGCCAGCCATGACAAACTTCATCAGAGTCTGCAGTGTGATATGTGTTTTGTGGAGGGTCCAGGTTGCAAGGATTACAAGATTACAGCAGTCGTGACTTTTCCCAGAATAAGATGGGAATAAGCTGAGGTGTTAAAATTTCTGTTCTTTTAGCTGACAGAAGGAGAAATGCAGCTCTGTCAAAACACAGAAGGTTGGACTCAAAAAGGTTTTCAAATCAAGTAAACATACCTCTAAGAATCAGGACACCATCAAATATTTCTTGTCAGCTGCAGTGTCTCCCAACATATAACAAAGATAAAGCTTTAAATGCATTAAATCCAGCTGTTTGAAATAAAGTCCCCTGTTGACAACCTTGCTAATGATTTTTGTTCCAAAGTTAGGTGTATTCTTGATTCCATCGCTCAAAATTAAAACCAAAATTAGACCAGGGAGAAAAAGGAAATCCCCTTGGATAAGTAACCCACTGGTAAAAACTGCAGACAGACAGAATGCAGGTGTAAATCTAAACTCCATGTTCATTATGAGATCCATAAAGAAAGTCTTCATATCTACTAAAAAAAAATGCAAGACAATAATTTCTCTCAGAGATTATCAACAGGAAAAGTATTAAGGCCTGGACATTGTTTTCTGTTGTAAACAGACTGATAAATCCCACAGCAGCAGTCCCTTCTGAACTGCTGCCTAAAAAGTCCTGCAATGACTTTGCAGCTTTTTTCTCAGATAAAGATAAGAGAAACAGTATCTAGATCCAGTTCAGGAAATATGACAGTAACATCTGAGCTTTCTTGTCCTCCAGTCAGTCTAGCACATTTGAACTGGATTATACTGCTCTGACAGAGACAGTTTCTCTGTTAAAGTCCACAACATGCTGCCTTGCCTACCAAAACATTAAAAAAAATGTTGCAGCTAATTCAGAATGTTGCTGCCAGAGTCTGGACCACATCACACCAGTCAAAGGATAGATTTTTAAATCTTGATGCTGGTTTATAAAGCACTAAACAATCTTGCACCAAAGTACATGCAAGATTTATTAGTTCCTTATGAGCATCAGGGTCATCAGGGACTGTTTTACTGTGTTCCCAGAACCAGAACCAAACAAAGGGAGGAAGCTTTCAGGTATTATGTTCCTTACCTGTGGAACACATTTCCTGAATGTCTGAGGTCTGCTCAAACTGTCAGCACATTTAAATCAGGGCTGAAAACATTATTCTTTACTGCAGCACACACAATCATTTTAATCTGTAACCTTCCACTCTTGTCTTTTACATGTCTTATTCTTATCTTTTGATTGTTTTTTAATTGCTTTTTAAATATGCTTTTATGTCTTTTCGCTATTGTAAATCACATTGAGTTGCCTTGTGTATGCAAATAAACCTGCCTTGGCGCCCTCTATTGGCAGCTTTGAGAAATACACGGTGGCATAGAAAATCTTTACATCTGAGTCAGAAATACTTTACTGATCAGGGTACTGAATGTACTCCTGTATCTGACCAGTATGTCATGTATGCCATGCAGGTAAAGATGACCGGCAACTTGAACCACATCCTCTGACACCGCCGTCCAGAGTCCAGCTTCACCCCCACAACTTCACTGGCCTTGATGATTCAATGTGTCTGGTCTGTTGTCTACCACAGACTCAAAACATCCTGAGAATTTCCCTACAGAACGCCTCAAACATAGAGATGGATCTGGCCCTTCCCGTCTGGGTTCTCCCCCCAATCCATCTTATTATCAGCATGAACCCCCAGATACTTGTAATCTTCCACAATGATCACGGTGACCCCTCGGATGGAAACGGGTCATCGGTGCCTTGTTCTTCCCCAGACTCACAACCAGTTCCTGGGTCTTTGTTATATTGTGCTGTACGTGGTTCTTCTTACTCCATGTGACAAAGTTGTCTCGGTTGTCAAGGTGTTTATATTGACTACGAGAAACCTGGTAATTCACACATGTTCATGAAAGTACTCAGATTTTAAATGATGTAATTTTGTGTTTACATGTAAGCAGAATGGTCCCCAGTCCAATTTGCTGGAGGTAAATTGACAATCATGTAATTAACAGTAACCTTATGAATTCTACCATACATTTTTCTACCAAACTTAGATATTATTTTTTATCTGCTCTGTTTTTTTTTTTCAGTTTTAGCCGCTTGATTCATCGTAACACGGGATACTGTAAACATACAAAGCTCTTCCTTCTTCTTCAGTTTTTAACATGTGATGTAGCCAACATCTCATCATGTGTTTCTCAGCTACTCTGCAGTGTTTGAAAACAATGTGTTTATTCTCTCAAGGACGGTATTGAGTATCTCCACAAATGAGCAGTTTTCATTTTCCAAGTTCTACCTCTTTTATAAAGGCGTTCCACACAAGAACCGAGCTTTCTTGTAATATAAATATGACATAATATTGTAACTTTATATTATAAATGTATGACACATATCATATGATATAATGTTATGAATAAACATTACAGTGTGAATATGGTTGCTTATGTGTACAAATCATCAGGAAGCAGCTATTATATTACACTGATGTGAGACGAATTGATACAATCTGTAATCACCTCACAGTTAAACCTCTTCCACAGAACCAACATCACGCACTGCTCCAGTCTCACAACGTTTTCTCAAAATTACACTTCACAGCTGCTAGACACTTACCACTGCGAACAAAAACTGTTGCCATGGCAACAGTTTCTTTTTGAATTTACTACTGCATAAATATTTGCAGTGTGTAATGGCTCATAAGGTATTAGAGAAACACGAGTTTCATTTTCTCACGCTGCCTTTTGAAAGATAATAATCAAGGTAATAAAAGTGGATCTTGAACTTGATTTTAAATGTAAAATTAACTACAACAGTAGAATTAAACAGTAGAAAAAAAATCTTTGATAGAGAAAAGCACAATTAACCAACACCTGAAATGTGAAGCAGAATAATGAGTGTTTATTTTGTAAGATCTGAGGCCACTGTTTTAATCATTTTTTAAAATGTGTTGTATTTTACAATTTCATTATATTGTTAATTTTGCAAAACAGCCAACATAAAAGTAATTAAAGCTGTCAAAGTTTAGTGGATTGGGGTTTCTCTTTGAATAAAACTGAAATCCTCATGCAATATACAAGCATGTCAAAAAGCCTAAGATCCAGTGGCACCTAAAACCAAACTGGCAGCAGATTTGTTTTTACATTTCTCCTCAGAATATCATGATCCAAAACAGCCCCATGCCATTATGCTCCCATCACCATGTTTCCTTGTGGGATCTGTGATTTCTGGGTTGAAGCAGCATCCGTATCCCCAGAGAGCTCAGGTTTGGACTCATCAGACCAAAGAACAGACTTCTAAAACTTATTCACATCTTTCAGATGCTCATGGGTGAACTTCTTCTGCCTCTGATGAGCTGCTTTGTGAGGAATGGAACTTTTTTTTTTTTGATGACTTCCAAGGACACAGCGATGAAGAGCCCTCTCAACAGACCTCAGAGAAAAATCAAATCCAGGAGTAGCCAGTTCAGTTAAAACCATTTTTGCAGCCATCTGGGGATTCTTGTTTAAATATCACTTTTTTTTTCAACTCATTTTTTTTTTTTTTTTTTGGAAATCTTGCATTTTTGACCATCTCCAGGTTCAATTCTAACTTAAATTGTTTTTTTGTACTTTGCAGTGGTGGAATGTACAACTTATACACTCAGAAATGAAGCCCTTCCACCTTCAGGTGGGGCATCCTCTTCTGTCTGAGTTCCAGGTTGATTTCTTTACTTTTGGACATGGTGATAGCACTTCTTAAAAAGACTTTCTCTCATTCAAGTGTTGATGACGTAAGTCCTGCTCGTGGAGTCCTTGAAGTAAGGCTGACATGCTGAGTGATCGCTCAGGTGTAGTTTGAAACCAAATAATCACTTAAAGGATACTAATTTGGGCCATCTAAATTTTTCAATCACAATTTGTATAAAGAAAATTTAAATATCTATTTTACATTTAAAAGTGAACCTCATATAGGGATTAAATTAAGGACTGTAAAGTTTAATGTAAGGTTTTCCTCTTAAAAATTGTATAAATAATGCAAGCAGTGTTTTGGGTAAATGTTCCATGGTTTTTTGAGGACTAATACTGTAATTTTGACCGTAAAAGTGGAATTTGAGTTTAAGTAACATCTGCAACAACAGTGCTTTAAACCTAACCTTGTTTTTTTTTTTTTCGTTTTTTTTTTTAAGTGAATAATATTAAGGTGTGATATCGGTCACTTGGTGCCATCAATTGTTCTTTATGTGAAACAACATTGCTTTCCATCGCTATAGTGTGTGTTAAGAGACCTTATGGTTAATCATTTTTACTACAAGGGCTCACAAAGAACTGTTTAGCGATCGAGGAGTCCTTTAAACTTGCGTACCTTCAGCTGCATCTTTTACAGTTTTACAGTCGTCCTACTTTCAGCCTGTCGGAAAGGTTATTTCAGCACGAGTGTATTCTAAATAACAGTTTCCGACGGCCAGTGAAAGCATCACAGAGCCTTGAATTCACTCCTCTTCTCTCCTCGCAATAATCACAGTGGGAGCGAGAGACATTCACGGACAGTGTTGTGAGGGGGGAGGAAGGGAGCAGGCGATCTGGAGAGAAAGTAGGCAAAGCTGTCAAACGGAACTCTGGACTGGACCCGACGTTTGGACAGAAGAATACCCCATTGGTCAACCACTATTGATGCTGATTTTTTTTTTTTTTTTTAATTCCACATTTTTCAGTTTGAGCTCTGTTGAAGTCAGACTCAGACAGATAAGTTGGAAGGGGCTTCTGAGGAGGATATTTGTGCGCTTGGCTTTGGAGGTGCCAGGCTGGATGCCATGGACCCGCGGCTGCCCGCAGACACGCAGATGATGGAGCGAGAGGCGGAAAAAGATGCGAGGAGAAAGATCCAGTTCTCCGTGCCTTCCTCCGTGCCCGTGCAGCTGGACCCGCGCCAGGTGGAGATGGTTAGTGCGAGGGAGTGTGATGTGTAATAGGACAATAATAGTGTGTGTGGTGTGGTGAGGTCAGACCTGGGTCAAACAGCCTGTTTGTGTCATCTAAATCCCACATTTTGCACACGTCTTTCTGTTCTGCATATCAAGATAGCTACTTTTATATTATCAGCAATATTAACAAAAGTCTGAAACTTTCATCCTGACTTACACAGAGTTGCTTTCCTCTGTTGCAGCTGAAGCATGAGTCCTGCCACCGAGGTTAACAGTTACATAAGAGTCCAGCAAGTCCTCACATAACTCTGTATTTAGATGTTGTGCAGGACTCAGTGGTTGCAGGGCAGGGGCAGCGCTGGGATTAAGCTGAGCTCTGCAGCCTCATTTTTGGCGCCTTTAAAAGTGATGAGACATCCCTGCCCATCAGGAAAGAGAGAGGAGGAGGAGAGGGATAAAGTGAGAGATTTAAAAAATAAATAAATAAATAAAACAGTGTAAAACAGCAAATCTTAGATGCCGGAGGAAAAAAGCTTTAACCACATAAATGAAACAAACTCATAATTACTCATGAGATGAAAGGAGGCGGTGTGTGTGTGTGATTTGTAAAATAAAGCCTGTAACTCAGGCTGAATCATCCCAGAGCAAGTGCAAGTGAGACATGCTGACTGTGAGGCAGGAACTATTTGTGCAGTTGTGCAGTGTGAGCAGGAATATGTGTGCAGATGTACATTTGGTTTGGTGCTAAGGCTGAGGATCTATGAAAGGTCACAGAGGCAACAATGAGATAATGTTTGGCCACAGTATTGCTGCAGTAATGTTTAAGGTTTATCCATAGTTGCATCTTAATGCCAGTCTACTCCCCAGAGGGCAATCTCATTTGCCATGTTAGAAATCTTCAGTTCTCCCATGTGGATGATTTGAAAGATTTCATAAGGGCATCTGTTTAGTGAGCTTGTCTTGGAATGTAAATCGATAATTTCCAGCCACTCAAATTATTTTTCACACATCTGCCGCCAACAGCCATTTTTTCCAGGGGTCTAAACTTCTGTCTTTACCCCTTCTGAAACAGTGTTGGAAAAGAACATTTCTGAACAATCTCTTATCTAAATTGCATCCTTATGGTAATTTGTTTCTATTTTCTTACCTAATTACCCAGGGAGGGTTCAGCTTGTAGCAGTGTAAATTACCTTTCCAGTCTTCATTTACTACTCTTTCCCACATAAATTTCCAGAAATGCTGAGAGCATCGTGAGTTGAGTTGGCTTTCCTTTTTTAAGGAAATGACTCTTTTTCATGCACACACACACACACACACACACACATGCAACCCCCCCCCCCCCACACACACACACACACAACCATATATATATATATATATATATATATACACACACATATTTATATATAAGGTGTTGGAAACATTCATCAGATAATTTGGTCCGTATTAACATGATATCAGGGGCAGTTGCTGCAAATTTGTCGGCTGCATGTCCATGATGTGAATCTTCAGTTCAATGACATCCCACAGTTTGCCCATTGGATTGAGATCTGGTGACTGTGGAGGCTACTGGAGCACTGTCATGTTCAAGAAACCAGTTTGAGATGATTTGACCTATGTCGGTTTGGTGCATTATCCTGCTGGAAGTAGCCATCTGCAGATGGGTACACTGTGGTCATAAAAGGACGAACATGGTCAGCAACAATACTCAGGTAGGCTGCGGTGTTTAAACAATGTTGAGTTGGTGCTGAATCCCCCCCCCCCCACACCCCCACACACACACCATTACACCACCAGCAGCAGCCTGAACCACTGATTCAAGGTGTGGTTTCATTCCTTCATGTCATCACACCAAATTCATCAACAAGTGCATTTTCATCCACACAGCTGTTCTGTTTGAATTAAAGTAAGTTGCCCTGACTACTTCTTTGTGTCTAAATTCATTGAGTTGCTGCTGTGTGGTTGACTTAATTAGCTATTTGTGTTAACAAACAATTGGACTGGTGTATCTGATAAAGTGGCCAGTGAATGTATATACTGCATATCAGAAGAAAGTTAGCTGAATATCCATGTTCCATTGTATACGAAAAACATTTTGTCACCTGTTGCTTGAAATAATAAGAAGGGAAACAGCTGGATGATTCAAGATTTTTTTTTAAATTTTATTTTTAGTATTTAGAAATCCAGCCGTGGGAATGGTTTAAAAATGGAAATGATTTGAAAAGCTACTGAGACTTGTGTTTTGTCCCAGTTTTCTTTTTTACCATGTGAAGCCCTTTGTGACTTTTTTTTGTGAAAAATGATACAGAAATATTACCATGAAAACAAAAAAACCCTTTCACATATGTGCATGTTCCTCTCATATACTCAATCCCTGCCATGCCAAGACTCTGAGGCTTAAGTAATTGATGATTTAAAATTGCAAAACTGATTCTTTTAATTATGCCCTGGGATGAACTGGCGACCTGTCCAGGTTGTACCCCTGCCTTTCACCTGAATAGAGCTGGGATAGACTCCAGCAGATCCCTGTGATCCTGCATAGGATTAAGCGGGTATTGATAATGGATGAATGGATGATTTAAATTATGGCCAGCCCAAGCCTCATTTAAGTAGCTAGTTCACTCTGATAAGTATTAAAAAGTTCCTATGTGGGAAATTTAGTGGTTACGAAAGTGCTTGTGGAGAACATTTTCTTTTCTTTTTAAACAGTCAGCATATATATTAATAGTTAGTGCCAACTTAGTCAGAATCTTTTCTTTAAGTCAGATAAATATACAATTTGATTTTGCAAAAGATGTTACTTTTTCTGTGCATAGGTGTGAGTGAAAGTGAACGTGTCCCTCACCAGCCCTCTAATCGAACATAATTTATTGACAGCTGACATCCTGGTTCTGTCAGAGAGGACTAAACTCACTGACAGTGAAGCATAAAAAGAACAAAGACACAGTATGAGTAGATGTGTAGATGTATGTGTGGTGGTTTGTGTTGTGGTGTTTGATGCAATTCCCCCCTTCCTACCATACATAGCCCATCAGCCAGACATGAATCAGTGATGTTGACCTCAACACTGGCACAGCATCAGCCAGTGGCCACAGCCAAAGCTACAGGGTGGATCAGAGGTGGTGCTAGTGTGTTGGGTCAGTGTCCACTGCAGCAGACCAATCCAATGACAGAATTGCTACCAGACCCCCAGATGCCCCAACCAACCACAAGGGGCATCCGCATCCACGCCCACATGCCAGGAATTCGCAACCCTATAGCCAGCCGCTGCCTGAGCCAGGAGAAATATAGTTGGCAAACCCACTGAGCCGGAAGGAGAGGGGACATGAGAGCACCAAGGCCCATCCCACACCCTCAGCCAGTGACAGCCAGCCCACCTAGGACACCTACCAATACTGCACCAGGAGTTCCAGGCCTCCAAGATCTATCTTACCAAAAACATGGAGGCCCTCCACACAGGCAAGCCCATCATCATAGGGGGCTGGCCAGCCACCGCCACCCAGTGCAGACTGGGGGATCATCCTTGAATTAAAGTCAGAGCAATGTTAATAGTGCTGTGAGTATTGGCTCCAAGTATTTTGGAACTAATCTGTCTTGAGATTTTTAAAAGTAGTTAATTTCTCCATTGTTATGTGTTCTGTGAAGAGGTTTACTCATATTGAAATGTTTAGTCTTTTTCTGGTTTTCCACTTGAGGAGGATGGATTTCTTGGTGACTGCTAGTGTGACTAAGGTAGCTTTCATTCTGAGTTGGAAGATTGTATACCGATGTGTCTTCTAACAAGCATAACAATGGTATAAGCAGAATCCAGCAACCTAATGTGGAAGACAGTTTATCAAGAAGAAGAAGTTTTAAACTGGTGGACATTGTTATATTGCATGGATATGATCACCTAAGGTGTCTGATGGGCAAAATGAACAACTCCTTGAGTCTGAGAATCCCATTAAATGCAGATGGATGCAAATGGAGAACATTTTCAAGAAACAGCAAAACTATAGGCATGAAAACAAAGACAGGTGAACCAGTTAAGGAGGAGTTTAGGGGGACAACATGACAGAAAAAGAGGAAGGCAAACATGAAGAGCAAGAAAAGAAAAAAAAAATAACCCAAGGAGGCGACTGATTAAAATGAAAAAGAGATTAGCTGTAGATGAGGCCTGGATCGAGGGCAAGGACAGCTAATGCCATGAACAAAATTTCATGACAGTGCATCCAACTCAATGACTTAGGGACTCATGGATTTAAATTCTTATTTCCCTTAATTCTTCCTTCTTGCAGTAACTGTAGAAGTTTAGATTCTATAACTATTTTTGAGTGAGTAGTTTTCAAATAAAGGATAAAAGCTTAACAAAAGAAGACGAGATAGTATATAGACACATTATAGACTAGAGCAGTGGTTAGGGCAGGTGGCCCATGCACAAGAGGCTACAGTGGTTGGAGGTTTGACTCCCGGCCTGTGACCCTTTGCTGCATGTCTTTTGTTCTCTCTCTGCCCTGATTTCCTGTCCCTCTCACTCAACTAACCTTACTCTCACTATCTGCAGACAGTTTGTCGCATTCAATTCCGAATTTATCGTCAAGTTTTTTTTCCAGACCTTTTTTTTCATTAAGTGTTTAAAAAAAACTACATGTAGTTCATCTACAATAGAATAGAATAGAATAGAATAGAAAGCCTTAATTGTTTTTATTACACAGTATAATGAGATTTAAAATTATCTCTCTCTGTCTCTCTCTCTCTCTCACTCACACACAGACATGCACACACACGTTTTATGAAGGTATTATAGGGCCAGTAAGGTTCATTTCAATAACGAGTCATTAAAGACTCAAAATAATGTTTTAAATCTTGTCAGCGTGTCCATCTGTTGTTGTTTTCTCTTCATGAAAGATGCAGTAATAGCCACTGCATAGCAATCCCACATAGGAACATGTTCAGAGTCAGGCTTTCATGCATAACAAATATACGAAACCAATCATTTCACCATGCCAGTTGAACCTAACTTGTCACAGTTGTTGATCAGGAAGAAAGTTAAGGTTTTGACCAACAAATTATTTGTGGTTTGCCAACATGAACTGCATTTCAAGTAAAGGCACCGTGTGCTCTTAACTACAGGTACTTTTTAAAGGTGCTATAAAGGTTTGTTCAGAGTGAGTTGTCTATATTTCCATGGCAGTCAAAAGACCAAGGAAGATTAGGTGAATCGGCCTGCTCACTTGCTGCTAAACATTTGTTCATATGTTCTGAGCTACACACAGAGCATGCATGAAAGTACAGCAAAAAGGAGGAAGTGTGGTTTGGTTGCCTGCAGCCACATAAATCAGCAGTGCATCTTTCCTACAAGGTTTTGCTGAGGTATGTATTTTCTTTTTTTTTATTACTTTATTTTTATGCTTGGACAATTATACAATAAACAACAAAAGAAAAACACAGAAATGGTAGCAGACAGGGTCGATACAGGTCTAGAATGAAATACCTTAAAACATGTTTGTTTCAGAAGTGTAAATCTGAGGCTGAACCAAAGAGATACATACATTTGTACATCTTATTCATTACAATTTCTGAAATGAGATTTCCATATAGGGCAAAATGAATACTTTCAGTTTGTATTATTTACATAAGATTTCCAGGGTTCCCAATATGGTAGGTATGGAGGTATGTGTTTTCATTTGCACTTTATAATGTAAATGCTGTGAAACTGCTTTGTTCTCAGTCACAATATTGCTTAAACCTAATCAAACATTAAATCAGGTACTTCCAAAGTCTGAAAGTCTGAATTTTCAAAAGGGCAACCATCCATCCATCCATTATCTATGCCCGTTTAATCCTCTGCAGGGTCACAGGGATCTGCTGGAGCCTATCCCAGCTCTCTCTAGGTGAAAGGCAGGGGCACACCTGGACAGGTCGGCAGTTCATCGCAGGGCCACATGTAGACGAACAACCACACACACACTCACAATCACTCCTAAAGGCAATTTAGAATCACTAATTAACCTGACACGCATGTCTTTGGACTGTGGGAGGAAGCCTGAGTACCTGGAGGAAACCTACACAAGCACAGGGAGAACATACAAACTCCACACAGAAAGGCCCCTGCTGAGGTTCAAACCAGGAACCTTCTAGCTGTGAGGCAACAGTGCTGACCACCAAGCCACCATGTTGAAAAGAGCAACCATTTAAACTAAATAAATGTCATGATTTATAGTGGAGGTTGGCTGAAAGGTGGAAATGAGGTGCTTGGATCACTCAATCCAATGAGTAATGTTCAGTGCCTCGTCTTAGTAGTGAAAAAAAAAAAATCAAATTAGATAAAATCAAAATCAAAAGTGCTGCTCTTCAGCTGGGGCCAGGGTAAATAATAAATGTTGTTCCTGAGGTCTAAAAGCAACTTTAGTAAAGTCAAAGGCTCATATAGGCTTGATGTGTGTTTTTATCTTCAGCCATTTTGACTGGTGCTGGGTGTTCATTACTGGGGGAGAACTGGTGAAGGACTGTCACCAGGCTTGGTTACGCAGGCAGACTGAAAGTTGGGAAGACTTGGTTGGAATAATATGCATATTTATAAATCCTCACAAATGTAACCAGGCAAAGGTATGGAGTTACAACTAAAGATAAATTTCTAATATTACATTTTGATCCACAAAATATAATTTTAGGGAATTTAATCAATGCTCAGAGAAATACTGTGGTTGGTATTCAAATTATATTCATTATTTCGTTTGTAATACACAATAATATTTGATTTATAGTTTGCTGCGAGTGTCATCTATGCATAGTCAGATGAGGATCATGGAGACAGCTGACGTTGGCTAAGAGGCAGGTTACACAATTAATTCCATAATTAATTGTGGGAGTAAACCATAAAAAATCCACACAGGCACAGTGAGAACATATAGCCTGCACACAGAGAGGCTGCAGATGACCAGCGAGTTCAGTCCTTAAACCTTTTTTGCTTTGAGGCAATAGCGCTAACCACTCTGCTGCAGTATTATGCTGCCTTGGCAAAAGCTAAAAATATATAAGAAAACTACTGAATCTAGTTAAATAAAGACTGCTAAAAAAACTGAGTAAAGGAAATTAATTCACTAAAAGCTATCTGCATGTGCGGATAGATATGGCTTACAAATATATTATAATGAAATCAGTCTGCCAGTGCAGCCAAACTGAGCTGCCAGCTATCTTTTATTTGCACAACAAGGTCGTGATGAAAATGGCATGTCCTCGGTAGGTACCTAACATTTTGACAACACTCTTAACAAAGTACTCTGACTGACAAGCCCTCAAACAGGTGCTCGAATTGCAGATTAGCCATTTAGTTTCACAGGCTTTTTGCTGAGAGATGTGTGAACTCCATCTGTTGATGGAGTGATGTGATGTTGCCAAATTACCTGTTTCATGCTAAATAATGTTATTTTTCCAACTTCTAATTATTCCATATATATATATATATATATATATATATATATATATATATATATATATATATATATATATATATATATTTGTGTATATATATATATGTATTTGTATTTGTTTGTTCCCCAACAATGGCATCATATTTCAGGAGGTTGAGTCATTAATATGGATGAATCCAGAAGACAAAGGGAGGCAGATGTAGGAAGAGTTGCTGCAGAGTAAAAGCTGCCCACGCATCCCTGTGCCTACACTCTGAGCTGTGATTGGCTTTACAGCCACTCATATCTTGTAACAATCTTTTGCTATCATACATTTAAAGTTGTACTGCATTCATGATGTTACAATTACATTGTCCAGGTCACTGCACAATGGCAGGAAAGACTATCTATCTATCTATCTATCTATCTATCTATCTATCTATCTATCTATCTATCTATCTATCTATCTATCTATCTATCTATCTATCTATCTATCTATCTATCTATCTATCTATCTATCTATCTATCTATCCTTCCTCCTGCCATTCCAAACAAAATAACCTTTAATGGAAAAGTAATTATCTACTCAAATTGTGATGTAGGGCACCTTTATTGCAACAATGACCTTTACTTTGGTCCCATTAACCTTTTTAAAATTCTATGCATATTTATGTCCTTTATTCAGCATATAAATGTACAGTTTCTCTTCGCTCTTTTTGAATATTTCTCATCCAGTGTCCCCCATAAACAGTGCATGCATCAACATGGCCGAGCGTGCAGTAGTAGTAAGAGTATGGATGTGTGAGGAGAAGAAGGGAATAGCTCTGAAAAGACTTGGAAGAGACTAGTCTGACAGCAGTGAGTTAACATCTGCAATTCCACAGCTGGTAAGATGGTTGTCTCTGTGTCATAAGTGAACAACCTTCTCGGTCTGTCTGTGCATTTGGATCTTCGAACAGTCTCCTAACCCTTCCTCTGTTAATATGTACTTCACCATCCGGTGTTTTTTCTTTTACGTGACCCTCATTCGCACAAGATGTTTTTCTTGCATCTGTGGAGCATCCTCCCCCAGTAATAAATTCTAATTTATTTCCACATGTTGCTTTCTCAGGCTCCACTTTGCAACTCTCTCCACAATACAGTACTGTATACTATCAGTCAGTCTGTAGGTTGCCAGGTCATACTGTTTGTGGCTTGTTGAAATGAGAATTTCTCACTGTTTATTGATACAAAGGTGTTTCCCAACTTTTTATATAATACCTTGACAAGATGTTTGTCTGTGATCACACACAGCTGTCAGAAATTGACACATGGCCACTTTCATTAGACACAAACAGTCGGGATGTTATGAATCCATAAGATTTGTCAATCAAATGTTTGTTTTGGGGATTCTTCATAATTTGACCTCTTTAAAACTGAGTTATAGCACTTTCAGACAAGGTTGTTATCCACCACACTGATCGTCAGTGATGAATGGAGCATGCATCAAATAACTCCTTCCCCTGAATACAAACAGATCAGATTTCTCAGGGAACATGTATCGCACACACACACAGATATCAAACAACAACTGAAACAGTTCTTGTCCATATGGTAAGTATTGCTTGAAAGGTACTTTTGATTAATATTGTCCATCATTTAACATATTTGACCACGCGCTAGTAAAACCTCTCTTTCCTGCTCTGACAGTATCGTTCAAATCAAGTGTGCTCTGAGAAAATGCTTGACCTCAGTTACACTTAATCCATGTTTTGTCAGCCCCATGTCCTTAAATATACAGGGTTTAATTCTTTTTGAGACAATGACGTCGGCATCAGTGAAAATCTCAAGAAGCCCTTATCTATCTGTCTACACCGGGTACTTGAGCTTACATTGACGTATGAGTCAAAAATCTGCTCAGTGTTTGAATTCTCTTCAAAAAAATGAAGGCGGCAACATCTGTCATCTTTACCACATCACTGAACACAAAGGGTCTATAATTTTCAACCCATGTTACTTTTACTGATTCAGTCTCTTAAACTTAGACACTCTCTTCATCCCCAGATATTAGAGGCCATTTCAGTTCAGTAATTTATCCACAAGGACAGACTTTGGTTGTCCAGCCTTTCCAGCTGGTCACCTTTTCAGTCCACAGTTACCGCAGGGAAGTTCCACCTCTGTGCATTGTCCTCTTCTGCTTCACACTCCATGAACTCAGGATGGCTGATGCACTTTTTGCTCCATTCAAAATCAATGAAAGGGTATTAGCTTTTCAGAAAAAAGGTGCAAATCCTGGTCTCGCCTCCAAAAATGAAGTGCATTCATAAGCCCAACATCCTCTAACTAGAAGCAGAAAAGCCAGGAGGAAGTAAGGTGAAGCTTGCCTTCAGGATTTATTCTGCAGTGTTTTCCTTGCTTCTTTCTGAGCACCAGTCACCCTCTAGTGACAAATGTGAGGAATTGCACTGTCTTGGTAAACAAGGTACTCTGAGATTAAAGCCCAGCTACTGTTTTAAAACAAGATTTAATAAAAAAAAAAAGAGTCAATACATAAGACAATAGGGTGTCTACTTGGTCATTTTCATCTCATTATTTACACAATTCAGTAACCTTTGGTCTTACTCACTTTTTAAATGACTTTTTGTTCATATTTATTTGGTTTTTACATATCTTTTAATCCATCACATATTTGCTTATATCAAAATATATGGTATGTTGTATGTTGATACTTCATTGTTAGCCAGAAGAACTTTGCTGTTGGGGAATTTGAACCTTGAACCTTTTTTCCACGGTTCCTTTTGTAATCAGTGCAACTTGAAACCCAGAACACACGTAAAGAGACAATTTGCCACAATTATGTTTTCACAATTAAAGCAATAATGTGCTAAAACTGTAAGACAACCCCAGTTCCAAAAAAGTTGGGGCACTGTGTAAAACATAAATAAAAAATAAATATAACATAAATTTAACATAAACAAATAAGAATAAAAACAGAATGAAATGATTTGCAAATCAATTGCATTCTGTTTTATTCCCAGTTAAACATTAGAATATATCAGATGTTGAAACCGAGACAATTTATCATTTCATTGAAAATATTAGCTCATTTTGACTTTGATAGGCAGCAACACATCTCAAAAAGTTGGAACAGGGTGATGTTTACCACTGTGCAGCATCTCCTGCTTCTTTTAACAGCTGTCTGTAGACGTCTGGGAAGTGAGGAGACCAGCTGCTGGAGTTTTAGGAGAGGAATGTTGTCACATTCTTGTCTGATGCAGGATTATAGCTGCTCAACAGTCTTGGGTCTTCGTTGCTGGGTTTTCCATCTTATGACGTACCAAATATTTTCTACTGGTGAAAGGTCTGGACGGCAGGTCGGTTCAGCACCCAGACTCTTCTCCTGTGAAGCCATGTTGTTGTGATGAAGTTCAGCACTGTCCTGCTGAAATATGCAACGTCTTCCCTGAAAGACACCTTGTCTGGTTGCAATCATATATGCTAATTAGTCTGACTAGTTGTCAAATGCTCCTCCATTTGTTTTTGATTTGCATTAGTTACTTTTCCAGTCTTTTGATGCTCCTGTTCCAACTTTTTTGAGATGTGTTGCTGCCATCATCGTCAAAATGAGCTAATATTTTCCATTAAAAGGAAAACGGACTCAGTTTCAGCATCTGATTTGTTCTTTATGTTCTATTGGGTATAAAAGATGGATTTATGAGATTTGCAAATCATAGGATTATATCTCTTATAATCTAGCCACCATGTAATCCAAATTCAGGAACAAGTAGGTTGTATCATCTGCTTGCAGTTACATTTACATGTACTTTTTTCAATAGAAGGAATCATCTGCAGTGTTTTGAAAACTATGGTTGACTAAAAGACTGAGAATAACTTAAAAACTTAAAGTTTTGCCCTGCACACTCACACCACTTGATCTATCTATTAAAACAGTCACAGAAGCCTGGTTTAATGCAACAAAAAAATGTTTTATTTATTTTTCCCGTCTTTAAGATTCGACGTCGAAGGCCGACACCTGCCACGCTGTTCAGGCTGACAGACCCGCCATCACCAGAGGAAGATAATGGCCAGCATCAGGTGGGTCACTCACGTAGCAGCCCCATGAGGACAGCAGAGATATTTTGTTTTCCTTCCATCTCTTCTATCAGACGTTTGTTCTATTTTTTTTTTTTTTTTTTTTTTGCTACAAAAACACAACGTAGCTTGTGGTATCTAATTATCACTGCTTAAATGAAGGCATGATGTAAATAAGTCAATCAACAATAATTTGCATGGTTTTCTTCTGCAGTGGCTTCTGGGGGAAAATGGGGCCTTGAAAGCCAAACTGGTTCACATGTCAACTTATCAGCCACCATCACTTAAAGGTCAGTATTGCTTTCGTCGGAAATTATTCTGAATATGTGTTTTGGAAAAGTTGAAGTATTTGAGAACTCTGCTCCTGCTGTGGCAGCTGCCATGTGGTTTATGTCTGTATCTGTATCTGTCCCATGGAAATATCCAATAAGCTGAGAGATTTGAGTGTGAGTGTGCAAAAGTGTGTGTTAAGTGAGACTGGAAGCAGAGACAGCTGTGATTCCGTTTTGGATCATCCCGGATTATTGGATGCAGCTGCTTCATGCTCTCTCTCTCTCACACACACACATACGCAGACAAACACACACATTCTTGATCTCAAGAATATCAGTACGGCCAAAACTGATGTCACAATATTTGAGTTGGACCGTATGCCACTGATGGAGCAGGAGCTTCGCAATAGTTTGACATGACAAAAACCATCCATTCAGGTTATTAAGTTACCGTAAATCAAAACAACTATTGGAAGCAGAAAAGAAATTAAATCAAGAGAAAGGCAGTCCATTCAATTTTGGTTTTATGTTTTTTTTTTTTTTAACACTGTCTGCTCAGCATCAGGAGAAGCCCATACGTATATGAGCCACAGACCCCCATGACCCTTAATAGCAGTATAGAGTGGGTATAGATAAAGAACTAATGAATTTTAGACTTAAATATAGACAGAATCATGCCATATAGTTTTTTTTTTTTTTTTGTAACAGCAAACCATTTAACTGTCCACTAGCGCTTCAATGCTTTCTTTGCTCTCCTCTATTCATTCATATTTTCAGCTGTCCAAAAGATGGCCCAGGCTCATTTTTCCTCCCTAGATATGAAGTCTGTAGACGGGGAAGAGCCCTCATCCGGAGAGGAAGTGGAAGAGGAGCAGCATGATGACAAGAAGCAGCAGAAGGCTTCAGCAACACGTGTGTAGGATATTCACTGGAGCCATGTTTCACATTGTTTGGATTATTTTCTCTTATGCTGGCACTTTCACCAAACACAGGCATTTCTCTTACCTGTAAAATTCTTTTCATGGCAGATCCAAAAGAAGAAAACAAACCACTCAGGGATCCATGCGATCAGCTAGACAGCTCAAGAGCGAAGGGTGAACTCAGTCATCACCAAGATGACAAGGATAAAACCACAGAGAAGGAGAAAAGAAAGGGAGAATGACAAAAAAAGAGGGTTCTGAGGGAGACACTGAGTTAGTGGGAAATATACCTGCAAGGCACATGCATGGATAGTGTTTGTGCTCGCGTGTGTGTGTATATGTTTTCTAGGTCTGTGAATGTGTGTGCAATGGGTGCAAAAGGAAAAAAAAGCTGAATGTGGGAAAAAAAAAATCATTCATCAAAGAACAATATAAATGAGTAAATGTGGGGTGAAGTTTGACCACAGATATGTGAAATACTTCATGTCTGCTCAGTAAGGAAGCTAGAACTAAATTCTTGGTCAGTCAACATTGCAGCCCAAAAATTATAAGAACTCCCGAGAACTACTATTTTAAAAGCAAATATTTTTTTCTGGCTGAAATGGATTGAGCACTTATCTAAAACATAACATTTATATTTGAAGAATCTAATTTTCAATTGATTTGATTCACATTGTGCATAAGGGACGTCTCTTTAAGAAAGCATTTTGTTTTTCTACAAAAGGAAAGGAGCATTTCATAATGTGCATATTGTAAAAACATGTATTTTGTCTGTAATAGTTTTTCTGTACTATTATATCATAGTGACACTGTTGTCACTGCAACAAAGTATAATATACAGAAAAAAAATGGTAACTTTATGTTCGGTTCTTGGCCAGAGATTGTGAACAAGAGGCTGAAATCAGTGTCCTGGACAGATGTTAATCCCTGTGTTATCATTATTATCCATACAATAGTCAGTCAAATCCTTTTAGGAGTTACTTGAAGGAATTGCAGGAGCTTTGTACAAGGCTGAAAAAACAAGAGAATTAATTAAATTTTTATTTGGGTTTTAGTCATTGCCACAACAGATCATAGGTTAGACTTTAACTGGCTAATGCAGCTAATCAATGAGAATGCAGCCACGTCTTTCTGGTCTGAAACAGTTTTTTTGTTTTTTCTTTTTTTGTAACATAGCATTTGGCAAAAAATATTAACTTTGGACTAATTTAACTGGTGGAACCAAAAGATACCTAATGTGCAAAACTAACTACATGATGAAGGTGAAGGTGCATTCATCACCCTGAACATAAACGATGTATACACTCTTAATAAAACAAAATGAATTGGCTGTTGGTTGTGCGTGATTATCTGTTTGTAGAATTCATTTAGTTATAACAATTATACATATTTTCTTTAGAAAAGAAAGGAAAAGGTCTGTAACTGAAATCTTGGCCCATGATGTCAGTATATAGTTTGGGCCAGTGTAATGTACTGTATGTGACTGAGCACAACAGCAGCAAGGCTTGTTAAATATTTACTTTTATTATTTTCTTGTCCATTTGTGGACAGCCTCGTATGTGAATTTAAAGACTGAGTCTTTTACCACGTGATATTCCCAATTGTTTGATATTCACAAACAAATTATATAGACACCTGGTGTTTGGGCTTTTATATAAGGAGCGATGGTGACACCTAGTGTTCCGTACATGTAATTACACAACAACATGGGATTCACGTTGAAAATGTTCCACTTATGCCAAACAAAACACACACACAGATGATTTATCACATTTATGCAGTTTTCTACCTGAACCCCTCTCTTTCTTAGTCTTATATGAAATATATCAGCAACATGTCATAAAGACAACATGGCTTTGACCCTCTGACACATTTTTATTCATAGCAACACAAAATTACAGGGAACAGTAGATCAGCTATAATATGTGATTTACAGCTCAACCAAAAGTAACATGTACCTTTATCAGAATTAATTAATTATACAGTGCTTACATGTGTCATTTTGGATAGGTATGCTTACTATTACTACACTTTCAGTCTTGCTGCTGTAGTAACTGAGTATGAATTATAGGAGGCAATGTTTCATTACATTTCTCAGTACTTTGACAGTAGAACTGAGTCTCACTTATTTACTCAGCAGAAGAAAAAAACATTAAGTGTACAAAAAAAAGAAAATTATGATTGCCATGCTTGTATTATTTTCTTCCCTCTTTCAAACCATAAATTTGTCTGGCTCTGTTATAAGTTTAATAATGCCTTTACACTCTCTTAATCTGTAATCTGGATCTGTCTAGCTACATGTTGTATCATGTCTGCAATTTGACTCCTTAATCCTTTCTTGCTTTAACGAAAAACACTCCAGTCACGTCATCAACCCCTACATTCATATCCTGAGACAGTGTGTAAACTTCCAGCCTGATCAGGGTGTAGCCACTCTCCTTCAAGCTAGCACAAATCTGGCCCTCATTCAGTGGGACCACAGGGATCCTGACCCCAGGTCCCCCAAAATAATAACTCTCTCCCAAGGCTCCAATGAGCAGGAGGTGACCACCAGGCCGTAGGAGCTTCCTGATGTGGCCCAGGGCCCTGGTGAAGGCAGGCAGGTCAGGGCTGACGCTCTCCAGGCAGAAGCAGGACACCAGACAGTCAGCCCCTGCCGAAGGAAGAGCGTTAGGAGACAGGGGCTGAGATTTGTGCACGTCAATGGGGAGGATGTCTGCAATGACCTGACGCAGCTTGGCTGCTTTGTCTGTCCATGCTGAGGGTCTGGTGGAAACAGCAATAATGTTTCATCAGCTTACATAAAAACAGCTATTTTGATTGGAGTTGGTAAGGGTTTTCTTCATACCTTCGCCCCTCCAGTTTGCAGACGTGCTGCAGGTATGGTGTCCAGTCTAGACTACATTCTCCATCGTCCTGGAGCCAGTGCCTCAGCTCCTCCCGGTTGACCGCCAGGAAATCCGTCAGCAGGATTTTTTTGAAAACCTCACAGCCGCTCAACACTTGGTACAAAGTGGGGCCCGAGCCGATGTCCACCAGGAGCTCACCACTCACATCACCTGGAAGAGATGAAGGACAAAAGAACAAAGAAAAAGAGAAGTCCACAAATCAAAACAAGACACTTCTTTGAATTAGTCAGGTGTGTTTTTGTGCACAAATGCAATCAAGCAGTTATGTGCCAGTTTTACCTGAAATTTGTGTGATTTTAACCGTGGACATATTACAGTTTCCTAAAGAAAATGGACTAAAGTTGCTGTATCAAAGGCAACAGTAAAAACACTGGTTAAAAACAAAAATTGATGACAGAGCTGGAATATCAGTATATCAGTAAAATAAATATGATCTGTGATAAATGAGTGTAAAAAATACTTTCAATTTAAAATTAAATGATTTCACATATGATCCAAAGAGATTTTTGAAAGCATTCTTATGACGGGCTCTAAGCTCTTGGCACTACATGACATGGTAAATCATTATATTTTGTTTTTTTTGTTTTCATTCTCTGTGAGTTGGGTGGTACAAAGACTTGTCAGAGAAATCTGCTGATACTTTTAATCAGACATTTGCAGAAAACTGAGGAATGATTCTTGAGTTTAAAAAATACATTTTCACAAAGAGGAGTAGGGTGTTTCAGAAATATGGAAGAAAGGTTTTGTGAAATTTCTCACTAAGCTATTTTCTCTATTATCTGTTTGAAAAATACACCAATATGCAATTTGCTCTGTTCATCACCTTACCTTCAGTTAAAGCTCTATGCAGGCATGCCAGTTTCCAAGGCACAATGCTGTCTTTTCTTGTAAAATCCGCCCTTGGTGGAGTATAGTTGTACTGTAGATATGCTGCAGGGTCAAATTTCTCATAGCAAGCTGCCATAGCTGCCACGCCATTCTTTCCCTTTTCTTCCATCATCCCTTTGTTCTTTGCACTTCTACCTTTGCACTCGTGTATCGGGGTGATCACTCCTCAGGTACACTGCTGCCCACTGAGTTTACTTTTATACCTGTATGTGTCGGTGCGTCCATGCTTTTGTTTGTGTGTGTGCGCTCTCGGCTACTTGGTCAGAGATAGAGATCCTGTTTTTCAGCCCATGTGGCCTGATAGCATTAGCTCTGTTCACTGTCCCTGCCCTGCAGCACTGATATCATCATATCAATGGCCTTCCTCCAACACTAGACCCATTAATGGACTCCTCTTATGGCTTTCAGGTACTTCACCACCTCTTAAAGGCCTTCCATATCTACATGATCATTATAAAGGGCCTTTTGCAACAAATTTAGCTCAGCCAACCCCTTTGAAAGACACAAACAGGTCTACCTTTGAGACAAACAAGTTATCCTCTGTCTTAATGAGTCATTTTACTTGATGTTTCTATGAAGATGTGGACATTAAGAATGGTGAACAGTAACTTATGTAATCCTATGTCTCACCTGCAAAAGAAAGTTGTAGCAATTTTTCTCTAAAAATGTTCAGCATGCACAGTAAATGTTTTGATACTTTCTCCAAAAATGATCACAGGACTCATACAAGACAAACAGCCATGGATGTCACCAATTCACGTAACATGTTTTTGTAATTCATTTATTTCTTTGACAGTAAGCTATTGTGCCCTAAGAAAACCCACAGAGGCAGAGGGAGACCATGCAAACTTCATTAAAAAAAAAAGAGCTCTGTCAGGATTTGAACCAGGAACCCTAAAGCTGTGAGGAAACAGTGGCCTGGATTGACATGTGTGGAGAACATAAATGTTTTAGAAGTCACAAACTATATGGACAGACATTAGTCAAAGAATAAAAGTGGCCAACTAGCCTCAACACCACAGAATAATAAGGGATTTTTTTAAAAAACTGGAATTATTTTCTTTTATGTGAATACTTTGGCAGCTAGATATACAACATTTTATTAAGTAATTTTTGATACTGACGCCAGTACTTATATTTGTGTTTATATTTGTACATGCTTTCACTCTAAATTGTGTCAATAATTCTAATTATTATATTAAAAAGAAATCATAGTTTAAGGAACAGAACACATGACTCATGGGTCGATTTGAACTGTTTACATCCACCAAGCTGCTGTGTGCCTTACGTTTTCTTCTAATGTTTATTTTTTTACTTGACTTTTTTCTTAGTTTACGTTTGCATGCTTAATTTTTTTACATTGCATTTTTTTGTGTTTAGTGTTCATATTCTTTTTTTTTTTTTAATCAATGGACAATTCTCTGCATGTACTGGTGGCAGAACTGAATATTAAACAGACTTTGTGAGTGTGGGTGAGATATAAAGATATATGCAAATTTGATGTGTCGGTTCTGATATTGTTACATTCCCTCTAATAAGTAAATTCAGGGCCTTGCAAAGCAATCATTCTGAGTTATTTGTTATTTGTCCCAATGAGCAAACATATATTGTCATATCACTATTCTTAGTACAATGTTGTATTTGAGCCAGGGATGCGTCAAGTTTTATTTATTGTTACATGTTTTGTCATGTTATGAAACCAAAGTTGCTAATGTGGTAAGCTGAACAAAACATTCAGCTTCACCCTCCTACTTAATGAATTTGATTTATTCAGTGAACCCCAACAGAGCATCTTATATCAACCACGTGGAACACAGCCATGCAGTAATCAGGCAAATTTGTCCAGGGAGTTTTATATCTCTCCATTCATTGTTGGCAGCTTGGTATGTAAAATAGACATGTAGAGGTGTAGAATATCATAGTTTCAAATAGAAACAACGTATTTTGGATGTGGCACTGTGCAATAAACAGATGATAAACACAGGCTGTTGGACACTCAACAGTCAGACTGAGGTGAAAAAGGATATTTTCCAGGAAACTGTAAACAGGCAACACCATAATTTCTCTGTATGCACACATACTCACTTTTGAGTTTGTGGACATTCAATATGTCTATGTGGATACAGTTCCAGAAATGACCAAAAAAATTGGAATATTTTTTTTCCTCACTATATTCAGAATGGATTCACAGTTATCTTCAGGGATGAGCGTAAGAGTGTATGGTAGTGTGTCTGGTTTTGTCTCTGTGATGGACTTGTAACATGTCCATGTTGTTCCCTGCATCTTGCCCCTTGACAGATGGATGGATGTGTGTTTGTGGTCTTTAATTTGATGTGATTTTAATGAAAATACAGCTACGTATGAAGTTTGAGGAGACCAACCATATAACTGCAACCGTTAATAATTAATTAAATTCCTGTAGTACAGCTACTGTAATATAAATATCAATGAAGCAAACTGTGATGTAGTTTTATTTTCTCATTAATATATGAGAAAATTGAAGATTGTTCGTATGAATAATAATAATAATGCACAGGATTAATTCATCAAGAGGAGAAGGCTGAGTACATAAACCAGCATGACACAAATTACTGTGTAGAAGAAAAATAGTCTCAACATGTTAGTAAAGTGTCATCTCAACCAAGCTTGTACTTATCATTACAGTAATAAAACTGTTCCATGTGACTTGGTATGAAATCTGTTGTGGAAGGTTTAAAATTATCTTCACTGATTGTATAACTTGACAATATTTACAAATCAAAGAAGAACAACATTGAAAAGACATTGTTGTGCCTTTAATGTTTGCTTCTGTCCATTTCATCCCTTTAAGTTTGTTTTTATCATAACTTTTCCACATACAAACTTTGGCCCACAGTGAAGACTGTGCAGTTACTCTGATCTTGTTCACTCATGTTCTGGTTAACTGGTCAGCCTAACTTCATGTGGGATGAATGTGGGGGTGTCGTGTGGTTGTGTGTCTGTAGGTCTTGTATCTTATCTGTCACCACCTGCGAGGTTAAAACAGAAACAGTCTCACTCTGTACTACGACTGAAATATAGTTTTAAAGTCTTGAGTCCCCTAAAGCAGCTCTCAAAAGCAGCGACTCATTAAAGTATTGCACCAAACAAATTCGCATATTTTTGTGTCACTATCACCAAAGGTCATACATTGAGAAAGATTCTCTTTTGAAACACCCTATTATCAAATGCTTCAGACCTTGAGATAATCTAATTATCATTGCAATAATAATCCATGATCACAGTTTTCTATTCATGATGTGAAAACTCTGATAATGTTTTACAAGCCTACAGTCTACGACTGACACTATGAACATATCACAGTTTTTGGATGGACATGAAAATGTCCAAATATAGCAGCCACAGAATTATAATACCAATATGTAGACATTAATCAGGTAGATTGTGTTTTTGACTAATAATAGTTAACCTTTTGTAAAGCACTAACAAATGTCCACATTTCTAATTATCAATAAAAACAAAGTACAGCTGAGTCTGATGGGACTGAATTTGATAGAAAAAAAGAAAGAAAGAAATTAAGTAGTTGTAGAGATGTTTAACATAATATCAAAAATGTCATGATGGCAGTTGAGGAAAAGTTCTGGAAAGTCATAAGTTTTCCAACACAGTCACACACGAACCCACGTGATCACATAGTGGATTAGTGGAGACAAAAGCAAAGCAAGGTAAGTACCTTCCGCTGATGTCAGATAGATAAAAGAGCAAAGAGGATGAGGAACATAGAAGAACAGATAAAGGCAAAAGCAGGCAACAGAGAAAAACACAGAACTGACATAATGGGATAACACACATTTAACCAGAGCTACAGGAGCCAATTTAGTTATCTATGGTCCTAAAGGCAGTGGGGGTTCAGCGGTGTCAGTCAACTGAGTGGGCACCGGGCTACTTTTCATTTTTGTCACAGTGGGATGGTGCAGATGTACTGAAAACTTTGATCTTTACCAGGCAGAGTAAATGAAAGGTGACCAGCTAATAAAAGAACAAACTCTGGGGGACAGATGGCAACATGGCTTTTTGTTTGTTTCAAACTGATGAAGTGAGAATAAAAATAAATGCAAGTTACCTGTGTGAAACGTTCTGTAGACGTTTTCACTGATCAATAACTGCTGACACCCAAGTTAGGATTTCCATCAGTTGTTCTGTCACTGTGATCTTCTGCAAACGGTGATACAGGCTACCAAAGTTTAACCTTTTGTTCATGCTGCAGACATTGTGCACATAAACATCTTACCGGTTGCTAATACTACTTCTATCATACACACAATCACACCGATGAACGCGCTGGGGGCCACGAGGGGATTCAGTGTTTTGCCCAAGGACACATAGGAGACATTTAGTCTGGGGAGCCAGGAATCAGATTGGGATTTGCATGGTTCAAATTTCAATTCCAGTTTCTACAAATGACTTACAGATCTCATATAAGATTTTCAATGGTTGTGAAATTTTGAAGCTGTTTTTATTTTTCTGTTTTCATGGCACGAATGTGTGGATGGATGATTATTATTATTATTGTCGTTGTTGTTGTGTTTGAATCAGCAATGTGATTATTAAAATCATGGCACCACTGAGGTACAAAACATAAAACATACTGGAACACAGATCAACACTTATATAAGACAATGAGGATGGACAGCTATATTTCACAACATTTCACATTTTCAAACAACAAACAAAAAAAAAAGCTTTTTACAGTGTTATATTTTATGAACTACTGCCATTACTATTATCAACTATCACTATTATTATTGTATTAACTGTTATTAACTATTGATATTATATTAACTATAAATAACATCACTATTTTTCTGTGCTGCTGTTTATTCTTCTAAAATGTGTTTTATGAAATATGTTCATCTGTTTTGTGATGAACATGATTTTTCTTTCCTTCTCTATGTTAATTGTGTCTTGTTATTGTCTAATTAAGTCTGGAATCCAGTCAGGAGTCCAGGGGTGAAGGAGGACTGAGCTTTTTGCTTCAGAGGTCTCCTGCGGGCCGGTGGGTCCTGTATGAGTCTCCACTTGAGAAACAGGTGGCTGATCTAAAGTGAAGGATAGTAGATGAACTGATAGCCCTGAACAGACACAGAGTCCCCTCTGACCCGAGCAGTGGGGAGGAATGTCCTTTCTGTGATCAATAAGAATCACTGGCACATCTTTTTGTCTTTTGTTTTAGGCTAAAAGGTATTTTTAGGATGATGCAGTGGTGGGTGGCGGCCGTGGGGGAGGAGTTTTCCTTATCTTTATTTATTTTGGGGCCAAAGTACATCGTGGCCAAACGACAGTTCTACATTATTTTACACCTGGTTTAGCAAAATTAACCACCTGGAGGACCGGGGGTGCCCGGGGGGGGGGGCTTTAGGGGATTACTAGTGGCCGCTCACTTGAAGGTGGAATATGCTTTTTATAATTTAACCAGTAACCAGTGGTTGTGTTTATGTGACCAGGATGGATTTTTAATTAAAAGGTCTTTCTTTCTTTTAGTGTCTGCATTTACATGGTGGTTAGTACCATAATCTGGAAAAACCATCTGTTGTGTATATGCAATTTAATCTTGTAACAGACTTTTTGTGCTAATATGAAGGTGAACGTGTCCACTAGTCCTCTCTGGCAGTAAATTCTAACATCTTTATTAACATCTTAACCCTGATTCTGTCAGAGAGGACTAAAAAAACAGCAGCAGTGAAACAGTTAAAGACAATTAAAGAGACACACAGTGAGGGTGTGATAAGTGCTGATTTTTGAAGTGTTAAAGAGTGTTGTGTAGTAGATTGTGTTGTAACTATGCCCGTTTAATCCTCTGCAGGGTCACAGGGATCTGCTGGAGTCTATCCCAGCTCTCTTCTGGCGAAAGGCAGGGGTTCACCCTGGACAGGTCTCCAGTCCATCGCAGTAAAAGATATTATATAGAAAGTATAGGAGAAAGTATATCAAATCAAATCAAATCAAACTTTATTTATAAAGCACTTTTCATGCCCTCAGGCAACACAAAGTGCTTTACATAATAATAAAAACATTGTAAAAGACAAACAAAATAAAAGCCATCACACACCCCAATATGCTCTAACAATAAAAAAAACACACAAACAAAGCAGTCCTCCAAATACAGTCCCCCCCCATGCACCACAAACATAACACAACCCCTTGTTTCTGTCTCTTATATAAAAATGATACTAATGAACAAAAATAAATAAATAATTAAAAACCAGAAAGCATACACATAGAATATAGTAAGTCTTTCTTCTTTCCTTCTTTCTTTCTTTCTTTCATGTGTGCATCTTTTCTCTTGTGTCATCGTGTTTTACTCCAGTTTTATTCCCTTTTTGCACCTCTGAGGCCACTATTCTCAATATCCAATGCCAATATATCAATCAGTATAAATAAATAAAAAAAACACGCTTAATTACATTAATTATTTTGAAGTGCCACTGAAGTTAACTTCTCCGGTATTCTTCCAAATTTCTCCCGTCGACTGTAAATGTTTTTGCCGGCCGGCGCGACGTCACATCCTGTCATTTTACCGCTAAATCCACGAGACTTTCCAGAAGATTTTAAACACGAATATATCGTCGCCAATAAAGTTATGAGCGGAAACGCGGTCGTGGTGGTTGGTGGCAGGGACTGATGTCCGGACACTGGGGGAAAACTCTAAAGACGTGCCACGTTTAAGGTTGTTGCAAACTGCAGCGACGGTTTCATCAGCAGCTGCGTCAGTGATGGGAGGAGTTAGTGATGGGAGGAGCTAGTGACGTGGGGAGCCGCCTCTGCTCTGTTTGTGCGCTAAACGGTCTCAGAAGATGAAGACTTTGTAGAAGAAGACTTTTTACTGAGCTGGGGCACACATAGGAATTTATTTATATAAATATATTTGGATTTCTGGAGCTGAAGTAAGAATAAACTCTTATTTTTAACTTATTTTTTTTTTGTCAAGAGGACTTGTAAAATCACTGTCTAAACACTGTTTAGATTTTATAATAATCTCCACCTTCTCTGGCAAATTACACAGTTGAATGTATTTGAAAAACACTTTTGTCTTTTTTTTCTAATCAGGCATTATATTTAATTGAATGTCTCTTTTGTACCAAAAGGCTCTAAAGTGACCATGCTGTTGCAAAGACTGAACTCCTGCTCCACAATCCCACTGCTCTTCAAAGAGACAGAGATTCCTGTTGCTCACCACACTTCTGAGACAAGGCAAGGATGACTCCAGTGCCACACTGTCATATCCTTGTTTAACTCAAATCATACATCAAATCATACTCATCCTGCAGCCTGGGTTACAGAAAATTGAAATAAACATCAGCTGGAGATGTTTAAATGAAACTAGAAAATCCTCTTTAAATGCAGTAACTGTGTTGCTTTAATCTAAAACTCGACCATTCTAATGACATGTTAATAAGTGGAGACATTTATAGATACGTGCCTTTTTCTGTCAGTTATGACATAAACCTAAGTCGATGTTCTTATTTCTGAGAATTTCCTGCACCAGTAACGTGCTGCTCGGTGTAAGACACACTTTAAAGATGTCACTACAGGCTTTAGCATTTGTGACGTTGATTTGTTAAATGAACTATTTGACAGTTATTGATTAAAAATAGAGTCAGTTTTTGCTGTCCTCACTTATAAATGGGAAAACAGCAAAATGTTTTCTTGTAAAAATGGGTAAATATATCACTGGTGTGTATATGTAGCTACATAGCTGTAGATAGATATATAAATGCACACTGTACTGGTCCTGTGAGGGAAATTGTTAAACGACATGTGATGAATCCCAAGCATGCACCTGAGTAGCAGGTGTTGAGATTTTACATCTGCAGGGAAGTTCCTAACCCAGTCTAGTAGGTAAGAGATGTCATGGGCTTCCCACTCGTCTCTCTGATTGCCTCCCTCGTGCGCCTCATTGCTCCAGAGAGATGTGCAATGTCAGCAAAGGCTTTTTCTGCTTGAGCTGCTGATGTGGCAGTTTGAAGGCTGTGATTATCTGTTTCCCAGGTTTCAGATGGATATCAGCAACAGTTTCACTTTCTTTGCCTAGTTCATACAGATCATTGAATCAGTACAGCAAAATGGGGAAAAGGGTTAGTCTGTTCGACGAGGTTTTAAGTAAAAGAGTTTCTAATTCCTAACCAAATGAGGGTGAAACATGTAACACTAATGTTAATGGGGTAATGTCAGGTTTTCATGCATATAATAATTTTTTAACTCTAATCGAAAATCAGGTCTTTGAAAGTTGTTATCACGTTCAGATAATATTTTCAATATTCTGGAAGACAGAACAAGACAGATAACGGCAGTGAAAAAGTAACTCAATGCTTAAAAACTACGCATTACAAACCTAAAGTACCAAGTTCTTCAAGTTTTTAAGGGGAATTTACCTAACTTTGTTCGCTCTTTCTCAAATGTCATCAGTCTCCAAAGAGTCATGACATAATTTAAGGGTATAAAGAGATTATTTTAATGTAATATATAAATATTAAGCAGCATTAGGAATGTTCAAGTAATAGTCAGGTGACTGATAGTCAGTAAATCTCACTGCTCTCTACAGCTCCTCAAAGTAGGGTCCATGGCAGCTCCTTTGCACATCGCGGTGAGCTGCGTCGGGCCAAGAGGATTGTGGTTAAGCTTGGCAGTGCTGTGGTCACCCGTGGAGATGAGTGTGGTTTGGCTCTGGGAAGGCTGGCTTCTATTGTGGAGCAGGTGAGACTCAAGTTTAGTGAAATAACTTTTTTAACCCTTGAAAAAAATCATAATGTGGAATTGAATCAGACCTCCGTGACTCTAAGCAGGCAGAAGCAGGTATAGATCATTAATGGATGGGTGGATATCCATATTCAGGTTTTTCCTTGAGAAGCTGTCTTTGTTCAACTTGACAGTAAATGTCAGTTTGGCGTACTTGCACATACATCATACAGCAAGAATAAAATACGTAGGCTTTAATATTTGGTTGAACTGTCTTTTAAAGCAAAATCTTCTGTGATACTGAACAACAAAAAGGTAGGCCTGTCTCTAATTTTTAGTCCTCCAGTACCTATTGGTTGGTTTGTTGTCCAGGTGGCTGTGCTGCAGAGTCAAGGCAAAGAGATGATGATTGTCACCAGTGGAGCTGTGGCCTTTGGCAAGCAGAGATTAAGACACGAGATCCTGCTGTCACAAAGCGTCCGACAGGCACTGCATTCTGGACACAGCCAGCTCAAGGACATGGTAAGAAGAAGTGGAGGTACATGTCGGGGGCTTGAAGTAATGCTGAGTTCAATTTCAGTATTCCAAATATGTCAAATAAATCTGAAAAATGATACAAGCAAAGTTCTTTGGCACCTTGTTGCCACAGTAAAACACATTAAAAATACAACAAACATGAGACGCTTTTTCGTCAATGTAAATTCGGTAAATAGACACGCTATCCCGCTGGCCACAGATGCATTTCTACTTTCCCAGCTTCTATTTACTAGTGGAAGAATGTTTCCCTGTTTCATTCACTTGAGTTCATCCCAAATATGAGAATATTTTAAATTTTACATTTGTTTACACCCCCTACCTGCTCAATATATCTTCTTATTCATGAGGACTGTTATTCACTAGAACTTCTGTTTCTATAATCACCCATCTAGAAACCAAACATTTAAACCACACCATGTCACTTAAATAGATATAAAACAAGTTACTGAATACTTTTAATCTTTTAACACCTGTTCAGATGGTCCATTCATCTACTGAAATAAAACACCACTATCTGTTTGTAGACTTGTTGGCTTCAGTTTAGTTGGTTTGAGCGCTCCAACTCTTTACCGCTACATTTTGCCATCTTTGCATAGCTAATTGCTGTTTTTGCTGTTTATTTTCTGAAATGAATATAGCATAATTGCTAATGTACTGTGTGTGTGAGGCTGTACGGTTGTTTTTATGAAACACCTCAACTGAAAATGCAGTGCAGCTCACTACAGTTTTGTGTACCAGACAAGAGCATCATGATCAGGCAGGTCAGGCCTTCTCGGTTTTATTATAAGCCACTTTTCTCTGTTTCATTTAGTCTTTCTAGTGTTTTAAGTTAGTACGTGGATACTTTTTGCAACCACATTTAAGGATCAACCGATACGAGTTTTCTGTGGCCCGATGCTGATATTTTCATAATCAGGGGAGGTGATGGCTGATTTAGGATGTCATGTTTTTTGGTTGATTTTTTTTCTTCTCTCCACATGATAAGATATCAAAGTTTAGAAATTACAAGCCATACATAAAATTTGCTTGACGTAACTAAAAATCTATAAAAAAAAAAAAAACAACAAAACAAAAACAGAGTTCAATAGAAAAATAATGCCATAAACCTAAAAATACATAGATAAAACGTAGTTTAAAAAATGGAGCGAACTGATTAATGATTGACCTCTGCTCACACTCTACTGGTCACCACTGCTGGGTGGATTGGTTTGATTAAAGCCTGACGCTGATGTCCTTGAAAGGTGGCAGATAAAGTACGTGCTGTTTGTGTTGCAGTCTCTGCCGGTGCTGGAGGCCCGAGCCTGTGCCGCAGCAGGACAGAGTGGTCTCATGGCCCTGTACGAGGCCATGTTCACTCAGTACAGCACCTGCACCGCACAGGTACTTGCGCAATACGCAGCACAGTGATCACTTTGTACGTTTTTGGTTTTACGTTCTATCCCTTCTCTCACTCACAGCTCTCACTAAATTCTCAGCTTACTTCTGTGCTGCCAGGTCCTGGTGACAAATCTGGATTTCTATGACGACGAGAAGAGGCAGAACCTGCACAGTACACTGCAGGAGCTGCTGCGCATGAACATCGTGCCCATCATCAACACCAACGACGCTGTCGTGCCTCCCCCAGAGCCCAACAGTGACCTGCAGGGGGTAAATGTGGGTACAGACAGTATGGGGGTGGTGCAGGTGGGGATGATGCTGGCAAATGGCAGCAGGTGTGCTAAGAGGGTTGGCAGAGGCCGTTTTCAGAGGAAACACATTACGACGTATTTACAACCTGAATTCTGGAAAAGTTGGGACATTTTTTGAAATTTGAATAAAATGAAAACTAAAAGACTTTCAAATCACATGAGCCAATATTTTATTCACAACAGAACATAGATAACATAGCAAATGTTTCAAACTGAGAAATGTGACATTTTTATGCACAAAATAAGTTCATTTTAAATTCGATATCTGCTACAGGTTCAAGTTCACCATGGTGGAGCATCTTCTCTTTTCAAAACAGTTTGAAGACGTCTGGGAATCGAGGTTATGAGTTTCTGGAGTTTGTATGTTGGAGTTTGGTTCCATTCTTGTCTGATGTAGGTTTCCAGATGTTCAATCAACCAATCAATCAAAACTTTATTTATATACCACTTTTCAGACATAATAGAATGCAGCACAAAGTACTTAATAAATCAAAATTAAACATAAAACAAGAATACAACAAATAAGAAACCCATCCCTCACACACAGAGCACACTCGCACACTCACACCAACACACATTCATCTCAGATTTGTACCCACACACACAAACCCACACACACTACTATAGCTGATGCTGGACTAGAGACATGGCTTGGCCCTGAGGCATAGCTGCTGAAGAGTTCCTGGTCTTCTTTGATATATTTTTCATTTAATGATGCTGCAGGCAGTCCAATTCAGCACCTGGACTCTTCTCTGATGAAGCCATGCTGTTGTAATAGTTACAGTATCTGGTTTTACATTGTCCTGCTGAAATGCACAGGGTCATCCGTGGTTATCAAAACAAGAATGTCAAATTTGGACTCATCTGACCATAAAACACTTCACTTTGAAACAGTCCATTTTAAATGAATCTTGGTCCACAGGACATGTTGATGCTTCTGGACCATGTTGAAATACGGCTTCCTTTTCACATGATAGCAGCTGTAGTTGGCGTCTGCAGATGGTTCGGTGGGTTGTGTTTACAGACAGTAGTTTCTGGAAGTTTTCCTGGGCCCATTTAGTAACGTCATTGACACAGTCTTTCTGATGAGTGATGCAGTGTCGTCTGAGGTCCACGGGTCCCTCACACACAGCGATGTCTCCAGTTTCTCTGAATCTCTTGATGGTGTTAAACACTGTAGATGATGAGCTTTGCAAAGCCTTTGCAATTTGACACTGAGAACATTGTTTTTAAAGTATTCCATGATCTTTTTATGCACTTTTTCACAGATTGGAGAGCCTCTGCCCATCTTTACTTCTGAGAGACTCTCTAAGAGACCCCTTTTATCACTGATTATGTTACACACCTGTTATCAGTTAACTTCATTAGTTGCTAGATGATCTCCCAGCTGAATCTTTTTAAATATTTCCTGCTTTCTCAGCCATTTATTGCCCCCGTGCCAACTTTTTTGAGACCTGTAGCAGGCATGATATCTGAAATAAGCTCATTAGTGGTTAAAAGTGTGAAATTTCCTAGTTTAAACATTTGTTGTTGTCTATGTTCCGTTGGGAATAAAATATTGGCTCAATGTGATTTGAGAAGTCTTTTGGTTTTAAATTTATTCAAATGTAAAAAAATGTCCCAGGTTTTCCAGACTTGGGGCTGCAGACTACTCATTAACTATCATATCTCCTATCACCTACACACATGCAGAATCGTATTTGCCAACCTACTTCACCTTTTCAGGTCTCCTCTTAACCGTTAGAGCCTGTACATGCAAGGAGGGGATGGATGGAAATGGATGAATTAACTGGGCTGAAGGTGCAGTCTGAAGGGACCTGGGTCAACTTCTGTTGCTGGATGCCTACGTTACAGTTTCTCCTTCAAAGATAACTGACAAATCATTTTCAGATGTTTCAGCATCCTGTTGGTCACTGTTTTGTTTTTTTGTTTGTGCAGGTTTTTGTTTTAGTCAGCTACCAGCTAGCAGGTGTTATTACAATAAATGTAGTACCATATTTAGCATGACAGTGCCTTTGTGGAAATGGAAACAACAATATTATAAATAGTTTTAAGGGTTTTGAAAATAATTTTGTGGTGAGTCAAGATGTGCTCCTCCTAATTATTAAAAACAAAATTAATGGATTGAATTTGACTGACTTTGTGCATTAAGACTTTCTCTACTGTAACAACAGTACCTGTGATGAGTTTTCATTTTGGGTTTCACGTTTTTCTCCTGTACAGTTTGACAATATCTACTTAGACAGCTATTTGTTATGAGCTTCATTCGGACTATGATGTAAATGTTAGACAAAATGATGGCAAATGACTTACAACAGAAATATTGTGGTTCTGTAGGTGATCAGCATTAAGGACAATGACAGTCTGGCAGCACGACTGGCTGTAGAGATGAATGCTGACCTGCTCATCGCACTATCTGATGTGGAAGGTATAAGTGTCATCACAACAATGGCATGGTTAGCTGATATGTAACAACACCGTCTGTCTTCACTCTGGGGTGGGATGGGGGATATCACAGTCTTAGGGCCGGTGGGTCAACAAACAAATACCTGGTTTTAAATTGATACTGATGGGACTGCACGCAAGATGTACAAATGCTCATACATTTAATGGTTGGCTCGGCATGAGCTGAGCACATTTAAAGATCCAGCATGTAATGTGTATTGGGAAATGGGCCTCGTGTCATATGATATTGCATTCACGTGGTCAGGGGATCGTCAATTGGTTTCTATCTGCAGTTTTGCCACTACATATCACTAAATCTTACCATCACACTTTAAAAGTTGTTATTTATGCAAGTGACTTTGTTTGTGAAAACATTTTTATTTCCTATGAGCAAATTACTTCTACATGAACTGTTCATTTTCTAGGACTCTACAACAGCCCCCCCGGAACAGATGATGCCAAACTCATTGACATCTTCTACCCTGGAGACCAGCAGTCCATCACCTATGGCACAAAGTCCAGAGTTGGGATCGGAGGCATGGAGGCCAAGGTATCTCAATATGCATTAATAGAGTTTCATTAGCCGGACAACATACGCAACCTCTATGTTTCATCTTCACAATTTTCCTATGTTTAGGACTGGTAATCCTGTTTCAAAAACCTTTAAATGAGAACTACATGTTGCCAAAAACTAGAGATGCAGATGTCATAGTTCTGCTGGTGAAATTCCTGTGGATGTGTATGGATAAGGAAAATAATTTAGGAATCATTTTACCTCACACTTAAGAGGATAATGTAAGAGGTCAGACAGGAAGTGACATACATGTTAGTGATTCTGACACAGTGAGATCTGTCTAATGAAAGCAGAATTTGGACAGTTTGTGCTTATAGATCCTCATATAAGAGGAAGATCAATGTATTCAATGAGATGCTTTTTACTATAAAAAACTGAAATCTAGTTTCTGACAAAACACAAAGTTGTCCCATGTCTCATTCATTATGTGGGTAACTCACTATAAGGTTTCCGTCTCTATAGTAAAGCCTGATTTTTTTTTTTTTTTTTTTTTAAATAGATCTTTTTGCAAAGTGGAGTTTCAGCCTTTGTTGTCTGCAGGTCAAAGCTGCCCTTTGGGCCTTGCAAGGAGGCACCTCAGTGGTCATAGCGAATGGCACCAACCCCAAAGTAACAGGCCATGTCATCACTGACATTGTGGAGGGCAAGAAGGTGGGAACCTTCTTTTCTGAGATCAAACCTGCTGGTAAGGTTACCCAAGATCCAGTTTTGTTTTTTCTCCCTGCAGTACTGCAGACATGCTGGAGCTGTAGCTGTTGTTGGTTTAGTCTGACCCTGACTCTGTTCCAGGACCGTCTGTGGAGGAGCAAACAGAAATGGCACGCAACTCTGGAAGAAGCCTGGCATCTCTTGCAGCCTGAGCAGGTGACTCATGGTTTTAAAAAATAATGTATTATCCTATTAGTTTCAAGGCTAGCAGTTAAAACATGTTTGTGTAAGGTATTTATATTCGTTAACTTTAATGTAAGTACCATTGCAGCCTTCTCTGTTACATAGAAAGACATACCACATGCTGAGCCTGTCTGTTTTTGGTTGGCTGTTTTGTCAGAGGAGTGAGATTATTTGCCATCTAGCAGACCTGTTGACTGAAAGAAAGGAAGAAATTCTGGCTGCAAACAAGATGGACATGGAGATGGCTATCAGTGAAGGTAAAATGAACTCATATTCTCCAGGTTTAGAGAGAATTAATCAGTGTAGAACCTCACAACTAAGGCAAACGTTTGCAACAAAGTTTTTTTTTTCTTTTTGTTTTTAGAGCCCGTCAGATATTATGAATGTTTTGAAGTTATTTAGACATGTTTTTAAGACCAATGTTAATAATGTACGAGTAAACCCAAAACAAATTTGTTCCTTACATGACCTGAAACAGTGCTTTTAGAAAAACAGTGTTGTGAAAATGAATCAGTATCTTGCCACAAGAGGGCGACCATCACTTTCTACATGATAGGGATGCTTTCTTAAGAGTTTAATCTTACTTCACCTCCATAGGTCGGTTGTCTCCGGCGATGCTGAAGCGTCTGAGCCTATCACCTGCCAAAATGAACAGCTTGGCCATAGGCCTGCGCCAGATAGCTGCAGCAGCCCAGGACAGCGTGGGCCGTGTGCTGCGCAGGACCAGGGTGGCTAACAATCTGGAGCTGGAGCAGATAACAGTTCCAATCGGGGTTCTTTTGGTCATCTTTGAGGCTCGACCTGATTGTCTTCCACAGGTATTGTCATGAACAACAGCACATAACTCATAAGACAGAAAGGTACTTGAACACATATGAAAGCAGTTTTGACAATAATATGCAGAAGAAGCTTAGGTCACTTTGCCATAGGTACAGACATTAAAAAACAAAAAGTTCTTTGCCACAGGTAGCTATTTTTCTAACTAAAATTGGGTTTGGCAAGACATCATAATACCGAACTAAAAAAATAATCACCTTATGGGCATCTGGAGCTTTTACATGTGGCTGATCTTAAGACCACTTCAGTGCACATGTTTCAGGCAAGAATGAATTGAGCATACAATTACTGAGGAAAACCAGGACATAGAAGAGAATTATTAACAGAAAATTGACCTTTGTGTTAATGATATACAATGTCTTTTAGAGCAAAGATTGATTGGACTGTATTTTTGCAGAAACAGCCTTTCCACAGAGACCTGCCAGTTTAAACACTGGCAGGTCTCTGTCACACCTATTGTGCCCTTTTTTTTTTAAGTAGACACAATTTCCAGATGGTGTAATAAAATACCTTAGATATGCTTTTGTGAGTATAAAACAGGGATACAATAAGAAAAATAAAAATAAAAATAAAAAGCACCCCTTCACAGCTCTGTTCATAGTACCTGATTCTTGGGGGTGGAGTCTGAAACTCCAGTCTGCCCCCCCCCCTGCAGGGTGCACCTTTTTTGAAATTGGTCTTACAGCTTTGTGCTACCCACTTCTGAGGCACAGCAAATGAGAGGCTTGAGACAGGGTTGTTATGTCTTTTTATTTGACAGACACCCAAATATATACACTCAAACATATATTTCATGATATGTTCCCTGTAATTATATTCTCGTAGTTGTGCCACAGAAGTCATCTTTATGTCTCCATCTAGGTGTCAGCCCTGGCCATAGCCAGTGGCAATGCTCTTCTGCTGAAGGGCGGCAAAGAGGCTGTCAATACCAACCGCGTCCTTCACCAGCTCACTCAGGAATCCCTCTCTATCCATGGAGTCAGAGAGGCTGTCCAGATGGTAAAAGAGGTTCCTACAAGCTTTCTGTAATCCTTATTGTGCCAGTATTTCTTAGTAAAACTAATGTATTTGTTTCCTCTGTTCTTGAGGTGGGTACCCGTGAGGAGGTGGAGGACCTGTGTCGACTGGATAAGATGATTGACCTGATTATCCCCCGAGGTTCGTCCCAGCTGGTGCGGGACATTCAGCGGGCAGCCAAAGGCATCCCAGTCCTTGGTCACAGTGAGGGAATCTGCCACGTCTATGTCGATGCCGATGCAGGTGTTGACAAAGTCATAAAAATTGGTAAATACAGTAAAAACCAACTCACTATTTCAAAGTCCAAGTGTATATTTCCTCTATATTAGTAAACTAACGGTGCCCATTTATACTTATTGGTATTCATAGTCCAGTTCTACCACATGTGTTATATTGCAGCCAGCTGCAAAATATTTGCACTTTAATGATCCTTTCCACGTCTAGTAAGAGACTCCAAGTGTGACTACCCAGCTGCATGTAATGCCATGGAAACTCTGCTGATTCACCGGGACCTTCTCAGGACCCCAGTGTTTGACCAGATAATTGATATGCTACGCACTCAACGGGTAAAAAAGACAAATGCACACACATTTCTCTACATCCATGTTATTACAGTCAAACCATAGTCTGTATAAGACAGACATTGCTCATGAGCCACTCACTTCAGACATCTGTTTGCATCTGCTAGTGACCCTGATTTGCTCTTTGAGCAAGCTTCTACAAGCTGTTTGAGGAACTGCATCGTTTGGCTCTTCTACTTTCATACTTTCATTTTTCAGAATGGGAAGCTGCAACTTTAATCAAATCAGGCTATTTGATTAGAATTGCCTTTTAGCTAAAAATGTAATAAAGTTTTCTAGTTTGTTTGTTTGTTTGTTTTGTATGGCATCACTAGGTGAAGATTCACGCAGGCCCAAGGTTTGCTTCATATCTGACGTTCAGCCCTTCGGAGGCCAGGTCCCTGCGGATAGAGTACGGTGACCTGGAGTGTTGCATGGAGGTGGTGGACAGCATGCAGGAGGCTGTGGAGCACATACACAAGTATGGCAGCTCCCACACAGATGTCATCATCACAGAAAATGGTAGGTAGTACGTTGCTCCTGGTACTTTGTAGTTAAGTCTAAGTACATAAGTCGTACTGTCCCAAAACTTTAGACATTTATTTAAGTTCAGTGTGATTATACCTGTCAGTCTTTCTTCAACGGTCTTCATGTACTGTAAGCGTGGCACATTTAAAATGCAGAACAGATGATTATCATTTTAACAGACTTCTCTCCATCAAATCTTTTAATCATGTTGAACACGATTTCTCTTTTTGAAGTATGAGCCATGACTTACTATCTTCCTAACTCTTTTTAGCATTAAGAAACTTAAAATACACAATGGATGTTCAGCATCAGTAGACTATCCTTCGTCCCTGTGTTAATAATGCACACATTACCATTTTTATGACATACTCAAAACATTTTTTTTTTTTTTTATGGATATGTTGATGAGGAGTTGGTAGCTTCTAAGAAACCTAAGAGAATGTTAATGTTTCCTTTGTAAGAGAAAAGAAATGTCATACGTGATGAAACATGGAGGCTATAGTTCATAATCTCTGTAGGAGTCTAAAGTACACATATTTCACACTTTGCTTTGAGGAATCTAAATGAAAATAAAAAGTAAAGATTTCTGTATTTCTGCATGGAGGATCATTTCACCAGCGGTGGAGGATGTATTACTGCCATCTGCTGACCGCAGGCAGTACTTCAGTGCATTAAACTAGATTCAGTTTATAGCAATGCCGTCAGGGTAGAAGAAGACAGAGGTGGATATCAAGATGGATGGATGCATAGATGATGAGACCTAGAGACATTTTGGGATGCAGTGTGGGGATTGGTGTCTATCTAAGGATGCTTCAACACACTTCCCAGTTGAAGGACAACCTACTCCCACTGAGACTTCAGCACTCCCATGTACATTCCAGATAATAAATATTGTATATGTACAGTTGATACTTGCAGCTAACATGGAGACAGAGAGACAAGTATATTTTGAACCATATGGCAACCGATAAAAATTTCTTCTGATGATCGCTGAACCTGAAGAGATATGGTTTATATTATTCACTAAAATGTGTTTTCTGGGGGACAGTTCTAATATTTAAGAGGTTGTAGAACTTGACTTGTGGAAATATTACATCTGCTGATGTATTTCTCTCTCCAGTCGCAGCTACAAACATCCAGTTATCCAATGCATCTCTGAATTATTATTTGTTCAGTTTCTATGGTAATTTGTCCAGTTTTATGTCTAAAAAAGGTGTTTGATAGTAGCGAAGAGAAGAGCAAGGGTGTGAGCAAATATTACCAATAAAAGTTCTTTCTCTTCCAGAGGAGACCGCTGAACACTTCCTGCAGCAGGTGGACAGCGCCTGTGTTTTCTGGAATGCCAGTTCACGTTTTGCTGATGGGTACCGGTTCGGTCTGGGTTAGTATCTTCTGTATTTACTGGCTCTTTCCCTGTTCAACTGCATACGCTCTCTCCCCAACATGATAGTCTGCTGACCGTAATCATGAGTTTTCTTTCTGTCTGTCTCTAGGAGCAGAGGTGGGTATTAGCACGGCTCGTATCCATGCCCGGGGTCCTGTAGGCCTCGAAGGACTTCTCACCACCAAGTGGGTCCTGAGAGGCGATGGGCACACAGCCACTGACTTTTCGGAGCATGGCACCATGAAGTACCTCCATGAAAACCTGCCTCTGGGACGGACTGTAGCTGGACAGAGGGACAGCAGCTAGGCCACAAACGTTGATTACATTCACTTGGCCTTATTTTTTTTCTCAAAACTGAATGTGTCAGCATCCTGAACCTTCCCCCTGGTCCTAAAGAAGATGATGGCTGTTGTTATGCTGTAAGCCTCTGAAGCATGCAGCACCACAGTAGTCTGCTGTATCAACTCGATGACACTCCTGTTCATATCATTTTGATGTTCAATGGACTATGAACAGAGTTTACAGATATTTTAAATTCTACCTCACTTATGAGACTGTTATGAGTTGGGTGAATCCCCCTCGTACATTTCTGTAGGAGGCATTATGTGGCAATCACTACAAATAATGTTATAACAAGGGAAACTCTGACCAAGATAAAAGGGAGTGCTTGAAACTTTTTATTCAATAATGGAATCCCAGGATATACTTTTAAAATCGAGTTCTTAAATTCATGTTAAAAAAAAGCAAGTACTTGTTCTCCAGTTTTATTGTGTAAATCTGCTGAAACTTTAATGTATCTGGTTTGGTGAGTTCATGAGTTAGTCTCTCCAGCTGATTAAAACACTATACTCTGATGAGGTGGATGCTATTATATGGATGGCTTTTTTATTTGCAGGATGTATTTTCATTTTCTATTCAACTGTCTCAAAATGCAAAACGTCAGTATTATGACTGAAGGCCGTCTTGCTTCATGTAACATTGTTTGGTCTCAGTCAACCACAATCCTCTGGATCTCGTTCCCACTCAGGAAAAGATAACAATTTGGAAAGTAAAGGGCCACTGTTTCTCATTTTAATTAATGTGTTATAACTTGTTAGTGTTTTATAGAGAGTTAACAGTCTAATTAGACTTTAAATTGGTTATAAATCCTTCATAAGGTTATTCTTATTGTAAAATGGTACGCATTCTTTTAATTTTACTTTACATGTCTCTGACTTTATGATATTTCAATAACTTGGTACGATCAGATACTGGACTATTTCAGTTATGGATTGATATCAGTTTTTAAACTCTTCAGTAAAATACTAATTAGAGTACAGGACTAAAGTAGTGAGGGACAAAATAGTAGGACAAAATACATACAAATGAAAACTTAATTTGTTGTATAGAAATGCAAGTTAGAGATGCAACAACTTTCACGCATCCATTGTTTTTCGCTTTTTTCTTTATTTATTTGATTGTTGTTGCAAGTTGTGCTCATTCTTGCTTCCCTCTTTATTCCTCGCGGTGCCCAAAGCCTCTGTCAGAGCAGGAATAGTAATTGACAGGCTGCCTCCTTCAAGCTTGAGGGGAGAATGAGACTGCTTTTAAATGAAGCTCTGTAACATTCCAGCCTCTGAGCTACTTTGTGATGTCTTGCAATGCGCACTTAAGGATTGGTTTGGGTTATTTAATTGCAGTAATGTAGAATAAAAAGAAAAAGCTGAAAAAGAATATTTGGTATTTTTCTTACTTTCTTTGATTTTATTCGTCTTCTTTTTCTTTCTTTAATGTGTTGAAATGTTGAAGATTTTTACATATATGTTCGTCTCTGTCCTGGCTACAGTCTTTCTACTTTCACAAAGAACACAAATTAATGTGAGGGAGGGGGAAGAGAAGTCATACTGATTTGAAAAACAGATGTCTAAAAGGGGGCTTTTTAAAGTTGCCCATAGGGAAATTTGCATTGCTGGAAGTGGGGCAAGGAAGATGGAAGACAATACTATAGAGGTTTAATTATCCAGCCATCAGAAATAAAAAGAGAGAAGAGGAGAACTGAGACTAATAATGGAATCACAGACTTGTGTTCTGGGTTTCTGTTTCTTTCTTCTGTCTTTCTTTCTTTTCTATCATCTAAAGAATTCATTCTCCAAAACGCACTACTTACCCTTCAATCAGCTTCCCATCACAAGTCCAAAGGGCTCAGAGATGAAGAAGAAGACAAAACTCGGATCTCACTCTTTTGTCCTTTGTATGTGTGATGCGATTGAATTTATAATCTAAATGACTTGAGGTAGAGAAGGAACAATCCAGGGACATTGAGTACTGACTCTTTGGTGCATAGTTTTTCATAGAATTGCATTAATCTTAGGGATCAGTTGTTTTCTACAGTTACAGCTGTTAGGCGTAGGAGTTCACACCTGCCGATTTACGCTTAACAGGACACTGAATTGTTTCGGTTTAAACATTTGCAGGTCTAATGACTGAAGGTACTATTTTAAACAAATTTTGCACTGAAATTGTTTTATCAATTAGCCCTGGCTCTTAAATTTAACAAAACATGTCATAGTGCTAGAAGTTGTGTTGCTTGCATTTTATGTAAATTTACATTTTTACTTATTTTTATTGCTATTTATTACTGTTTTTAGCTCTTTGATGCACTCAGCACTTTGGGGTTGTAGTACAGTCGTATATATCATACAGAGAGCGAAATGTGCAATGAAGGTGTGTTCTTATGTTATCTTATTCTGTCTGTTTGAATAACAATCTTCTGTTTATGTTTTTCAAGTTGAAAGTCAATGGAAATTAAGAATGCAAGGTTAAATATCTAAGACAATCTAGGAAGTTTATATCTACATTTATTGATTTATTTATGACATGGCCACCAGGAGCCACCATAGTGGTTTGGTTTGCTAGTTAGCAGTATCGCCTTAAAGATAGATGGCATGTCTGTGTGCTTGTATGGGTTGTATGGGTTGTATGGGTTTTCTCCGGGTACGCCGGCTTCTCTCTACAGCCCAGAACCATGCATGTTACGTTCACTGGTGGTTCTAAATTGTCTGGCTGGACTGGTCACATGTCCAGGGTGTATCCAGTCTCCCTCTGTTGACAAACTAGATAGCATTTCATACCAACTTTACAGCTTTTGGTAATAGTTTAAGTGAAAAATTTTGTAAAAATGAAAAGATTTATGGTTCAAACTCATATGTATGTTTTCTGGATGCTTGAATTTATTGTTATTCTTTTTTTGTGGCTTTGATCAAGTCTGAAATACTTTCTCTATGAACTGAGTTAATATCTGAAGGCAGCGTCTCTTTTAACCTTAAAGGAGTTTCCAGTTCCATCTCAGACCATCCTCTCATCTCTTATCGGTCAGTGCCGCAGCTGATTCACTCCCGTGTCACACCCTGCTGATGCTGTGCTGTCTACTGGGCATTGATGTCCATAGATGTCCATAGATATATATGTGTATAAAAAGATGATGATGGCAAATCACGGGACTCTTACAGCAAAACTGACAATCCTTTAATTGGACATTACTCAAGGCCAAAACCCATATTTCTTGTTTTGCTTGATCTTAAGACTCTCAAATGTTCTCCCTGCTGGGCTTCAATTTTTTTAAAATCAATAATTAATGGTTAAAGTTATTTATTCATGTATATCTTCCCCAATTACGCAGTGTCTAATTAACAGTTTCAATAATTGATATTTATTTCTGAAAGGGTTCAGTATCTTGGGCCAATAAAAAATGCATGAGCAGGGATGTGGACTGGGTTTTGTTTTGTGTTCTGAGAGAGCTTGATGCTTGGGGCTAATACCAGGCAACTCTGACTCTGGCTCTTTGAGTTGGCACTGGCCTTATGATGTGGATCTAATATGGGCATCTTTCATGGACCCAAAGCGCTTAGTCTGTACCATGTGATCTCATAAAGACTCCAACATGCCCATCCTCAGATACTTTTTTCAGCCTTTAATAGCAAACTTCAAAGAATAAGCTTCTGTTTTCCTTGATAATTTCTCTTTGTGTATGTCAAATACCAATATCAGGACAAACTGTGCAAATCTTTACTTTTGCAAGAACCTCGTTGAGTTCCACTATTTGCCTCGGTCTGTGTCCTGATGAAGCCAAAGTTCAATTAACCATATTAAAGAGGAAGATGTTTGTGACAAGCCAAACCCTCCCAATCTTTTAATAGTGACAACTGCAGTATTCAATAGAGAATCAACAAAAGCTCAAACAACCGTTGACTTTCATCAAGTTTTCGTTTATTGTAATTCCCGTAGCACAGAAGGTTTGGGGACCGGTGAGGAAAACCACTTTGCTATGGAGGGACCAAAGCAAGGGATGATTACTATGCACTTTGAGGATTGCTTGAGCACTGATTTGGATAACAAATTTACCCATCAATGCCAAGCAACCCATCAAATCCAGAGCCCAACATCAGACTCACCAAAACCCTTCATCATTAAAGCGTATCATTAAAGATATCAGGTTTTGACACCACAGTGTTGAGACCACACTGAAACAATGCTGACATTGAGGAAACAAGAGGGTTTGCGATCTAAACCCTGGGGCTCAGTAGGGCTAAAAAACAGCCGTGAATCAGTTGCTCTCAGTGACGCGTCTCAGCGAGCCGATGGTAGGGGTGGTGCTTCCCCACTCACTGTGCCTCCTGTACTCTCCAGGACGCAAGAAGTACTGGCGCCCCCTGTAATTGGGGTGTTCGTGCAGCATCCAGTAGCCTTCCATGACATTGACAGAAGAGATGTCGCGAGTGTGGAAACGCTCGTGCAGATTTGGGCAATCTTCTATCAGCTCAAGATTCTGGCCGCCAAAATCAGAGCCGCTCAAAAATCTTCATCCTGTAGTTCCCATTGTACTATGGAAGTAATTAGAGAATTAGAGGTCAATGTTTCATCCTGTAAAATAACCAATCAGAATATCTGTCTTGATATCATAGACTTATCCTAATCTGGTACTTTAGCAAAAACAAAAAATTTCACCAAACAGTAAAGGATGTGATTTGCAACTCACAGGTGGCACCATGCGGCAGGAGCGGATGCAGTCATTGAAGCCTGCCCAGCGCTGGTAGTCAGGATACTCTCCCTTGGGCAGCATGTACTGGTAACCGCCATAATTGGCCTTTTCATAGGCCACCCAACAACCGCTCTCAACTTTTATTGAGTTGCAGCGGCTGAAGTAGCTTTGCATCTCAGGGCAGTCACTACTGCACTCATGGTGACGACCCTGAAAGTTCCTGTCTTCATAGAAGATAATCTGCGTGTGACAGATGATAGAACATCTCAGGATCACCACAGAGCTACTTCAAGACTCAAGGAGTTATCTGTCATGCTGATCATGCGCTTAAACAGTAGCAATATAAAGTCTGAGCATTCATACTTTTCTGTTTTTAATTCTCTGCCAGGTTTGAAAGTTAGTTTTGTCTACAAAAGTTTGTAAATAGTTGTAAGTAAAGAAGTTAGGAATACAATTAACTAAAGTAAATATATATATATATATATATATATATATATATATATATATATATATATATATATATATATATGGAAAAGAAAAGAAAAAAAATCAAATATTGTGCCAGACGAAAAGCTGAATGTAATAGAATAAATAAATAAATTTTTAAAAAAAAGTCTGAAATGTTTTCTCTTTAAAGTTCCATTTATTTCACAAAAAATTATCTTTAGAATTGAGTCAAAAAAATTGTAAAATATACAATACTAAACAAAAAAACGAAAGACAAAATCAGAAGTATTTGTTTTTAACTATGCAATATTTTATTTGGCATTCTGTTTAATTAGTTTCAAACTTTCCTTGGAAAATTCTTCTATTTTACTGTAGCCATTTACTGTCTAATAGCTTTAGCACTGTGAAAACCCTGTCATGTTACCAAAAACTGCAGTTTTAAAACACTTTACACAGAAATCACTACACCGTTCATTGCATATAACCTATATATACATATTTTTTTTATATATAGATTTAAATCTGATGCTTACCTTGCCCATAGTAACTGTTAAGTTCAGACCAGACCAGATGCTGGGCTGTGCCAGACCTCTTTATAGAGCCTGCTGGGATCAGGGCTTTGTAAACATGAAACAAAGCTTTGTCATGTCAGCACAGTAAGCTCTATAGACTGCACAACACTGCTGGACTGGTGAACAGCAGCCGCCGCTTTGTCTCTGTCAAAGCTCTGTCTATCTGTGGAAAACACCATACAATGGCATTTTCTTCAATAAGAGTTGCAACACCTGCCTTTATTGGCATTAGTGCCAGAACCCGACAGTGCGGCAAAGAAAAAGAGGTTTTTCTATAGGTGTTTGGTAGCAACATGGCTCATTAAGTAGCAGCAGGTTATCATGGGTTGAACATAACCAATGTGCTGCCTTGCCAAAAAATGTACTGATATCAAACACTTGTGTTTTTACATTGAATGCATTTGTTCAAGTAAGCTCATCCAACCCAGTGTTATTTTAAAATTAGATGTTTAATGTTCATTCGCATCACACATGGGTGGGGTTTACATGAGAGTCCTCATCCGTCTAAAAGAGCCCACCATGGGGTTGTGGCAGCTCCAGTCCCCGCAGGCCCTGTACTGCCCAGGGCGCAGGAAATACTGCCGTCCCCTGTAGTTAGGGTGCTCGTAGAAGATCCAGAATCCCTCCATGATGTTACAGGAGTAAATGTCATGGTAGCGGAAGCGCTCATACACGTTGGGGCAGTCATCTGAGAACTCCATTCCGTGTCCCATCATGTCCGGCCTGTTATAAATCATCATCCTGTAGGATCCTCTGTACTGTATGTGGGAGGAATCAGGACATGATTACTATGCTGTTGGTAGGTGTGAGCCCTGGAGAAAATGTTTTAAATTCAAGCCACCACTTGCACTGCTTGGTTACCTTAAGTAACTACAAATGAGAATGAGCAAGAACCCTTTTGTAGGATGACAGAATTAGATTTTTTTTTTTCCTCTATAGACTGCCAGAAGCATTTACAGTGACTAACAGACTTAGAGTGAAGGCTCCAAGTCTTATGGGGGAGCATCATGTTCTTTTAACAGACTGACTGGGTATCCTTACGGGCCTTTCAGCAGAGACTTTTATGCCATGACCTATGTGAGAATCTGTCAATGACTTAAAAAACCTAATGATTGATATCTATTTATAAAGCAGTTTTTGATGTGCAAGGTGACTGCAGGTTGGGACTGGGGGGTTGTGGGGGTGATATCAGTCCTATCTGTCTCTTTGATTGACTTACAGGAGGGTACATCTGGCAGGAGCGGATGCAGTTGTTGAAACCCATCCAGCTGTGGTAGTCTGGGTAATCGCCAGGACCGAGGATGTACTGGTAACCCATGTAGTTGGGCTTCTCATAGGCAACCCAGTGACCACCGCTGACACGGATGGAGTTGCAGTAGTTAAAGTGCCTGAAAGTGTCCATACAGTCACTGCTGCACTCCCAGTGGCGGCCCTGGAACTTGCGGCCCTCGTAGAAGACAATCTTCAAAAAGAGAGATACGGATGTGTCACTAACATTTGCATTAAATGTACGGTCATAAACAGACTGCAGGGGACACTGCTGTCCCTTGAACAAGCAGCACTTTTCATGACCTCCTCAAATTTATAAATCTGTCCAGTGCTGCTGCGTTGAATTATTCTATAAATTACTGACAGGAGGAAATCAAAGCATTTAAAGCTATCATTTCAGCTGATTTTCTTTCAACAAAAATTATTTATACACATCCAGTCTTCTTAAATCTAGCTTATAAGTTCCATTTATGTTCTCCTCTGCTGCAGTTTTTCTCTCCTTATTGAAACACATGACCCGTATTCTCAAAGCGTGCCAGTTTCGTCCTCCCGATTAAGGCTAATTCCTTCCTCCACGTGAGCTCATACCTTTCCCATGGCTGCAGGGCTGTAAATGTTTGCGCACCACGGCACCAGAAACACTTGCAGGTCCTTTTATACTCTCCTGTTGACGTTGAGGCCTCTGACACGTCAGGGACTACAACTCTACCTTTTCAGACTACTGTTCTTTGTCGGGTAACTTATCGCCCGTCTGCTAGAGTTTACCTATAGAACTGGCATTCCGCCGAACAAAAATTACATCACACAAGTACTATTCTCTGTTTGCATGACCCTTGTTCTGCCATGACCCTGCGATGAGGCCCTTTGAAATGACATACAAAGGCCCTTTGGACGTACGGCCCCCCGACAAAAGCGTTCAACAAGTCTGTACTGGCTCAGGTCATTTTTGCGGGCCGCTAACTAAACTGGCACTTAACCAGATCAGGATTTTACATTTCATCAAATAGTATTACAGTTATTTAACAGTTTTAGTGAGTTTTGAGAAGTGGACCACTGAGGTGTCATAGATCGCAGTTGAACTCTTTTCATCTTCCATTTAAGGAAAGCGGTGTTGATACCATGGGCCGAGTGAAGCTTGTGTGTTGATATAATCTACAGTGATCTGTTGTCTCTTTTTGCTTCCATAGCCTGCAGTTGTACTGTGATGCCAGACGGGACTGCTCTGTTTGCAGATGTACAGACTGAAGTGCGCTGGGTGTGTGCGTGTATATTTGTGTGATAAAAAAGAAGGGGTTTAGGGCATCCGTGTGTTTGAGTCTTTTGTATAAAACGATAGATGTTTGGACTTGAGAGTTTGGCTTGTAAGCATAGCCCAGAGCTGGAGAGGAAAAGGCCAGAAAGAGTTGCCGCCATGCATTGTCCTCCGAAACCCCAGCTGATGCTAGAAAGGTCACTCCCATCCTCTAGCCTTTCATCAGGATAAAGAGCCTGTGCCCCCTCTCCACTTTGTCTGCTTTTTGCAGCTTCAACTCTGTAAAAAGGCCACTGTTTTCAAAAAACACAATAGCCATTATGTTCCTGGGCAAAAACATGCTACCCTGGTAGTATATCCATACCATATGACACTTTCTGTGCTCAGAAACTAAGTGGATAAGCTTTTGTACATTCATTTGATCACTGATTGAATTAAAACTCTCATTGACTTCAGAGGGTTTCATGTTTGAAGCTTCACTTGTTTTATATGACATAAGTAGACCATTGATATTCTTTCATCACACTATGCAGCCTAATTGTGGTAGATTATCAGATGGGATGTTGTTTTGTTTTCTGAATTTTGTTTCTGGACTAAATATTTTCTTTGGGGAGGAAAGGTTTAATCAGAATGCAAACAAATATTTACATTTTCCTCCTGCTCACAGATGAATGATTTCTTTCATCAGCCTTATCAAATGTGAAATCTTTGCGCTTGAAAGAGGGGGGCAGAATGAGAAATTCAGTTCTGTAAAGCACTTGTTTCTCGCTGAGACGATGATGCAGGGCAAGTAGTTTTCACATCTTTGAGTTGAATTCGACCCATCTAATGCTGCTGTTCTGCCTGACCTTAAACATTTGTACTGAGGAAAGGTTGTAGCTAAGTTGCAAAACAATTTCTAAGCCAAAGGTGGGAGAAAAAAAAAGAATTGATTCTCGCTATCATCATTGTCATTGTTCACATTTTTATCATGGAGGAACATAAGTCATTAATCGGGACCCCAGCTCTCTCCATGTCTCTGCTGCTTCCAGAGGGGAACCTCGTTTCACAGGATCTCAAATGATCATCTTTAGCTGTGTTACAAGACATCTCCTCCCCACCCTGAAGGGAAACTAACATCACAGAGGCCCTCGCCTGCTTTCTCAGTTCCCCTCGGAGAAGAAGAAAGCTACCCGCCGTGGAGTATTCCACTCTTCATCTCAGAATGATGAAGAAAAGGAAAGGCGAGGGGAACAGAGCAGAGGACTACATTTGCAGCTCCACCATGTCCGAGGAACTCATTGTGCAATATGTGCAATCACCTGGGAGATTACGACACTATTAGCTCACTGAGTGACTCTCATTTGGGGACCTATGTGATTGATGTGCACCCCCACAGAGAGAGCAGAAACTTTGACAGAAAGTAACCACAGCAGTAGTTAACTTGCAGCATTTCTGATCTATCCAGCTTGCAAAAGCAAAACCCATTTGGATAGTTGATAGCTAATTAGAATGGGAATGTTGTACAATTCACTCAGTAAAACACATTTCAGGTCAGAGAGGACTTCTTTCAGTATAAAACAAATCATATTCTCTTAATCCAAACCATGCTCTCTCTGATTCTGCTATATACAGTGAGTCTCACCCCTAAAATGTTGTACCGAGAGATAGGAAAGGAGCCGAGCTTGCCTTGCCGTCAACGTGCTCTCTTACTGAACCGTCATTACAAAAACACTATGGTACTGAGGTAGAAACAAGGGGTCTATGTGAGTTTTGCTCCTGAGAGCTGGCTAATCTGGTGCTAAAAATGTGGTATGATGGGAAACTGCTTGCCAAAAAGCCTCCCACGCCGAGAGGAGAATGAGGCCTTCTCTTTTGCTGACAGATCATCCTCTCCATTCTTTCTGTCAAAAAATCTCGAGGCATTCTCCCTCTCTTGTCACTGCCAGCACGGAGGCTCTATCGGGACTGCCAGACGCAGGAGCCACTGTGAGCCCATGCCAGGGCCAGGATTTACCGTGATGTGTCTGATGTGCTCCATCTTTTTTTGCTGAGGGATAATTAAAAGAGGAAATGGTTGGAAGAACAGAGTGGAAAAGATGGGGGGGGGGCTTGGGCCGAGCAAATGGATGCAGCTGTCAATTATATTGAATTGTTGATGTGCTTGTTTTCCTTTCTCTTAGACTTTTTGTTGAACTGTGCTGTTTTAGGGTTTAGTTTGAAAGTTTGTAAATCTGGGCTCTGTACTATAATTTAAAAATGTAGGCTAATTAAGAACTACTGCAATAGTTCTTAGTGGCAATGAAATCACCACAAAGATCTTCTCAGCTTGTTTGAGATGACCCGCATGTGTTCAACAAGGTGCATCTGTGCAGAAAAAAAAAAAAGTTGAAGTTTAAACTCAGACATTTTTATTTGGCCTCTAATTTGCGAACACTTCTTATATTTAAGTTTATTTGTCTTACCACTATGAAATGCAGTGTTCACTTTTGTAATGGAATGATACCATGTATCATGCACTTAAAGAACAGTTTTTCTTTCTTTTTATATATATATATATATATATATATATATATATATATATATATATATATATATATATATCATATACAGTCATGGAAAAAATTATTAGACCACCCTTGTTTTCTTCAGTTTCTTGTTCTTTTTAATGCCTGGTACAACTAAAGATACATTTGTTTGGACAAACATAACGATAACCACAAAGATTGCTCATAAGAGTTTTATTTAAGAGCTGATATCTTACCATTTTCCATGGTTTTCTTGATTATAACCTAAATTGCTTAAGTTTTTTCATCAATAGCTATGGCGTTGTACTGCCAAAAACTGCTTTTACACATTCAGTGTTTTCTTTTCTGTCTGTTTTAGTCACATGATGACGTTTAGTGGTACCAGGTATTAAAATGAACAAGAAATTGAAGAAAAAATGTTGGTCTAATAATTTTTTTTCATGACTGTATATATATATATATACATTATTAGAAATTTAAGCATTATTTCTTTCTATTCAGACCTGCACTGCTTGAATCATCCGAGCATCTTTTTTTATTCAACTCATTTTATCTCAGATGCAGCATGACCCAAACTTAGGAAAAAGCAGGACAACTCCTTCGTCTCTCAGCAGGCACATACCTGGAGGGATGATGACTTTTAGCTGCTCTCACTCCTCATCTCCCTACACTGTTTTGACGTGACGTTTCTCCCATACCCCAAAGCTTTAGAAGTTTAAAGAGCATCTTTTTCACCCTGTAATCCAGGTGCCTTTCAAACAAGTCACGCTGTTTACTGACACATGACAAAAAAGTTCAACCCCCCTCTCATCTCTCCACGTACAAGACTGTAACTCACCCCGGTGCCTGGTAGTCATTCCTCCAGAGCACCCTAAACAAACAGAGCCTCAGCGAGAAAGGGGGCCCCTGCCTTTCACCGCTCACTAAATTCATAATAAGATGTGATGCAGTTGTTCACTTCTTCAAATTTGTCATCAAAGTAAATGTGTTCTGACAACAGCTAGTGACAAGCGCACCAGAGGAGAGGTAGCAAATCAGCTTTTTCACACCACATATCAATTATTGATCATGTAGCTCTCACCACCTCCCCACCTCCCGCCACTGCAACGAGTAGACACCTTGTGCTAATGAAATACATCCATTTAAAAAATAAATAATAAACCGGGGTCGAATCCATTGTTGCAGAGCCTTAAGAGCTTGATTGACTGCCTGCACGTTTTCCTCGTTGACAGTCAGACAGATCAAAGGAAGGTTCTTCTTATTGCCCAGGGCCACTTGCAATTTATTTAGAAGAGCAGTGCTGCTGTCCCAGCAGGTAACTTATTGGGCAGAGACACTCAGGATAATCACAGCTTTGAGGTGCCTCTCAAATCCCACCTCTGCTGGCTCGATCTTGCATGCTCAAAAAGGTACACGCATATGATTTACCAAAATAAAAAAAAAAAATCCTTTTTAATGTAGTAAATTAAGAGCACATTAAGATCCTCACACTGAGGATTTCTATGCTCAAAAGTGATAACCTCAGTTAACCTAAATATAGTGGCTTTGTTTCATATGTGGAGATTTATGGGGGATGTTTTTTTTCTAAATATATATATATGTATTTTTTAGTCATACTATATTCCATATTGTGTTTCTGTAACAAGAAAACTCCCTCACAAATTAAACAATTTCAGCACATGTCAATAACCCCACAATCTTGGAAAGGGGTAAAAATGCATCATGCCTATTTATTTAAACATTTTTATTTTATGCATCATCATAAAATAAAAATGTTTAAATAAATAGGAGGAAGTTATTTTAGAGCATGAGCACATTGTGTACCCACACTGCTAAATTTCATGAAAGAGCAAATGAGGATTAAAAGTTGAATATTGTTCTAAATATTGTTGTGCAAGACACTTTGATTTCTCAAAGGCTCTATATTATTAATGTGGGCAGTACAGCGTAAGCACTGTGTCACTTCACCACTCTGAGACACTTTTTCCATTTGTATATTTTTTGTTTTATCATTTATAAGTCAGCTATGACAAGCATTTTAGTAGAACCTCAAAGACACCACTCACTGAGACATAATGAAATATTACTTAATGAGATTAAATATAACTTCTAAAAAGAACCATTTTTATATGTATCTTTTTATCTTTTTCAGTGTCTCTAAAATCGAGACTTTGTGCTGTTCAACCCTCAATTAAAGAATGAAGAGGAAGAAAACATACCTATTGAGGTAAATGACTTGATCATAATTTAAAAATTGGGACATGATTTGAAAAAAGCTCAATATTGTACATCTCGGTTTTCTTTCTTTCCTTATTTGTTGTACCTATTATTGTTTGAGGGAAACTGCCAAATTAAATATGTAAAGTATCAATGGAAAACAGGATTGTGAACTTTATCTATAATGTTTGTGAATGCCCCTAGATTTGTTATTTCTGTTCTACTGGTGCTTTTGAAGTTCAGGCCCAGTTCAAGCAGCCTTTCCATTTAGATTTCCAGTCAGATCCAAACACTAGAGGGCTCTAGAAGCCAAAGCATTGTGTGCCTGCAGGATGGCTGTTTTAAGTTCTTTATACAACAGCCATATCTCAGAGCAGCTTGTTTGTGTGTTTGTTCCTATACATTTGAAAGTAAGCTTGGACAGTTGTGTATGTGGACGTGACTTACACAACTGCACAAATTTATGTGGCGCAGCTCTTTGTATGTTAGTCCCATTTCTCCTGTCTGTACTAATGCCTATCAGCGGTCTGACAAATCTCTACCGAGGGAGAAGTTAAAAACAAATCACGAACGGGCTGACACGACCTGTGTCCCAGCGCACATGCCGCATGTCCACTTGTTTGTAGAAGCAACACGCTTTTCTGCAAGCACACAACATGGCATCAGAGTTGTTTTTAGAAATGCTAGTTTCAAACAAACTTCAGCCAGACACAGACGAGCACGTACACTCACAGCATGGCCAAATAAAGTCTCAGACAGACAATGAGCAGTTAGCTTTGTAGCAGTTTCAAGCCAACGTGTGCTTTTGAACTACAGATGTGGATCCTGACTGTGGGATCAGCACACAAACTGCAGGACTGCAGAGATGGCAGTTCTCCCAACGGGTCTGGCACAGCCCAGGCCTTTGTGCTGTACTGTTCACTTAGCCTTGTTGAAGAGGTGGCATTGATCTGTGCCTGTGTCTTGTGACAGGGAACATTTGAAAATACATCCTGAAGCTTATATGTGCACATCGCACTCGATGTGGTGTTTGGTTGCTGGTAGGCTGAGGCTTGTGGAGTTAAGTGATTTAGGAGGAATTTCTCCAGGTTTTTTCAAGAGAGCAGAATAAAAATCTAAATTGTTGGTATTGGAAGCATCGCATCTAAATTTATGAAACTATAAAACATATCTGTAGCAAGCACTGGTTTCCATCTCTGCTGGAGTCAATAGCACAACCATAAAGAGTTAGGCAAGATTCAATCAAGTCCTTTATTATGATTTTTGTGCAGCATTTTCCTTATTATTTTTTATTTTTTTGTATCTAAGCATGAGGTAATGAAATGCTTCACAGGCCTTACTAGATCTGAGTGAGGCCTCTGAGGAGCAGGAAAGAGGTTCGGCTGTCCCTGGACTGGAGAGAACGGGCCCTCTGCAGAGTCCCTGGAAGACCGCAAGCTCCACTCAGGGGAGTTTCAACCAAATTAAAAAACAATGATGCGCTAAGGGAGAAACTAATGCCAGTTTCCATCATCAGACCCACATTCTTCACTGTTTTTCTTTTAACTTTTGTTTTTTCTTCTTTCCCTCTCTGCCTCTGACTCTCTTGCTCCTCTCCCTTTGCACTGTTGTTTTCGAGTTTGTTTTCCATCCGCACTCCTCTGGCTGTCGCCGAGCGCTACAGCCACTTTCAAAGGCTCGGCTGTCACACACCGCCTTTGAGTCCTGTTTGAAATTTTAACGTACATGTTGTCAGGGTGCCGTCAGAAGTGATTGACAGGTCCGTCCCAGAGCAACACCGGGCTTGGCAGGCTGGCTGTCTTTTGTCAGAGGCAGCCGAGGAGAAGCAACAAAGGAAAGGAGCAGAAGAGGAAAAAAAACATACATAAATAAAACAAAACTGCTCTTACCCATTTCACAATAAAGCCCAAATTAGATTAATCTTAAAGCAGAGAAAAACAGGCAGGCAATTGTGGAAAAAGTCCTGATATTTTCTCAGGCTTTGTTCCCTACCATTGATGGTGCACAAGACTGCACCCTCTCAACAGGACACCAAAGGCAGCACAGCAAGGGTTGCATAAAGAGCCAGCTGTACATATTAATCTTCATTATCACCTCCCTTCGGTGCAGGAAAACTCCAAAGTATGGAGCTTGTTGGGGTGCAGAGCTTAAACTCACCTGTAGTTTGAAAATGGAGGTGTGATGTTTTTGGCCTTGTACTTTAAATAAAAACTCTTGACCTCTTGGATAAATCTCCTGGGAAATTATGAACGTTTCCTTTCCCTTTGGAATGTTGGCTCAGTTTTTCAGCATTTTAGAAAGTGAATTATTCAACTTTTATACTTGAAAATTGAAAAAAAAAAAAAAAAAGTATATGATTCCATTCAACTCAGGATGTATGGCAGCTTCAGAAAAATCTGTCTTTCCGACTCCTCCAACCTCCCCCAACCCCAACAGTGCAGCTCATAGACAAAAGCGAATGTGACAAAACAGACCTCCATCCTCCTCCTCCTCTCCATTTCCAAAGTCAGCCCAATGTTTTCTGAAAGAAAAGAAAAAAGTCCATTGCTTTTGTGATGTTGGTGGATATCTCACAAGATGCTTACTCTTGTCCACTTGAGTAATTAGCTTTTCAAAGCCTTGTGAAGGCTGCCATGGGGCTGTTGTTTTCTCTCAATGAAAGGTTAGCTCTTAGTATTTCCACAGATTTCTAATTTCCTATTTGAAGATAAAAAAAAAAAAAGTTCATGATTATTGTCTGTCACTTAGGAGAATCCAAGAAAATAAGATATTGCGCATAGTCTTTGAGATTCCCATCATCTGTCAGTGATGGGGTTTCAGGCCAGTACAGCAGGAGCTCGAGGATCACAGCAGCAAGAACCCAGTCTGCTAAAGTGTCTTTGAGCAAGACACTGAATCCCTGCCAGCTCCAGCCTGAACTCTGACCTCTCTGTGCAGCGAGCACAGACTCTCCCTGAATAACGCATGAAATTTAACGAGAGCAGAACTGTAGGTTCACGTGGAAGTTGTGCAGAAGTTTGAACAGTGTGATGGAGCGGTAATTATTGATTCAGCGATGCGCACTAAAAATGAGGGCATTAACAAGACACACCGCTTTGAAAATCAGGGACATCAACATCTCCATCTCTCTTTTTGTACAAGCGTGAAGGGAGTTGAACAACATCAGCCACAGGAGCTGAAACACCAAAATACAACTGTACATCCTGCACGGAGCATGCTGATTGCGTCAATCATGAAATCTTCACAGGGTGTATTAAAATGTAAGCATAAAGCACAAGAGCGAAGGGGTGCTGAGAGAAGACCTTGAAGCAATTTTAGATTTAAAAGTGAGGGAAAGGCTTGTTTTAACTGCAAGCGGTATTTACAGTGAAATACCTTCATTTTAAGTTCCTGCTTCTCCCTGTGCGGGAAAAGAGCTGTTTTCCTATTTCTTGCAATCAATGAAATAATTCCTAACAATTTTGTGTTTTTTTAGTTCTATTTATTATATCCATCAACAACTTGTGTCAACAACTCCAGATGTGAATCAGAGGGGATGCTTGTGTGGAGCACCGCACATATTGGGATGACTGACTTCCACTCGCTCACTTAAAGGTTAGGCTTTGCCTTTTTTCCAGTATTTTTTTAAAGAAAACATGTCTGCCGTTTGATAACCGCTTGACATTTGACAGTCTTTTTAGACCAATCAGACCAGCTTTTTTTTTTTTTTTTTTTTCACTTTTCATGTTAGCCGTCTGGAACAGCAGCAACAAGGAAAAAACATACAGTATTGTCACTTTCCTCAAGCCTTTCAAAGGCAGTATTTTATCCCCGCTATCAACATCAGATACCAGTGGTGCTCTGCTTATTTTTTTTTTTTTTCTTGCATTTGTGTTCAGTCCGCTGAGACCTCATGGCTACCATCAGAGCTGAACTTGAGAAAAACCACTTTCCGGTGTCAGAAGTGTCAACCACCTAACCTCGCTCCAGCTCCACCGTCGTCTGAGCCTTTCCTCTCCTCGTCTCTGCACTTCTCAGCATCAGCTCGGCTGGTTGCACTGAAGAACGCCGCTTCGTTCTCTGTGGGGCCATGTCGCTATATCTTTCTTTATACTTTCAGAACATGTTCTACTGTAAATTATCAACTGCATGTTATCTTGGAGGAAAAGCGAAGAGCTAGGGGGAGGCAACAAAGCCAGCAGTCTCTATGGTTACATAATTCATGTCAGCCATATTCAAATAAAATTTATCACATTGTCAATCATCAAGGAGCAAACGGGCGTGCGAGTGCGTATGTGTGTGCGTGCGCGTAAGAGCACAGTGATAAATTAATAACGTCCTACCATGGGAGCATGTGAATGAGCATGTTTAGTCATTCTGTTTGACAACAGAAGGAAATGGCCTATTCAGTCGGGTAGAAATCATATTTCTCACTTTTCATAGATATTGTTTCCTCCTCCAAATGTTTAAAATATGGAGCTCTGTTAGAAAAGTGGCTCAAACAGTACTTAACACATGGAAGAAACTTTTTGCTTGGCCATAATCCAGGTGAACTTTCCTTCAAGGAGAAAACAGTATGTGGTCTGTGAAGTCCTTGGTATATGATAGAACGGTTTATTGAGATAAATACTCGTTGATGACTCTGAATAATCTGGAGAACCTTGAAAATAGAGTAAGCACCATATGCTTGTTTACAAATCTCTCTGGGATTTCAAGGATAGATGCTTTAAGCAAACAATCTCACAGCAGCAATTTTGATCCGACTGTGCTGTGGTACATTTCTTTATAAGAATATAATTAAATGGCAGGGGATTCAAATAAATGTGTGATCTGTGAAACACAAACAGTGCACGTCTTCTTAATACTATGCTGTACCAGCCTGCCCACACCTGCTCTCCAGTAAGCTGTGCCTCTTTATGATCGGTCTATAGAGGAAGATCTCCCTGAATTCAGTGGTTTGAACATGTGAAGAGTGACTGAATGGATGATTGAAAAAGCCTGAGACACAAAGACTTCTCTGCTGATTTCAGCTCTGAAGTCAGACAGCCAGGTGTCGAGTGTTTGGGAGATATCTTTTGAAAAACTTAAGAGAGACTGAGAGAGGGAGTAACTGATTGAGACTCTTGAGCGGCTATGAGCAAGAACAATGTGCGGCAGATAAACAAGCCCTCACATCTCAAAACTGGAAGTGTAAAATGTTGCACTTTGAAAGTCTTTTGTTTTTTAAACAAGACGAGCCTCCCCTCTCATCGCCATGGAAAGCATGTGTTTTCGGCTTGTGTGTCGGCGCAGACAGCCTACCACCATATGCACCCTCTACCTACTCCATTCTGCCCTGCTTTGCACAAACACACCAGTGGAAGCGATGCTGTTGTCTAAACGGAGGTATGCCAAACAACTCGTTCCCTTTTTCTCTTTCGATTCCTTTTGTGTTGGGCCAATCTGACCCCTGTCTTGCACCAGGTGTGCATTTCCTTGATCCAGCTCTTCTTCAACCCTCCCCTTCATATTTACACCCCTGCCGCCCGCAATGAATGATTCACTTGGAGAGGCTCCCTTCTTCCATCAGAAAGCTTTGCAACTATACACTATAGCCCAGCCTCTATTTCTCTGATCTCACTATGTTGTGTAACGCTTGAAACACCCTTGCGTTCTCGCACTTGTTTTTTTTTTTTTTCACGCTCCCTCTCTTGCTCTTTCTCTGAGTTACATTCAGTATTGACTGTTTATGCTTTTTAATGTTGTGGAGAGGGCCCGGGGCTTGCGGATGGGGGAAAAGCGCTCTTCTTGACACACTTACGCCCCCGTAGTGAACTCTAGCTCCCAGCACTCTAGCAAGTACACAGACCTTCTTCTTTTCCCTCTCCCTCCCTTCTTGTTCTCTTTTGCTCCCTGTTTCTTTCTACAACTGGGAGCTCCTCTGAACATCAGCACCTCATGTTGCTGCACTCCAAAGATCACCTTATGGAAGATTAAGATGCTCAAATGCTCAAGCAAAATATTTACACAATAACCCCCTTGTTGCATCAAAGTGGAGGCGGTGGAGTTGAGTGGAGCGATCTCAGGAGTGTGTTGGAGGGCACTGGAGAGAGCAACAGTCACCTCTGAGCAGAGAGGGCCTCGGTCCAACCTGACAGAGAACAAAAGTGATCTTTCCATCTTTAGGTCCTGTAAGTGTCTAGCATCTGTCAGCCCACCTTTAGATCCCCTTTTGACTTGTACTCACTTTTGCACACTTACTTTAACCAGTCAATAGACTGAAATCTCTTCTGCCCAGTGTTGATGAGGACTGACTTCCACAGCTGATGCTGAACATGAACATGCAAACATTACGTGTTGCTTACATTGAACTCATGTTGATTGTATTTCATTTGTCTGCCAGAAAATAGTTCTTACACAAGAAACCCCATTTTCCACCGGTACTTTCAATAGAACTCAAAAGGATCTTGGTTCAGTCTTAAACTGTCACTGCACATTTGCCACCGATGCTACCTGCTTGCAGAAAGACCCAGTTTCTTCTTTCCGCGTCGGTGCTGATCCTGTTGCTACCCATCTTTACAGTCTTCAGTGGCTGTGCGGGGAGCCTATGTATAATCACTGGATTTTCTTGTGTGTCCCTGTTTCTTTGATATCCAGTGATTGACTCTTCAGTGGCATTTTCAAGAAGAAAAAAAAAAAAAGGAAACTTCAAGTGACGCTGATCTTTCAAGTCTCGTTCATCCGCCTAAAGAGCATTTCATGGTCAAAAATTGCATTCAAACGCCTCTTGTTCTGGAGGCAGTCACTAATAGTCAGTTTGAAGGCTGTTTGGAGTGTGTTTAATGAACACTAGTACACAGTCAGATCCATCATGACTAACTCTTTGGCGGTGACAACCAGATCCTGTAAAGTCGATGTTTGGAGATAATGCTACAAATTAAACAAGCACATCTGTCCCATTGTGCCCACAAGGGACTATATGTTACAGCTCTCGAAACGATGAAATATAGCTCCATCCAAACATGTGTCCAGATAGATAGCTGTGATAACAAGCATTAAATATGATTCTAATGTGTAGAAAGGCCAGGGTCTGTTTCTGCTGCTCAATCACAGAACCCAGGGGCTGACCAAAGAGGATACTTTCTCTGTTCAGACAAAAGAGGAGAAAGTCTGATTCTGTGGTGGGGAGGGGACACCCCTCCCTTTTCAACTGGAGGAAGACATCATTATAAGTAGATGACATGAGGCGGTTGGTTCTGTTCCACTCCTGGTCCCCCAAGGACTCTTTTGCCCCACTGTGCAGCCTGTTCCCATCCTGCTTTGCTGCTGGCCACACGCCTTCAGAAGCCTCGGCTCGGGCTGCAACTCAAAGAGATGGACGCTCACACATTATTGATTGGACACTCGATAAAAGGTCATGGAGGCCCTCCTCTGCTGTGGGGTCCAACGCTGTGAGTAAGCTCCTCTCCATCTAGCAGTGTCCCCTGGATCAGCCACCTGGGGGATTAGCAGAGCTTGCAAACAAGCTAATCATTCTTTCCTTTTTGTCTCTTTGTGTCTCCCTCTCACACACACACAGCAGCTCCTGAGTAGCTGACAAATGTCAGAATGGCTAGTATGGGATTTTTAAGAAAATTATTTATTAATTGAACTGGTTAATTAGGTCCCCCAGGCTTGCACGCTAATTGAGAGCCACGGAGCTGGCGAGGCAAGAAAGACAAAACAAAGGCGATGGCTCAAACAAATGGACAAGCGCTTGAGAAGTGCTAACTCTCACACTCGACATACACATAAACGTACACAGACACACAGTCACACAGTCACACATAAATTAGGGGGGGGGGGGGAGAGAAAAAATAAACAAACAACTGTTTACATTTTTTGTCTTCTTGGGTTTCCCCTTTTCCTCGCATAATTTTGTGACCTGCCAAATGTTTTTCTCCTCTTGATGTTCCAGCGATGGAGAGAGGCACGCAGCCACTGAAATCTGCCACATTGCACAAAGCATCTGTCTCCACACAGCGCCCTGCATTCATTAAGTTTGTACCAATTAGCAGCAATAGCTTATAGCACAAACATCCATTTGTGTCTCCCACTTTGAAAAAATCTTTCCTAAAGTGAGCGTGTCCCTCAGTATGCCCTTGTGTCACCCAACTTTATCTTTACAAAGTCTCTTTTTCTTGCATAATTAGAGAAGAAATCCATTTCTTCTCCTGTCTTCTCTCAGGCTCTTCTTTTGTCCCTTTTTACTTTGCTCTCGAGTGCACCTTGAGAGCGACTGAGCTTTTGTCAAGAAATCACACCAAGGTTGTCTGAAAGACTTATGAGATGGAGTCATAGGCGGAGGTTGGTTCAGGGACCAGAGAGGCGCGCTGACACTTCGACAGCTACACCTGTTTCAACAATTATCCTGCTCTCTGATAAGAGCTGAACTTCTTGGGTTGGTGTGTCGTCGAGTTAACTGAAAGTTTCCATTGAGGAAAAGTCTTGTGTATTCTAACTTCCAAGTCCCAGTTTCACAGCATTTGAAGGTTGGATTACCGTGAAAGAAATAAAGAGAAGTAGCAGATGCTGAACAATATAAATAGATCTATAAATCTTTTTGTATTTTAATTTAAAGTGCAACATAGGTACATAAGATGTTGAATTGTGCAGCACACTTAAAAGACACCTGGGGCTTAATTGGTAACCTCACTTACAGTCCTCTCCTTGTCAAATGATTAAATGATTTCTGGTAAACACCTGCTATGTCAGCAGTGGCTCTAAAAGTGTTTGATAAGACATATAACTCAAATCACTACCACAATGAGTAACACCAAATTTGGCTCTGTAAAACTTTTCTGAGGAAATTTTCAGTTAATTTACTGGAAGCAGTATTAAAATTTCTTTTTACATTGTCTATAGTTTAGGCATATTGTATAACTGTGGATTAGATTAGATTAGATTAAATTAGACTAGATTAGATTAGATTAGATTAAACGTTCTAGTCATTGCACCTGTTACATTAGAGGGTAACTAAATGCAGTTTGCATCTATGTTTGTAGCAGTAAAAAATATTTACCATATGTGCAGGGTGGATATGAATAATTATGAATATGAATAATAGTGTGAGACATATATACAAAGAATTGTACCAACATAAGGAATACACATGCTATATAACCATATTTGCAGATGGTTGTGGATAGTGCTGTTACAGAGAGTGCAATGAAAGATCATGTGTAAACATATACAGCATGTTAAATGGTTAGTACAGAAATAGTAATAATTTATAATCTATTGCTGTTTATTACCAAGCAGTACTAGTAGCATCTTTCTGAAGACAACTTGGTGAAATGTGTTTGGATCACTGTATCACATATTCAGTGACTATTGAAGAAAGTTATCAGACTATAACTTCTGCTACAAGTTCTGCTTCTAAAAGTAATACAGAAGATAACGATGCTAATGCATCAATCAGATATACCTGCTTTGTCCTGTTAGGTGTAGGTGGAGCTATCCCAGCGGACGGGAGGTGAAATGCACCCTGGGTAGGTTGTTATCACATCCGTGCTCACAGACTCCCTGGGTGGGGGAGTACATTGTCTCTGTAATACACACTTACATGGATCTTATACTACTGTTTGCACAACTAATTTACTTTGGTCCTTGTACATGATAGTTTGTAGTTTCATAAATTAAGGCATATTGATATTTTAACTTCTGTTCACATTTATACTCTGTAGACTGAGAGCAAGTTCACCAAAGCTGAATCCCTAGTTTGTGAATGAAAGCTTAGCCGACAAAGTTCATTCTGATTCTGTCTTTGTTTGGACTCACCAGTAACCTAACACGTCTTTGGAAGATGCTGCACCACAGCAGCATCGCCAGTAATAAGAAACAAAGTATTTGATGATGACAATGATTCATTGGGTCAGCTGGTCTTTAAGTCACAGGTCTCAGACTTTTCTTTCACACTCCTAATATGATCCGCTGCTCACATCTATTTTAAATGTAAATTCCTGTAAATAATGACATTCTTTTTGTTTGTTAAATGTTTATTGTCTACCAAAATCTGTTGCAGATGACAGATGCCACATGACGATAATAGAATAAATAGCAGGATGCTGTTGACAAGTTCTGCAGTTTAACTTGTATACAGTTACACTATCTACACTGTAATCATTTATGCTGTTGTCTTAACACAAGTAAAGGAATTTTTCCTGATGTGAAATTCAGCAAAAGCAGCGCACATTGTAATTCTAATCATCATAGCATGTTGCTGTCTCTCCAAAAGGTCAGCGTTTGATATCAGGGGTAATTTTGAAGGCCTTTAAAATGGTCCTCCTTAACATTCATAAGCATACATGACCCCAGAAGCTAGAGCACTATCACATCATGATTATCCGCTTAACACTAGCACATTGTGAAAATTGCGGCCCACACCCCCTCCCCAAGTGAACTCTGCCTCTGACCTGCATTCCCTCACTCTTCAGGGACCGTTTCTGCTCTGTCTCGGAAGGGAGAGTTGGATGATGGGGCACCAGGGTCAGATGCTATTGAGCGATGCTGGAAATAAATGTATGAATAAATTACTTTATAAATGAATGGCTGGACTGAAATCACTAGAGAAACCCAAAGATTTGAACTTGACTGAGTTGTTGTAGAGAAAAAAAAGAGGAAAATAGTGGGTGAAAATTTAAACTATGCCCTAGTTTGAGTTTGGAAAATAAAATAGTCACTATAGGTTTAAAGTCACAAAGACTTTAAAGAATAACAGTGGTATTCAAAATGCAGGAGAAACAATGGTTTTAATTTGACTTTTTTCTTCTTTTTTTTTTTTTCTTTTCAGTGTATAGATTATTTTACAAACTGAAGCATTGTCGGGATGCACTCACAGAGCTTGTTCTATAGCTGGAGGCCGAGTGAAAGAAAGAAAAAAACCCAGCAAACATATGTTGGGAAGTTTACACAACATTGTTTTCTTTAGCCTTCGGAGCTTTGAAGTTCTGAAAGCTAAATGCAGCTACATATGATACAGAGAGGAGGAGGAGGCTGCGCTTTGGCCATCACAGCTTGCTGTACGTGTTGATCATGGATGTATGGTGTTGATCCATTCATGTGACAGGCAGAGGCACATTGTGGTGCATCAGACATCAAAAGAGGTTTGCTCGTGTGGATTTCCTCAGAGCACTGGAACACTCACAAAAGATGTTTACTGTTCAAAAGTGAGAGTTGACACTGCATCCAAATAAAGACCAAGAATTCAAAAAGGAGAATTTGAGGTTCAGTTTGTGTCAATTGTTATGCCTAAAGGACATATAAAACACACTACGTCTTAGGATGAAATTACAGCATTGTGTAGGATGCACTATGATGACATATTAAACCTTAAAAGATCTAGAATAATGTTTCTGAATAGAATAATCGAGAGAAAGAAACTACCAAATCCTCTGCTGTTTCCTTCATCACAATTAAAAATAAATAATTTCAAACGTGTAGAATCTTATTCTGCAGCAAAGATACGTGTTGGGACTTTGATCATTTCACAATTGCTCTCTTCTTTTGTGTTAAACTGACTCTAAAAATAAATCTACAAGACTACTGGAACTGTTGAAACTAATTAGGTTAATTTTAAAAGTCAGATGAAGATATGTTCAGGCAAATGACTTCATGCTGTCATATTAGAAGTTGAATTCTTAGCTTTTTCTTTTTTTAATTTTCCTATTAAGGTGATAAACCCGTGCGCTCTGTCAAAGCAAAGCTTTTTCACTGCTCTACATTTAGAACCTATGTACCAGCATACGTATACACATATTTGTCCTATCAAACGTCCTATAAAACGTAGCTTAATTTTCTATATTTTTCAAGGTCGATCCTCAGATGACAACAGCCCTGCAGCAAGTTGTCTGACTCTGAAAAGACTGAACTTCGTACTATTGAGTCAGTGTTACTGAGGAGACAAAAGCAACGGAAACATTTTCAATCTATAGAAAAACTATCGTGAGCTGCACAAGATGAGCTGAAAAACCTACGTGCCAAGTACCTTCAGAGTCAGAAAATCGTACCGAGCAAGGTTGCAATCAAAGTCTGGTCACGACTTGTATTTTTTCATTTATACTTTCTAGGAAGTATACTCACAAATGAATAATATTCATGGCATGACTTTTTAGAAAATACTTCATTCATCTTTATCTGTGCACAAATCCTCTTCAGCCCTTGAACAAGCTTTTTTTGTATATGCAAGCAATATGGAGAATCTTTGGGATTGCATTGATTGGTTGTGTGTGATGTTAAAAAAAAAAAAGATCTTATTGTTCTGATCTCAATCATCACACTAAGACAAGAATTCATGCTGTCCTTTTTCAGCACAGCAACATCCTCATTATCATCTACGTGTCCATGCAGGGAAGATTTGAGGCTGTGACATGACTGTGGCTTTGCCTCATGAATATCCCCCTCTACACCTCAAGGCCCCGTTGTCCCAATCCCCCTCAGACTGGCACCGATCAATTGCTGGTTTTTATTGACATGACACCTGCCGAGCCGGGCTTTAAGCTATTGAAAACCGATGTGGCACATCAAAAATAGGACTCTGGCTTTCATGTTTGTAAACAGTATCGATTTGCATAATAACCTTAAAAATTAGTTCCCTGGATTAGGCAAGGACAAACCTGTTTTAGTGTTTGTTATGCTGCTGCCAGCATATGCCTAATTAGAGAAAAAGAGGCAGAGGCTGTGATCGGCTTGGAAAAAAAAACACGCTGTGATCGGCTTGACAAGTCGGTGCGTGGCTGTCAACACCTTTTGGTTTGCCACTGTTAATGAAAGCCATTTTCAATTAAATAATAAAATAAAAACACACCTCTAGACTTCTTGGCAGACAAAAGCGCTGATGCGTCACTTTTACACGGATGCAAATTATTGCTGTATGTCACCATCATTTATTCATAAGGGGGCCTTCTATCTCTTGGCGGGTTTACCTGTGCCACGGATGTGCTCTTTCCTCTATTGTGCCACGTGTGCTGAGAGAGATGTCAGACTCCAGAGGAGACAACAAGACAGAAGTACTAAAGAAACAACATGAGCCCCTCTCCCTTCACTAGACAGGTCCAGTTTAAAAGCAATGAATTTTGCATCTTAGCGGCTGACACAATCAAACAATTTACTCGTTACCACTGAATATCTCCATTTTTTCTTTTAAACAGTGACCTCTGACAACTGAAGGCCATCAATTAGTTGCAGCAGCTTACAGCTGCCTGAGTAATTCCTATTATTTATTGCGAGGACATCACAATCATTTGCATGTGTATACCTTTAACAAAGAGCAAAGAAATTCCTCACATCACAGTTTTTGAACTTAATCCTGCAATTCTGTAATTGCAGTGCTTTTTAATACTTTTGCACTCCACTTCTGCAACACAAAGACATCACAATAAAAGATGCTGCAAAGAAAAGATGAAGGATGCTTCCATTTCAACTCCTAGTCCTAGACATTTTTTGTCTAATTCATTGTAGCACCATTCACGCAACAAGAATTCCCCAGTGAAAATGTAAAAGACTAAAAAAAAAAAAAAAGGGGGGGGGGGGGGGGAGAAATAAAGGCCTGGTGGTGTCTGACAAGCCTTTAAATCTAGGACAGTCATCCCAAAGAGGAATGCACATACTCACAGCAGGGACATAAAAGCAGAGTTTTAACTGCTCTACGAGGAAGATGGAGATGGAGATGGTAGGCCGTTTGCTGGATACGACTCCTGCCGTCTGTGAAGATTTACAATGTTCAGCATACTGCAAGTTTGAAATATGTGACACCAGTTTTTATACAAAATGCTTCTGCATGAAAAAAAAGTGTGCACACACACAACTGGACACATAAATTTATAGTGTCAGAAAAAGCTATTACGTTGGTGTGTGTAGACAGAAGGATTTCTTGAATTCATGCAGGAGCTTTTGTGATTGTGTTTATGATTTTACAAAGGTTCTTAGGTGTAAAAAAAAAATAATTGAAAAACACAATGTTTCAGAAAGCACAACAACAAATGAAGGCAAACTGCTCTGTCATTTATAGCATGTGGCTAACTTGAACACCTTACTACTATACTATCTAATCTGGAAGACTCACAGGTGAGCCCGGCTGGGTTGAATTTAAATGTGATTCGAGCGTCACAACGATGTTTTGGTTCAGCTGATTTACAATTAACCTGACTATAAACCTGTCAGGTTTATAGTCAGGTTTATAGCATGCTCTTAGCATGCTAAGTGCTAAGTATGCTCCCATTTTGAGAACCCTTCCCCTCAAAGTCCTGGTGAAACCTTGAACTCTGTCACTGCAGCTGGTATCACTGACAGAGCTGGACAACTATAGTTTATATGAATTTACTTTCCTCACCCTTAGACAGCAACAAATCTGCAACGACCTATTACTCCTGGAAGATGAGTATTTTAGCTAATTTTTTTTTTAGAAAAAAGAAAAAAAATGCCATTTATCTGATTAGCATGGGCCTAGAGGAGGGTACATATCAATAAAATTAGTGTGTAGGTTGGGATACATGTTTCCTTGTGTTTAAGAAATAACTTAAACTCTTGTTAAAACTTACCTGCATCCAGTTTAAGCAACATGCAAAGATCAGGCCGAGTAGTTGATGTGATGTTTCTTGAAGAGACAGCAAGTGAGATGAAGCTAACCCTCATTTGCAGATTAAAGCGCAGGCACAAACAGCAGTGCAACAAAGTTAAGGAAGCCACACGACATTTTAAGTCACAAAGGCATTTAAAATCAGGTCCAAACTCCAATCCTCAGCTAAGCCAACAAGAGACCGGTTGGTCCAAGGTGTTTTTGTTTTTTTACCTCTGCCAAGGAGGTTATGTTTTTGCCGGCGTTTATCTGTCTGTCTGTCTGTCTGTGTACAAGATAACTCAAAAAGTTATGGATGGATTTTGATGAAATTTTCAGGAGTTGTCAAAAATATGAAAAGGAAGAACCGATTTCATTTTGGGTGTGATCCTGCAGAAATCCTGGATTCTGGATCACTTTCAAATTTTCAATAACATTGCGGTCAATGGGGCCGAAAATTTTGTTTCTCAATATCTCTGTTAATTATTGCCCAAAATTCATGAAATTTGACTCAGGGATTGACAACGGAAACCTCTATCAAATTTCAAAGGCTGATCCAGGATCTGATCCAGAACGCAGATTTTATTGCAATCTGTAAATCGCTATATGGGGGAATTGTTGCACTTGCTCTCCAGGTGCTTTTCTAGTTTTTATTTGTTTTTTGTACCTCTGGTCCAAAATACGTTTTACTTCAAATCAGAGGCCAATACTTAACTCAGTCATTTAAACACAGGAAGAAAAATTCATGTATGAATGATGCAAGTTAGAAGCAAGTGTTGGCGATATAAAAAAGAAGAAGAAAAAGAAGAGTGTGAACAGATGATTTGAACTAAAAAAAATAAATAAATAAAAAATAGCCAAATCATGAAGCATAGCAGCTTTCAGAAAAGCTCGCAGGCTGATGTGGTTAACGGCATTGGCCAGAATAGTTCTCCCAGGCCCACGTAAAGAAAACAGAACCATATGTCCAAGCTGATTCACAAAGTGTTGACACTGGGGCCAGAAAGAATTTGTATTCTGCTAGGTAAATGTTTTCCTCGGGGCTCTGTTTCTGCGACAGCTTACAGATGTTTCGACCGTGTAGAGAGAGCGAGGCTTTTCCCACCACGGCATGAATGGAAAAGCATGCTGAAGGTTTTGCCCCAGCCAAGTCATGAAAGTGATCTACAACTTGTACTCCGGTGCACTTTGCAAACCGCTATCTCCTGCACTGGCAGGGGTTTCATCTCATGCTATTTAGTGCTGCTTCCACAGACTCTAGAGCAAATTGTTCTGCACACATTTGTCAGGTTGGCAACTCTCCAGCGACAGATGTCCTGGCAGCAGCACAGTGAAAACAGGGCTGCGCAAGAGTCTACAATGTCAAACAATGTTGAATGCTTCATAAGTATGTTCTTAAAGTTGTAACTCCAGCTAATCTGTGTTGCTGGTGAGTGTTGATTGTGCAAAAGCTATTTTTTTATGTTTTTTTTTCGCCCCTCAGTTTCTCTTTTCAACCTGCCATTCTCACACATGAGCCACTCAGCTGTAAAAAGCAAACTGAGCCAATCTTGTTTACAAGGAGCGGCGTAGAACTGCAGACTGCTGCTGCTCGGCCCCAGCCTCGACTCCCATTTACGAGTGTAACAAACCGTCAGGGAGGGGTTGTAGACAGGGGAAAACATTGTTATCAGCAGGCCAGATAAACCCCCTCCAGAGGTAGCGCTGATAGAGACGCAGCCCTGCTGCTGGGCAAATAGAAAGATCCTATCTGGAACTTTCTCTGAGCTGGCCAATCAGCCCAGCAGAAGCACCGAGGCTTTCTCCAAGGGGGGAAGATATGTGGAGTGAGGAGACCAGAGCTTTGCCATGTCTGTTCTGCTTTTAAGATGGACTTTTAGAGGAGGAGCTGGATCCCATGGCTGAGAGGAGAGAGACCTCAGCCGGAGCTGTGGATGTCTGGCTGTGGTGATGCGTTTGAGGGTCAGGTTGGGGTCGCAAGAGGCTCTATTTACAGCCTAAAAGGCTGTTTGAGTTTTTGAATCATGTTCTGACCAGCAGTTCCAGAGACATCTGTCAGGACCGAAGATCATTTTAATACTTTTCCTGGTGTGCTGATTGATTCTTTCTGCACATTGATTCAATGATCAATAATAATTGTAGGTCAGCAAGATTTAATATTGATTCTTTGTCTCTCACTGTTGACACAGAGGAAATAGTCGGGAAATTAAATATATATAGTTATGATTAATCATTAAAGTATATAAGTGAAGAATCTTGACCATCAACAATTAATTTACCAAAATGACCCACATGGTAATTCAAATGGGTCATCTGTTATGATACTTTTCTTGGCAGTCTCTGCATCACTTGTATTGTTGATAGATATGGAGAAAATACTTTAGAAGTTTGAAATTTACTACCCTCAAGTTTACAATGTTATTCCAGCATGCTTGCTGTAATTTTCATTTTCGAACTCCTCCGTACTCTGTGGAATTTACCGTATAATTTATTTTCCTTTTTGAGTAATGGCTTTCGCGAATGTCTCAGTGTCATTGAATCAACCTGAAGTTTGTTTCTTTCTTTTGGCTACAGATGTTGTAACCGAGCAGGGGAAAGGTAAGATAAGTCCCTGCACCTCTAAGTAAAATTAATCAGGCTCATTGGATGAAATTGATCAAGTCTTCAGTTTTCTTTTATGTATATAAAACACTTTTCTCTTCTTCTAATCTTCTCTGTCCCCATTGAAATATATTTTTGGACTCAGATTCTTTGTAGTTTGCCACAGAAAAGGCATAATGTCCTCTCCACTTGTGGCTTTAGCTTTTCTTTAACAGTACATGCCTTGAAGGGACCATCAACCTTCCCCACGTTTTCTAAACTCTAGCTGATATCAAGTACACCTCAAGACCCGAGGAAGAAACCTAACTACTTATTTCATCTTTTGCTATTCTGCTCAAGAAGATATTTTGAGAGCAGCACAAGCTTTTTCTTTTTCTGAGGGCCTCCAGTTCCCTGTGATTCATTTTAAAAGCACCTTTCTATCGTTTCATTCAGCTCTCACTGAAGTCAGATTTGAAAAGGGGCACTTACCGATGTCTCCGTAATTGTGCTTGTGTAAAATATTTCTGCACTCTTTCCACCTCTCCACAACGGTTTGATATACGGTCGTAGCGAGAGGCCAAGATTCTCTATGACAAGCGGGAGGCACATTTCTGGAAGCAGAGAGGAGGGCTGTGGGGTGAATAGGCTACAGCTGTCATTGCTCATCTTAATGGCGTGCTGAAACGCAGACACACACGCAGGCACAGCATGCGCACACACCTGCACAGATAAATGTGGGGTAAATGAGGAAGCTTTGGATGTATGGGTTGGCCTCAACTCATACTTCCACGTGAAACTGTTCTCGAACACACACACACAAAATATGCAGGAAATGAAGATAGGATGCTTTGCATATACATATAAAGGCACGAGTACGTGTGTGTGTGAATGCATACTCACCCAGACATTCATACTGGATCACATAAACACGCATTCACTGGATTTGTACACACTCTCTGCACAACATGAATATGTATTCCCTCACATTAGGAGGTGAGTACACACCCATGCACATGGATGCTACATACTGTAAAGCACAGGGACACACCTTCACACAGCAAGTATTGCTCGTGACAGATTTTGGCAGGAATGTTGCCAGGCAAAAAACAAAGACGAAAAACTCTTTCATTCCTTTTTATTCCCTCTCTGTTTTGGCATGCCTATCCCTGTACACACTGTGGCCATGTCAATGAAGCGGTTTCTTTTTCTCCTCCAGCACTTCCACGCACTTTTCTTTTCTTCCTATGTTATCATCATGAAACTGAAGTCATTTGTGCCAAGAGAGATTAGAGGAGAATCGAGCATAGCAAGGGGGACATCAGCAGAGATGTTTTTGTCGGTAATGAGCTAACTCTTTGTTATGCATCAGGCTAAGGAGGTCTAATGATGACGTTTGTACCAAGAGGAAGAAACTGAATCTCCAGAGTCCACACACAGCCTGAAATCATGGGCTTTGGTGCAACTCTTTACTCTATTCAATTATGCAAATGAGCCCGCAGAGCTAGTGTTGGTCGTCACTTTAATGATGACGTGAATAAACAGACATAGCTTGCTTTCTTTTAGAATCTCATCCCACCCCCACTACAAACCCACATTGCTTATTTTGCACCTGCAAGAAAGTTAATTGTCTTAGCCATTAAAGCAGTATCAGCTGTCATGCCACTGACAATGACTTAAAGGCAAAGGGAAGACTGAGGGATGTGAAGAAGAGAGACTTGAGAGAGGTTTATTTTTGCCTTCCAGGCTGATGGCTAAGAATCTCCAAAGATGTAATCATGATGTTTTGATGCAGGATGAGGGCTGATCAGCCTCTCCAGGCACAGCCTCTTCAGAGATTTCTCTCTGTTCTCCCCAGTGGCCACCGGGTGGCAGAAGAGCACAAGGAACACAGCACCTCTTTGAAAAGGCTCAGCTTCACTCACCAGAGACGGCAAGCAGATGCTTTTTTTTACTGGTAACAAACCAACTAAGAAAAAAGAAAAAAGGAAAAAAAAAAAAACTACCCCAGCAGTCCTGAAAATTATGGTGAAAGTTGCAGCGAAGAGTGCATATATGTCTGCAGCTATACATATCTAAGGGCATTAAAATATAAGCCTTTATTTATCTCAGGGGGCCTTTTGTGGAAAAAAACATAACTGTTAAATTGCAATAATGAGGAAAAATGTTATCAGAGTAAACGTGTTGAGGAGTGGGCTAGTTTAATTCCATAATTTACAACACTGAACCACATACAGAAATAATGTTTAGGCACATTTCTATAATTCAGAGCATTAAGCATAAATGTATGCACAAAACTGTAACAGATGTATATATGGACAAAAGGGAGCTTACGCGTGTATTTGTGTGTATCATAGTCTTTAGAGCCACAGTCTTCCATTTTTTTTATTGGAGAAATTCAATCTACCAGTTGGATTTTGGGAGAGTGAAAATGTATATATTTTAAAATCAGACATGACATCAGAAGTTTGAGTTTCATCTTATTATGTGATGCTTCAATTATACCTCATCCCAACATTAATCTTATAAATATATTTCAAATTGATGAGGAAAACTCTTTATGACCAGGAATGGAAAGATGAAATGACTTCCACATCAGTCGAAATACATCTTCTGACAAACAAAGTCTATTCTATCAGACACAGGAGATGAAACTTGTCATTTTTTTAAAACATTTTTATGTCAGAGTGTTGTGCATGTCTACAGAGAAGTGCAAAGTAAATTGTGGTTTATTAAGTCTGACTGACACTTTGCCTTTATGGTTCTTAATTTACAGTGTAGCCTTTAGGTAGGCACCGATCAACCACCCTTTCAAAGTGAAAAGATGATTCAGATTTTTTTTTTTTTCTACAGTGATTCTTTGTCTCTCTTCTGATTGCACACTAGAGGCCCAGAGAACTTGTGTCTGAAGACAAATTAACTTGGGAATGATTGTCACATCAAAGTCTCTCTCCATGCTATTCTTTTAAGACTCTGGGCATTTAGACCAAAGTTGCGTCCTCAAAATGGGACGAGAAGTAAAAATTCCAGCTTTGGCATTGGCTCTGTATTTTTGTTTGCTCCAATTGTCTGTCCAAAAGCAGCTGAACACCAACAGTCACTGCAATTCCCCCTTTTAAACGTTAAAAAAAAAGCTTTGCAATTGGCTCTGCTTTTTTTTTCTTCTGCTCCAATTGTCTGTCCACTTGTGTTTTTCCTGTCGGCCAAAAGCAGTTGAACACCAACAGTCACCGCAATTCACCCCTTTTAAACGTTAATTCTTAAGAAGATCAAGGCTGCACCTTTTTCCTACAAAGCATTCCTGTACAAAGTTATTGCCTTCTTGTGTATTTGCAAATGCAGAGGATTCTGGGTAGAACAACCCAGTGAAATGGTCCTCTTGTTGCGTTAGTGTTCGATCGTGCAGCAGGAAGGATTATTTTTAAGATAGAAACAAGCTGAAAACTACTTATCTCTGTCTACTCTGTGGACACACATTAAATCACATACTATTCTTAGCTGGCAAACATTAGTGTAGAGTACATTACTCTACTAGCCATACAACAACAAAACAAGCTGCCCCTGTCTAACTCCCCCTTCATAAAACAACCCTCAAGGGAGCAAATACTAAATGAAAACATGTAAGTACGCCAGACAAACTGTGCAGGAGAGTTGTGGCCATTGTGAGTGTTTATTGGACGCTGTTCTTCCTTGTGATGTGACAGGAGGTCCGTGCCTCGTCTCTACAGCGTGCATCTCGCCGCACTCAGCAGGAGGCTCACGCTCTCCCTCTCCCTGGTGCCACTGCCAGTCGTCTCTGCTGAGGTGCTGTGCTAATCATTTAAACAGCCCAATCAAAGGCAATATGATGTTTCACACAAGGGAGAAAAAAGGAAGGGAGGAAAATGATTATTAGTGTTTGCGAGAGGCAGCCAGAGTGATTGAGCTGAAGGGGGCTTTGATTTTGGGGCCTCTTGTTGTTTTTCAGAATGGCATTGAGTTTAGCCGCCAGGCTTCAGGAATCTGGTGAGCTGTCAGTATATGACGGGCTAACTTTTTTTTTTTCTTTCTTTCCCTTTACACACTATCTGAACAGTGTATTGTGCTAAGCCAATTCCAAGTCTCTGATTTTGAAGGAGATAAATTTGTCTTTGTCTTCCAGGATTCTGCATTCAGAATGAATTTGTTATTGCTGCTTTTGCTCCTCACCGGTCGAGAAAGAAAATTGGAATTAAAAATGTGGATGTAGAAGTCAATAAAAAATGAATAAATAAATAAGAATTAAAAAAAAAACTTTTCAGGAAACAGTTAAAATAGTTCATGTTCAGATTGTTTTTTTTTTTTTAACTATGTTCAAATCAAAACTTGGATTGAGACTATTCCACACATTGACACAGGCAGCACCGTAGAGATGAATCACCTTGGCTTATCAAGAGGTTGGTTAATAGACACATTTCATGTCACTCAAAGCCTGCTGGTGTTGAAAGGGTTTTGTTAGTATGTTGATATCACCTCCAGTGCATAAAGCTCCACTTAAAACAATAAATAGCAATGAGCGCATCCAAAGCTCCTGCAGTTTGATTTATGTCCCTTTGATATGGAATACCTATTACTGTTGGCTTTATCTAATGGATTGGATTCCCAAAGCACTGAAGCCTTCAAATGTAATGTTGTATCAGCACATTAGCTGTTTCAAAACCTCCGTCATTTGCCAATGGATTGCAGGAGCAATAATATCACAGCTGGTTAAGGAACACTGACCTTTCAACTGTGCTGAAACTACTTACGAGATTCATTCACTTTGCTGAATGATGTGTTTTTCATTCAAAAGAAAGCAAACAATCTCTACTTTTTTCTCATGCTCATGTAATCCCTTTGCAATTTTTTTGACTCGGACTAGTACTTTTATTTTTTAGATTTCCTTCAGTTCCCTAAAGCTCTCTATCTCCAGTCACCTGTAGGCTTTTTTTTCTCTTTTATATCGTGCCAGTAGAAAAACAATGTTCCTAAAAAGCAGACTGAAACAAACACTTAACACAGCTGACATTTCAGATGCCTTTTTTTCCTGCTGTATATACTCTGTATATATGTGACCAGTATGAAAAAAAAAAGATAATTACATCACCATTAAGATAATCTTCCAACCACTGTGCAATAAAAAGAATCTTTTAGGACTAAATTTTGGATTACAGCATCATTCACAATTCAGACCTATTGTGTCAATTCAATTTTCAGTTAGGGAAAGGCTGGATTACCTTAGGAGCAGCAGTAAGTTTGCTTTATCTGCTCCATCATATCTGATATGTAAAGCACTACATTTGTCTGTGAGCATACAAAAAGGAAAGTACCATTTCTTTTCGTTCTTCACTTATCGAGACATTTAAAAAAACATTAAGACATTTACAAGAAAATTCAGTTAAGACTCAGAATTAAGACATTTACTGGCAGCCAGGTTCTGCTAATTAAGTTCACTTGAAAATATGATCATTAGGACATGTCACTAACTCTTTAAAACATACATTTTGGTATAGTTTGCTTGGTCGGAAGCATTGAGGATTTGTGCTCGCTCAATGCCAACGAGAAAAGAGATGCAAACCCTTGTCTCTCAAGAAGAACACAGTAGCATGTCTAAGGTCTGCAAAGCTCTGGAAGACCTAAGTGGAGGTTAACACAGAATATCAGCACAACCACCTCATACAAAGTGTCAGGAGTGGTTGTGGAAGGGTAATAATTTGCATCCACAGGAGCTCAACACCCAGCAGTTACTGACTCAGCCATGAATTTCTCTGTATACCAAAGTTAAATGTGAGGCCAACTGTCCGACATCTAAGACCTGGCAAATAAACAGGACACTGATCCCACAAACACCAGCAACTCTACAATAGAATGGTTGAAAGACAAAATAATCAAGGTGCTCCAATGTCCCAGTCAAAGTTCAGACTGCAACCTGATTGAAATGTTGTGGGGGACCATGTTATAGCTGTGCATACACAAATGCCCTCAAACCACAAACTAAAGTAACATTATAAGAGGAGTAAGCCAATATTCCTCCTCAAAGATGTCAGGGACGGTTATCATCATAAAGAAATATAATTACTTCAAATTATTTTTCATCATCATTTTCAGATATTTGTATTTCTTGATTATCTACTCTGTTTTAAAAATAAATACATTACATGGACATGAAACACTGCTTGTTTGTTTGTTAATTTTGCCATTTTTACACCAGGTTTTCAAGATGTTATCTCATGCTTTATTTTTACTTTTTAAACTGTGGTTTGACTTATAAGCTAAACACAATCACTCTCCTGCATGTGCTAAAATCTGTGCATGTTTTTTGTTGCAGCAGTTCCTCCAGTAGTGCATGTGTTTGTCCCTGCAACAGTACAGAAACTAAATCACATTGTAGGCTAACAACCCTCTCAAATAGAGAATAGGAAGAAAATCAAAGTTTCTCAGGTTTTCCAAAGATGGAGCTATCTACTTCCTTCATGAAGTTATGTTTCACTTTGGTTTTGACCAGCTGGCAGCTCTTTCATGCCTGCATCATGTTGTGTGTTGTTTGCAGACGGGGCTGTGCATTAGACTTGAAAATGGGGATTTCTTTTTGAAGACTAGAGAGCCATAGTTTCCAACATTAACTAAATGATGTCACAAAGACATTTACAGTGCTGTTGCTTTTTGTAATCAACGGAAGAATGTGCCCTCTTCATATAACACATCAGACCAGATCTTATTTGGAGAGAACATTAACCAGCTGCATGTTGACTTATAATTGACATGTTGTGTTTGTATATTCCAATATGTATAAGCATTTGGCTAACTTTCTAATAAAAAATTTTTAAGGACCATCTCAGTCTATGTTCTCTGGTTACGAAAACATTCAGGCACATGGTTCACAGATCAACTCATTTGATCTGCAACTCTGTAATTTACAGATGTTTAATATCCTGTCTGAGTTTGTAGTGTAATTTGCCACATCTTGTTTCACTGAGACAGCCAGCAGAGAAGGAGTTTGTGCATACGTATAAATGTATTTATACGTATAAATACATGTATATATATATATATATAGCTCTTTTGACTTCTATACATCCTTGTTGTCTGTCCTCCTTTTCTGAAATAGGAGAGGTAAAAAAAAAATGACCCACCACACTCCAAAGTTAGCACCACTCAAGGGTTTTGGTTAGCCTCGGCGGATCTTTGATTCACATTGAAAAGCACCAATTAAAGTTGAGGCAAATTGTTAGTTTGCTGAACAATTACACAGAATTTGTGCCTCGTCTCTTCAGACACAGAAATCAGTTCTATAGGGTGTCACAACTGAAATTATACATTGTGTGTCTGGATGTATGTGTTATGTATGTTTAGCGTTATGCCAGAGCTGTCATTAGGAAGTATGCAGCGCATCTAAGGCCTTTGCATGATGACAGGGTTAGTTGTTGAGCTTTGTGTGCACTGTAGTCTGCACAGAGCACATTTGTGTGCACTTCTTCCGACTGTGCTCCACAGCTGCTACAAAGCGAGCGTCATCTCCTGCAGCAGACCTAAACAGCTCCCGAAGGGGCAGTCAGGCAGCAACTGCTTGTTTTTTTTTAAGATCTAACTTGTAATTACGTCTGCGTCAGGCTGCACCACGTAGAAAAGACATATTTGGCTCCGCTTACCAGCCAGTTGTCAAAGGGCGCTCGCCGTCCCTTCTGATTACTGTGTGCGCTGCAGCTATCCATGTGGCTCTTAAAGAGGAGAACAAGGATCTCATTTAAGAAGTAATTGCAAGTGAAACAACTGTTCTGAATGAATTAGTACCAGGGAATATTTCACATGACAGAAAAACACATTTTTATCCACTGAATAGGTATGTTACGTTTGTGCTAGAAACTCTACAAAGATGCGAACCGCAAGAACAAATCAAAGTAAATGTAATTGAAGGCTAGATTGGCATTCAATGCTATATTTCCGCTTCAACAGTCTAACTAATATGACAATGTTTAGTCCGGGTCATGGAGGATTTCTGCTTATGATACAAACAGTATGGAAATGTCCCCCTGCTCACAAAGATGCTCTCTCTGTTCCCAGATTTGGCATTCATAAGCAGTTGTGACGACCTCATCAGTTAGATGGAGCTGACTCCAAGACGGAGACGACAAAACCACAGACCTCAAAATGAGAGGAGCAGGAAGATGGAGGCTCAACTTCACAGGAAGCGTGCAAACCGAACCAAATTCTCCCTCTGTGTCTACCCCATCTCGCCTCTTTTCTTCCCTTCGCTTTCTTCCCTTGCTAGTTTAAAGTTGTCCTGGCTTTTATTTTGAGAAATATTAATTTGGTAGAAGAGTGGTGTCGTGTCTGAAACACAACAAAAAGAAAGAATAAAGAGAGGGGGAGAGTGGGAAAAAAAGGGGGAAAGAGGAGAGGGGGAAAAGAGGCGCAATGCGTGCACATTTCTCTCGCTTGACGTTTTGCTGAAGTTTGTACGCCACTTGAGCCTGCCGTTTCCCTCGCTAATGATACCAGCGGAGCCTCTCTGGGGAATGGCGTCCGTCGTGCGCCTGGCTTTCACATTTCTAGCACCAGGTATTTTGGGATACGCAAGCGAGGTCTGTGAGGCACATCATTCCAGGAGCTCATCTGGTTCTTTCTCTCTGCCTTGCTTCCTCTCTCCTCTCCAATCGGCTTCACCCCTCTCCTTTTTTTTTTTTTGTTGTTGTTGTACTTCTGCATACGCAGACATTCTCTGTCTCACTCTATGTTTCTGCCTTTCTTTTTTTTCCTCCCTCTCTTTCTCTGTCTCTTGCATTTTGATTCGGTAGGGATGATTTCAAGTGTGGAGGAAAAAAATGCGTGCACAGGAGAGGGGGGAGAAAAAAAATCTTTTTATTAACTTATTCATTGTATGTGAAATCAAGGGTTTTTTTTTTCCTTTCTCTCCTCTGCTTCCTCTCTCCCTTCCTCTTGGTTAAGGCAAATGAATGTTTAAAGAGGTAATTTACTGGGCCCTGGCAGGATCCACATTGTGTATTACACAAACAGGCGGCAACAAAAGGAAATTCTAATCTAGACAGAAACACGCCGGCACAGAGGATCCTCGGCGGGGGGTCCAGATGAATTATAGAACAATCTGTGTTCTCTCTCGTTTAATTTAAAGGTCTATTTTCAAGGCTATCGCCAGTTCTCACTTCAGAGGAGAGACTTAGCCCACTGAGGTCAAACTCATATTGACAAATATCAAGAGGCAATGAGGGTGCACCCAAACCACAGATATAAAAAAGTAAAGGTAAACAGCTGAACTAACATAATGCAACGAGGGAGAGGGGAGACAAACACAGCATACTGTTGACCATGAAACCTTGGAAAAGGAGCTAAAAGACTTAAAATAGGACTAAATTGTTTGATGGCGCTACACGGTGCTTTTGCACAGATGTATGTTGGAGAAGTTTGTCACTTTCGGTTTGCTGTGCGCAAAAGCTCGCTGGCCTTTACCGCTTCAGTTTTCCTGAGGAGAGGTGGGAATAGTGCGTATGCATAAATTTGTTGCGATGCTGCTTCCAGAAATGGACTGAGGCATTACATGAATTTGAGTTTGTTGCGTAATAGCTGTCTGATTGTGCCAGGTGCCTCATGCTGCTTATATTTTTAACTTCCACTGATGCAGTTTCAAATAACTAACTGATGTCTGCCTAAATCTTTGAACTCAAACATTCTTGGAAGAACAGCCCCCTGCTGGACACGTTTTTCCTCTCTTTTTCTCCTCTTCAGCCTTCTTCTTCTTTTTTTCTCCCCTTCCAGATTTCAAAAATAGCATTAGGTAAAGACAAAATAGTCCAGCCACCCACAGTCCACCTCTTGTCACCTCTGATTCTCTTCATAGTTCCCGGGAACCACACGTTGAAGCCTTCCTTCCAGTCCATCATGCCCTGAACGATCAACAGGCCGCGGCCCCCCAGCCCTTCCCCGTGGCTCCCCGCACACCCCCTTCTGACAGGATGAGTTTGATCTCTGACCCCCTTGAACAGACAGCTCAATCAGCTTTTTTATGGCACTGGTCATTGTGAAGAAAAGAGAGATCATAGAGATGTCTCTCGGGAGGGGACAGGAGGGGGGCGTGTTCCCTTTTTCATTGTAACCTCTCCTCATCTGCAATGTTAGGCTTCAAATAAGTCACATTTACACATGTCCTCATGCATTACTCACTTTCTTCATTTTCCCGTTCATCATCAATGGTCTTTAATAATCTGAAACCCCCGTGGCTTCTCTTCTTCTCGCTCCTACCTCGAAGATTATAACCCAGAATCTGATTTGAAGACTCTGTTCTGATTGAGGAGATGTTTAAAACAAGGAGAGCGCTGATGCAAATTCGGCCCCTCTTTCACAACTGAACTGCAAGTGATGTTTGCTCCCCAACGTCCTCTGTGCTTCACCGCTGATTTAACCTCCAGGGAGGAGCAGCGAATGATCACAACGCTCAGAGGAAGTTAGCGGCCTCCACTCTCCAGAGGCCGTCATTTCCTCTTGATTTCGTCTGTTCTGTCGAGAAAAGAAAAGGAAGGTAAAGATAAAAAATATAAAATAACACCCCTGCTATGCCGTGTGTGTGGGCTTCACACAACTCTAAAACTGCGTCATCAGCACAAAGATAAAACTCAGTGTTCAAGTGTGTGTGTGCGCGCGAGTGCAAGTGTGTATTTTAGGCAAGGTGCCTGCCCTGGAGCTAGATAATGTGAACAGAAGCAGATGGGGAAACTTAAATGCACACCCACTAGGGTATAGCAGAACTGGCACAAAGTGAGAGGAGGTCTTAGAACATCTCCCAGCCCGAGTGGATGCCAGCACCCTCGCTAGCACTGAGACTGGATGACAAAGAGAGAGGGAACGAGAGCAAGAGAAAAATAGAGAATCTGCTTTGTGTGTGTGTGTGTGTGTGTGTGCCTTATGTGTTTTGTGCAGTACTTCTACTTTTTGTTCTCTTTGCATATTTATTCTTTTATGAAACTGTCGGTCCACTGTTTTTCTGTTTTGTGTCTTTTTTGCAGTCACCAAACAAAAGGCATGCCTGACTTTCAGAAATGCTCTCCTTTATAGTCCACATATTTTCTGTTATTTACTTAAAATTGCAAAAATGAAACAGTGAAGAATAAGCAGTGTGAAGATGTGTGTGAAGGCCAAACAGAGAAGAAAATGAAAAAAAAAAAAAAGGGAAAAACTCAAACATAAATTTTCACCCTCACCATTGTGAATAAACACCCACCTTTTTTATTTCTCCCAAGGAGGACGAGTTTGTCCTGTGTTTGTTTACAACCCAATAAAATTTTCAAAGGGACTCGCACATTACAAAGCTGATATTCATTTGCTTGATTTATTAATAATAATTTCAAACAGCTCATCGTGCAAACACATAAACAGACCACACACTGGCGTGATTCACAGTCTCCTTTATCATTTTTAGTAATCAAATTAGAAAGAAGTCTCCCATGCAGACAAACGTATCATATCTGGCAAATATTATTTTTTTAATTGATCTCAGGCAGACAATATTTTAGGCTTATATTTACTTGTCCTAATATTTAATAGAATAAGTGCTGGAAAATAAAGATTTAAATATAGATTTTACATTTTTTTTTCTTTTATCTGAAAGAAAACATTCAAACAAAAAAGAAAAACACATGTTTTTTTTCTAGCAAGCTTGAATGTCAAAGCTGCAAAAAACAAGATTTTGTGTGTAGCATTTCATATTTAAAAGAAAAGCACAGGCACAAGTAAAGTTCATTTCATGTCACCAGGTTTACAGATGATCAATAGTTCCAGCTTTTATTTTTCCCGACTCCACAACAAAAGGTTGTTGACTCATTCGTAGCTAGTAAAATCATGACACCCCAAGTCTTAAGAAGGCAGAAGTCTTAAATCACTCTAACTGCGCCTGTTCAGCAGTCATGCATGAAGCACTTGTGCCAATCCTTAGTCATGCGTTATATTTTGCAAAGTATCGAAGTCACTTGGGGCCAATCTGTTAGACCCATAAATCTCCACACAAAGGGTAAGGAGGAGGCCAATGAGTCCTCCTACAATCAGATGCATGTGTCACTACCTAGTATCTGGGAGCTGCAGAGGTCAGAGGGGGTGTGGAGGTTAATAATGAGGTGAATTTGATCTTCTCAAGACTCCAAAATGAGCCCACTCATCCCCAAATCCTCACAATCATAGGAAGTAGCATTTGAAAAATATCAAAACTTGTGCTGATTCTGCAGAAGGGGATACATCAAAACTTCACTTTTTGAATAATACTTTGATGATTCACATTTTTTCATGAAATATTAAAGTTTTGATCGGTAGTCATAGTTATGAGACTCGTCAGATCTTTGATACCAGTGTAGGACTGAACCTCAGAGGTTCACATTAAACAACCAAACATACAAATTAGAAGTGCAATTAATCACATAATTACAACAGTTATTGTCTTTGCATTTCAACATATTCTGTAACTGCATTGCGTAAAGACAGCTATGAAAGAGTTTACCATGTGTTTGTATTATATAACCTGAAAAAAATGGATTGTGAACAAAAAAATGTTTTATGCCTGTATTTATTGCCATTATTATGTGGGAGGTACTACCATGGTTGAATTATAAACCACAAGGTAGAGGAAGAGACCTGAGCTATAGGCCAGGGTCCCTGATTCTTTGACTCTTTACAAAAAACTTAAATCTCTTGACTTCAAGACTAGTTCCAAAAAATATAAACAGAACGCAATGATTGGTATATCCTATAAACCCTTAATTTATTCCCAATAGAACATAAAGAACATATATCAGATGTTGAAACTGAGGCATTTTATCATTAATGGAAAATATTAGCTGATTTTGATGATGATGGCAGCAACACATCTCAAATAAGTTGGAACAGAGACAACACAAGGCTGAAAAAGTAACTGGCACCAATCAAATACAAGAATTTGGCATCTAATTAGGTTGACTTGAAACAGGTCAGTAACATGACTGGGTATAAATAGAGTATTTCAAACAGGCAGAGCCTCTCAGATGTAAAGATGGGATCGGATGGTTCTCTACTGGACATCACTGCATGGGCTCAGGAACATCCCAGGAATCACTGTCTCTGAACACAGTTGGCTCATAATCCACAAACGCAAGTTAAAGCTGTATTATGGAAAGAAGAAGCCACGTGTGGACATGATCCAGAAATGCTGCTGTCTTTTCCGGGCCATAGCTTATCTGAAATGGTCTGAGGCAAACAGGAGAACTGCTTCTGTGGTCTCTGATGGTATGGAGCTGTGTTGATGCCTCTGGTGTGGACAGTTTACACCTCTGGAAGGACACCATCAATGCTGAAGAGTACTTAGAGGTTTGAGTGCAGGAGTCTCAAACTGCAGTCCTCGAGGGTCGCTGTGCTCCATGTCTTAGATGTGTTCCCTGCTTCAGTACACCTGATTAAAATGAATGGGTCGTTAACTGACCTGTGCAGAGCCTGGATGACAAGCTGATTCATTTGAATGGATCAGCCTACAGGAGGCCGGTGGCTGGTCTAGTGGCTTAGGTGTGAGGACAACACTTCCCTCAACGTGGACAAGACAAAGGAGATGATTGCGGACATGAGGAATGAGAGGAGACCTCATCGACAGCTGTTTATCCGGGAGCATGGAGCAAGTGAAGAGGGTGGGCAGCTTTAAGTACCTGGGTGTCCACATCATTGAGGACTTCACCTGGACACTGAACACCTCACATCTGGTCAAGAAGGCCCAACAACGGCTGAGGAGGCCGAGGAAGTTTGACATGTCCCCCAAGATCCTCAACAACTTCTTCAGCTGTGTCGTTCAGAGCATCAAACACTACTGTTATGGACTGTTATGGACATTGTCAATGCATATTTCCGCAAGACAATGCTGAACCACATTTTGCATCCATCACAACAGCATGGCTTCGCCAGGAGGGGAGTCTGGGTGCTGAACTGGCCTGCCTGCAGCCCAGACCTTTCACAAATAGAAAACATGTGGCACATCCTAAAAAAGAAAAATCCTGCATCAGACACCCAGATCTGTTGAGCAGCTAGAATCCTGCATCAGACAAGAATGTGACAACATTCCTCCCCTAAAACTCACATTCCTGCCCAGACGTTTACAGACGGTTGTTAAATGAGGATGGGATCCCACACAATGGTGAACTTTGCACTGTTCCAACTTTTTTGAGATGTGTTGCTGCCATCAAAGAGAAGATGAGTTAATATTTTCCATGACGTGGTAAAATGCATCAGGTTCAGTGTCTGATGTTTTTTATATTCTATCCATCCCATCCATCCATTATCCGTACCCACTTCAGTCCTATCTAGGGTGACAGGGATCTGCTGGAGTCTATCCCAGATCTCTTTGGGTTAAAAGCAGAAGTCCACCCTGGACAGGTCTCCAGTCCATCACAGATTTATGTTCTAATGGGAGTAAAATATGGATTTACGAGATTTGCAAATCATTGCATTCTGTTTTTAATTTATGCTTTACACAGCATCCCAACTTTTTTGGGACTGAAGTTATATTTTTGCTTAACCATTTATTTTATTTAAGCTGGCAATAATCTTACAGATAAATAAGCACAAATGAGATGTATCTTTGGCATCTGAACAAGACAACATGCTGTCTCTGCCTCGACAGTATGTACTGTTTTCCCTGTACTGCTATTTTCAGTTTGTAAAAACATAAAATAACATGATGCCAAGAAAAGTTTTGTTTTGCTCAAAACACACAAGATAATCAGCTTTCAAGTCACCGTCAGATGAATGATTAAACTGCTTCCGCCTTCCCCCCATATTCTCCCAAGCAACTCCTTCTTTTATAGCTGCCTGCAACAAAACTGAAGCTAAGTTGTATCTGTCTGAAATTATGGCTATTTTATTTTAATTTCTTTCGTAAACTTTAATTTTTCTTCTCTCTTATTTTCAAAGTTTTGTTGATCTTTCCCACGTTTCGTGCTGTTAATGCTACTCTGTGGTATTTCTAAAAGTTTCACCAATCGGCAACAGTTGGGCAGAAGTTATTTAATGCCATTTTAAAGTGTCTAAGAAACCTTCCTCGCCAGAATAAATGCTTTACAGGAAATTACCAAAAATGAGTTTTATGATAACTTCTGATACTTTAAGATTGCAGCTTTCATGCATTCATGCGGAGACTAACAGGATCCTTTATACGCTTTTGAGGTGCAGTCTGAATGCATGTCTGAAAGTGAAGGGGATTGTGCCAGTGGCCAAATTGCTGTTTATAGAAGATAACAACATTTAGGACTAGTCGAGTTTAAGAGGTTCTGTAGGAAATTAAGCTGGGATAACATCTAGTGGTCAGTTTAATGGATCTCATTTGAGATACTGTGTTTTCAAAAGGACTAGAGTGCACAACAAGTCAGCAGCTGTAAATCAGCTGATAGCAGGTCGACCGGAGAGAAAGAGAGCAGTCTTACTTTAAAAAATAAATTCATTTTTGAAAAAGGATGATATTCTGTCCTCTTTTGCCAGGTTTGACTGCTGGGGCAGTTTTAGTGCGATGTCAGAATAGCAGATTTTTGAACAAATCCTTTGAAATCTAAAGAAAGTTAATCTTTCTGCACATGTTGAAGCGTTGGAGTGGATTGCTGCAGTCTGTTAATGCTACTTGATGCCCTGAAGATTTGGTCTGGATATTGTTTGTGCCTCTCTGTCTCCAAACGACACACATGGAGACACAGGCGACGCATACATAAACATATTCCAGCCCCTTGTATGAATGCTCAAGTTTGATTGATGAGGAAATAGATGGCAAATTGCAGTGTCCATCCTGATGGATGACATCATTTGGCCAAATCTGCTGATCACGTATGCCAAACCAGAGTCTTCCCCACCTCCCCCTGTCTTCCTCCGTTCCTCTTTGCTTACAATTGATCAGTCAGAGTTTTGTACACCCGCGTCCTTTGAATTTAATGCATGAGGAAGGAGAGCAGTTGACGTGGCTCTTTACTGCCCATCCCAGTCCCTCACCCCCCTCCCCTCTTTGCACCTCCTCATTTATCTTTATCTAGTCGTGACAGATCCAGTGGTAGTCTGTTTGTTTACCCTCATATGCAGACAATCATTCCGTGTTAAGTGGCCCGCTTGCTTTGAGATGGATTGTTGTTTACACGTGTTCAATTATAGGAGGTGTCTAAACGGCGACTTATTGAGGGAGAGACTAAGAAAGATGGGCAGCGATCGTCAGCCCTTGATATCCTCCGTCAATGTTTGTTCTAATCATCAAACTGGAGCAAACATTGTCAAGCTTTTCATTTTTAGCCAGTGTGTTTGCCAAAGAATTTCGTAAAAGTCTGTTCAAATAATAAGTGTCAATATTAGAGAAAAATACTCAGATGAATTTGTAAAGCCTTGACCTTTGCCATAATACCTTGTATTATGCAAATATGCCTGGAAAAGACCTCATAAAGGGGTGAAAGTTGCTCCTCAAAACTGTTGGCACAGGAGAGCCGAGCGTATTCCTCAATCAAAATTCCTACACATGTAAGCAGCTATGCCAGGGCCTTCTTGTCCCAGAAGCTTATTTTCTAGAAGCCATCCAAGCGCCACCTCATATTCAAATAGGCTGACATGTAAAAGGAATCAGATGGGTGAGGGTGGGAGGGTTTGTGGGTGGAGATGACTTGATTGATGGGCCAATGGCACACAGCGGCAGCTGGGTTTATGAGCCAGAGCAAATCTGAAATATTGAGAACACGGACATCGTGTCACATCGGACATATTAAGAATTATTTGACAATGCATTATGTTGGAGATCTGTCACACAAAAAAGATGAGCGAGTCCTCCCTTGCGGCTGAAATTACAGCCTGCGGTGCAGTGAGGAGTAACTCCCACTTTGTCGATTCTCTGTAGACGAGTCTGACACGGGGGGGGGGCCCACTGACCGAGAGCCTGCTCACTTATTCAGCGTTAGTAACTGCCAAAATAAATGATAAAAAACATCACTATGCATAGATTCCACTGTCAGTGTGTGTCTTCAGTTTGCACTCTATTATTTTAAGCTTAACTTTGCATGCATTTCTCCCCACCGTGTAGATGACATTTGAACTTTAGTTGTCAATGGTTCTCTGCAGAACTACCGCACTTTGAGCCAAAAACATACATACCCAAGCACACTATGCATGAGAGCAGAAAAACCTATTTTACATTTTTTTTTCCTGCCGTTTTTAAAGAGTTCACAGCCCACTCATGTTCTTTGGTTTTCAGCTGCAGGGTTTGACCTGTAAGTACGCCGGCCGAGGTCCATCCTTGGGCTGGCGTACCTTTAGGCCAAATACAGGCCAGATAAGGCAGTTTTACTCTTGGAAATGACATGGTTTTAACAAATGACCACCTCCTGGGTCTTCTGGATTAGGATTGTCTTCCTTGGCCCTGTGCTACAGCTAATTTTAGCTCTCTAAGCAGCACAGGACCGATTTTTTTTTGGCCTTCAGGGAATCTTCATCTAGTTACAAGGGGTCTTTCTGGAGAGCTGTGATGTGACTGATATGCGGTACATGTGATTAACTTAGAAAGGCTTCTGTGTGGTTAGAGTTGCCAAATTGCTTTATCTGGTCATTTGAATGAGAGAAATTAACCAATACGTCATGGGTTGTTCATGTGTACCCAACACTGCATGTGTGTGCGTTTTACTTGTTTTTCTTCTTCTTCTTTCTCTACCTTGTTGTGGTACGTGGATTCAGCATCATGGCATGTGCTGTAATAACTTCAAGGTATTAATCTGATATTCATTTAGATGTGAGCCATGTTCCTCCAAATGGTGGAGGAAACAAATCATTGGCCCTTTAATAATAATCAATGCCTGAGCCCCGACCCACCACCACCCCCAACTTTCCCTGTGCATCATCTGGTGAGCTGTTTGTGTGTGTGTGTGTGTGTGTGCGTGCGTGCGTGGTATACTGTGTGGTGTTTCTGAGTGTACTCTGTAAGCCTGGGTTTTTTTTTCCTCTAGGGGTCTCTTCAACTGACCCCCCCGACCCCTCTTTCTCTGAGGACAGCCAACTAAGAACCAAACAACATATCAAAGAGTGGGGGGGCACAGTCAGGCCACTGGGTTTCTGGCAAAATCATCTCAATAAATAAATATCACAAGACACCGCTGGAGGGGAAAAGCTTTGATGTGGGGGGGTTGAGCCCCATTGTCTCTTTTCTCTCTCACTCTTTTGCAACCGCTTCTCCTCTGGTGTCTTCACTCACCACCAAAACCTCACCACTTGCTCTGACAAAATGGTTCATGTGTGCCCCTCTATGCGCAGCTCAACACCAACCAAACGTTCAGGGGCTTGCAGTTTTCCTCTCTGAGGAGGTGCAAGTTGGAGAAGAACAGCTTTGTTATCAATAAATGCAGGGTGCTGAATTGGTTAGGAGCACTTGGCACCATTAAAGTTCAAGAAAAGCTTTTATTTTCTCCCTCAGTCTTGAGATGCTCAGGTGGAAAGCAAGTTTACACTTTGAAAAGATGCCTTGGCTCAGACTGATTGTCTAAACAATGCAGCGTGTCGATGCTCAAGTATGAGTAAGTAAAAATGATTTTTTTAAAAAGATACAGCTTCATCTGGATAACCATAAAGCTTCTCTACTGCAAACTAATCATTTTCCTTAATTTTAGTCAAGATCCATTTACACTTAAGCTGTCCTATTTTTTAATGCTGCTACTCCTGAAAAACATAACAGTTGAAGAAAATGCCCTGATGTACGTGTCCTAAACTAAATTAAAATTGCAATACTTCAGGCAATGGTTGCCTCAGTCTGCCACTTTTTAGTGACCTGTAGGGATAAATCACAGTTTCTACTTTATGGAGGAGAACCACACACTCTGGACTCCATAAACTATTCTGATTTTCTTTTGCAGTACTGTCTTATGCGCCTGTCTGCTAACACTGAGCTTGAGCATTGAGAATTTAAAACAGCTGACTAGCCGAAAACATTTCTGGTGCAACGATTACAATTTTTAATCGCAATTAATTGCATTATTTCCCTGATTAATCACAATTAATCACATTGCATATGCAGAATCAAATAATGAATTCAAAAGTAGTGTAAAATGCACTTTTATTGAAATGTTCTGCTGCCATATGAACTAAAGTGTCATAACATTTGTTGTTCAAACACTTTTAACATCAGCACTTGTCAGTAACACATATTTAATGTAAATCTCATCTTAAATAATGTAAAATAAAATAAAGCTTATTGCCACTGCCAGGGCATTAATGTCATCCTGTTTTTATGAAAACTAAAAAAAAGTCTACAAACAAAATCCAACAAAATGATTGTGGCTCAGCACAATCAGAACATTAAAACAGGTAATTTCTGAGGTAACAGCAGAAACTTTTAACGGCGAGTTTAACTTGGCAGTTGTTACAAATAACCTTGTTTCTGTTGAATCCTCATTCTGGGAGAACTTTAAAATGAAAATGTCCATGTTAAAGTTTGGTAACTTTACCAATCCGTGTATCATTCATTCTTTCCATTTTTAATTGTCAATCAAAAATTTAAAAAAAAATTAAAAAGTGACATTTTATTACTTTTTTCATTTTATAATCTAACAAAAAGGAAAAAAAGCCTGTTTTTTTTAATATATATATTTCAATTTTAGACTTGGATCAAAAATACAAAATGAAAAAACGGGCTACAGAACTGAATTTGTTTTATAATCGAGGACTGGACTTTCTGTTGTCATTACACATCTGTGCCACTAGATGGAGCTGCACTGAAGTAACCAGTAAGAGAACAGCAGGACAGTGAACACATGGAGCAGATCTGATGGAACATGGAGGAAAGTTTTGTTGCAGTCCAGAATTTTTTTTTTTTTTTTTTAAACAGAATTGTTAATATTTCTACCTCAGTTGCTACCCGAACTGTAAAGTGCACAGATTTTTACCGTTATCCATGTCTGTTTTAGCTTTTCCCTATGTTTACGTCCAAACTGTTTTCCGGTTCTGCAGCAGCCAGTAACAGACTTTTCAAAACAAAAGCATGTGAACAACATGCGTTATCGTGCAATAAAATAAATGTCGGCATTAATAAATGAATGCGTTAACGCAATAATAACGCGTTAACTTGCCCAGCCCTAATATATATATATATATATATATATATACATACAGTCGTGGAAAAAATTATTAGACCACCATTTTTTCTTCACTTTCTTGTTTATTTTAATACCTGGTACCACTAAACGTCATCATGTGACTAAAACAGACAGAAAAGAAAACACTGAATGCATAAAAGCAGTGTTTTTGGCAGTACAACGCCATAGCTATTGATGTAAAAACTTAAGTGATTTAGGTTATAATCAAGAAAACCATGGAAAATGGTAAGATATCAGCTCTTAAATAAAACTCTCATGAGCAATCTTTGTGGTTATCGTTATGTTTGTCCAAACAAATGTACCTTTAGTTGTACCAGGCATTAAAATGAACAAGAAACTGAAGAAAACAAGGGTGGTCTAATAAACATATATACACAAAAGCTCACAGCAAAGAGGAGAATAAACTGGATATTCTCTGAACTGTCCTCAACATATTGTGAGTGGCAGGAGAGGTGACCACAGCAATCTCCCAGAACAAGTTACCATCACAATGGCAGCTATCCAAGACAAATTCCTCAAGTATGAGGAGCTGGACAAAACCAGGTTCAGACATGATAAACAAGTCCAGCCAAAGAAACTGAACTGCTCTGAATGCTTAGCTGCACAAATTGTAGCAGCTGCTAATAGACAGGACCCACCCATAGCGGTTAACCCAAGGATGGATAGTTCTGATTGTGAAGGATCCCTAGAAAAGAGGAATTCCATCCATCTAAAACCCAAAATCTGCCTTTGCATAACAGAACAGCTTCCATCGGGCATCATAGTGGTCAGGATAGGTTGCTCCGCACATGAGCAAAGGCCAGAGTGGAGTTTGAAGTAACACACGGGGAACCAGGCACCAACAGCTGCTCAAGACTGTAAGACCAGATGAACAAATCTCTGCGCTGGTTGATTACAAGAAAACCTACATTTCCATGTTGGACACATAGATGCTGGAATGCTTGGAACTGCTTAAGATCAAAAGGACATTAAAAGGGCTCATCAAAAAGTCTATGGGATAGTGAAAGACCACAATTGGGAGGTCAATTGAAAACCAAATGCAAAATTCACCATCAAGTTCAGTTTGAACCAAATAGATGCTCTATCCCTGCCGCTGCTCTGCTGTAGGTCTGACCCCCTTCATGCAGACAATTACAGGCTGACTAGTTCCAAAATGAAGCAATCGTCAGCCACTTCCTCCACATGGATGGCATTAAGCTCACTATTCCAAGATATAAATTCAGTGATACACCTCACTGAGAAATTCTGCAGCTATATCAAAGTGTCAGTTGAACCAGATGAATGCACTCAAATAGCAGCTAAACAAACTTCCAGAAGGCAACATGTCAGATCAGAACAGCTACAAATACCATCAGCTAATATCAAAGGCTGCAAGGATATCAGCCAGAACCAAGAACAACACATATCACAATATCATATATGGTTAGTGATTTAATTCATCTCAGTCCAAATGAACGTTTGGTTGAGTAGTCGACAGTTATCCTGCTTTTAGACATTCTAGCATGATACCACTAAGTTCTTGCAATTTTGATGTCCACAGTGGAAGCATAATTATTGAAAATTTGATAGGTAATTATGATGGATTTACAAAGATTTTTAATTGTGTGTGACACCTTAGAGAAGGTCTACAAGCATGAAGCACTGCTATCACTTTTGTGTTGACAAATGGCACATTTAAACAAGTTATGTCAACCACACAGTATTTTAAAAAACACCACACTTGTCTGAAAATTATCATACCGATAGAGCACACAACAACTTTTTACTCTTTTTTGCTGTCCAAAGTAAGAAGAAAAAATCCAGCTGCCTTGTATTTAAGCACTTTGTCTATCACGGCCTGGATGACCAACACTCAGATAATATTCTGGCTACAGGCACAATAAATGATGTCTGGTAGCCTTTAAGAAACTAAATGTAAACATTTTTGGGTTGGCCAGATAAATGACTAACTTCACGGTTTTTCATCTTATGGAGCGGTGTGTAAAAGACCACATGACAGCATAACGGCGTGATATAAATGGGTGGAGGAGGTGAGTGTGAATGGCCTAGAGGGTGAAATGTAGGTACATTAAGCTGAGAAATTGGTCAATAATGCTTTCCTCTCACTGTTGAGAGGCAACTGAGTGGAACGTGGATTGGAGTGTTTGTGTGTATGCTCTGTTACAATGAACACTATGGGGGTTAAACTGTGTGCCTCTGGGGAGCATGTTATTGACTGTTGACCAGCCCAAATTAATTTTCAACAAGCCTCTTTTGGGGAACAATGGAGATGGATTACTATTGTAAAGGGAGGGCTTTGTGTGCGTTAAGTGGATGACTGACCTCTATCTCAGCTGAACTACAGTGTTCTGCTTGTATTTTTGTCACAATTTTAACAGATAATATATGTATGCACATCTATTTCAGCTTGTACATAAAGGTGTGTTGGCAGAAGATCTTCTTTGCACCCAAATTCTTTTATGGTTGACGCTGAGCGCAGTCATTATTTCCAAAGTCTTACCTCATATGGATTTAAAGTGTGCCTGTGTAGTTGACGTGCCTCGGCTGAGGAAGTCAAGCAGCTGAGTTAAACAAGAGGCCTCATTGTTAATTTGAGCATCCTAGTTTATTAGTTTGGTTTTGATCTATCAGAGGCGGCTGGGTGTCATCCCATCTCCCGTTTTCTCTCTCACCACTTTGAATGGTACAAGTGACAAAAGGCCTCCCACACACAGTAGCTGGCACAGTGTGATCACTGCATGCTGAGACACAGGGAGGTGTCAGCACTAATCTCCTTTAAAATGGCTCTCTTGTCTTACATCCCATGCTCACAGCATCGCCTCAACACTGTAATTGTGCCTACTCCATGAGACTTGCCGTCCCACTTTCATGCCACTTTTGTTTCATACAGTTGCGCTTGTGCAACTGAAGTTACGATACATTGCATTTGACTGAGGAGCTGAAATTCAGTGAAATGTTTTACCTGCTTTTCTCATCCACATCAGCGTGTCTTGTGCTTTTTAATCTCTTAGAACTAAATGTAGTAATATGAAATAATATGCAGTACAAAACAAAATCCGCTTTCACTGTCAGCCTTGTGATAAAACCAACTTGTTAGGTGTAACATAAAGGAAAGTGATTGAGACTGCTGAATTTCTCTGGGGCTCAGCAATGCTAATTGGTGACAACCCCAGGTCTTATATTCTGCATCCCCCTGGTAAAATTGAAGCAGAATTTAAGTTTTATTTTAGGTCCTGCCCAAGTTTTTATTTGGCAGCTAAAAAGAAAAAGAGACTGCTCCACTTTTAATTGACTCGTGTGATATTTTATATCTAGGTTTCCATCATTCCTGCTTTGTTTATCAGTAACACACTGTTGTATTTCTGGTTGCTGCTTAAATTTTTTTTTTTTTTTAGCCCATAATTATTCAAGTATAAATATAACATAAATATATTGTCGGGTTTTCACACAGGTGGCCTAGATGCAGTAAAATAGGTAAATCATGATACTGCCACCACCATGCTTTATATGAAAGGAGGACTTTTATGCTGGAAGTGCCTTCCTTTCTCCATATATAATGCCTGGTATTTAAAACTACAAAGTTCTAGAAAATGTTCTAAAAATTTCTTCCAGAAACATGTGTTTGATAATTATTATTCAAAACAACCAACACTAATTGCATTAATATCACATTCATTTCTAATTCTAGAGGTTTACATACTCGCGCCTCTCAGATCAGATCGAACTCTGCAATAATTCAAGGCAAAAACTAATATTTTTGTCGAGATGCTCTTTATCTACTTTTTTTATCCATGTAAAAACGTAACTATATATCATAAACAATATCTATGCAGAAGTACAACATTCAAACACAACTGCTTTCTTGTGAGGCCAGTCTGGGACTGTGTGTTGTAAATAATCTGGAAAGCAGACTTTATTATTCTATGAATATAAAAATGTTTTTTAAAAAGTATCAGATTTTAGTTCTTCTTCATATACTGGTTGTTGTTAAATCACGATGCTGCTTTGTCAGATAAATATGTTCTGTAGTTCATAAATTCAGCCTAGTAGACGAAGTAGAGAAAATTCCCTACAATGATTTGAGCCTTTTTGTTTTTCCACGAAATAGGTCACGATCAGTTCAATAACACTGCCCCTCTTGAAGGAAGCAAAAACTGTTTAGAAGAATAGAATGGAAGCCAGACCATTAATTCAAGATTACAAAAGGAGAAAGACACAGCCATGGCATTTGTTTCTCTGGAATTTTCTCTTCCTAATCCCCAAGTACTGAGCTTGGCTGCTGTATTCCCTGAGTATGAGAGAAGATCCTCAGCTGAGGTAGCTTTTCCCAAAGTCACTGCTTGTTATGATGAGGAGCAGAGCAGCCTTGATACATCTGGACTTCATTAACTGAGGCTGGAAAAAGCTCCCTATCATTCTTGCTATCTGCTGAGGGAGATGTAAGACAGTCACAGAATGCAACTTAGCAGGAGTTGTCTTCCATCTTTTCTCATGTTTTGGGGTTTGCCTTCCATCCTCCTCTCTTTTCCCCTTTTGTTATTTCAATAACTTCATCTTTATCTCTTCATCTGCCTCTGAAGTGCTGCATGTTTATGTAAAATCTATGTTTGGTATACTTGTCAAGACTGAGGTGAGGACTGAAGCACTCATCAGTACTTTCACTTCAAGTCTGCTTTACGTGGATGATTCCCCCCTGTTTCCCCCTTTCCACTTTTTTGAGAAAGTTTCTTCTTCCTTTCCCATGCCTCGTTGTTGCCCCGGAAAAGTCACAACTCTCCCTGTCTTGCCCCCAGGACAGAGAGCACCTATCCACATGCCTTGTAGGCTCGCCAGGAGCTCAGCGCCTCTGAACTGACTGATTGCCACTCAAAAAAAGAAGAAGAAAAAAAAAAAAAACCTCCCACACTGTTGCGACTCTGCCGTTTGCCGCCGTATGTGCAAACATGAAGCCCATCACAGAAGCATATTCCCCACACCTTTATCAAGCCATGTAAAGCTCCCCTGCTCTTCTCATCGTCCCTCATTTCTCAGATTCTGCTCTTTTTGAATTTTCACCTCATATGAGGAGCAGCACACTGGACCTTGGGACCGGGAGGAAAAATCAATGCAGCCCTAAGTGGAGGGTCAAGAGCAATGTGCTGATTTATATTAACTACAGGTTATTCATTGCACCAAAGAAGCCTGTCTTTGTATTTTGTGTTGTCACATATGTGTGTGTTCGCCGCAAAGCAGTTGATGCTGTACATGTTCACATCAGTGTGAGATAGGAGCAAAATGATCTCAGGTCCTTTGGTCTCATAATCTCAAAGGTAAAAGCTTGGCATTTGAGCCATTTTATGTCTTTCAATTTCCATGTACAAATACGCAGTACAAGACGCATTTTACAGCAGCAAAGCTCATCCACCAGGGTCATTAGTCTTAAGTTACCATGGTTTTACAATTTGCTGATCAAAATCTGAGCTATTTAAAAAGACGTGTACGTTTTTGTATACATTAGATTTCTTGTTACTTTGCATATTTGTTCACTGTATTTTATTAAACCAGAAAGGATAGCTCTTTTCCTACGAATGACACCTTGAACCATATTTCTGTCTTCATTTGATTTGTCATTCCTAGACCTTGTACTACATCAAGAAACAACAGTAATTCATCATTGATATCTGGCAGCTAAAGTTGCATCACCTTGAGAGTTCCAAAGGTGAAAAACAGTATACCACAACTGGGTGGTTTTCTTTTTTTTCTAATTTCTTTATTTATTTCTGTTTCCCTCTAGTGAGATGTCACTTCAAAAACAACCCGACCAAGGAATGTTATTATGCTGAGGGAATGTCAGCCAGTTACAATAGGCTGCTTAATGAGGTAGTGTGGCAAACTTTCAGACAGGCCATAATATGAATTATTTGTCATTGGCTGTGTGTGTGTATGTGTGTGTCTTTGGAAAGGGTCCAGTGTAAAGCAGGATGAAGGCAGGCCTTGATGGAGAGATGTGGCACTAGCCTGGGGGCTCGCTCCACTGTGAGGATAGTTAGCTTACTGCACACCGCCATCATTAGGGACTAGGGCACTTGTGCTGGGAAGGTGAAACACAAGCCTACATGCAGTCACAAACACATGCAACACCTGTAAATATGCTACACACCTTCTCTACTGTTCTGTCCTGGTCTCAAGGTATTGTATTTCTGATTAAGAAATCACTGAAACTACAGTCTCTGTATGAGGCAACGCTTTGATGAAATTTTGATTTTAGCAACACAGACACATGACAATAATGTGCCTGTCAGCAAACTTTATAAGCACTTGGTTGAGATAATTTATGTCAATTCATTGCACAGAATTACCAGAGTGCATCCATGGCTGAAAGTTTATGGGAATAGGTTCAGTTTTTGCAAACTCCATGGCATACGGAAGAAGATTTTAAGGCATTTTCTAGGTTTGAAAGGCTTTTCTGGTAGACGTCAACAGACTTATTTAAAGATTCAATATTTTGTCTCCCCTCTTCTTCATAACTTCTGAAATTTAATCTTGGATGCTTTATACAAGTTTCTAGGCCAAATCCTGACTGAGATAAAACAATTCAATGCTATTAATGCTCTGAGTTTATCACAATTTGTAATTTCCTGCTTGCCCATTTCCCTTTTGAGAATTGACAGAAGGTTCTCAATGTGACAAAGATCTGGGAAGTTTCCTGGCCACAGATTCAAAGCCTCAGCGCCGCGACCTCTGCATGGTGTTTCACCATCCTAGAAAATACATGTCCAATTTTTGTATGGCACAAAGCTTGTGCAGTTATTTGCTCCAATAAAACCTGGAAAATCAACCGCCCACAGAAGGAAATGTTACTGTTACCGTGAGTCCTGAAAAATCCTCACATCTCGTCTGGGGTTCTTTCTCATCTAACAACACTGCTTCTCTCACAATTCCCTCTAAAAACATTGCCGTGAATAAAGTATGATACCGAAATGTCTTTCTGGAGCTTCTTCAATAATCCAGGAACAATCCGATGATGATTGTGCAATTCTCACCTCTACATTAATGCTGTACGTTCTTCCTGAACTATTCAAGTTTTGTTCCATCTGTGCACAAAACATTTTCACAGCCGTGTTATGGATTGCTCAGGTGTTCAAGCCTTTAGCTCTTACTTGTGGGTTCTTTTCTTTTTTTTTTTTTTTAACCCAACTGGGGATTGTGCAATGTACATTTTGAGTCATCTTGGCTGAGGTTTAAACATCTAGGGAGATTAGCCATACTAATACATTTTTCCACCTATAAACAACTTGTCCAACTGGTGGACTGATGGATACCTCATCACGTTCAAGAGTAAATTGTAAATTATTGCATCAAATTTGCTTCTTTTTCAGTAGTTACTGCATAAATCGTTTACTTTATCCTCCAGCATGTCAACATTTATTGGATCCGTTCAGTAAAGACCAAATAAATTATAACTGTTTGCAAGATATCCGAATGAGTATATTGTGCTTGGCTGTTGTTATCACTTCGATGAAGATAAGAACAAACTTTGAAGGAAAACCTGTTCTTTCCAAAGGGCTCACATACTTTTTTCTCCTCACTGTTGTCCTTTAAGAGAAGCTTTGTGCACCAGATTGTATAACATTTTCCTTTGTGGTAGCACCTTTTTTTTTGTTTTGTTTTGTTTTCTTGGATAAATGAGACTCTTTCAAGAAAAGAAAAGAAAAATCCTCAGAATGTTTTGCTTTCATGTGTCTGTTTTATTTCTTCAGGGTCATAACAAACGTGTGGTGTGATTCTCTCAGAAACAGTTTTTGGGTAAAACTTTATGTGAGGTTATGTGCTAAAATGTGTAAAAAATATGGGCCGTGGCTGTACTTTGTTCACATTTTTTTTTCAGTTTTCTAACTCTGTCATTTAGATGATTCCTTGAACTGTAACTCTGAAAGTTACCTTTCTCTTTTTCTGAATTCTATTTGAAGATGCAACACAATATTGTCTGAAATATGAAGAGCCGGCTGTTTTGTGATTTCTTTCTATTATCATTATTATTATTATAACTCCTTATGTTGCCCTCTTTTCTCTCTTCACTTTCTCTGTGGAGAACTAACTTGTAATAGCCACAAAGGCAACCTTAGAATCACTCGTCTTTTGTAGTTTTTCTTACAGTAGTGCTAAAATCAATAGATAACAGTTTATTCTTAACATATGACTTAAATCTCACTCCTTAAGATATAGTCAAGAACAGCGCAAAGAGGGAACTGACTTGGTATTGCAATTCCCAAACAATTACTCAAGTGCTTTTTCAACCAATGAATTTTGATGGCTGTGTTCAATACAGGCTCCTTGAGAGAATAGCATACCAAAGTGCACGAGGAATGAATGAAGGTTCGCTCCTCCCTGATGAGGGTCACAGCACGACTGCGCTGCACTGGAATTGGTTTCAATGTGTTCTTTTGAACTAACTATGCAATTCAGGCTTTTTAATTTTTATCCTTCAAGACCATTACAAGGACTCTTTTCACAAACGGCAGCAGCCTCAAACTAGAAGCACCTTTGAAAAACACGTCAGAACAGTGAAACTGAACAGTGGCCCTCAACTGCAGTTTCTTTTAACGTCACACAGAAAGCTAATTGAGATGGAAAGATGAACATGATTATGACGGTACAATGTCAATTTGTATATGTGAAATTGATAGAGTGTGTTGGATTTTCTTCTTCAGCATAAGAGACTGTAGCTGTTTATGCGATGCTATTGCCATTTTCCCTCAACCTTTCAGTTTTGTCCGACCACCATGATCTGGGTCAGGGGTATGCATCCTTTTTTTTTTTTTTTTTTAATAGCATCTAAATCAAGATCTTTTGTATCTTGTTTTTTTGTAACCCAGGGGACATATTTAAGGTTTTTCCATGTTTTTCTGATTTGTACGCTTGCCTGCAGCGATGGCCTTCAACATTGTTCCTCTATGCCACATTGACATCAAAACATGCCATTTTTCGTTTCTCAGGTACACAAAGCCGCTTCTCCTTCTCTAAAAGTAATAAAGCTGCCAGAGACACTTCAACTTCATATGTTGATAGTCAGTTTAAAGTTCAAGGATATATCCAACACAATTACACTGAAGGTGCATCCTGTTTACATTCAGAGAGAACAGAGAAGCGCATGTGCCTTAGCACAGCTGAAACCCTGTTTTCTGCTCTTCTTTTCTTGAATTCATTGGGGAGTTGGGGAACAAAACAGAAAATGGAAACAGTTAGTTTTAGTAATCTTCCTTAGCTCCCTGTCACTACCTGGAGCTCACATGATGTGGGTCTGTTGAAGGTGGCAGCGCTGGTTTGACGGTAGCAGCCATTTTGTAGGTTTAGTTGTTGTGTTGTTGGGGAGATGTGAGAGCTGGCATAAAGATAAAGATCTGGGACACCAGAGATCACTGCTCTGGAGGTGTCCTGGAACTAACTAAAGGAAACACTGGTGAAAGGACAGATTTATCAGTTGTCGCTGCTCCAGGCTTATATAGTCAAGTTGGGTCAAAGTCTTTGACTGAATGCTTATCATTATTTAAAGCACAAGTTTCTTTGGCTTATTTTAACTTGATACTATTGCATTCTTTGTTTAGCTTCTTTGTAGATTCAAGCAGGTGAATAAGAAATCAATGGTGCTCTTGGTGTAAGAAGACGATCCATAAATTGCTGCATTTAGGTGTGAGAATGTTGATTTCTCACCAAATAAACACAGTCTTGTCTTGCAATGCTGTGTTGTTTCTGATGTGGAAATGAAATTGTGTTTTTGTAGTCTTTCCCAAAAGAACAGGCAAAAGATTTACATCATAGCCAGATGGAAAACTGAATCATTGATATGGAATATCTGACAGCCTCTTCGGAGAGACAGACTGGAGTGCTGAATGTGTTGAGGGCATTGTTATGTTGATGTTACAATACTTTCATAAACATACATAACCAATACAAACCACTTGATCATCAAAGGAAGGGCTCGCCCACAAATCATTCAGTCTCCAGCTCCTGTGATTCTGTTGCTTGGAGCTCATCTTGATTCCAGACTTCAATGCAGATAGAAGCATGGGAATGAAGAAATTCCCTGTGGGGATTGGAGAAGCTTCATCAAGACCCAGGTATGGCTGAATGTACTAAAACAATGTTTTTTTTTCTTTCTTTTTTTAATTTTTAAACAACTATCTGCACATACTATAGTGCAGAAATTGGATATATATGCATTTTAATCTTGCAGAAGATGTTCGTTTTCTTGTGTAAGTGTCAGTGATATCATGTCCTTCACCAGCCCTCTTTGACAGTCTAATCTAACATGCTTTATTAACTGACAATGGAGCACAAAAGTACAGGACAGATAAAGACACTAAACAAAAGATGCGAGACAGACAGTGATGATGTGATGTGTGTAGCGTGTGTATGTGTGTGTGGTGCACTGTGGTGTATGTAGATGAATGTGTGGAGGTTTATGTTGTGTTAGTGTTTGTCACCCCGTATCCACATCAGGCCAGACACAGAGCAGTGATGCTGACCTCCAACTCTTCATCAGCATCAACCAGTGAGCACAACCAGAACTACAGGCTGGATCACAGTTGGTGCTGGTGTGTTGGGCCAGTGTCATGCAGCAGACTTCCACGAGTGCACTGGATTTCCATCAAGGCCCAATAGAAACCATCCAGCCCGGCCACCAAGAGTCTAGCCCCTACGTGCAACGAGTCAGACCAGGGGACTATTGAGGGGGAGATGAAACACTAACCGGGGCCACTGTGCCCATCCCTAGTGCCTCACCAGAGCAAGTCCACATTCATACAATGTAGACAGCTTTGTCAAGTATCAGTGAATGGAGCACATTAGCCCTCAGATTTCAGTTGGGTTTTCAGGGATTCTCTGTTGTCTTGTCATCTTCTCTCACACTCATACTGTTCTTTAATCCCCCCCCCTCCATTTTGAGAAATGCACACACAGTGAAGTCTTCCACGACTTCTTTTTGACACCTGACACTGACATAGAAAGGTGCAGCTGAAAAAGAGACATAATCAGAATTGTCTATGTAGTGTGTTACAAGCTGAGCCAGATGTTCTGCACACATATACAGTATATTTAAAAATGTATTTCTGGAGGTTTAGTCTGTGCCTGATAATGCTGAATGCTTCCATCTGTGGGTATGTATAGCTTACTCTAAATCCTATTTATATAAAACATAACAAAAATGATCTTGTGATTCAGATTTTGCTTGAAAGACACTGCAGTTTATGTAAATAACATTACATAAAATTTATACCAGTAAAATAGAGGAAAAAATAGAAACTAAGTAATTTGTCTTGCAGAAATGGCATAAACAAATGCTTGTCTTGATTTCTGACAAAAAATACAAGCTGATAAAGTCATTTTTTTTCAGCTTCATCTATTTTTTCTCTTTATTTTGAATTTTGACCTTTACAACCATGACTGACCTGCAGATTGATACAATGTGTCAAAAAATGTGATATAATAACTTGTATCATTTTTAGTTTTGCTGAATCATCATCAAATATTCTGCCATTTTTAATTTCCATTTCTTAGTTGAAATGTTGCAGGTGCAGTTAAACTGGTCGACTAAACGGACACATTTGCAGCCAGGAAGTTAACATCCATTAAAAATTGTCAAACTGTTCACAAATTTCTTAAAATCAGAAGTTGTTCTCCATCAACTGCAACTTTTTGAAACTGAGATCTTGGAGAACATTTTAGTCTTGATCTGAACCATATCACAGCACATTTTCTTAACCTTTAAAGAGCGACTGAACTCCACTGTTGCTTTTGACTCTGTAAAATGTACTTATCCTGTTGGCACCTGGTACACTGTGGAAGAATACAAGACTCTCCCGCTTTTGAAGTCAGAATTTTCTGCGCCCAAAGCAAAGAAAATTGCAAAGGTTCCTCTGCGCTGAAGTAGCAGGAATCCCCAGTTACTTCTGTCACTCTGGTAGACGCAGTCATTGTTTGTGTCACGCCGTGAACGACACAAAAGACAAGCAGAAGTCTTATTTGAGCAACCAGACCGTTCAGAGTGAGACGCATCTGTGATCCAGGATCCAAGTGGGATCACCTTTGAAACCACCTTGTGGCTTGAATCCCATTTGAGGGGGGAAAAAAAGTCACATTAGACTGGAAGTGTGAACAGCACTTCGAGTGACAGCACTTTACTCCTTGAGTTTCACTATGCTGGCTAACTGTTCTTTTTAGAGCATGTTAAGGTTTATCTTTGTTGCCCCAATTTAATCTGCTATGGCAAGAAGGAATTTGCTCAGACCTGGTGCTCTCTGAATTGATGCTTAAAACAAACAGAGGCGCTTTGTTGTAGTTTCTTGGAACTGATTGCCCCATCAAATCAGATCTGTTTCAATATCTTATTTACCATGTCAAAATTCCAGGTATCACTTCAACTTGGCAAACAACAGAGTTTGAGTAAACTTCCTAAGTGTTTATTTTGGTTACTTATTGCATTAAGAGGTTTTTTTTTTAAAGATACTTTGTTGTTCTACCTTTTGCTTCCCCACTCCTCCACCACAGACAGCAGCTCCTTTTTCTTCTTTCCTTGCTCTGCCATCGTCAGACAAAAGCAGCACTGTGTTACGATCTGCCTATATATGGTGGAAAAAAGGATCATGAGATGCAGCTCTGAAGTATTTCAGAAAACTGACTGATCATTGATGGATTTGATGTTTCACACATTCTTGTTCATTAGTGGAAAATCAACTTTCTTCTCGCAGCAATTCAACACTTCAGGGTACATCTACAAAAAAGCCTTACAGAAATAGAGAGATAAAAATATTCGAGATATTAGTAATTGTTTGAATCCTTTGGCATGAAATGACTCATGCAATGGACTTATCCTAATATTCAGACTGTAAACACGGAACTGCAATGCATTTTGGTTAATATTGTAACCAACTGCTATAATGAGAAAAGGCTCATGAATGTAAATAAAAAGCCAAAGAGGTGCAACCCCCCGAAGAAGTATTAATACTTTAGGAAAAGTAAATGAAGTATAATACGAAAGTGAGCGGAGATTCAACTTCAACAGGTGAAGAATTTCAGTTTTCATCTCTGAAACAAAGTAAATTTAGCCAGTATTTTTTAAAAGTGCTCCCTAAAATTTTTTTTTAAAGAATTCATTACATGTGGGATCGATGCCATGCCCTACAGAACTTTTTAAAGATCAACTCTAGTCTACAAAGACATCAGCATTTTCCCTAAAAATATAAAACTGGTCTAATAACTCTGACGCTGAACGTCCCAGAGGATTCACGCTTTCTATTAACAGTTATTAGATATAACATTTTTCATAAAGCTGTGGTGAATATTTCCCAGAAAAACCTACAATATTTTGTAACTAATGTTTTCAAAGGCACATTTTATAATTTTATAAAATATCCTGATGACTCCCCTGTACTTTGTCGACCGTTTATTAGCAAGTAGTAGCGAGTACTTGCAGAGACGTTCAGAATAAAAGGCAAACACAGATGTGCACATACTAAGTTGCTTTTATTAATACAGAACTGCATGCTACAGAGACTGTACAGCATAAACATTTATTCATTACAAAAACATGGTTTTAGAACCATTTAAAATAACAGGAAAAAACAAACAAACAAAAAGATAAGAGCATAAAATAGAACAGGAACATCACAGCCGTTAAGGAAACATTCAAACTATTTATCATTAGCATCTTAATAAACCAGAGAAGAAATCGACAGATTACAGTCGTGTCATGTCAACTACAATGGCACTGAGTGGATGATTCTCTTGTAGCTTTTTTACAGCCTCTTGCAACATCAACATGCCTATTTTTTCTATCTACCTATATGTAGTAGTGTACTTAAAAGTGGCAGTTTGTGTATTTTTTTGTATTTAATAGTTTTTTTTATGAACCTCCTAATATACATAATTTGGCCCTCGTGGGTTTATACAGTATGATGTCCGTCTTTTTATTAAGTTTAATTTTTATTTGACAATTTGCTACCAAACACATTTGTTATAGCAACATTTATACTACATACATAGCAATCTATGTAACGTCACAGCAAAGAATGGTATCAAAATAAAATAAAAACAAAACGACAACAAAACAAACAAACAAACAAAAAAAAGATCCCTACAGCATGTTTTTTCCTGGGGGAGGGGGGGAGAAGCAGAGAAAATTATCACAAAATTTGGCACGGAAAATCTGTACACGAATCTACAGTCTGAGAGATGTGACTGTGCAATAAAAAAGAAGGGCTTTAGACACTTTTCCAACCACTGAACACGCGGCACCCATCGTCTGTCCTTTCAAGTTTTTGTTTCCTCTTGTCGTAAAATGGCTTATAGATGCATTTCATGAAGCTGTCAATACTTCTGTTCGTGAGATCTACACAGTACACTGAGTGGAATCCAGGTTTTCAGGGAGGAAAGATCATTAACAAAAGATTTGCCTTTTAAAACCTCCTTGTAAAAATGGATCATTCATATACTTGCTTACCTTAAGAAAAGATATTTGTACAATGTATCAAGGAAAAAAAAACAAAAACAAAACAAAAAAAAAAGGTCAAAAAGAGACACATACAAGATACAACAAGCAATCTCTAAAGCAATAAATACTACTGGTCCTAGCATTGTGACATTTTTGAATTTAATAACCCTCAACCCTCCCGCCCGACCCCCAAGCCCACCCAAACTTGCTGACTCCACCCCCAAGATAAACGACAAAGAAAAGAAGAGACAACGCAGTGGAAGAATGCATATTTAACACAGTAATCCCCCCCCTCCCGATATTCTGTACATTTAAACAATAACAAGTAACATCACAATTAAAGTTGTTCCTCAGAGAGGTGTCACTGCTAGCCTCATGCCCTCCAAGAGTTTGAACAGATGTCGAATGATTGGTTCGCAAGCTCGTATTTAATACAAATAAAGAAGGAGAACCAACTCTTTCAAGAAAAGGGCTCATTGAATAATCTAGCCTACCTTTTTATATCCGTCTTTTACACATTTTGAAGTTGAACTAGATAATTTTTCAGTTTTCACTGTTGAACACTACAAAAAAGACAAAAACAAAATTCATAAAAATTTTGGCAGATTCACAAAGCTATACTACAGCTCATTGTATCATTTCTTTATAATAATTAGAATTTTTTTGATAATGAGGGGTCAAATATTGACCAATGAACTTTAGTAAAACAAAAACTAAAATTTCAAAGCCTTGCGGCACAGAAACGAAAAGAGAACAAAGGACAGTAAGTGAAATATAGCAGAGTAAGGGCCTAGAAAGGTGTGTGTGTGTGTCTCTCTCTGTGTGTGTGTGCATGTGTGTGTTGAGCTAAAAGAGAGGAGAAGAACAGGATAGACTATTCTATAGACTTGGTCACTAGCGACAGAGGCTGAGGGGCCGTGGAGGGGAGGAGCGAGTGGGAATGACACAGCGATGCCGAGGGCCGGGCCATTGAGGACGCCACAGAGGAGCCTGGCTGCCGCGAGGACGAGACGTCGCCGTGCTCCAGGGCTCCGTTGTGGGAGGAGGCGCCGGGCGTTTTGCTAGCTGCAGCAGAGTTTTCCAGTTGAACCAAAGATGGCGGCGGAGGCCCAGCCAGGAGGTGCGGGTGGTGGAGTGGCTGGTGGGCCGGTTTCATAGTCAGTGAGAGAGGTTGCATTTGTTCAGTCTGAGGTTTGGACTCTTTTGAAGACGGGGAGGGAACCACTGAGGAGGGGGAGGATGGGGGGGAGTCTAGTAAGCTTCCGTCCGTAGAGGGAGGACTGGCACAGCTGCCTTCACCTTGGATGTAGCGAATGCACTTTTTTTTTCTCCTGGGGGACAAGGTGAGAGGAAGAGAATCTTTTAGCATCAAACCTTGAAATTCCAGGTGAATAACTTAAATGCACCTTTGCCATAACATGAAACATGATGGATCAGAGCTGCAGGTGCATTTAAGTGTCTTTGTATATCTTTGCGTGCTATGGCGAAAGGTAGCGGAAAACTAAACCAGACGGGACAGACACTGAGAAAAGGTCACAAGTGAGGCACCTGGACAGGAAGCAGGAAGGAAATGAGAAGCGCGCACACAGATGATGACAGGATAGGAAGCAGAGTAAATGTGGTAATGTTCGCTCCCTGAATTTAAACTCTCATTCAGGAACAACTACAGCCTGTCCTCTCCAGCAGCTCCAGCTAACTGGACCCGTCTCCCTCCCGTGCTTCCATCGAGCTCTCCTCTCTCCTCTCCTGAGGGGGCGGAGTTTGGATGCGAGGCGAAAAAAGCCAACAAGATCCACACTATCCTGCATCTGCCCCACAGTCACGAGTGTGAGTGTGCGTGAGGGGTCAAGGCATCATGTTTACATTCCCGCCTGGGGTTGGGACCCTCCCCCTGCCTGCCGAGTCCTGAGGCCAGGCCCGGTGAGCTCAGCGGAACCCGGTGAACAAAACAGTGGAGTGAGGGGGAGTTGGGAGGGTAGAGCGGCGCTGCGTCTGTCTGCGGTGACTCTGCTGCGAAGGCTGTGCTCACATTTGGTTAAAGGGGGGGATCTCTGCCCACCTCATCTTTGCTCTGACCCTGGCAGTGACCCCTCTTTTACAGCTCCCAGTTCTATCACAAGGAAGCCGGAAGCCATGGGGTATTTCAGTAAAACCGGGACGTGAAATAGGTAAAATCAGACTGAGGCGTTTAAAAATACCAACGGAGGCTTTGGGAACATATTATTTAATGAGGTTTATAAATTCGCAGCATTTTCCTGTAATTCTAAAGGCCCTTTTTTTTTTAAGATGTACACAAATAGAGATTACTGGGGATGGAAAGTAAGAGGGACGTCGACAAATTACATACAGAGTCCCATGAAACTTTGATCGCATGCTAGGTGAAAGACAGGCATGCATTCCTGATGAGCTCAAAGTGTAAGCACACGACATCAGACAGTATAGAACACCAGAAAAGGGTGAAGATGAGGCTTTTAAGTGCAGTCTGAGCTGATGCTGCAGCTCTGGATGGTGAAGAGCATCGACCCGGCAGTAAAAAGGTATCATTTTGCTGCTACATACACACGACGGGCTCTGCAACTGTCCGTCAAACTCCAACAAATGAGCTAATATCCATTTTTTAACAGACATATTGATTTATAGTATGTGCCCGTGTATGTTATTGATTCTCCGTCTCGGGGGAAATTATACCAGATGCATCTTTGAGGAAATGGAGCCCAGAGAGAACTTTTAACCTCTCTGACTGAATTACAGCTCTTTTGCAGTCTCTTGATCTCATGATGCACTATTATTCTTTAAGGAATAATGCCATATTTTCGACAGTGTGGATTTCAGCTGGAAGAGTAAATAAGAGGGCCCGGTGGAAACGGCAGCCCCGCGTGGAGGTGTGCGACGGACACACAAGTGGTCTGTCTTCCTGGCAGTCGAGTGCGTGAGAAATTGTTTAGTCTTAAACTTGATCATGAGCCTAACCATGTTTGAAACAATACAAATGAAACACATAACAGCGGTAAAAAAGGTGCATAGCAATGACGGGTGCAGAGAAATACTGTCAACAAAGAATGGGAAGGGATGTAGTGCAAGCCAGACACAAAGAAGGGTATTACTTAGCAGAGACAAATACCTACCATGAAAACATTCCCAATTCAAAGACTGCTTGTGTCAGAACAGAAAGACAACAGGTAGGGACTAAGTAAGGGTTATTGAAGAGGAGTTTGGAGGAAGAAGAGGTGGAAAAAAGGAGGAGGAAGAGGGCACAGAAAAGAGTGTCACTAAACAGGCCCTCAGAGAAAGCAGGGCTAAATTTTTAAGCATAACATCATTATTCAAAGGAGCGCCAATTAGAACATACATGACAGCAAAGATGGAAGGGAATCATCAACTGCTTGGACAGAAAATAGATTTCAGTCACACCAATTTAGACTGAAGCGTCTGCTTCCAAATGCCATTAAGAATGCTGATCTTTCATTTTAAAATGTTTTGGTGAGATTATAATATTGCACAGTCTTGCTTTGAAATCCATTTTCTGTCCCTGGGCTTGAACTGAGTTCAGCAAAGAGAAACAGCTGTGCAGGAATTTAGAGGAGCAGGAAACTTCTCAGTGAGGAAGAGTTTTCCATCCATTACAACACTGATGGAAGGAAGTTTTAGGAAGACATCTGAGCCAATAATCAGGGAGAGGATGCTCAGTGAGGATGTCTTTCCTCCCACTGGTACTACAGCAGTTATACCTGCATGGTTTGCACCATAAACTCAGCTGGTCAAGCCCGAACAAGGCACGACACTTCTTTGGGGTATTTGCATCTGTTAGCCAAAGAGGTAGACACAAACACACAGAGACAAAAACAAAAAAAACAAAAAAGAAGGAAAGACAGAAACAAAAAAAAAGAAAATGGACACGTCATTGCACAGACAATAAATATGTAGCCAGGGCTTAGATGTAGGCTGGCAACACTAGGATGTCCTCCATATTGACCAGGCCATCAGACTCCAGATCCTCCAAGCCCCGACCTGCCAGTTTAGGACTCGTGACCAATGTGAGCGACATACATCCTGCAGTGAAACTCCTACCCTTATTCACACAAACACACTGACACCATCCATACAAACACTCACATATGACATATGCAGTTAAAACCCTTATTTTCCCAAAAAAGGAGGTTAAAATCAAGTAGCAAGAACCCAGAGATAGACCGGCAGGGCATGGCTGGAGGAAGCTGAGGTCACAATAGCCTGGTGGGACAGGGACAGACAGGGAGGAAGGCGAAGAGGAAGGAGAGCAGTACAGAGCAGGGGAGGAAGTCCCAGTGTAGAGCTACTCAGCCTTCACCTGGCCCCGGCTGGTGCAAACACACACCATACACACCTGCACGGGCCACACCAGTTATTCTGTTGATCGAGCCCAAAGCGCGCTCGACACTTCTTAGGAGCGCTCAGGTCTGATGCCGCAACAAGGAAGGGGAAGCCAGCAGAGAGGAGGAAAGAAATAAAACCAATAAAACAGGGGAATAAAAAGAGGAGAGAAATAAGGAGAAAAAAAAAACAGGTAACAGTGAATCTATGAAGCTTAGCAGTAGTTCACTGAGCAAGAAATCTCTTCAAAACGCACAAAGCCATAATCAAGTGTGCATTTAAAGACAGGCGTGAACACAATTACTGCGTTCAAGACATTAGTCAAATCAAAACGCATGCATATTATCAAATAATATTAATATTGAAACAACCACTTTCAATCACATATGCTAAATTCTCAAGAAAGTTAAAGCCAAAGATAAGACAGTGTTTATTGGTCGAGAGGATATAAACGGAGCAGAGGCGGATTGGATTAATTTGCTGTTAGATGCTATCAGTGCACTATTGTTTCAAAAAGACAGGGTCAAGGTGGCAGAACTAGGCAGAGGGAGCAGATTGCTAACACGGCATGACTTAGCCTTAGCCAGGGGAAGGATTAAAAAGGACTGGAACCTGAAGAGGGAATCTACTCTTTAGAGCTGGCATCAAACAGCTGGTTGGTTTTCATCAGCATTAGCTGTCAGTTACAAGCCTGCTCTACCTAGTAATCGCGTCATCATCAGAAGTAGAGCAGAGCGACCGCACAATACTGTGGTAGTGCGTTTGAGTCCAGGGCTCATCCGAGTAGAGACTTTAATTTTTATTTTTTTTTAAGTGGGGAGGTAGGCCAAACCCATGCTGGCCTATGGGAAAGGCGTAAGCGCAGCTACTGAGGCATATAGATTAAGGAGGTTTACCCTGACATCACACCCTTCAGCTCATAATCTAACTTTATATCATCCTCAAGCATACTGCATAGTCATTTCACCAGTATAAGGAAATGCTCTAACCAAAAAGACAACAATAAAATAAATAAATATAATCTAGCTTGGACTCAAACAACAGCAACATTTTAAGAAAAGAAAGCAGCAAACAAAGCCAAAAGAGCATAATTCAGAGAGAAGAATTTAAACCTGCCTCATACTGCACATTCATGGGTAATTAAATATACATCAATTTTAAAAAGAAAAAAAAAAATAAACAGTTAGTAATTTAATACTTAAAATGACATTAGCACCTGTAATCGGAGGGAGTGAAAGGCAAGGGTTTGGAAAATATTCTCTGTGTTCTGAAAAAAAAAAGAACAGAGAGAAGCCTTCAAGAAGAAATCCGTCACCAAACGAGCGCAAAATGCATAATAACAGGTCGGTATTACTCCTTACAATATGATCAGAAGCATACGTATGAATCATAAGAATTAAAAAAAAAAAAAAAAGATAAAAACCACAGAATTAGCAAACCTCCTTAATTTTAAGATGTCAGTGATTTGTCTTTATGGAAGCATGCATGGGAGCAAGCAAGGGGGCAGCCCAACAAGCACACACATGCACAGTTTCACACGCACACACACGCACACACAGAACAGTAGTCCAGTCGATCTGCAGGGCACAGGCAGTATAAAACAAGGTCACGCACACAACACTGGCAAAGTTAATGGCTCTCATAACGCTCCAACTTCTCAAAAACACATATCAAAATATCAGAATGCTAAGAGCCAAAGGGACATGGGTGGGGGGGGGGGGGGGGTGACAATGAGAAGGACTGTGGGGGGTCATGCATATTCAGTTGTTATTAGCTAGGGAGAACTAGGAAAAATGGGAAAAGGGGGGTTTACAAGCAAGTCTACCATTTAAATATTGCATTGGGTAGCATAACTACACAAAAATAAAAAAAAAGAAAAAAGCCAGGCACAATAAGACACAAAAAACATAACACACACACACACAAAAAAAACTAGCTTGTCTTTTATCTTGCAAGATGTCACATCTGCCTGACACATGATGGGGCTCTTCTAATATGAGAGATAATTGCAGCTCACTTACCATTGCTCTCTGCTTGCTGCTTTTCCCTTTTTCTCTTCTTCCTTTTCCCCTGTTGGTTAGCCGCCAAAAAAATAGAAAGAAAAAAAAAAAAAACAGACACAGACAGGAACCTTAGTTATTATATTGCAGAATGCCCAAGACATGAAACGGAGAATAGGACTCATCTCTCTGTTTACTTATTTATTCATTCATTCTTTCGCTGCCTTTTTTCTGCCTTTGCCCTCTGGTTTGTTTCAGCCACTACAGGCCAGACTACAATTCTCTCCCCTCTCTCTGTTTTCTGCCTCTTTCTGCTCTTTTCTTCATCTTCTGAAACCTTTTGTTGTTATTTTCCTCTGTTCTGTTAACATCTAGATGGTTTTGACACACTTCTGCTTTGGAAGACAGATTTTTCTGCGGCTGCTCATGGAAGGATCCCCTGGTCAGCTTCCCCAAACTGGACAAAACTGAAAATCCTACATTTCTGCATCAGACCAGAAGGTTCCAGGGGGCAAGATGTTCACCATGGACTGATATAAATGGCTCTTTTGGCTCAAAAACATTTAGATAGTTGAAGCGTTTTTTGTTTTCTTTGCTACTGTTGTACAAACTCAGATTCTGTAATTTCACTATAAGCTAAAATAATGGACAAAACATTAAAGTCCCAGCTTTAATTTAAGTAGGCTTACTTCAGCATGGCCAGAATTGTGGGGGAAATAGTGCCATCTGAAACCACTGAGCCCAAATGTAAGGGTTCAGAAATAACTAGCTGGTAAATGTTTCTCTGGTGGCTACATGCAATTTCAAAGATGAGCTCATGTGCAAAAGAGCTACAAGGGGCTCAGAAATGACTATGTTCTGCCATTTAGATCGAGAAAGAGCATCAACACCATCAGGAAAGCGTAGCCACACAGGCAAAGAAATAATTAGTAGATATTCAAAGGCGGGTGGTTTTCCAAAATTAACAGATGGTTACATTTTTACCAAACAGGTGCACATGGGAGAAAAAAAAAATGGCAAAAAGCCTGGAAGAACTGTTGTTGATGACCAAAAATAAAACTTGCATTTTTAAGAATCCCCTTCATGACTACAAACCAAGTCAAAAATGATCACCGAAATGGAAATGATCCCATGTCAACAATCAAGGGAAGACTTGACGAGTGTAACCACAAGATGCTTTAAAAGCATCAAGGCCAATTTGCAGTTTATAAACACATGCATTAATAAAACGGTTGCGAAACTGACCTCCATCTAAATGATGGAGAGAGTAAAGAGGTGTTTTGTGGTAGGCTTGGGCATGAATTCCTGTTTGTGGGAATAGCTCACTGGTGTTTAGGTAGAGAAGTATACTAAGATTCACCAAAATGCATCAAAACACAGTGAACAACATTTCACCACTCAGCTGAACATCAAACCTGAACATGCAGCAAAAACAAACGCAGATCGTTTCAGCTGTTGAGAGGTGCGAATATCCTTGACGAGTCAAGTAAAATCTCTTAATCACGAGTCAGCAGGATAAACTAAATAGCGAGAGAAAACAAAATGAGGAGGAGTGAAGGCCGGGCAGAGCACGACCTGGAAACGCATCTGATGATGTCATCACTGGACAAAAGACTGCAAAGACTTCGCACAAAATATTGACTTCATGTGTAATTGTCAATAGCTTCTTATCTGGTAAATATTGGGTTCTAAATGCTGCATGTTCTTTTTTTTTTTTTCTCTATATTGATGTATACCTACTCAAATCAAAGCTGAAACTTAAAAGCAGTATTATTTATTTGATGTCCAATTGTTTGAGCTGAAGCACAGTGCCTGAAAATAAAATACTATCCAATTACTTGCAGTGGGAACCGCAAGTGTTTGGACTGAATTTGATGGCGTGTTCAGATAAAAGCTGCCGGATGCATGTCAGTTTCAAAGGAATGTGATGTCCTGGGCCAAGTCAGAAAGTAGAAAGTCATACAATTCATCCTGTGTGTCTAAACCTAATGAAGGGGGGAAAGAACAGGCAGTTACGACTTGTAAACTTAAAAACTTACATAGTTGTCTCGTGCTGACCAGCCTGGGTACAGCTGCATGTGGAGCTGTCGTTCTTTCCTGGCCAGTTCGTAGTACTTGGCCTGCTCCTCCCGCGATAGGGCGTGCCACTGTAACGTGAGACAACATCGAAGATCATCGTCATGAACAAGAAAAACAGATGCTGTGAACTCAGGCCTTTAATCGTCTTCACTCTGGTTTTTTTGTGAAAAATCAGCAGAGCAGCGTGTCTTTTAGTGCCAGGATTGAGAATTTTGGTCACAAGCTGTCCAGTTTGACCTGAGACTTACCCTCCTTCCCAGAATCTGGTTGATGGCAGCGCTTTCTTTCAGTGTGCACTCAGCCACCACCTTTGCCCGCATCTCCTTCATGTAGAGCATGAAGGCATTCAGAGGCTTCTTTATGTGGACCTGCTTCTTTTTCTCTTCTTCCTTCTTGGCGTCTGACTGTTTCCTGTGGTGGGGCAGAGGGCAGCGAGATGAGCGGGGTCAGCGCGACGCGTCGTGAGACTATAAATTTAGGTTGGGGCAGGGGCAGTTTACTCACGAGCTGTTGAGCGAGCTGATGTCACTGTGGGAGGATTCCTGCTTGACGTTGGGTGTGACGATGGCTGGGTGAGGGATGCCCGTAGTGTGCAAACTGTGGTGAGGGGGCACCATGTGTGGGGGGAACCTAGAGGACAGAAGACTGTGTAAATCGTCAGAATGGACACAGGTGAAATGAGAGGATGGAGCACACACAAGAGTACACAAGCTGCAGCTCAATTCCATTCCCGTCTTTCTACGGCCAGATCAAAGTGTAGTGTTTTCACAGAAATGGAATTGTCTGCTAGCCACAGGAAACGCATACAGTAAACACACACAGAAACGTGAATATGTCCAAGGCTGATTCCTGCTTTAGTCACAACCAGTTGGGATTTTACAGCCAAGTTAAATGTCATACAATTTAACTTGAGCACAGAATCCAGCCTGCATGGTTATACACATCACACAAACTCATTACAGCGAACTGCAGCACGGACAACCTACTGTAGCATCATGAACAATAGGTTGGCAGATGTTTTACTGAATGAAATTTTGATTACAAAAATAATTTTCAAATTATTTTGTAATGAATTAATGATTATGCTGATATGAAAATGCACAGGTTTAATCTCTTATCATCTGTTGTCGAGGAATAGTGCATAGTATATGAAACTATCCAATTAAAGTCTAGTATCGCTTCAAGTTTCGGGTCTACATTTGCCTCCACCCAATTTTTTCTGCAAATTCAGCAACATCAGGATCACTGACGTTTTTATTTCCACCTCTCTACACTCCTATTATTTCATAAGCTGCAGTTTCAACATATCATGGGCAGAAAGCCTTATTTAAGAAATCCTTTGACTGGTCAGAAGAGCTTTTGGACACTGCAATTCTCTGTGTGTAGCTGTGAGACACCAATTATTTGAACATGTATATCTGCGTGTGTATGTTTAAAGCGTGAGACTTTGGTTCCACGTGACCACACACAATTTTGAGACAAGAGAAGAGGATGAAGGAGAAGGGAGAAAAAGGAATATTTCTTTCTTTCTTTTATTATTTTTTTTCTTTTTTAAAGCAGCTCATTATCTGGCTGTGTCTGGCTGCATGGCTCCGAGCCAGAATATAATGATGAGGATAAACTCGCCAGGAACAACTAGTTTCTGTTGGAGGCCATCTCAGGGGAGTGCAAGTGCCCCCCCCCCAACTCTTTCCCTCTTTTTCTCCTTTCCCCTCTTCTCCCTTCATCACTGACACATTGGTGTTTGTGCCATGTCATCCGTTGATGGGGATCTCAGCAGCAGTGGCTGCATATCGCCCATCATTAAAGCTGCATTTTCTTCAGTCGCTCCATTTCCTCTCTCCCTGTTCATCCTCCCTCCTTCTCTCTCTGTGCACTTGTTAAAATTTCCTCTGTTCCAAGATCTATTTTTTTTCCCCTTTTCTTCTTCTCTAGTTCTCCTTGTCCCCTCACCACCTCCGTGCTCCTTCGCCTCCTCCTTGGCATCCCTCCCCTCGTCCTGCTGCCACTGCATGGCCCACATTATGGTTTAAACATGACGGCCAGCCCTTTGAAGCGTGGGGGCATCATCACCATCATCATCGGGCTCATCAGCAGCAAGCAGCAGCTTGGACCAATTTAAGCAACACAGAGCGGCAGAAGCAGTTTAGACCCCCACCCACCTCCCCACCCTGGGGCTCCTACGTCTCAATCTGAAAGGTAAGAATGGCTGGCGGGGTGGACTGGGGTGGGGGCAGGGGTGGGTCACTGGAGCAGCGAGCCCAGTGTCAGCCAGCGCCATTTAATTGCCAGTGCAAAGCAGGTGCCCCCGTGCCTGTTTCATGTATAATGACATGGCCGTTGTGCTTCTGCCGTTCCCGAAGAAAAGAGGGGGAGCGGGATGGTGGGGGAACATATCAAAGGGCAGGCTTAAGCATGAGGGGCAAAGAGGCCTTCACATCCACCCACCTGTCCTACACACACACGCACACAGAATATAAGGGACTGACACCGGCTCCTGTTACATTATCAAAATAATGTCTTTCATTTTGTTCCTCTCTGCAAGAATGTATTTTTTAACAGGACCTTGATGGTAAGGTGCTCAGTGGAGGACTATGAGATAGATTCATTCTCTGCATCCTAATCTGGTTTTGGGATGGGGACATGGTGCAAAGCAAAGACCACAGTTTTAAAAGTCTATTTTGCCAATTTTAGACAAATTGTTCGCAGATTTCTTTTTTCTTCCCTCTGTTCAAATGTTTTTTTTTTGTTTTTTTTTTTTAAATCTCTGTTGTGGTAACGAGTTATTTGAGGGTGGAGCGATGTGTTAAACCCTCCCGTTCTCCAGAGATCTCCCAGAGCTCTCCATCTATTCAGTTATACTAATTTAATTAGGGGCCTCATCACAGGGCATTAGCTCTTCCCCAATGGCCAGTCCCCCCACACCCCAGCCAGTATATTCACTTAGCTGCACTGGAAATAAGATGATTACAATGTAGAGGCTGTCATTAAGGGACCAAATTAGCAGTCACTTAAAGCCCAGGTTGGTTAGGTACCGTTGCCAGATGCCAGTGTCTGGAAAAGGCCCGCCATGTGACCTCTTGCACCTGAGATCTGCTGGGGGAGACCCGTGAGGGGTAAATACTGGACAAGTCTGATTGAGACATAAATTAAATAAGGTAAAGTTAATACAATAAGGTGTTAATATTCAAGTAAACAAGCTTAGTTTTCCCTCATTTTCAGGACTTTGCATAAATCCCCCTGCATCCCCATGGATATGCATAATCTATAACACAGACGTCTAAACAAGCCACCCTCAGGAGATGCTTGTCCAATCAGTCTGTAATTAAACTAAAACTTTGTTTCATCCCCGCAATTTAAAACAGCTCTGTCCCTTGTTGGAAGAGCCTGTAAAAGGAGGAGCAGAGAAGGGCACTGAGAGTGGAGAAAGTGGGAGGTTGTTTGTTGTGTGTGTGCTTGTGTGTTGCTTTTTTGGCTCACCCAGACCCACAAATCACAGGCTTAAAGCCATCCAAAATTAATTATGTTCACTTCCCTACACAATACGGAGGATGTATGTTCCTCAAGGGAACTCTGAGCTGTAAAACACCATTTGACAAACCTACAAGCAGATGCATATACAAGATGGCAACAAATGCACTTAACCCCCCCCCCCTCGTCCACTAATGTCCACAGCAGCACTTGAACCGCACCAAAGCACATGTCAGAGCCCGGCTTATATCATCCAATCGCCTTCAAAGTGTTGCTGTTTGTTTATATGTCTGATTGCTCAAACTCACAGCAAGGACATGCCCCAGCTCATTTCAGATCTGCCTGACATGTGTGTGGGGGGGAAGGGGGGAGTAAATGTTCTTCAGGGTCCTCATTAGAAAGTGATAAATATAATTAATATTTGAGCATGTTGGCTGGATCCCCACACGGGAGAATTGGCCTTTTGAACTTGAAGATGGGGATTGCAAACTCTCCTTAAGGGAGACACTCCTCACTGTCGGTGTATGAGAGTGCACGTAGGTGTGTTTCTTGCGCAGCTAACACAAACACACACAAAATGGTGCATGAGTGAGTGAGGAGGAGCGTGTGTGTGTGCGTTTAACTCTCAGAGCTCAACTCACCTTGACATGGATGCGTTGACAGTGAGCGCAGTTGGGTAGGGGTGTCTGAAACCCCCTGTCGTGATTGGATAAACAGGTTGACCTTGCCTAGGAAGGGGGAGAAAAAAGGAAAGAGGAAAAGGTAAAGGAACAGGTTGATGGAAGAAGAGAAGCCAAAGCCCTCTGTCTCTCACTTCTCCCCACCACGGGTCTCTTTATTCTCATTTGATCAGGACAAAAATCTGGGGGATTGCAGAGCGCAGATGAAAGGGAGGAAAACTCTGAACAATTTGAATGCCACAAATCTTAATAGCAATGGCTAATTAAATTTCATAACCCTTTGCTCTGTGTCGACAGAGTGGGGCCCTGTTCCTCCCCAAGCTGGAACTAGGTGTTTTGTTGTGATAATTAAAGACGAAGCGTGGGTCCCTTTAATGGAGCCATCACACTAATTGAGGTCTACACATCCAAAGACAAACAATAATGAATGTAAATTTATACCAAAATAAAGTGCAGCAAATCAAAGGGCGCTATGACTGCGCTCAGGGCCTCTCTCGGTATTTAGATCGCGGAGAGAAAACATTAAATTAACAGAGCTTAATTTGTAGCCTTTTGTCATATTAACAAGTGTTGACAAGAGTTACCAGGGGAGAACCCCTATGAGGAATTGTGGGTAAAAATCCAGGCAATCACAATTCATTACTCTAATTGAACTAAACGTAGACATGCAAAATTGTATTTGTCACAAAATAGCAAGCTGAGATTGGCAAAGGCCTGAGGAAGAACCCAATGAGCCAGACTTGTGTTAGAATTCAGGGGATCAAGTCCCAGCAAGACACACGAGGTAAAGTCCTCGAATCAGTGAATCAACAAGAGGCAAATAAATAAATAAATAAAAACACACAACCACAACGGTGTACATAAACGCCAACATCCCGCTGCTGCAGTGCCAACACATCAAAGGTAATACCTACTTTCATTATTTACTGTTTTTCTTTTCATTATTTATCTTCAAATACATCTTATGCTTGTCAATCATTGAAGATCGCGAACGCTTCCGACCTTTCACACAACTCACAAGAAAATGCAGAAGAGAGAGGAATAAAAAAAAAGGTGTTGCTTACTGTGGTACTAACCATCCTAGCGGATGGGGGATCTGGCCGACAGTGCCAGGTGACAGTGGGTAGTAAGGAGAAATATCCGGAGGATGCGGAGGCCTTGGAATTCCTGCGGAACAGAGAGAGAGGATGACAGGAGCCGGGATGAGGTGGACGGTGAAGTCGATGACAGAGAGAGAACAAAAATCTTTGTCAAAGCTAAATGAATTCTTTGTTGAGTTTCACGTCTGAATGAGGCAGACAACATGGGACTGCAGATGGGAGGAAGAGGGCTTGTTGATGGCATGTACACAGTGGTAAATCACACTTCCTGATCACACTTCCTGATCAAAGGCCTTTGAGGCAAAGCGCTGGCATATTGTTTCGGAAGAGGCAGAGGGGAGAGAGGTGAGGAGAAAACACCGGCGTGATTCTTGTCACATTTGTCTGACAAATCAAGGAGATAATAATATAAAATGGTTTGGAAGTTAACAAAACTATGAAATATAATTAAATGCTGCCTGTCATTAGGGAACTGCCAACACAAGGAAGGCAGCGAGTCTGCTGGCATTATGGATTTTACACATGAATAATAAAATGGAAAAGATACTAATCTCATTTCTTAAAATCATCCTTAACATAAAAAAGGTAAACAATTTTGTTTACTGTCTCTCACTGGCAAATGGAGACTAAAACATCCAATTTGAGGACAGCTCACCAAGCAATTGCATCATTCATAGTTTTGCCTTTCCTTGAAGTGGCAGCTGACAGGTGAAGAAGCATGAAGGACTGCCTTGAAAAGGTCCTGAGCCCGGCCGGGTATAAAAAAATAAAGCGAGGAACAGTGGAACTACGTGAAAAGCAGAGTTGGGAAGGAGGTGTGCTCAGTGGACCAGAAAGCGAGCAACTCGTTTGAGTGATATTTCTCTCCTCCACACAGCTGATGGTGTAGCAGATATGCTTGGCCCTCGCTGACAAAGCCACACTAAAGCCAGAAGATCGTAGATTGTAGATTAGAAGTTGGCCCAGTGCTGGTGTTTGCACCTAAATCTGCAGCCAAGCTGGGATCTGACTCTTCATGGGAGTTCTGTTCCTGTTGCATGATGTGATGTGTTTGCCCATAGGAGGAAATCTAAACTTTCTTGAAATATCGTCATAACAAAGGTAAGTTCTAGTAAAAAGGAAAACCAAAGGAGCATTATCCTATAGTCATGCAGCACTCAATATAACTCATTAATTAATTAAACACTGTGCCCATTTAAGCAGCCCCATTATGCACTACATTAAACAGCAGCTGGCGCATTATTTCTCCTTTGTAAATGCCATCATAATAAGGGGACATTATTACCTAAAACACTGATTGAATACACCAGAGACCACAGAAAAGCATGAAATTATTCACCAGGCTGAAAATACATTAACCTGAAAGAATGGGCTGAATGGCAGTTTATAAAATTAAGTACTAGGTCAAGATGCTCATGAAAATGAATTAAATTACCTAAATTTGTGTGCTAGCTGTTTGTGAGAGATGCATGTTGGGGTAACCCGGCAGCTAAACCTGGGTGTTAAAACTGCAGGGTCAACAGGCCATGAAGAAGAAAAACAGCTTCAACAGGCACATAGTTGATCACTGACACTTGTGGAAATCCTTTATAAAGTGGCACATCTTCCAATTTGAGGCGTCTTGTGCAGAAAAACATATGACATCCGTCAAGATAAAAACCGACTTGAGGAGTCTGTTCTCTGCTCCCTGGGACACAAATGTGCAGAGCTCCAAGTACAGAGATGGTCTTGTGTTCTGCGCTGCCAATTGGATTTGTGGTCATGCGAGTTTGAGGTTGTTTGCCGAATTCCAAAATGTACGAGAGGCTCATGAGCCACAGCTCCAGAGCTTGTTCTCAAATAAAAGGGCACTTTCCACTAAAAACCAAACCACGTAAGCGATAGCTGAATCAGTCCGAGACAAATGAGAGAAACCCCTGAGTGGTTCTTGTCCTACTTTAACCATCACAGGCTTATGAAAAGAAGTTTATGTTGAATATTACTTGTACTTTAAGTATTCAAAATATTTAACTCTTAACACCATGTTTCCAGACCTATCCAAGTGTCCCGTAACTTTACCATAGTGGCACTTCATAAGAAAACATTCACGCACCTATCTTTGCAAAAACAATCTCTAAAACATGACATGGCTCATTTCAGAACAGCTGCTGCTGTTTTACTCCCCTCCAGAGGCTCAGTTTTCTGTAAACACATTACAGTTTCCAGCAGTTCCATCTCCTTAAATGCACCGTGCTGAAATTTCATGGTGTTCAGGTAGTTTTCAGATAACTTGCTGCTACTTGAGGTTGTGCATCTCCAGATAAACATGGACGGATTCATACAGAAAACACTCAGGGCTTTACCTGTTTTGGGATCCACGTCCGTCTGTAGGTGAGGTGGGGGGTTCCCCGGTGTGAAGTGCTCATTGCTGTAGGTGATCAGAGGTGTGAGAGGGTGCACATGGTGGGGGTGCTGTACCACTGGAACCTTATTAGACTGAGAGAAAGGAGGAGGATGCGCAGAAAGATGGATGGACGAGGGAAGAAGAAACAAAAAGGGAAGCAATGGTTTTAATATTTGGGTTTGAAATTGCAGGCGCCTGCTAAAGAGTTACAGCTTGGTCTGAAGGTTCCCGAACGAAGAGCTATCAAATTCTGGGTAATTTCGAGGCGCCAAACCACCAAACCACAGTTAAAATAGCGTGGTTTGTAATTAAAAACACTTCTGAGTAGACACCATGGAATTCAGTAACACAATCTAAGAGATTTGTGGGGTTGCCAGTTCACATTTGGGTTTGATGTGTGATGAGACACTTTTTAACCACCGTTGCAGCAAAGTAATCGATCATCTGTAAACCACAAAATCAAGGCAGCGCGTGTAAATCCACAGCCATTAGCAGCTCCAGTCAGCTCTCTGCTCTGCTCTCAAACCTCCTTCTATCCTCGTACCCCCCCCCCCCTCCCCCAGGGCCCGGTTCATGGAGTGTATGGGTGTATTGTAATAAAAGGGTTAGGGAGAGAAGAGGTGGGGCTGAAAATCCATTTCTGCATTTTTGCCAAATTAGTTTTAGCTATGTAATCTTCTCTTTGTGCTCCTAAGTGGTGCAGACCCCCTTTTTTCAATTACCCAAAGATTACAGTGGAGCTCTAGGGGTGTGCTGCCGTGGGCCCTTGTGTTAACCACCGCTCAGCCCCTCTCATCAGGCCAGGCTGGGACAGAGACTAACACACACAGTCCCTGAACACAAGATAACCAGATTAGAGCTCTGCTGTAGATTAGGCTGGTGGCAGAGGCTGCTCTCGCCTCTTTAGCCACACATCCTTTTCCTGCCCTCAGCAGTCAAAGAAGCAGCACTAATCAGGCTTATCATAACATGGATGATACGTTTAGGGGGGGAGAGGAGTGAGACGCCAAGCTGCTTGTGCGTGGATGCACGTGTTCAGTCTACGCTCTCATAGGCCACACACCCTCATTAGTGACTTTAACCCGTGGAAGAAAGAAAGCTCCACTGTGGCACATTTCCAAAAAGACTTTGAAAAGCATTAATGGGGCTAGATGTTGGCAGGGGGGCTACATGCATAAGGTGCACAGTTGCTCAATGCTCATTGACAATACAAATGCAAAGCTGTGGGCCCACGGCAAGACAAATGTGTGCGGTGCTTAATGCTGCACACCAATCATCCGCCCAGGCTGTTAAAAGCTGAAGTTAAAATCAGGTCCATGTGAGAGTCTGATGCACCAACAGGCCATTCAGAGCCCCCACGCTAAATTTCCCCCAGCAGTTAAAGCTGTCCGTCTGTATGGCTGGAACAAGTATGGCCATCTAGACCTCTGCTCTATAGTGGAAGTAGTTGGGGGAGTTGGGAGTGTGTGTGTGTGTGCGTGTGTGTAAGGGAGGGCAATTCCCTATTGCCATGGTCCCAATGAAAGATTAATGAACCCCAGCAGAACTCCAGGGAGGCAGGGAGACTCCTGGGACTCATTCACAGCCCTGAGCTGAAAAGACTGAGAGAGGGGAGCGGGAGAGAGGTTTCTGGATGGGAGGGGCGGTGTGTACATGTTTGTGTGACAGTGGTTGTGGGGGTGGCGGGCGGAACGGGATTCGTTAAGAAGAAACACAAACCAGGACACTTGTTTGGGATCCTGATCCGACTCAAACAAACAAAAAAAAAAAAAAAAAAGAAAGAAAACTGACTAGATTTAGATTATAGGCACTAGAAGATGGCCTAAGTCTCTTGTTCTTGCGCCCTCCTCCTCCCCATTCCCTCACCTCCTAACCTCCTCCTCCACCACTCCCCACTCCTCCCTCGGGCAGTGAAAGAATGTTGCCAATTCTTCGTCTCTTCTGTGCTGAAAAGCCTTAGTGGCCATTTAAATAACTTTTTTTTTTCCTCTTGACCACGGACTTTGCCCATTGAGGAGACAGTTCAAAATACTCATAGTCACTTGTGGGTTAAGAGTATGCCTTTTTTTTTTTCCTGAAATGCCAGAGTGATGCAAAGCAGCAATAGTCAGCTCAGTCTGTTACAGAGAGTAGCTGGAAGTGAAGATGAGACTGGAGCACAAACACAAGCTTTCTTAATACGATGATTGGTGGGTTTTTATGCTTTGAAAAAAAAAAATGACATTCTTGCAGAGGTCTTTATGAGGAAATCCAGTGTGCCAAGAGTGAAACTCACGTCCATACCAGTCAGCTAGTATGTACTGTCTACACCATGCATGTTGTGTGATCTTCACACACACAGTAACGTTCACTGAACCTCCTGCTCACGTCAAGGCAACACCTGGTGGCCCCCCCAGACCCAGAACTGAGACCCAGAACATGCCCTAAGTGGCGAGATGGGATAATATAAGCTCAGGACTCTTCATCGAGCAGGCTGCTGGGTGCTTCAGCCACACAGAGCTCACAGAAACAAAACCAGGCTACGTGGGAGGCTTTACTCTCCCTGCGCCACAAAAGCCAGGAGGGAAAAAAAAAAAGAACACTTCCTGGCCCTACATGCTCCCTGTTGACTTGCAACCTTTCCACCGCGCCAGTCCTTGTAACAAATAAATCCAGACTGTTCTTCAGACTTGATGACCGGACTGTCAACCCAGAGAAAAAGATATTGCATTCAAAAGCCCCTTAAGAGAATTTAAGGGCACCCTCTTGTATGAACATCAATGAACACATTTACTCTTTCCACATCTAGGACTCACATGGCGCCTGTTGCTGAGGAAGGCCGGCGCTGTGAAATCCACACTGCATCACTTTAGTTGCAGCCGTTGCTGCCTCTGGTCACGTTATTGATATTGCTTTGGATCTATTTATTCTGTTCTATTCTGCCTCTTCTAGCTGCAAGGTTCAAATGCTCACAGGAAAATAAGTCTATAGACCTCAGTATAAGTCATTTATGTACTCATTGTGATTGCACTGCACTCGCAATGGCGCTTTTCTTCTATGCCTGTAAATATATTACACCCGATGGCCAACAAATGCAGCTAGTTTAACTATCTACAAGTGGACTGTAAAATATTTCCTGTACTAGCAGGTGACTGCTTCACCACCATGAGAAAAAGGGGCTTTTCAGAAGTGGACAAATGAATGGGCTGCTTCAAGTCAGGCCTCTGGGGAATGGAGGGGGGGGGGGGGGGGGGGGGGGGGGGGGGGTACAGCAGACGGCAGACAGACAGACAGAGGAGAGAAAGTGACAGCAGGACGGAGTAAGACAAAGGGAGTGAGACACAGAGGTGGAGGCCGAACAGGAAAAAGCTGTTGGCCTTGCATTTCCGCCTGGTGGCACCTCGCAGGGCCAATTTGAGCCCTAAATGTGAAGGTGGCGACCCTGTGGGCCCGGTGGGTGGCTGGGCGGGCGGAGTGGGTGGGGGAGGCTGAAGCCCCTGTCTCTCTGCTTTATGTCATGATATGATGAGTTGTCACAACAGCTTGCGGGGCGCTAATGAGCTGCATTGAGACCAGGGCAGGGAAGGGAGGCCAGGAAGAGAGAAGAGAGAGATGTGGGGATGACAGTACCATGTAGGGGAGGGGGGGGGAGGTGGGGGGGGGGGGGGGTCGCTAAAATTCCAAAGCAAGCAGAAAAGGCTGGTCAGGGCTCTGTCTCTTCCAAAACGTGCCAGTGGCCCACATCCAAGTGACATAACACCGCTTTTTTTTCTTTTTTTTTTTTTATTTAAAAACAAAAAAAACAAACACACAAAAGTCCTCCAAGCACTCAGTCAAATCAATCCTCAGATTAAAGCAGACAAGCTAAAGGAATACTTGGGCATAAAAAAAGAAATAGAATATGAAAAGCTCAGCCAAATTAAAGCTTTATCAGCATTGTAACCTTCCATTGTGCTAATTAAACCTTTTTATATTTCAGATATAATATATATGTATTTTTTGAATGAATCATGAAACTACAAATATATAATATATATATATATATATATATATATATATATATCTATATATATATATATATATATATATATAAAAATATAAAAAAAACTCCACAAAAACCTGGGAATTGTAGGGAGGGGTGTTTAGAAGTCGACATGGAAGTGTTGATCAGTTTCCTCTTGCAGGGAAAGAAGCGTCTCGGAGGGCAAGAGGCTCTCGAGACCACAGTATATTTAAAAGTTAATCTATTCACTTTGCTGCAGTGACTTGCCGACTGCTTGATCACAGCGCCGAACAAAAATATTATGTGGGCCAGAGCCTTTGCTCCCCTTCCTCCTGCTCTCTTTTCTGGCACTCAAGTCATTCGTCACCATTTATTTTCACTTCCCATCTTTGATAGTCGGCACATCAAATAGAATCACAGAAAGGACATGTTCTGATATGTAACAGATAAATAAAACTGTGCACAAATAGCTTAAATATGAAGTGGTTTTTGGCAGAACTCTTGTATTCTGTGAAGACAAATCGCCTCTTAAACATGCATGCGTTAAAGCTTTCTCCTTTTCAGAGTAAGCAGGCTCTTGAACTCTCGTACCTGAGTTGAAGGGGCTTCTCCAAGAGGTGATATTGCATCAGTCTTAAGAGTCAGACTGAATTCTGTCTTTGAAATGCAATCAGCCCCTCAGAATTTCAGCTGAAAGCTGAGCAATTAAGAATTTGAATTGGGTGGCACCATTAACAAAGAAATATATTGAAATCTAACTAACTACATTTCATTGGTTAAGACATGAGCTTAATGAAATAATGTTTAATCAAGTCAACAGAATTAAAATTGTTCATTTTAATTACTCTAAATAAATTGTTTATAACATTTATTATCTGGTCTTCAGTAGTGTTAATGTCTTTGATAAAAGTGTGTGACAGATTGGCTAATGGAGAATTCATCTCATAGATTTAAATCTGTGGAATTAGCATGGAATTAAGAAGTAAGATGACGGCCTCTCCTTAAACCCAGATATCCCCCTGCTGACCTGCACCACAACGAGAACCTGTCAGAACCTTGCAAAGAGCCTTCAGTGGTGAGAAAGAGCAGAGACGGAGGAGAAGCAGGGGAACTGTGCAGCGTTACTCAGCCAGCTGCTCAGACTGAAGGGCCAGCAGCCCACCTGCTGCAGGAGAGGGAGCCCGGGGCCTACGACTCCTGCCTTGGCTCCCGTCTCCTCCAGCCTGGCTGGAACTCCATCCCATGGGTGCATGACCCTCCCCCCTCTGTCCCTCCCCGCCCCTTCTCCTCCTCCCTCCACCTGTCCCCCCCACCCCACCCCACCTCCCCAGCTCCTTCCCCGTCTATGTCAGGGAGAAGTCCTCCCGCTTCTTTTGGCTGCTTCTTCCCTAATCTTCTCCCCCTCTTTTGTCTGTCTGTGTTTTTGGCTCCTTCCTCCACCTTGTGCAGGTGTGTTGCATGTGGGGCACGTGTGCACGTGCTCTAACGGTCCCCGCTGTCTTTGTTGTCATCGCCAGCTGACCATCATTCCCCCAGATTTAGACATTAGAGTGGGAGTATGGGTAAAGCAGAGGCCTAACTTCCCCACAAACACACATGAGCACAGCCATCATGGTGGCTCCCACCCACATTCATCCTCTCAGAAACCCCCCCAAATCCTTCACTATAACCACAGAAGCACATTCCCCTTAGCAGACGGCAATCTTCTCTTCTTTCTCAGTAGTTTTGACGCCGAGACGAGAGGTGCAAGAAGTGAGAGGCCGAATGAGAGGAGGAGGAATTACTGAGAGCAGCTTTCCAGTGCTGCAGCAGCCTTTCCACAAGCAATAAAAAAACAACAAAAACCAAAAAAAAAACAAATCAGTTATTAACCAAATCCCTGCTGCACGTTTGGTCTGTGTATGCATTCCTGTCTGCGTGTGTGTGCATGCGTGTATGCGTGTGGGCTTTGTGGTGCCTCCAGGATGCCCAGAGATGAACAGGCAGCTTGAAAAGCGTTGGCTACAAGGTAAAGCGAGCAAAGCGAGAGATGGAGACAAAGAGGAGAGAGCAGGAGAGCAAGAGATTGAAAGAAAAAAAAAGAACAAGACAACAACATCCACAAAGGGAGGGCAGACGCAACAAAGTGTGGCCAACAGTCACTGTATCTGTGTGATGCTGACAGTCCCCTCTTCATGCCCACTTTCCATGGTTAGGGGGGGGATCAACAGAGGAAGTTTTCACTGTTGATTTTGAGATGGCACTTTTTGTCACAATCTCTTTTTTTTTTTTTATTGGTCTTCCATTCTTCATTTTTCAAACAACACGTTAAGAGTAGGGGAATAATTCTTCTTTAAACACCCCCGACCCCCGCTCAGCTCCATTCAAGGTTCATGTGAACAAGGCCCTGCGCCCCTCCTCTATCCTATTATCCTTTCTCCACCACTATTTCACCTTCAAAACCATTATTCCCCTGAATAGTAAAATCAAATGACAAGCTTCATGTGGTCAACACATATCCTTCAACGGGTGCTAAGAAACTTGATGCGTTTACAGACGCATTAAAAAAAGGGAAATTCCTTCAGAAATCTCTTTGAGTTTGCTGTGTTAATACAAATGCTCCAAAAATGTTCCATGTTTCATTTTTAATTGAGTGTGTAAAAATGAAGAAAAGAAGTATTTAAAATGCTATTGAGTATTGAGAGAAAAGATTTGAAAATACACTTTCATTTCTAATCTTAAGGAAATATTTTTAACATGCTCAATCAAGAAAAAAAAAAAACACATGAAGAAAAAATATTTTTTATAGTTTTAGTAAATATCAAATATCAAAAAAAAACATAAATTCTAGCCAAAGTAATAATTCTTTAATAAACTACACTTGTCATTCTTTAATTACATCCTCTAACTTCCTGAAACAGACTAATGACTATGACAAATTAAATATTTATTGAATAAATTTCTTCCATCTAACCATCGTCACATTTAATATAATTTTAACATAACCCATTTCCTCATAATAATTACAGAAAAAAAAACTCTAAAAATGCTGGAGGAAGAAAAACAATTACGTGGTGTGGCCAGTTTAAAAAAAAAAAAGAATGCTTCTAAAATTATCTGAGGCGTCTTAAAAGTTGGCAACAGAAAACAACAAACTTTTCTCCCAACGCGCTGCCTGCTTTCTTTTCCTCCTGCACTCGTTCAGCTCCTCCGTCGCTCTACCCTTGGCCTGCAGCAGGCTGTCCTGAGGCCCTTGAAGCCAAAACAAAGCCCTGAGAATGTTCTTTACACAACTTGGACAATAGCGCCGGGGCTTCAGCTTGACGAGTAAAAGAGCCCCGACAAGGCGGCGGCTAATTGCCTGCCCTCCCTCCATTCAGCCGCCCTGCCACGCTCCTGCCATCTCCTTTTGTCCCACGTGCACTTTCTAAAGTAAACTGCCAGTTCGCCACCAAGTGACGGACAGCTCACAATCATTCATCCACAATGGCATCAACGCCACAACACAAGAGAAAGGGGGGGGTGTGAAGGAGGAAAAAAAAAGAAAAAGAAAAAGAAAAAAAAACACTTCACTGTCTCAGACATTTGCACAAGACTCGGAAGTTTTCAGGACCAGGAGTAAAGAAAACGCATGGACAAAAAGTTTTTTTTACAAAACAGAAAAAATGGAGCAACCTATGACCTCTGACAATGAATAGTTTTGTACCATAAATCTGATCAATTAGATATAAAACAGTAAAGAGAACACCATTAACACACAAGTCTAACTTTAAAGTCTTCTTTCTCTTACTATAGAATTAAAAAAAAAAATTAATTTGCAATGCCATAATGGGATTTGCAAAAATTACATTGCATCAAAAATATTTAAATCTTTTAAACATGAAATACAAAAAGGATAATATACATTAAATATAGACTTTTACGTATTAATATTAAAAGAACCACAGAAATAGCAGATGTGACCTACAGTCAAATGTACTTAAATTCAAATGTTAATACAATTATTCTAAATTATAAATTGATTTAGTCATGTAAAGATATCAATAATTTGATCTGATATGGATTAACTTTTTTTTTTCATATAAAGGAAGCAATCAGATTTAGTTTGATGTCTAAGAATAACACAATGCTGTCAGGCTGTCAGGACAAAGCAATCAAACAGTGCCTTTCATTACCCAAATTGTCAATCTGTCACTTAGCAACATAAGTGTTATAAATTGCCAAACACAGTCCAAAAAAAATATCCATGAATAAATTCAATCAAAATGTACAAATTCAAGTCAAGCAAGCAATAGAAAATAAGAAATAGCTCTGATTATAATGTTGAAAAGTCTTACCATTTAAAAGAGCTGTATTTGGGATGCTGCTCGGTTCCTGGTTAAAACAAGCATGCTGGCACTCCTGGTAGTGCACAGACTCCAAGCAGACTCCCACCACCATGTCAGCCACTAATCCACTGGGGGGCAGCACCTCATTTACGGCAGCCCCTCGCTAAAACCCGATGGGTTAAGCCGATAAGACAGCGACCGGAGGACCGGGCGATAGCCAAGGTATGCCGGAGCGACTGAGGATGGCAGCTCGTCCGGTCCCAGAGCAGGGAGGACCAGGAGCAGGCTGCCGGGGCTCGCTGTTCACTCTCAGCCCCCTCATGCATTCAATCACGCACTCAGCCTGCGCTGCTCTTCTCCACGTCTGACCAGGACTCCCACTTTCCCCCTCGCCCATCTTCATATCCCCCCTAATAAGATCTTTTGTGTCCATCTCTCTTTCTTTGATAAGTTGAAAGAACAACAAAAAGCGGGGGAAGAAAGAAAGGCTTTCATTCAGCGGCTCGGCAGACATAAAGGTAGTGGAGTGCCGTCTATAGGAGTTGCCCTAACTTGGCTAAACTCAAGCAGCGGGGTGTCTCTCGTCATGTCATTAATCCCCAAAACTAGCCACGCTCCATTCACCGGTCGTCACACTAAATTAAATACAAAATCAAAAACACAAACACTGGGTAGAAGTGTCAGAGAAGAAGGCTGGAAAAAAAAAAAAAAAAAAAAAAAAACCTTCCGATCCAGGGCAAAGGCTGCGTCGCGTTAAAGCCACGCTGCCCCAAAGTCCTGTCCGTCGGTAGCCGCGATTTTTCATGCAAGAAGCCTCGGAAAAAAAACAGCCACGCAAAAGACAAAAAATAGACATTTATCAGCAAAAGAGCCCGTCACCGTAGTGCAGCTTTCGCACCTCCAACTCTCCTGCCTGAACTCTCTTAAGACAACTGAGGGTGAAAAAGAAGCCCAGCTCTGAAGTCAAACCTGCCACACAACAAGGCAACAACAGCAGTTAAAACAATGCAAAAAAAAAAACCAAAAACAAAATAAATGGATAGAAGCCGTGGATGATTACGGAAGAGCTGGCAATAGAAAATTCAACCCGGCCAACTGATGGCTTGAAGAGAGGAAGCCCACTCTTAAAGCCGTGATCCGACCATCCACCATACCACCGCTGTGAGCCTTTCAACCACAGCAGAAAAAAAATTACTATTGATCTTCAAATGGCGATAATTGAAAAGATCAAAAAGATTAAACAAAAAAAAAAATTGAGAATGTGCTGACTTACCATGTTAGGCTCCTTTTTTGATGCAAGTTTTTGTTTAAATAAAAAAAATAGATATATTTGCTCAAAGCCACAGCATTGGAGGTGTCAAATTTTTTTGTAGCCGTCTCTTGATCGTATTACTTCCACAGTCCTGGTTTCCAATGCGTCTGAACTTTTTCCCTTTCTCTTTTATTTTGTTTGTGGTACCTAGCCTTTTTTTTCCCCCGCTTAAGACTTTAAAAGCCTTCAGTTCAGCAAAGCAGCACAAATTATCTTTCCACCTTGCTCAGCTCTGATGCTTTGGCCGCTAACTTTGGAAGGCCCTTTACTACTGCATCAAAATTAGCATTGTCAAAGCAGTTAATGAATATTAATATTGTATTTGTCATTGGAGCTGGCCCATTGCTGAACTCCAAGTCATCCATCAGGGACAAGATTAAGCACACAATTATTTCTGACTGACAGGGACCAAATCTGGAAGTTTTTTTTTTTTTTTTTTTCCTTCCAACAATTTAAAGAAAAAGACACAACATCATCTTAAGGTACCTCCCCCGAGACGAGACAAGATTAATACACTTTTAATGAAGCAAGATTTCATGGTACATGAACAGCAGGAACCTCGACAAAAAAGGAGAGGAATATAGAAATGTTCTGATGAGATTTTAACTATTTTTTATTAACTTAAAATATAAATGATTTGCAATTTTTAATGAGGGGGACAAACGTTTTAAATAGAAATATCTTTTTTTTTCTTTTGACAAAATACAACATTGATTTTTTTTTCCCTTCTTTTCTTCTGAGAGATCTGGCTTTGCTTTTTCACCTTTGTTGGAGCGGAGAGATGAATAAAAGAATAAGACATAGAAGTGCTGCACTGTGAACATCGCTGGCGCAAAATTTAACATGAAACATTCATTAAAATCCCGGACCTCCGGCGCTCTCAGCAGAGCCCGGCGGAGCCCCGGCTGCTGAGGACCACACAGGCAGCCTGCATCAGCACCACCCGCTGCAGCGCTCCCGCTCCATCCCGGAGCTTTTCTCCGCAGCGCCGCGGAAACGGCTTCACATTGCGATGTGTTACCGTTCCGTCAAACGCGGCTGCCTGCGCAAATTTTCCAAAGCTCCAATACATATTTCACCAGGTGCAAACATTTTCTAAATATGAATAGCAGTTGTAAAAAGAAATGATAATAAGTTTTCCCACAGAATACACATTTTCCAGCTTGTCACCTCTAATTTGTCTTAAGATTATTTCTGGAATTGTTTCATACGTTTAGACACAGAAAGCACCCCTACCTGCACCTGCCTTGAAAAATTAAGCAGATAATCTCCTTCACTCCACTTATCCTCACCGTGATTTCAACAAGCACTTTTGGATTTTTCTTACATGTTTAAAAAATATGTGAAGCCTCGGGTCGAGCTTTCCACGCAGCATCAGCCCCTGAACTGCAGTTTTTTGATTACTTTTCTCTGCTCGCTGATTTCAGCCAGAGAAACGGCCAATATCTCATTTGGGTTCAATTCTACGCCTTTTTTTTTTTTTTTTTTTTGTCAGTGCACCTTTAAAGAATTAAAATAAAGAGAAAAGCACTGATGGGGTCGCTCAGAAAATGGCAGATGTGGGGCAATAATGCCAGCAGCTCAGTCAATTGGTGTGAGTTTGGGGGTCAAGCTGCGGGCTCACCTTAGAGCGCCGGGCCCCTGCCGACCACCCTGCCGGTTCCCTAATACCATTAGCAACCCTTAGATGAACATACTAAATTGGCCTTTTGTTCTCATAGTGCCTATCCAGCCACACCACATCACTGGTATCACAGCACCAAATACAGATGGTGCGGCTTTTTTTCTGAAATGAATAGCGCACTCAAGAAAGCGCTTCTTTCTTCCGATTCTTCCGATCGCCTAAAGCCGTCGGCTTTTCTTTTCTGCTTTCTGTTCGCTTAAAAAAAAAAAAAAAACACGATTTCATTTCACAACTATTTGGAAATCTTACTGCCTTTGTGATCATTTGATTAAAAATTGTTGTCTTATATACTATTAATATTTACAGTAGTTTTTTTTCTAATAAAAAGACCTGATCATTAAGCAGCAGTTAAAAAAATATATTTCAAATTTTGGAGACACGTTTGTGTGTGTGTGTGTGTGTGGGAGGGGGTGATTTTATTGTTTATCATTAATCAGATAATCACAAAATGTATTATTTCATATGAATAAGCACTGCTCTTACAATCTAAAAAATGAAATATAGACAAAAATACAGACGTTCAAATCAATGAGTCTGACAAGATTAGAATTTAAATTAATCAAACAAATGATGATTTAATTGCTGAGACCCAAACTAAGACATTAGGTGTTCACGGGAAGCCGTCTATGAAAAACAGGCACCAACTTGATTCAAGTCAAGAGCCTAAAACGGCTCCAATCGAGGTGAGAAGGAGAGAAGGGAAGAGGGAGAAGAGAGGGAGCAGAGCAGGCAGCTCTGCGGCCCAGCGTGATCACATCAGCGCTAGTATCAAATTAACTCTCCGACTTTGAAATTTATTGATCTGCTATTAAGACACTAGTGAACTTGATGAAGTGAGTGCTGTAGGTGACTCGGGGACTTCAAAGTCTTGCACCAGCCACATAAAACAAGCTACTTTGATCCCCGCTCCGCTCCTCGGATCTGGAGAGGGAGCATCAGAGGAAGCCCCCCAATTCTACTCTGTTCTTTTCTCCCACTCACCCCGGGCCCGGGCTCCAGCTCCCTCCGTTCCTTCTCCAAGTCTGCTGATGCCCCGAGAACCGGCAACGCACCGGCGCCACACAATGCTCGATTGCAGCACATTTTACAGAATACTTAGCACGTCGATAGCACAGCAGTGCTCAGAGGTGCAGACAGATCTTGATTCTGATTCACCGGGAAATAATAAACCGACACACACGCACAGAAAATGCAGTATGATGTCAAAACAACTAGTAGTGTGAGGCGGCCATCGAAGCATATTGGCATTAAAATTCAGAGCCGATAAGAAGGGGTTTCTTCATGCCAAATACAGCATGTAATAAGGTCTGCGATGAGAGAGACAATGCAGAGTGGGAGATAGCAACACTATTGTGTGATGAATACATCCCCCTCTTCGCTTAAGGCAAGTCTTCCCACTACATTAAATACTGTGTGCTGCCAATCACACCTGCTTTTTTTTTTTTTTCCTTTTGTGCCACTGGGTGGAGGTAGTAGTTAATGTTTTCAACATGCGCTATTTCTCCACAATACAGGGATGCAGATACAAACCACAACTGGCCAACAGAATACTTCTTCTTCACCGACTAAAAACACTGAGTAAAATGGGGGGAAAAAAAATAAATATCAAGAAATATCATTTTGCATCTTGCAACAAAGCAGCCAACAAAGCTGAGAAATGGGAACTCAGGTTTACCCTCCACTGAGCTGCTAACTTAGCAGAACTGAGCAAAATAAATATTAACGGCTAAATTAATCATCGGCAGGACAGTGTTTGCGCTCAGGCTCCAGTGCTCAAAGGCGCTGGGTGTGTGTGAGTGTGTTTGTGCGCGAGCGTGTCTGCGCTCAGAGTGCTGGGGCTAAGCTGCGTCTGTTTAATTAAGAGGGGTAAAACAGATGACAAATGTAAGACAGTTAAACATTTAATGTGTGCTTATCTCCCCCCTCATTTATTTAGCTGGGAGTGATTCAGAGTGGGTGGTGTTGAAGAGTAATATGCCGACGAGACGCTGGTGGAATCAGAACGCAGCTCTGTGTGCTGTGAGAAATCAGACTATTCTTTTGACGTTTTACAACTTAAATCTGTTTGAAGAGAAAGAAAGAGAACAGGTGATAAATCAAATTTAAAAGAAGAATGAATACACAGCTGCTTGTGTAAAAGAAAAACAAAAAAAAAGAGAGATAGAGTTTTGATGTAAATGACCCACTGTGACTTAATCATGGATCCAGCATTCTGAGCAGCATTGTCAAAATCACCCAATTCTTACAATTAAAAATGTGATCTAATCAACGGTCTGGCTTCTCCTTCATTTCACCTAACAAAGATATTATGTTTTTTCTGGTTGAACCCTGCTGTGCGTCTCGCGCTGATGCACATTGCCTAGAGTCAATGTCAAATCCCAGCTCCAAAAGACCCGCAAAAAATACAAAGTGAACAGTGCCCGCAGCGCACACGTTCCCTTGTTGCTATATCTCACCAAAAGTTATTGCTTCCAATGTGACAATGTTAAAATAAGAAAGAAAAAAAAAAACACCCACAATGTTCTTTGCATGTCTGAGATTTTATATATATATATATATATATATATATATATATATATATATATATATATATATATATATATATATATTTATACATACATACACACACACATACATATGTATATATACATATATATGTGTATATATACATATATACATATATATATATATATATATACATATATATATATATATATATATATATATATATATATATATATATATATATAGATATATATATATATATATATATATATATATATAGATATATATATATATAGATATATACATATATACATATATACATATATATATATATATACACTCATACATATATATATGTACACACACATATATACATACATGCAAACATGCACATACATAGGTGAAAAACTAAAATGCAAAAAGAGAGGTAAAAAAGAAAAGAAGAACGTGGTGGTAAAGGAGAAAAAAGCACCCAAGAAAGGGGAAAAAAAAAAAAGCCCTGTGCCAAAAGCATATATAAGAGAAACCTTCACCAATTAGTGGGGAGAAACGGGAGAGGGAGCTGCCGCGGCGTCGGCACTCAAAGAGCCAGGCCTCGCGGCGAAGCTGTCATGTCGGCAGGATTGATCAACAGGCCTGCTATTTCTAATGGCATGTTGTCATGAAGCTGCAGCCATGGGGAGCCACCTGCCTCTGTCCTCACACAGCATTCTGTGTGTGTGTGTGTAGATATATATGAAAGATAGAGTTGGGGGTATTGCAGCAGCCATACCTATTCTGTGCCCATATATCTTTTACTAACAATTTGAAAACAGCCTGGAATCCTCCTCCCACTATCTGGCAGGCTACCTCGCCATTCTGAAGGTGGTAGAAATGTCCTGTCTTGGATTCTTCCTTATTCTCACGCAGCAGAGTCCAGCTACATTAAAATAAAATAATTTAATGTTAATAATCACCATTATTATTGTTATTATTATACATAATTTCCAAGTTGGCTTTTTAACCAGCGTCACTTGCTGTTTGGGAATTAATTTATTCCTCAATGGTAACAAAATGACTCATTAGACCACATCTAAAACGTATCTGAAAGGCACCGTGTTTGATTAAAACCCGTTTCTTTTTCAAAAAAACAAGCTGTCTAATTAATCAAAAAACAATGGAAACTCATCCGCAAAATACCGTTGCAAGGAAAAAGAAAAGAAAAAACGAGATTCATTTTAAAAAAGCACCACGCTATCCTCAATTTCCAGCCATACAGTAACAATGAAAATGCTTCGGCGGCCAAACAAACCCAGACTCGCCAACAATAAAAAGTCAAATAAAAGTTACAGAACTTGCGAGTTCAAGGTAGCGCGGGCCACTTGGAGTGCGTGTCACGTACAGTTAACCTTTTTATCGGGCATGCCTGTGGTCTCATCAGTCGATGAAATTCTTTGCCCGCGGCGGTGGCTTAGCTGAGGGACATGGACCAATAGAAAAATATTTCATTGTGTTAGCATTTCAAATGGCGAGTGGAGGATGGAGAGGAGGGCATCTGGAGGGGAGGTGGGGGAAGAAGCTCGTACCGATCGTTGCCAACGGAATTAATTGCCTATTCTGAGAATAATGTCCCTTAACCACGATCCTCGGAGGGCCGAATGCTAGCAGAGGGCACTTTTTCTTTTTTTTATTTCGGCGTCTTCAAAAAGAAAAGTGCTTAGCGGTACTGGACGTATTGGGGGTTTAGCTCGGTCCCCTTTATGCCAAGGAAAAATAATCAGAACCGTTGAACCAAACTCAACTAATCCGTTCTCCAATTAAAGAAAAAAAAAAATAGCCTAAAACATTACACCTAACATTTTCGCAATACAACATAAAAATATTTTAAAATTGGGATTAAAACGATTAAACATATTATGACAATTTAATTATTAAGCAACACTCGCGTTAAAAGAAAGAACTTGAGAAATAACCCATTTATGTCTGTCTTTAAGTCGGCGCTCGATAAATGGCTCAAGATGGGGCGACCCCGGTGGTGCGTCGATCTTTTTATTTCAGGGGATTTAAGTTCAGGCTCTGCTACACATTGGCCAAGCATATGCAATGACCCTAAATGATATCAGTGCATCTTTTAGCCACATCTTAATCTAACCTCCATAAAGCTCGGAGTCTTTTCAGACTCAAAACAGCATTAAGAATGAGTATTGTTTGGAGCCGGGGAAGGGACATCCCTGGGAGACGGAGCTGGACTCGGCCCGGGGCCAAAGCCCTCTGGAAAAACAGCTGCTTATCCACTCTAATCAGTGCTAAAACAAAACTAAAACCCAACTACTAAGGAGGAAGGAAGAAAAAAAGCTTCTTTTTTTTCCCCCCATTTATTTTTACGTGGTTAGGGCACCCCAAACGCTCCATCCATCCATTTCGACCTCTACAGGCCCATTCACGATTGGTGTCGATTTCATCCTTCAGCAGATGGACGTGCGAAATCGCAGCAGTCCCCATTACACGCCTCTCCGTCGCTCATTGCGAATTCAGCCAACGAAGTCAATCTTATTAACTTCCGCGCCGGTTCACACATGACATTTTCTTCAATTTTCTCGCCAACATCAAAAACATCAATTAGCAGCTCGAAAATGGGAAGGAGCGAATGACAGAGTCCGATAACGCAGACTTATTTGAAGCTGAGGGTAAATCTATTCTCCAGTTTTGAATGTGTTCATTACAATTGCATTTTCAAAGAAGACCTCCAAATAGCAAAGAAATTAAATTTATCTCCTAGAAATGTCCAGAAATTGTTTTTTCCCTTCTTTCTTTTTTTCTTTTTTAATCCTGTGTCTATCTCACAGCCTCAGTGGGTGACACAAAGCATTGTGGTGCAGCATTTTCTTTTTCTCATTAGAACAGATCACAACTCCCACAGAAGTTGACACCCTATACTGTAACCTCCAGTGTAACCCAGAAAATTACTTTAAAAGGAGTCCAACAATTCTTTAGGAAGAAAAGAAGGCGATAAAGTAGCCTGCTCGAGACTTACGGTTTCAACAAAAATACTGGAGATGATGATAAATGCAGTATCTATTTTTACCCTGTGAGAGGAGCTACTATCAGATTTTTTATTCCATTTAATGCTTTAAAGGAAACATTTTTTCATCTTTTTTGTATTTAAAAATCTATCTTGACATAATAAGCATTTATCATTCAATTTACACAGGTACTGGACTACATAAAATGAATTGGTTTTTTCTTTTTTGTCTTTTGGTCAGATTATGCGAAATTTATTATAGTCACCAAGATCACAAAATAATGGTTAAGAAATGTTGCATAAATAACCTAAAGAACAAAAAGCCATAGTTTAAATAAATAAAACTGACACGCGCTTCTTGCAATTTATATATTAAAAATAGTTTTACATATATTCTGCCACTAAGATTAGATGATATTTTAAACTAAATAAAATACAAGAAAACCCTTATTTCCACAGCCCCATTGATCATTGTCTTCTACTCTCCATGACGGTTGCATCAAAATCTGAAACACAAAACTGCACATTAATGACGCTCTCGTGGCTCAACTCGTCTGCCTCCCATCACTGATGAAACTGTAACTCAATAAACCTCGGCCAGTAACCTTTAAGTAAAAGGCTATTTTTTGCCAATATCCAAACATTGTCAGACGGCTTCCTCATGCTTGAGTTACATCTCCGAGGGGGGTGAACAAAGGCAACTCTAGTGGCTGTGGAAAGACTCTCGTAATGCAGGGGAGCAGCGAAGTGGAGGGGGAGCGGGCCGGTCGCACACGGAACCCTGCGGATCACATTCCTCCGGCCCATTGATTTCTGATCTTTTGACATTATTTAGTTGCTTTTTATTTTCTTGCACGTCTTTTATTCCATGTCACAAAAGACAGAAATGTCCAAACAAGCGATGTTGGGGATATCTACTACCTGTCAAGAGAGCAGGCTTTTCCCGGCATTAAAGCGACCAAGTGCTCTGACGCAGTGCCGAGAATCGGCAGGATGAAAATATCACTCTTTATAATGGAGGCTAATCAGATTTCGGATTTGCCTTCAAGCTAAAAGGAGATGGAAACATGTGGAGTAGCAGGGATGAAACCAATACACCTCTGGTTCATCACCAGCGTGACCTCGACCTGCACTTGTTTTCTCAAATCTGAAATGGTACGTGCAGCTAAGAAAAATGGGTCACAGTCAAAAATCCTAATAAAAATCTACAAACATTTTTTTTTGTTTCACATCTTCTAAATACACTGCTGAAGAGACAAAGAGGGCATGCTAAATGCAGCGCGAGACGAGCCGATGCATCTGTAACGCGGCTGTCGGCTGAACGTTGAACACACAGTAGTGATCAGTTCCATTAAGCGGGGATTTGATCATCTCCCCCGTGCGCTTTCACAGCCCGGCTTCAGATTAGATCACTGTGAAAATGGTCAAATGGTGTGTTTATCTCTCTGTAATTATTTTGATGCAGATGACAGAGATTGGTTGTTTGCATGTGTGCACAGTGTGAGCCGAGACGGGCAAACACACACATACGCACACACGCACGCACAACGAAGACATACTGGCATGGAAAGAGCTGAATGGATTCCCTCAATGCCATTAATCCATTAGAAAGATGCAACAAAGGCCTGAAAGAAATGTTTTATGTAGAGAGAAAAAAAAGCCTATGTACATGAAATAACTGTCATTATTCTTATAACTAATATCAATGTTCATGTTGGGTGACGGAAATGGACTTTCAATTAGACTGAAAGTGAAAACCTTAGGTTATCTCATCATACTCCATTGATGCCTAACAGATGAGATAAAGTATGAGGAAAACCCTGGCATACACATATTTACTGGCAGGAGAAAAAATATCTCTTTATTCAAAACCCAAAGCTTCCACAGAGATAAATAACTGAGTGGCTTCTTCTCCAGCAGCTGAAATGAGTAATCTGAGAATAAAAGCCATTCATTAAAGCTATGCATTTTTTTTTTTTAATTGTTGAATCAGTTACTGTGTTAAGTATATTAACACTGCTGCTGCTTGAAACTGTTTGCAGAACAACTTTAAGACCTGATCGACACCATCAGAAGAGACGTTTCTCTGCTTCCAACTTCTGTTGCTCTCAGGACCCCTGTCATTCACGCAGTGACCTTGCACAAAACTGTTTCAAATCCCGAGGGCCGATTTTAACATCTACCGGACACTTCCGGAGCTGATAACATATTCAGATTTATATGAGATCACCTGCGTTATCTTTCCGCTTGTACTACTGTTCTCTATAATCTCCGATATTTTCACTTCACTTAATTTAGACTGTGTCACCAGATTACTGGCCCTTCATATCTACCTTTCCAATTACTTTTAAGAGTTTCGGATGGACAAATTTCTGCTTTCATGTCCCGTGTTAGCAGATGAGTTGCTGCTTCTGGCCATGAAAGGAGAGTTTTTAATGAGCTGAGGTGAGGTTAATTGCTTCAGTAAGATCCTCCAAGTCATGTGCCTCTATATGAAATTAAGCCCATTTCCTGGAGTTTCCCTGGACACATTTAATAACAAAACACTTCAGTCCAATTTCCATCTCCCACGGTGAGGGGCAGATGCAGAGAGGCTTGGTGGAGGGAGAGGTTATTTTTCCTCGCGTTACCTGCGAGCCTCTGCCCCACTCTGTTTACTTTCTCTATAATGTCAGCTTCCACTTAGACCTCATGGGTGTAGTTTAGTTCCCTTAACATGTTCTTGGAAAAAGCATGTCAGAACATTCAACCTGAAGTTGCAGTCATTCATAGATTAATAAAAACAAACATTGATCCTTCATATATTTATATATTTGGACTTTTCGTGGAGCTGCTCAACTATTTCAGTACCTTAAGGTGCAGCAATTCACCTGTGAACTCCCTCTTCTCCATGACCATCCTACGTTTGGGGGAAAAAAAAGAAACACACACTGATGTGGATCCCGTTCTCTGTGAACCTACTGCAGCTACTGACTGTCGAAGCAGTTGATTCGGGGAGAAAAGAAAAAAAAAAGAAAAAGAAAAGTCCCATAAACCCTTTGTCAACACGCATCAAAGTCAGGCCAACCAGAACACACAGCACTGGCAGTCCAGGTGCTTTTTTTTAAACCTGCGTGCCTGTTTTTCGTTACCTGCTTTCACTCTAACATGAAGGTCAGATCCGAACCCGATTCCTTCAAGATGTCTGTAACAAGACGGCGACACTGCATGATGTGTTTTCTGTGTGTGTAAATCTTCTTACAAAAAAAAAGGAGGAGATTCGCTGCCGTGTCTGAACCACCTCAGGGAACTGCTGCATACGCACCACACTAGTACACTAATCTTCTTCAAATGACTGGGCCTTTCATTGGCTATTAGGAACTACATGATGTGAATCTGGCCAGACTTAAAGACCTTGTAATCAACACTAGTGTAAACGTGTTAAGTTCAGTGTCTCGTACAGGGGGGGTTCAATGGTCCTGACAGTGTAATTACGGGTTGTCGCACCAACACAGCGGCCAGCACACTCAGCGCTAATTCAATCCATCTTCATTTCGAGAGCAACGCCCCTTCCATTGATGGATAGTTATCATTAGAGAGTGACAAAGCACTTAAACAACTGAGGCGTGAGCGGCAAAAGTGTGTATGTGCACGTGCATTTGGGCGAACGCTGGGTGTGAAGCCAGCGAGCAGGAGGATGCGTCCTCTCAGACACACACCGCTGCCCGACGCAGCAGGATTATATATTACAACCGGGATGAATAAGGAGAGATGGGATGGGGAAGAAGTTTGGGTCAGGGAGCAGGTCACGCAGAGACACACACATGCAGACAAATAAATACCAGAGATACCCGCACGGAGTGAGCGTACGTGTTCGCATGCACGCACAAACAGTTTGGCTCGCTGTGACCCCGACACACAGAGAGGCTATGGCTCAACTCACCAGCCTTTTATAGCATGCTGCTCACACCGCTGACAGACTCACACAAGTCTGGGCACTGTCTGCAGCAAAACACTAAACCGCAGGCTGTGATTGAGCCTCCCTGGCCTGCTCCTCTATATTTTCAGTCTATATATTCAGTCCACCCTTGCCTGTATATCTTAATTATGTGCTCTGCCTCTTTTCCTAAAAGAACGTGTGACGGCGTCTGCGAGTAGGCCACTGAAACGAAGCCCGTCCAGCATTTATGGGGCCTCACTGCATCATTACTTGACTTTTAAGCTCTACACAAAAGCACAGTCGACGCCTCTTACTCTGTCTGTTTTCTTGCATTGTGGCATTTTCTGTATCGAGCTGCAAGTTCTTAAAAACAAACTGAAACTCCACAACTTTTAAGGGCGACTGACAGGCTGTGAAAGGCCGCCATCAGTAAATAGATGAACTAATAGCCAGAGGGATTTTAGCGCTGCGCTGTGCTCACTGTGATGAGCTCTCCTTTTTCCTCGTGGGTTGCAGCTTTAGGGTCACTGCCATCTCACACACAGAAACGCGAGGGTCAGGCTTCACCATTTCGATGACTCAATCGCATTTCCATCGACTGTGGTCAGTGACCCCACAAAGGCCCATGTGGCGAGCGCCTGCCTCACCTCAGTGAAGGGAGCTATTGTCATGGTCGCCCCTGTCTGTTAACCAGGAGGTGGTGCTACTGGGATGGAGAACGCTGCTTCTTCTTTTAGCTTAGATTGCTAAAAAATGCAGACAGGGATTTGTTTGGTAGAGGTTTTTCCATAATCGTGGGGATTTAAAAAGGCTTTTCTGACACTCAGAGTCGAAGACATTCTCAAAAGACGTGGACGTACTGTTTTATCGTGGGTGTCGATTTAGCAGCAAAGGCCGCTGCGAGGTTCACAGTCAGGAGATGCTGCCTTCATGAATGCATAAGATTCTCAGACTTGTGAGCTCTTGTTCTGTTGGCTCACTGAGAGGAATGAATGGGCTGCCGCGCTCCTCCAGATTCAGCGCATAAACACGCTCGCAATTAAAACTGATGCTTACTCATGTACATTCCTAATGCGCCATTATACACTCGCATGCTGCGCTTTTTTTTTTTTTTTTTTTTTTTTTTTTACAACAGCTTTGGCGTTTTATGCACATGCATGGAGGCATGAGCTCAGCGGCCAACGCGCTGCAGAAGACTGCCTGGCCTGCTCGCAGACCCTGCAGTTTGTTTAGCAACACTCCTTTTGACGACGCCCGAAGGGTGCAATTAAGCCCAATTAGAGCCTGTCGGTTTTATTAAGAGGCACAGACTGGCCAGGCTCGGGGGCAGTGAGGGGTAGAGGAGGAAGGAGGAAAAAGGAGAGGGGGGAGGAGAGTTTGCAACACCAATCTACTGCTTCTCTTGAGAAACTAGGCAAGCATCGTTGTGAGGAAAGTGGTGTAATTAAACTGCATGCCAACTAAACAGATACTAAACAGAAATGGCAGCTGTGGCGGTTGAGACTAACCAGTAACATGGAAGAAGCTGAGCGAGTCTTCCCGACTGACCAGGTTAAGCAGGTAACCTCTGATGCTCTCTGTTCAAACGCAGCGAGATCACAATTTTGTGATCAGAGAGCCTTTAGGGATCCATGGATGACAAAACCAACTAATCTATTAATACTCCCAGTGAATGCAGACATGTGTGGATGCAGATGTCACAAAGCATTTTCGGAAGGGGGTTAGGGGGCGGTGGCTGTGTAGTTATGTGATTCTGCCCCGATACATTCGTGTGAAAAGAGCAATACAGCTGGCTTGGAACAAAAACTGCAGCATGCCTTTCATCAGCAAATCAAAAAAAAAAAAAAAATTTAATAAAAGAAAGCAAATGAATGTATCATTTTCCCCCCTTACAATTCCTTTTCCGTCGACCCCTCGACAGAGATGTTTACAGATAGCTATCATTCCCTCTCTTTTTCACATTTGCGCTTGGACACGTTTCAAAAGATCCGGGCCTTTTCATCTCCCCTCTCGCTGCGAGGAAATTTGCTCCTTAATGGCTTTCAAAACAGGAAGCAGAGACAATAAATAAAAAGGAGAAGTGAGAAGAACACTTTACTCCCCGGTCCTCCCCTCCTCCAGCCCCACCAGCACCCGCTTCAGTCGTCGCATCCTTTGCAGAGCCGAGAGCTGCAGCACGCTGCCGCCGTGCCAAGGTGCCAACTGTGCCAGTCACACTGACCTCCATCTGCAGGCAACTTGATACCATCTCTTCAACCGCCACACACTCTCCCTGAATGGGCCCGCTCAGTCACAGTGAAGTCTGAATGCCATTCAAAGCTCAGGCTCGGATTTGTGTTTCAAGTTTGTGCGCTATTGTATTCTTTGTTCACAGCTGTGAGAAAAAAAAAATCCTTTATTACTGAAGCGAATGCTTAAACGGTTGTACTGGAGGAATGCACTGAGGAATACATTACTGCCAATGTTCAAATCACCCCACTATCAGGCAAATTAGAGCAGATTTTTCACAAGACTTTATCAATGACCCTCCAAAGGTTGAGCTGCTATGGACTGGCTCAAATTACTACTAAGATGCTCTCTTGCCAAGTACTAGGGCTTACTATTTTAACAGTATATGTAGGTGTCTGTTTACTCATGTTGTATTCATAATTCCGCCTCCTGCAGGGCATCCGTGTCCACCGAGTGCCCTTGAACATGCCATGAGTAGTCTTTCTGCGCTTCAACTAAAAAGAGAGCTGAAAGACAGCTACACACGCTTCCGCACAGTTGGATAAAACAAACCTTAACCACACAACTCAACCTCACCAAAGAGATAGCTTTTTTTCAAAAGATGTTCAGAGGAGCGCCTTTTTTTTTTCCCTCCATTCTCCCTGGGTAAAACAAATGCATCATTTTTCAGTTTAAAAAAAAAAAAAGATAAAAAAAATCTTTACTTCTTCTCCCACCCATTGTGCCATTTCCGTGCATGGAAGTGCTCCCTCCCATTGATTTTCTCCCAGCCGAAGCTCCTACCCTACATGAGCTGCTTCCTCGCTGGTGTCATCTCCTTGTGCCTCTCTCCTTTTAACTGTGTTTTACTCTTGTGGTGTGATGTACAACGAGCAAACTGGCGGCGGGGAGGGGAGTGCAACTGGAGGGGAAAAACTGATACACGAGGCTCAAAAGTTTTGGCTATTGATTTCTTTTTGATGCAAATAGGAAAACAAAAAAAAACAAAAAAAAGAGAAAAACTCTTCAAAGCTGCAGAAAGTCTTTTTCATCACCACAACAGTTGCGCAAGCTAGTAATATTGGTGGTAAGCCATTGTGCTTTTTTGTCTGAGCAGTTTAACGGTTCCTGTTGTGCTTTGTGTCCAGGTTCAGCCCATTCTTCTGTGCAGTCTGAGGGATTAACTAACTTGCCTTCTTATCAGTGCTTATTGAAATTGCTTGCATCATTAATTGATGTAATTCCCAGCACGAAGGGTTAATTCCAATGGAGAACGTCTTTGCAGGTTTGTAGCATGAAGGAGCAGGACTGAGATGCAGCTCACAATAAATGTAGGCTCACTGGGGAAAATAGAAGAGTGAAGTATGATGGGAATATTCATGACATTCATTTACTTATGACAGGATGCTGAAATCAAAGGAAGCAGAGTCTTGAGCAAAGACCCAGATATGGAGGCGATAGCTAGCAGGAATTATTCCAGCCTCTACAGCTCCTCAGCCGCAGCTTCTGCCCCCCCCCCCCAACACACCCCACTCTGTCAGCCCTCTGTGATGTGTGCCTGTGTCCACTGGGGGCTACAATTAGCCCATCAAACTCATTCCAGTCGGGAATCCACGCCGCCTTTCCAATCCCCTCTTCTGACTCTCCAAAGCCTGGGCTCCTCCAAAGAGACAGGCAACTTGTAAGACAGGGGGAGGTAGCCTTTGAAGTGCCAAGTTTTGCAGAGGCCTCCCTTTTTGCTCATATCAAGGCTGAGGATATATAACAATTAAAATGGCGGGACAGGCAGGCTGACATCACAGTATGCACTTGCAGGGGAAGGTGCTTGCCTCTGAACCCAGGACAGTCGTTCTCAAAGGTGGAATGGGGTGGGGGGTGGGGGGGTGCTTATAAATCTGTCTTGTGGCTTTTACTGACTGATGATTGGCTGGCCATGTTTCCATCTGTCATCTAAAAGTTTTTCCTGAAGCAGAAGAGCAGCATTTATGGCCTGTGGTCTTGTAGCAACCTCAGTCTTTAATGTATATCAGTCAAATTTGACTAAATATTTCACGTCGCCCTTTAAATGTTCAAGCAATTTATGATGCAAAAACGCCCCTGAATTTATTGCCGTTCCTGTCACAACCAGCGCACTAATCTGTTACTTTGAGGGCCTCTTTGTTTGCTCAGGAAACGTTGCTCTGACAAGAAAATCATGCTAACTGAAGAGCGGTGCCGTTTCCATTTTAATAAAAGGCATTGTTTAGAAATCTTCCCCGACCTCGCCTCTGCATGACAAGACGTACCACGTTGTCCCCAGACGCCAGGCTGACCGAACTCTGGGCCAGCGGTTCAGATGGGCCGCCGTGCTGCGTTGTGTAAGACACAGCCCCACTTCTGTTTCTGCTCCAGTGGGGCTCAGTGGCAGACAGCCAGGTAATTACACAGCACTGACTAGCAGCCCGAAGAGAAAGGCCCGCTACCGCACACACACACACACACACACACACACACACAAAACACTTATTTGCATTCACCGAGAACACAGCTTGCACAACTCCACCTGCACACGCACACACCTCGTCCTCCTGCTCCTCACATGCACGCAGCCAAATACAAAGACTACATTATGTCAAGCAGTATTACAATGACTCCAGCCTGAGCGGGCTCGACAGCCGCTCTGCCTCTGGCGCGAGAGTATCTGAATTTACCGTTGAGGTGAAAGACCGTCCGCAGTTTAAACAGGTGTGTGCTTATGCAGATGCGCAGCTCCAACATGTGGTTTGCATTAGCCGCTGCAGCAGAGGCGAAGCGAGCCTCCCCTGGAGCAGGAGTCAGGACCAACATATCATTTGGGGTCAGTGATTTATTCCTTTTCGTAAGCCTGAATTCAGGAAGTGGGCACCAGTAGAAGCATATGCTTATCTAACCTCTAGCAAAGTTTAGAATCGTGAGAAACTGCTTTTAATTTCTTTGAATTATGATAGGTTAATTCTGGCACAGAATAAAAACAAAAACAAATGTGCAGTATGTTCTACTTCATCATTTAAACACCTTTAATTCAGGTCCTTTAATCCTCGGGTCTGAACCTGAAGGAAATCCAAATTCATCCGTGTATAAGAGAGTCATGACTAAATCTCCAACAAGGTCTGAAGAGTGTTTAACACTTAAAAAAAAAAGCATATAGTTTTTAATTATTTACAAGTCTGATGTGATCAGTCTGCGTCATTTCTTTAAGTTAAAACACTGTAGAAGAAAAAAGCCATAATTACCTCATAAGCACTTTAATGTTTGTTTTTAAATGAATGAATATATGGTTGGGCCATAGCAACACGGGCAAGCCATTTTATTCTGACAAAAACACAAAAGAACGAGGAAGTTAGGTGGATAAAGGCAAGTAAATTGCACCCCCCCCCCCAGAAAAAAAAGGAAAAAACAAAAATGGAAAGGGGAGTGTTATACTTCAAGAAAGTATGAGGTATTCTCTCTCCCTTGTTGATTATGCCACACTTTTTCCAGCAAAGGAATCTAGCATTTAAAAAAAGAAAAAAAAAATTAAAAATACCATGGATTCCAGTGAATGGCAGTGAGAATCAAGCAAGCTATTCATTCTGCCAGTGGATTTAGGCATGCCTCGCTACACACCAATCAGCCCAGTCCCAGCCTTGCCAGCCACTCACTCGTCTGCCATTCCAGTACAAGATGGAGCAAGTGACAACATCCAAATAAAATATCCATTTGTGATGTCTGTGCAGAAAGAAAAAAAAAAAAAACACATAAAAAGAACAAGCACCAGGCTCTTTCGATAGTGGCGGAGATGATACAAGAAAAGCTGCCAAAATTCCGTGGACAAGCCACATATTTGGAGAGTTTTCTGCCTACAAAAAGTAAATAAGCAAGTATAAGAGTGTACGTAGGCTGAATGTCTGTGCGTGAGCAGACAGACTGAGCGTGTGCGCGCATGGGAGTAGGAGCATCTTGTTATGGAGGAACAGAGCATGTTGCAGATAAGAGGACAACGCTGTTCAAAGGAAAAGGCAGGCCAGTAAAGCGTGTGCCGATCCGACATCATTGCCTTACTGTCCCTTAATGAGCCTGGAGAGGAATTGTGATGTCCGCAGAATCTGCTCCTGTCTCCCTCCAATCACACCGCCGGGCTTTTTATTCAAATCTCACACACGACTGTCACACAGCCAGTCTGGCCGCGCTGTTTATCTCACTCCAGAAGGATGTTAACAAGACAAATGAATGAATAAATACACAAATAATGTGTTTATGTAACATTAATAATGTATGAAATGGAAGCTGCTTTTTTGACAGAAGTGCTTGCATTCAGGATTCTTCCCAACTTTGGTGACAGGTTCGTTTATTCTTTTCCCAGAATGCATTTCTCTGCATCTTTCCAAGGCAGTGTTTTTGGCCAGTGCTACGGCACATCTTACTGATGAGGATGCATTTAGACTTTTCTTCCATAAAGACAGCCCACATATTGTCAGTACTGATACATCTCCCTTCATCCAAAACCTCCAGTACGATGATCCTCCTTAATCTCGCAGAATGCAGGTCTCAGTTTCACCCCATCACACTTCCCTCCGGGTGTGACATGACTGATTTCTCTGACGTTTTAAGAGGCCAATCCATGAGAGTGTCTTTAAAAAGCTAGATAAATAAATACTAATGCATGTGCACACCTGCATAGGTATGCAAGAGCGCACAAATCACAGCGCCACTCAGCTCAGAGAAGTGTCCCAAAACTTCCTGGATGATTAGAAAAAACAAATGAAAAAAAAAACAAAACAAAACAAAGCAAAGCAAAACAAAACAAAAACAAAACAGGAGCAGGGCAAAATTGCTCAAAGAAGCTGACTGGGTAGGAAAATAAGCATCACATCAAATTCCTTCCCCGGGCCGAGACAAAAGCAGGGCCTGGCACTCTCGACTACACAGACTTGGAAGGCGAGGAAGAAGAAGAAGAAGAAAAAAAATAACAACATGAACATCAAAACCCAGAGCCAAACAAATCCAAGAAAAGTTCAGATAGGTCCTCAATGAAAACGCAGAGTGGAACAAAATCAAATAAATTGGGGTGTTCAACTGTTCAAGCTGCCCCTGCAAACTAGAAAACGCTGTTTAGAATGTAAAGGAAGGTGACAGAGGACAATGCTTAATGACTCAGAAAGCACATACCCAGTGTTTACCCCTGCAAACACCAAAGAAAAGCCCCTCTCCTGTTATAGCAACGGGTGGGGACACAAAACCAAATTCAAGGCAGCTTAAGTGCTCTCTGGAATCACTCAGCATTCCACCGGAATTGAAATTTGACTGTGACAGTGTATTCATCCATAACACTAAATTGTTCTTTGGGGAATTTGGCGAGGCTTCATGTTCTTCCTCCCATCTTTCCCCAGTATACTCCCAGTCTACTCTCCCTTTCCAAAAAGCTGTCTCCATCACTTTCAATCACAAGCTGCTTGCTCATATGTAAAAAACAGACAGTTGCCAAAGCAATTGTGGGATTGCTCCATGCTAAATCATTATAAAACCAGAGACATTCATGAGGCCGCATAGAGATCTGGAGCTTATAAAGAGGGATAAAGCAATAACTTGTTTGGAGCGTCTCTGCATCACTTTTTGGAGACTTTTTTCTGTGTATGGTTGCTTTTCTTAAATCTTTCAGGTGCACTTATATCTGAACTCTCATATGCTGATATCTCGTTTATTAATTTAGACTTAGCACTGATCAGTCATAATAAATCCACCAGCTCTGGTTTAAAAAAAAAAACAGTTTTAGTGGTTTTGATAGTTCACTCAATAACTTTAAATACCATAAGTCTAGAAGGAAAGAGCCTCTAAATACCTGTTGAAGTCAAGGTTCTCCTAAAGATGCTTTGCAATCAACACTGATTGGTGTTGATCCAGGTTATAAAACCGTGGCTCTGAAGACACCTGATGCTCTGCTAAAAGACCAAAAGATGAGGCCAAACAGCTACGCCACAACTTTGCATTCGATTGCCTTTCTAAACAGACAACTTCCAACGCTCAGGAGAAAGCCCCGCTTCTTTGTTCTTATGATTAGTCGACATGGGGAAAAAATAAGAAAATACATTCTGCCAAGAAACAGGACTTTTCCTCAACTTCAGAAAGATTTTCAGATTTGAAAAGCCACAAACACAACTTCACTTGTCCTGTTCAGTTGCCTATTTTGACTAAAAAGGGTGGTGAGTTCATATTTCTACAGAGAAAACACGCATGTGTGTGAGCATCACAGCGATACAACTTTATCGAGCCAAAACCACTAAATTGTTCAGGCCACCCATGGGATATTCATTAAAAAAACAACAACAAAAAAAAAACTCAGTTCTTCCCGTTGTCATAACTTCATCCCCAAACTTCCCGGAAAAAGAAACCAATATTTGTGAGAATCACAGAGAGGCCCGGTGACACTAATAGCAGAACAATTTCACACAATTCTCCCTCATAATGGATTGAGAGCAGCCAAGCGAGTTGGGGGGGTACAGTAAATTAAAAAAAAAAAAAAAACACTCCAGCTGAGGGACATGTCTGTCTTTTACAAAAAGGCCACCAAAAAAAAAGTGAAGGTTACGAGTACCTGAGTGAAAAGATAACTTTCAGCAGAAAAGTTGCCATGTGCCACTGTGTTTCCCAACCACCCCCCCCCTTCTCTTTCTATGTACTTCCCCTCCTCCTTGTAGCGCAGCTCAGTCCGCAGCCCCTTCCATGCTGCTGAAAAGGGAACAAAAAAAAAAAAAATGAGGTCAAGGATCACCTTACTCCAGCCTGCCTCGTTACGCTCACCCCCCCCACAGCCCCCCCACGCCTTCCCCGACCAGCCTCTTTCACTCAAAACCGTCATTCCGTCACTGTGGCCAACTCCGCCTCCCCCAGTTTCATTTCTTCCCTCCCCTCTTCTCCCCCCCCCCACCCTCCCTGCGCCCTGAGCCCAGTGCTAATTGGTAAATCTGTTGAACCATGCCATCTCCAACAATGAGACACCTGGAGTTCTGTCAAAACAAGTTTCCCTGTGAAACGGCCTCCAGTGTTAATACAGTAGCGTGCAGATCTGCAGAGTCTGTTGTCGCTCACGAGGCCGGCCGCAGAATGCACATCGTCCCATCTGGAGGAATTTGTCAAAGATGAGCGCACTCAACTGCCAGTCTGCAAGGAGTGGTTCGTTATGAGTCAAGATTCTCCATCAATATTTCTTCTCATTCTTGCTCCTAGTCTTTTTTTTTTTTTTTTTTAACAATGAAAGAAGATCAGATCCTGTTCCTCTGTATCCACTATATATGGACCTTAAATGTCATCGGGTTAAATGGGTTCATATACCAGCAAAAAAAAAAAAAAAAGTTATAATATTGTCTGACCTAACTGACTAGCAGTCATCAAGCCACACCTTACACGCAAAGGATGCTACATACACACCAGAGTAGACAAAGGTGTGTTTGTAAGACACACACACACTCACGCAGAAAGGCAGACCGGCACACCCAGCAGAGATTCCTGCCAGACCCTGTCAAACAAGTTCTAGCAGAAGCACTTGTATAAGAGAAGGAGGGAAGACAGACGTCAGGCTGATATGGGGAAAACAACACCAACCATCATATTAACACAGCGCTGCACTAATAAGCATGATTTACTTTCCTTATTGTCTTGTTATAGGACTTGTTCTACTTACTGGCAATAAAGCACCTAGAGCGTGTGCACAATCAACAAGCAATTGATTAGTCAAATAATTCAAGTGGGCAATCCAGGGAGCCATGGTCACCTCAGAGGAGATTAAGACTTCCCCTCTGGGCTTCGTAATGCTTCACAGTGCCTGACTGAGGTAAACCAAAACAAGGCTTACTGATGTCCTCAGAAAGTCACGACTCCACAGTAACTTTACCTTTGGGCTCCACTTTCTTTAATTTACATCTTATATTCTAGGGGGGGATTTTTTTTTTTTTTTTTTAAATCGTTGCAGAACAATTGAATTAGAGTGTTCCGTCTGTGTCAAATCTAGTTATCTTTACTCTAAATCTTCAACCAGCCAATGTAAACAGTGTGTTATTATACTTTATCGCTGCATATAAAACTGTGTTACCCAAATTCTTTTAGGAGGGAGAAGTCAATTCAAAACAGCTGCAAGAGAAAGTGCTAGCAAAACAAAAGAAGACCGTCTTCTCCTGCTCGTGGATCATTTCTGCTAATTCAAACCAAATACATAGACACTTTCAAAAAAAAAAAAAAAAGGATGTTATAGCTAGAGTGATCTATAACGTGGGAGGCATAATACAAATAAAGAAGGCAAACAAAATCTTTAAAGACAGATTATTTTGAAGCCAAATGAAGCTGAACATAGAGCTAAACAAGCGCTGTAAAAGAAAAATAAATTGCATCATCAAATCCATTCCACTCACACAAAGATCTAATTACCAGAATATCACACAATTAAGGTATTTAGGCATCGACATTAAAAAGCACATCAGCAGTAAAGCAGCATCACTGATTTAGCACAAAGCACAACACAGTATGATTATGATAATCATCATCACCAGGATTTAAGGTTTTCATTCACAGTTTTTATTTACAAAAAAAATCAATCAATCAATTAATCATCAGTTGTTAATTTATGTGTGTGTGCATGTGTGTGTGTGTGTAGAATCAACCAAAAAGAAAAATATCCAATAAGATATTTTTGGAATTCAAAGGTCTCTCACCAAATGAAATTGGTGAAGGCTCAGATCTGACTGTCCGGGGAATTCCCAGCAGAAGGGCCCCTGAAAGGCAAAGATGGACGTTCCCAAGTCACACAATTATATCAGCTCTCCATCTCTCTTTTATTCTCTCTCTCTCTCTCTCTCTCTAACAAACACACACATACACACACACATCTGCACGCATTCCAATCCAGCAAGGGTTTTATGCAAAAGCAACATGTTCTCCCTGGAAATAATGCATCCCCTGGCTTTTGAGTTATTTAAACTACTACCTCATCTCTGCTGGCTCGGGCTTCTCCTGGGTGCATGTGCGGGCCCTTTATGACCAATTTTACACAGAGAGAATGGGAGAACACTGGCTCTGCACTGGTTACACAGTTGCTGGTACAGCCTGGTAGGATGTTAAAGTCATGTTTCACTTTGGTGGAACATTTCACCTCCTTGGCGTGCACACCGCCATGGATGTTCAGCAGTGGTCAGCTGATCTGGGGATCTACTGTCACCACCGAAATGCCTGAGTGTTAGAGTCATGCTTTTCATGATGCCAGAACTCTTAAAAATCCAATCTGAATTTAGGCTTTTAAAGAGTATGCTGAATTTTACATAGGACAAGTGCATTATTAGCGGCCAGAAGTTTGAATTGTGACCTGTCTTGCAAGTTTTTCAAAAAGCAGACAATAGACAAAAACGGTTTCTTTCAGAAGGGGAGGCATGCATACTGTCCTTAAAAGCAAGAAATCAGATCCTAAACAGATATCACGAGATAAGAGGAGGCAGGGGAAGAAGAAAAGAAGTATAAGGAGATATTGATTTCCTTTGGGGAACGGGACAGGGAAATAAAAGTCACAGAACATGCAGGAAAAAAAGCAGCAGGGCCTTAAGTTTACTGAAGAACTCCAGCACCTAAAAGCTACTGTTCCCTCAGATCACTGAGCCGTATTTGTACTCGTGCTTGACCCTCAGGCCAGTTAGATAAGTTCTCATAAAAGCTAGAGCGTAAACACTGTGGTTATTGGTGGAACACACACACACACACACAGATACAAACATCTATTATCATTTTAAATGTGTGTGTCTAACGGAGTCACACATCCTCTGGGGCTCAAGTTCACAGGGGTCATTTAACAGTCAAGCCCCACAACAAGAGAAAAGAACAATAATCCCTGCAACTGCAGCAGTAGGTCACATTTACTAACACAAATGTCCTAAAGGGGAGAGTCTTTTTAAAATTTTAAAGAGGTATTTATCAGGAACTTTTGCTTTAAAATGTTTTCATTTCATCCCTCAGAGTCCAAAGAGCTGAGCAAAACGACTCTCCAGTCGTTGTTGTGGGCTTGTTGCTGACTAAGCCAACACTGAGTGGCTTGTTTGTGGGAATGAGCTGCCGTGCTGACTATTGGACAGATACAATGACTGAGGTGCTCTCATTCTTATTGTCACAGCTCCCGGGCCTGACGCCATGTCTCGACAGCCTCAGATCTTGGCCCGGGCCGATGATGTAAGCGTGACCCGCTGAACAACCGCCTTGTCTGGAGGAGACAGCGAGGGACAGCCTCTGTCTGAGGGCCGGATCACTTGGCAAAAGGAGAAGTGGGCCAATAAGGATAAAATCTTCAATCATATTTGCATTTGATTGCACATTATGAAGCCTTCATTCATGTCGGAAATTCAATTAAGAAATCAATTTGCACATAAAACAAACAGTCCATCTCATCAGCCAGTCTAACACGACAACATGTTCTTTGATCTGAACCTGACCACAACAATACATAAACATGTGAGTGCTCTGCTGCAGCAAAGGAGGCATGCACAGAAAGAAGACTGAAAAAAAAGGGAGAAGGGTTATTTGAATGAAGGCCTTAAAAACAGGTCAAGGTCAGCATAACGGATGGTAGAGAAAGCCTCCAAGGTAAAGCCTGCGGACAGTGTGTGTGTGTGTGTGTGTGGCACCTCTTGACCATGGGGTCGCTCATTAACAACAGAGAAAGCTTGGCCTCCCAGAGTCTTAGACAATGTTCTGGATAGCCCAGGTGCACGGGCCATTCAGACCACAGGAAGCTCCTTTTCTCCCTACCCCTCAGAGATGGACAGAGAAGTGGACCCAGAAGGTGAATGTGATCCCATCTCTTTTTTTCTTTAATGCCGACCTAGAGCAGCAGTTGCACGCCTACCCTGTTCTTTGGGCCGCTACGGGGATCCACAGAATCATTGTGCTGCATCTTTTTCAAATGCTAAGCCAAGAAACAGCCCCGTTTTTTTTTTTTTTTTTTTTTTTTAAATAATATTAAAAAGCATGTCAGCTCTTTTCACCCTTCTCTTAGCCTCTTACCAGTACAAATTCTTCAGAGAAACAGGTTGGACTGAATGGGAAGAAAATAAGCATGTTCAGCAGTTGTAAAGGCTCAGGTGGGAGGTCTTGTACACCGTAAAAATGACCGGATTCCATCACTTCCTCCACACTAATTACCATACACTTCGAGCAAGTGCCCGCTCTCTCTTCGTCCTTTCAAGCCCATGCTTCACTACCTCTGACACACACACACACACACACACACACAATGACACGCAGTGAGGTGCAGTTGGGAAATGGTTAACACACCAGCCATCTCCTGCTGCTAGTGAAAGCTCACAAAACAATGGAGTCATTGTTCAGCCACGGCTAAACTCTAGACTCCAAGGCTGTATATGTGTTTCTATGTGCATGCACATGGATATCAGAAAATTGTGTGTGCATTTTAATGTGACCATGTGTTTTCCCCCAATTCTCAGAAACAGCAAAATGATGGTTTAATATATGAAAACTCTGATCACATGACTGGAGGAAAAGATTCAGGCAAATGATGTCACGACTCCCGTTGAGTCTTCTAATGGGATATTAGCAAGTCCAGTTGGATGTTGCCTTAACCAATTAATCTGATTATTATTGCCATGTTCAAAAAATAAAGACCTTCATCGATCTTCCTAAAACGCATCAGCTCACTTTACAATACTTTCTGCAGCAAAATGTGTTCAAGTCTACAATTCATCGTCAAAACATCACAGTAAAGGTTAAGGTGACAAAATAAAGATTATTTATGATCCTTCCCACGGGAGCTCCACGAGGCACAAAATGTTTCTTGGGAGTCTCACCCTCAAAAAGTACACATCAATAGGGGGATAAATATTGAATAACTTTCAGCCAATGGTATAAAAGTTCAGCGGCGGCAGGTTTTGAGGCTGCCTGCGGGGTGGTCAGCCACTTCAAAAAGGTCCGGCGTGGCCTCCACTGCAGGCTCAGTAAGCCGGTGTGGCCTCACAGAGACCAGCCTGTGTGAAGTCACTTCCTCTTTTCTCAGCTGATCCTCCAACATTCCACCTAAACTGAGCTTTCATGGCTGAAACCATCTGTCCCTCACTCATCTCCCGTTCCCCTCCTCCCCCAGTTCAGGGACTTCATCTACAGTCACGTGGATCCTTCCTCCTACCTACAGCTGTCTATTGTTGCTTTAACTGTCTCTGGGTCACTTAGGCTTCAGATCTCTGTTATCTTGCAGCCCATTCAATGGCTTCTTATCACAACCACTGCAACCTGGCTGGCAGAAGTCAAGGTGCTTGAATGTTTTTTTTCGCACTTGCAAACAAAAAGGAACTACCGTTTAGAGACAAATTCATTGATAAGTGTATCATGCACCAAAACAGTGACACCTGCACGAGCCTGTGAGAGGTTGTTATCGGCAAGGTGAGATACATTGTAGTACAGTACACAATACTTATTTTATTTTATTTAATAAATGTACGTGGTTACTATGATGCAAACCAGGGATGGGTGCTGAGGCAGGGTAGAAGATGTGCCAACAATACAAGCTGCATTTCACATTCAATTTCATCACTGGTGCTAACAGCCAGTTGTGTGCCTATGCAGCTCTGCTGTGAAGCCTCTGATCTTAACAGCATGTGCATCAAACAGCTCGCATAGGGTTGAGCAATACGACCACAAATATTACAATAGTTTTTCTCATATTGATCAGTGTCGGCACTAATCACAATATCAGTTTAATGGTGCTCAGCCAGCTGCAATCTGTGTTTGATTGTTGTTTTTGTTCTTAGAAGAAAAGCTCTTTCTTAGAAGGTTGGGGAAAAAAAAAAGCAAAAGCAAAATGAAAGCTCGTACAGGCTTCAGATCCTGATGGATAAATAATCAAATCCAACAACTAACACTGAAAAAAACACCTTTACTGAGCAAATCTCAACAAAGTATTATCTTTAGTTCTTTTTTCAAGGCCCACACATGTTCAAACATTAAGATCAATCCAATTAGGAATAATAAACCATATTTTAAACATGATTTGTACATGAAAGTGTTTAAGCATGTTGTACACTAATTGTTAATACCCACAAGCCCAAGTTCCTAATATTTAAAATTAAGCTTAAGCTAAAATTTGGTAAAACTTTTCATGGGAAGTGGATTCTGCTTCCTTCTGATGCAGCACATGTCAACATCATGTCACTAACCTTTGGCTTTTCACTGACTTTTACACCTTTACAGTAAGTTTGGAGGTTTCGGTTTTGTTTTTTGTTTTTGCCCCAAAGCCAGTGTCAGTTTTGTGATGAATAACCGGTGTTGTCTGTTTATGTCACATGCTTGAACGATCGCTAGGAGTTGTAGTACAACCTTGCTGAAGAATAAAAAAAAACAGCTAAGATGATCACTTAATTGTGTTAATGTCAAAATTATACACCACTTTAGTAATAAAGTTGTCGTTGAAGACGATGACAAAAAATACATATAAATTCCACAAACCTAAAACGTGAAATCTTTTCAATCTTTCACACTGAATGAAAGTGTACAAGAGGAGTTTATATGTATGAGGGTTTAAGTATTTAAAGCCCTATGACTCATAGCAGGATAAACCCTTAAATATTTACCTTCAGCATTTGCTGCCTACGACCAGTTTAATGATTCCATACGAGTTTGAACTCTTTTTCTCAGCGTCTCCTGAAATAACAGGAGGAAGAACAAGTTCCTGAACCCTTAGGTGTAAAAATAACGCGAGCATCGCACAGAAAGATAAAGAGGGCCTTAGCGAGGCTTTTTTTTTTTTGTTCAGTCTAATGCTGTCATCGCTGGCTCTTTGTCTTAAACACAACTTTTGACAAGGTTTCTGTTTCAAATAAGCAGCCTCGTCAACTCCTGCTATTTTAGGATGTGCTCAACTTAAACGGGCAACACTCCAAGGAGGACGTGTTTTGCCAACTTTTGAGTAACTGTTTGAGTTGGAATTTATTGTGGACCGTAAAAGTGACTGAACTGATCAAATGTCAAAAGTGACTCAGTGGGACACCGTGTCTTGACAGCGTAATCTCCAAGATAAAAAAAAAAAAAGAAAGAAAAAAATTATAGCTACTTTCTGTGTGAGCTGCAGAGCCATAACGACAGCTGTGTTGTTCACAAACAAGGACCAGATGTGTCTTATTCCAACACTGAAGCTTTATCACATGAGGTCTTCTTCCTCCACAAATTTTTACGCTGTTCAAATTCTAATTTTCACAACAACACGTTGATAAACAACTTCAAAACAAAAAAGCAACAGCTCTGTGGCCTGGGGTTCTAACGGTCACCTCAGAAAATGCTTCTTAATCCCCGTTCTCATTGATTGTCTTGGCTCGCAAACTCCGTGACCACGTATGTATCCGTCCCTATATTCAACCTTTCCACTGACCTCCTGTACACTTAAAGCCTTTAGCAACTACTGAGTTCACATTCAGCGGCTGATTTTAGCGCTGCTAGCCTCTCAGATATTGACATGCCTGAGGTGGAAGCTCCGTTACTGCTACGTACTGCCTGCGCCCCTATAGCTGTCCCAGCCAACTCTCTTGCCAAAGTTCTCCTCCAGCTCCATGGACAGCGTGATCAATGTTCAAGGAACGCCCACACGCCCCTGTGTTTGCAACCCCGCGTTAGTCGATTCTAAAGGAAAAGTTGCCTGCACGGGGTCAGTTGTCCGTGATCATCTTGCTCAGTGCAAGCCTGACCTGGGACTTATCACTTTCTCAGAGATTAAAGGCAACAAGGCTGTTTAAAGAGCAACTCGTGCACCTGCTGCAGTGGCCGCCCAGCTAGCGCCATTCACCTCCTGATCACGCAGTCCACATCCGCACGACTTTTATCGCGTCAAAATGCGCAGATATAGCAGTAGGCCTAAGAAAACTGACAGGGAATGTTGGTGACGAAGGTTAAAGGAAAGTAAAAATGAGAGTCCAAACGTCAAAACAGACAAGAGAGAAGCAGCAGGTTTTCTTCTGTTCTGTCCCGAATAAAGGGTTAAGGTGGTGAAAGAGCAAAAAGTACCGAGCGGAGTATTACTTACAACGATGTGTGCCGGTGACGGGGACCTGGCATCTTTAAGTGCTTGTCTACTTGGAAGACCTCCTGGTTGAACATCTAGCAGGGGCCATTTCATCTGTAGGTACTGAATGGTAGAAAGGAAACAGAATGGAAAGAAAGAAACAAAACATGTTAACAATGCAGAAAGCAAAAACCAAAAGAACAAACAAAAAGTAAGACAAAAAAAAAGGGGAGACGACATTTCTTGACATGTGCATGGATGTGAAAACTCAAAAACATGGAGACGCAAATAAAACTCTTAAGGCGGGTGGCAGAAGGGATGAAAATGGCCACAAGAGTCCAGCAGGAGTGCACACAGTGGTTGTGTAAACCGAGCTACATTCTTTATAGAAAATAGAAATACAGAGCAGAAAACGTTTCCTTTAGAAGTCAGACAGTCTAAGACTGTTTATCTTTTGTTAAATAGCACATAGGTGATTTCGAACATCCCCAAGACACTTCCCTGGAACTCGCACTGGACACAGTTCATGGCTTTACGATGACTTAATGTCATCAATGTGACTGTTGTTAGACTTTTTTATTGGAACCCATAAAAAGGGTGAAGCGTGGTGTCTCACCATGCTCCTGCAAGGCTAAACCTTCTGACTGCTCCCATAAATGATTGACTTGGCCTCTATCAGAAGCCAGTCTGTCTGTCGTTCCCCCACCCTCTTTCTCTCACACACCCACACCAGCACAGCAAAACAGATAAGCAGAAACAAGGGTCATGGGAAGCATCTGTTTGTGTAATAATCTGGGCAGAGTTAATTTGATGACCGCCACTGTAATGACCTAAAATAGGGCTGTACCTGTTCAAAAAAAAAAAAAAAAAAAAAGAGTGGAAAAGTTTGTCCGAATCTACCTTTTCATTCTATTTAAATTTTAGCAGCCGTGGCTTTCTGAGCAGTTCCATGCCATCAACATCTAAAAATAGGTTTCACTTTAAAACGAAAATGAATGCAAGATCTACTCACTTTCAAATCTGGATTCTGCTGGAAAAATAGGTTTTCTCTCAAGAAACTAAATGAAGGAAGAGGAACAATCACTGCTGTTACATAATTAAATGTAAAGAAGCAGCCTCCGTTTTAGTCATTGGTGTCACAGACTACTCGTTAGAAATTGCCAAGATATTGCAAGTTGCTTTATTACACCTAAAGAGTCTGAACTTGGAGCTGAATCTATAATGCCAACTGGAGGCAAACCTTTAACATGATCAAAGAAAAAAAATCTGGAGGGTCTCTTCTTTTCCGATCCATCTTAAATAAGACAGCACAATCATTCTTGCAATAATGACCTGCACAGTTTCTGTGACATTTCATAATCACCTCACTATAATTATTGAATCCAAGATCACGTGACTACAAAAAGTTTACCCACTAATAAACCACCATCCGTTCTCGATACAGTCCAGTGCAGAAGGAACCCGGTTTAATTATCTGGTGTGACATGGCGACACAGGTGAGGTACATTAGATCTAATTTGTTTGTTTTGCCATCTTGCAAAGGGATCCGCTGGTTTGTATGCAGCGCTGACACCATCTCCGTGTGTGCGTGTGTGTGCGTGTGTGTGTGTCAGTGCTGGGCAGAGAGCGAGTGTGTCTCGACCCTTCCTGAGACTGTGTCTAAATCAGGCGTAATTAGCGAAGAGTTCACTGTGGGGTGCCTGCCCGTGGTGGATGCTGGAGGGAGTTATTGACTCCATGTCCTCAGTTACAGCTCGTGCAAAGAGAGAAGAGACGGAAAAAAAAAAAAAAAAGAACAGAATGCCTGCTGCCTGGTCCTTTTCCACCACAAACTCATTTATGACCCAAAGACAACTTTTACAGCTAAAAAGCTGGGTTTGTTTATGCTTGTTTGTATGTGCTCAGAGTGGAAAAGGGAAAGGTTGTAAAAACTCCAGAGTTGAGGTCCTGTGGGTTTTTATGGACCCCCTCACCCACACTTGATATTAACTGCCATGAGTAAGAGGGAGAAGGGTGGCGCTGCAGCGGGGAAGGAGGAAGAGAGCGATGGGGCTGCTGTCGTCTATGAGGTAATTCGAGACGGCGTCCGTTGGTGCCAGAGCGGTTCGAAGACGGGGCAGTGAGGGAGGAAGAGGAATTGTGGATCCAGTCATGGGAAAGTTCTGCCACCACATGTGTACACATGCAAACAGCTGCAGCTGAGAGAGGGGTCACACAGGAGAACATACTGAGGAAGTGGAGGAAGAGAGTGAAGGTGACACCCCGTCAGTGTGGCAGTGGAGCAGTGAGAGAACTGGGGAAGGGGGGTGGGGGGGTGGGGGGTGGTGGTATTGTAGCACATGCCCTGACAAGTGGCACCACTTCAGCCCCGCTATTGCAAATGTTCTCACACACTAATCTCTCCCGCAGATTTTATGAGCATGCCGAGGAAGATGGAGTTTTGGCAAGCGCCGGACATTGGGACCGCCCCCTTCTTGGCCTCCTGCCTCACTCTCTCTCTCTCCACCCACCCGTCTGCCCGGCTAACGGACGCGCTGCCTGGGCTTGGGTGGGACACGGCCTCTGACCCCTCTGCGCTGCTCCAAGCCCCTCCTCGTTCCCCACTCTGCGACCTGAAAACTCTCCTGCTATGAGGGGGCCCCCTGTGTAACTCAAGAGCCATTCCGATGTGACAAATTGCTCCGGAGTTCCAGGACAACTCTCCCCTCTCCCCCCGCCAACCTCCCTCCCACACACAAACACTAACCAGCCGCCCCCCCCTCTCTCTCTTTAACAGACCCCCACCCAGGAAGAGCCACCCAGTGGTTGTGCAGCTTCTCGTTTTTCCTTTTCAGCCTTCCCTCTCAAAGTGGTTCTCATCCCCGACCCAGCACCCCCCCTCGCCCGGTCAGCCCCACAATGGGAGCTGAATGACTCAATTGTCTCTAATGAAGTGAAATACAAGGGAGTCCCATAAATCCTCAGAGGGGTGAACTTACCCTCCCTGCCCTGATTTCCCTGTCATACACTGCTTTCCAAAGTGCATTGATGGGATCGCTGATGGGGAGGGCAGGTTGTTTATAGGGGATATAATCTATAATCATTCTTCATTAATATATTTTTTATAGTTATTACGGCTTAACCTTTAGTCTATAGAGGTCTATTGTGTCTGTTAGCTGAAAACCCAAATCTAATGTCCCCGCGTCTGCTGAATCCCTCACCTATTTGCAACTGGAGCGCTGTTACACCACAGTTTGGCATGTTATGAGCTGGAGTGTGAGCCCTTATCCACACCGGCTGCCATCCTAATGAAAACAAGCTGAGGCCCCGGGCCCCAGCATCACCGCAGAGGGGAAGCACGAGAGAGGCAAATTATGTTATCCTCACTTATCACACATTAGCTTACATCACTGATGTTTTTGTGTCCAGCAAACTGGCACAGGAGCAACCTGAAACACCCCAACCACAGCACCAATTTTTTTTTTTTCTTGCATTTCGTCAAAACAACAACCAAGCAGCGCTGCTCACAGAGAGGGGACGTGTTTCTCAATTTTAGACGCGAATGACGGATTCAGTAAGTACGGGATTGTTTTGTGCGCTCCTTGCCAACAACCAGTTTCTTTTCCATCAAGCCCCCATCTGATGTGTTTATCACATGCTGTCTGGCGGTCGGAGCGGCAGCCACCGCATGGCTTGTTCGTTTTGTTTTGGATTAAGAGCAGAGGGCTCGAGACCAATCAAACAAACTGAGCTCCTTATGTGCCAATGTGGCTCCCAAACACTGGTTTCCTTTCCAGCCGACGACCACGAGACAAATGATGAGGACCACTGGGGCTCCATCAAGCATTTCATACATGCGAACAATGTGACAACGGACGGCAGACAGACACAGAACAACAGATAACAGCTTTGCTTTACAATCAACATATGGATGCTGGGTGTTGCTCCGGAGAGGCCAGCGGATCTTCTGGCCATCTGTGGCCTGCTTCATATCCCAGAAATGACATTGTTCGCCACCAGCATGTATCAAGATAGCTCATGCACATTCATAGTGACCCCCGACGTCTCCACCCTGACATACTGTACATGCTTACTCCTAAACTCACACCTGAACAACAATGCTCACACATATCTGAACATCCCCGTGGGCTGACGGGCCCGGCATCTCCTCAGGGACCGCGCTCAGAGATGGGATTGACAGCTTGCAGATTACATGAATCAAACCACTACGATAAAGAGCTTTATTTAAGTCTGGAAATGATCAAGGCTAGTAAGAGGACTCCATTCAAAGCTCGGCATGTAAACTGCACAGAGCTTAAAAGATTAGCCCGTCCAGTTTGACTACAAAATTATCCCTTTAAAAATGAGAGTAGAGCATATTGTCTTGATCTCTTGTGGATAATGCTGGCAGCCTTTGTCTTCACACACAGGTGCAAGAGAGAAAAGCAACAGCATGCTCATGCAAATACGTAATTTATTGAAGAGAAAGTAGTCCTCTGTAATTGAGACGGGGAGATGTTTAACGCAGATGCTTTGAAAACTTCTAGGTTGAAAGAAAATGACATCATCAGCCCACTCAGCTATAGTTTCTGCATACAGTACATGTCTTCGGAGGAGTGGGTGTAGAGTAAATATAAAAGAAACAGGGCAAGAATTCCTTGATAAAAGTGAGAGAAAGTTAGACAACACTAGAGGGCCCATCATGGCTGCTTTGGTTCTGCTAATGCACATTTTATGAGTAAATATTAAAGAAAAAAGCACCCCACCTGCACAGATAGCCAGAGGCATTTTGCAACCAGGAAAATAAAAGTGAAATGTAGGAAGGCCTGGGGTTTGGCGTGCCCCGGGGCGGGAATAGGTCTGCTGGGCCTGTATTTACTCCAAAGCCAGAACCACTTGGGGGAATCTGCTGGACCTGACAGCACTGGGGCTGCCGACCTGATCCAAAACCACCCCTGCCCACCTTTTCCAACAATCTCCATATCTACCTCAAACTCTTTTTTTTTTTTTTCGCTTTTTTTCCCGCAGAAAAACCCAACCTGGTGCTTTCATACAAGCCTTTTTTCCCCCCAGGGAGAGTGTGCACGTGACCCCTCCTTCCTCTCCACCAGATTCAGACTTTGCTCGCCCCTTAAAATGAGGTTGTACACACACGCTTGCGCAACTCCTATTGTTCGAAATATCTCAGAAGGTAATGCAGTCCTTGACAAAAAGGGGGATAAGTGCTTGGTTTTTAACTGATATGTTTGGTGTTTTTTTCTTTCCTTAGAAGTAATTCCACAAACACATGACTTTTATCGAGCCTGTTCTGGAAGCGGGTCTTGCTCTTTTAAAGCACTGGCTCATGTGATAAAGTAAAGCTCCACTCTGACACTGTTTACTTAGCAGGTGTGGGCAAATGCGTTGTTCAAACACCAGCTGATTGACCCCAAGGTTTCAAAAGGATTTCACAACATGCAGGCGACAAATTTTTCTACAACAAATGCTAAGCAAAGAAGAAAAAATAGTTCACTGCTTCAACTTTACTGATTGAAATTGAATTCTCTCCAAGGCTTTCATGTTGTGGAATGACAGGGCATCTGGTCTATAGTAGTTGAGGAGATACGGATGAGGGTTTGTTTTTTTTTTTTTATTGTTGTTGCTGTTGTTCTTTTTGGTACAGGAAGTTCTGCAGTGCCATGGAGGACAACACTCAAACCTTCTCCTGACTCAGAGGAAAGAAGACATGTTGTAGAATTCCATACTGGGTGGTCTGCACAGGGGTTTCAGGACCCTGTTGTTGAGACCATCCGGACCTCCAGGCTTCGGTTCGATTCAGTCTGATACTTCTTGATTAGATGATACAATCGAGCAGAAATTACAAACACCTGGATGTATCAATAAAGCTCTCAAAGGAGGTGTGAGGTCAGCATGACTGCACTCCAAAACCACCTTAAGAAAGTAAACAGCGATGCACATCTGACTTTTGCACCCACTCTCCCTTTCCCACTGTCCTGTGTCATTACCAGTTTTTCTTGGCCACTCTATAAATAGTGACGGACTGGTGACAGCCAGCGGGAGACGGCTGGTCTTCCATCGGCCCTGCTAATGAACAGGCAGCCTGGCAGCTTCAGCATCTGCTGCGGCAGAATGCCTCTTTCAGGTGTTTCTCTTGTTTCAGAACCAAACTCATTGCTCTTCCATCTGACTTCTCCATCTTTTTTTTTTAATGTGTCTTCTTTGTTCAAGTAACAAACATAACCTGGGTGTTTTCACTGGCTTCTACAATCACTAGTGTGACGAACTGAATGGGAAGTGGGAAATGATTTGCTTCAAAGGTGACAAACACGGCGTATTTACGCTGCCTTAACAATAGTTGGAGTCGTGATCATAATTTGATTCATCCAAATACAGAGCGGATTTCACGCTTATTTACAGGTTCATTATTTTATTTTTGAGTTGACTTGTAGAGGTGTACTTGTTTCAGTGCTCATGAAATCCATTAGTCTTCTTGTACTGCACATTGCTTCAGCACTTCTGACTCCTTTGTGTCTGAGACGCTCCATATTAGCTTGTTTCTTTTTTAGACGGCCCTTCAGAGAGGCCATCTCAGCTGGATGTTGGTGTCGATTCTCTGTCTTCCATGTAATGGCACTCCTTAAGTGCTTAAATAGAAGACCAACTGGACTTTCACCTCACCAGCTTTCCACTTCTCATCTGAAAAACTTCTTGAGTTAGTTTCAGAATATGGCCAAAGTTCAATTTTTGGTATTACGGGTTAAATTTCAGACCCTGCGATGGACTGGCAACCTGTCCAGGGTGTATCCCTGGGATAGGCTGCAGCAGATCTCCTGTGACCCTGCATAGGATTAAGCAGGGTATAGATAATGGATGGATGAGGATGGATGGTTAAACTTCACCTGCATATTTTTTTTTTTTTGCACAAGTGCTTTTTCAAATCCAATCAACATGCCAAACAAGTCCCCCAACTTCATTCCATGTGTGTTATAAGACAATTAGATGCACATAACCAAAAACTAAACCAAAACTAAAATAGTGAAATGTAAAAGTTAAAAATAAATGAACTTGGATGTAACAAGGCGTTTGTAGATGCTCCATGGTTCTATCATTTTGCTTAGTTTAGTTTGGATACTGCAACAAATGATAAAATTAGTCTGGATAATCACAGTAATTGTCATTCATGTGTATGACGCCGGGCGATGTTGGGCGAAACCGACATTCGGAACCAATAATCAATGTCATTTTGCCTGATGTCAGTTCTTTCAATTATTTGTCTTTTATGATATATTAATTAAATGACCATATAGATTGAATACTTGTGTGCTTCCTTTTTACTAATTTAAAAACAAAAGATATGTAATTTTAGTTTTAATAGTTTGATATTTGTAGGAAAAAACCTCGGAAATCTGAGGCCAAAATATAAAACAACACTAAAATAATCATTCGTAATTGAGGTAACTTGTTCAATTATTCATGACATTGGAGGTCATATCGCCCAGCCCTAGTATGACTTCTGTAAATCAAATTAGCATTATAAGTAAAGTTAGCTATCCAAAGACCATCAGCACAGTGTATGTAGGTCTATGAATTGGATCTTATACACAGTAACCTACTCTGAGAGCCACTATGGCTCTGAATGGGTGTGTCCAGAGACCAAGGTGTGCAAGACCACACCAGGGGGGTGGGAAGGAAAAGAAACTGGTTCCATCTATGTGCTCACTATGTGCTTACCTTTGTTTGTAGGAAACAGGCTTAGTGATGTAGAGAGGAGAATTAAAAAGCTGAACAGCAGCTGAGCTCTGTTGAGGAAGGAAAGTAAGCTGATTGCAGCGCCCACGTTCGGCTGGAGAAGACTGTATTTGATATTGTGCTAGAGGAGAGTTGAACGCTGCCCTTGATGTGGGGTGTCTGGTTTTGTTCTGTGAGAGTTCACTATGAATTAGTTAAATAGTAGACTGGATATAAAGAAGCGATGAAACATGCCTCAGAGGGAGAGAATGTGTATACTCTTAGGCTTCACACAGTCTTCCAATATTTTCAAAACACTACGCTATCACACAATTCCACCTACTCAAATTCATCAGTCAAAAAGTGTCATGTCAAAGGCATAACACACATACCAAAAGGCAATTAATCTGCACAAAGGAATCATAGGAAACCAACAAACATTAGGTTGGTTTTGCATCTTTTTCACATTTGCACATACACCTTGAAGCACTTCAGCCTCCATATTCATGAGGCCTACTCCCTCAGCATAGCTAAAGCCCAACATTTTAAGGGTTTCAGTTCAAATTCTAAATATGGTTTCAGGTTATGGGTTTCTAACCCAACCAACTAGAGTAATTCGTGAGCTTTAAGCTATTTCTTTTTGTTTTGATTAGATATAACCTACCTTAAGAGTATTTACTATGATTGTGCATGAGAGACAGAAGAAAAGCCCACATGAGCACATACATGCACACTCGTGAGATTCTGCTGCTTTTCCACAGTAGCTTAATGAATAAATAAGTAATAAGGACTTGGTTATTGGAGCTCATTAAAATGGGTGAAGCTTCCAAGATGATAGACCTGAAGAGGGTCAGGTGAGGCAGTTGTGCAACCTCCTCCCCCAACCCCCCTAATCCATGGGTGACCTGACCACACAGCCTCAGCTTTCACCTCCAAATCAACCCTGTCAGTGTTGCAACCCCAGTCTAACCCTCAGCATCCCCACCTTCCCCAGTAAACGTGCGTCTTCATGAATATACACAGGGCCACCACCACAGGCTCGAAACAACACACAATCTCTCACACATGCACTCACCTCTCTCATGGTTAATTACCACTTAGCTCAATCATGTGATGCGGCCATAAGAGCCCCCCCCCCAACCCCCCAAACACAAACAGCAGCACACATGCCAATTATTGATGAATCTTTAATATGACATTTTGCAGCGTCTCCATCTCATTTCCTGCCACTGAACCGATGATTGTACTTCCAGGAGAGACTTCATAATCTCACGTACATGAACAAAATTGCTAATAAATGGACTTAATGTGATATCATTGCAGGGCTGAAATAAATTGGCCAGTGCTATTTGGTGAAGATGATAAACTTTTTTTTCCCCCTGCTCCCCCTGTCTCGCAACTCTCTGGCGATGTCTGTATAAAAATCCACGGACGAAAATCCCATGCCGCGATAACGTGTCAATAATGAGCCGAGGCCATCTATTGATCAGCTTAATTTTGCATCTATTAGCTGGGGAACGGCTTGCTCCGGGGGCGAGGGAAGCCAGGCGCTAACACGCACCGACAGGCTGGATGGAGATCATTACAACTGATGTTCACACACATGCTGTGATTGACATGGAGATAAGGCAGAAGAGAGCCCGGGCTCGCACGCCTCCCCGCGCACCAAGCTAATGATACACTAAATGTGTGCATGTGTGCACGTCAACGTGTGTGTTTGTGTGTGTGCAGGAGCGTGATAGAGTGAGCATCTGTCTAGAAAGAGAGTGATAGCAGGAGAAAAAGAAAGAGGAGAAGAAAAGCAGGCCACACGCCTTTACTAATTGGCAGAGTCAGACAGGGAAGCTCATAAAGGGGAAAAAAAAGCATTTAGCAGAGCACCTTAGCTTTCTAGATCACGTTATCAAGGCCATGTCATTTAAATGCAGTTGAAAACACCACAGAGGAACATGGCTTTGACCTAGAATGTATGACTTTATCTGATACTTTTTTTAACTTAAGAGAGTTTGCATAAGAAAATAAGCTGAGGTGTTCATTATGAAAATCGTTTGTTTTCCTGTGATTGCAAGCTTCATGTGCCGGATGGTAACAACAACCGCAGCAGACGGAAAACACTGGGAGAAGGCCTCGGCTCCTCTGAGGATATACTGACTTCCTTCGTTTTGGTCTGATCATTAGCTCTTAGAACAAGCTTATAAGATTTGCTAATTATCCATGCTGAAAACCAAACCTATCAAGTTATTCCAGAGACAGAGGCACTGGAAGTAGGACTACACACACACACATAATTATGTATATATAGATTTTTTAATTGTCCTTTATGTTTTAGTTTCAAAACATGTACTCAAGCTCCTCTCTCGAAGTCTATGCTTACAATTCATTTCAGCTCCAGCAAACATGAACAAGATGAACCAAGATGAAGTAAAAATCTTTACTGTATGATCTGAGGAATAATCTTTAACATTTCTCATCTCTGGATTGCCAGTGGGGCTTTTGACCAGTCCACTTTCAGTGGCAGTTAACTCTGTGGCCCGGTTCTTGGTCTCTTTCACACCGGGTTTTGTGAAGGTCTCTCGAGACCAGTCAGACATGAAACTGAACTCGTGGTCAAAGCCAACGTTTTTTCTTAGCCTCACTCGTGATTAGATAACATTTCTTCCCAAACCACGTCAATGTATTTTTTTAATGAAATAAATATACTCTGTATGTTTTAGAAAATTTCTAGGGGTGCACGATAACTATCGGGCCGTTAACTATCTGGCTGATAACAGGAAATGATGACGTCATCCCGATAAGTCTGATATCACGACGAATAGCCCCGATAACATATATATTTCTGTCATCACACCAGTGCCTTCGCTCCCTCTGAGCCTTGAATGACCGGCAGTGAATGTTATGTTCAAGTAACGTCGGAACATAATCAGAAAAACAATTAACTCAATAAGGAAAATCAAGAATACTCCCTCATGCCAGAAAACAACCCGTTAACTCTGTCATAATTTTGGTAGTTGCTGACTTGAATTGATATTCGCAGTATTCTCCCACATGTTACATATAAAAAAAGAAAAAAATAGAAAAGGCTGAAAGAACAACTAGCAAACGAGGGAACGTGGGAATTTACGTTACACCTTGAATGCAGCCTGGAGCACAGCGTACTGATCACAACAAACATGGCGGCGTGGAACTTCGTTAAAGTTTCAGAAGAAGATAGTTTGGTGGTTATCTGTGACGAATCCTCCGAGCGAATTCTACAAGGAGGGAAGCACAAGCTTTAATACGTAAAACCCGATCGGCCACCTACAACATAACAATCGCTTCGATGGAGTTTTGAAATCGCGCTAATGTGAGCTAACAGAAGTTAATGCTAACATGCGCAAGGCAGCAACAGTCTCTCCTCCCCTCATTCCTCTCATCTATAGCTTCCATGAGATTAAAAAGTAAAAAACTACTGAACCTCATTTACTTTAATTAACAGTATTAATTTAAATGGAACCACAAGCCAAAATCCTTTGAATGTTCATCTTTTTCAGTTTGTAATTTTGATGCATGTATTTTCTACCTTCAGTTCAAGGAGCCTTTATTTTTTTATATCAGTCAGTAATGCACCTTATTTAAGTTAATGTGAGATATCAAATAGGTTTGTTTGATAGCTTTACGAAAAATGTTTGAGAGGCTTGCCAATACGTTTTTCATTGGAAAAAATAAATATCTGTTCATATAAAAAGTCAAACCTATTTTTGATTTTGTTCATAGTATTGATGTAATGATCTTAGGTATATGTGTGTGTTATCGTGTTATCGGTATCGGCCTTTAGGAGCTGAAAGTTATCAGGTTATCGGTATCAGGTTTTAAAAAACAGTTATCGTGCATCCCTAAAAATTTCAATATAATTATTTCAACAATCATGTCTAAAATTAAGGAGTGTTTGTTAAAATGATGTATTATTTAAAAAGAGCAATAATCACACTTCACACTTTCAAAGCTTTCAAACATGCCAGTTCACATGATCAAAAATCCCAGGTTATGGAGGGATCCATACATAGTGAGCAAGAAGAAAATAATGTAGGCGTGACGCCCCCGTCTTCATGCAAACTTATCCACCTTTGCTGCAAGCGGCCTCACTCGACATTGATGCAACAAGCTGCAACACAGAACACTGCACATTACCCACACAGAAATACAACGGCGAGGCATGAGGATCTTAACATTTTATTTCATAGCCAGAAAAGGCACATCTGAGTATTTGTGCACACCATCAGTACACCTGAGTTTTTATGGGGATGAGATCTTGTTTCATGTCAGATAGGTTCTACTGAAGTGAGGTCAGAGAGACAGAAACAAAAAACCCTTGGCTACAAACTGTGTGTTTTTGTCAGCTGAGGGATGCAGCGAAGGCATCGAGGGAGCAACGGGAGGAGGGAGGTGAGGGATGGGGGAGGAGAAGAGAGGAAAAAAAAAAAGCCCTCAGCCAAGCCATCAAGTTGAACATTGAACTTCACAGTAGTAGCTGCCTTTCTATGCCTCTCCTTTTGATGTTACCTCCAAAGCAAAGGATCAAAGGCTTGAAGTGTGGCGTGGGGAAGTCCCAAGCTCTTAGCCTGCCAGCCCGTTATATATGCAAAAGTCTACGCCAAAAGAGAGGGAGTCAAGGGGAGAGAGAGGGAGAGAAAAAGCATGAGATGGGGGGGGGGGGGGGGGGGGGGGGGGGGGAGCATGCATGGAATGCGGCTAAATAGCATGTTTTGTATCTAATGAATGACGAGAGGGTGATGCCGTCAGCCAGCTAGTTGCAGTGTGACGTAGAGAGTGATGAGGTGCACAAACTCACAGGCAACTTTTACAGAGCAGACACCTGGAACTCAGGTGGGCAGAAATGCAAAGATGGGATGGGACGAGGAGGAAAAAGGGGGCGCTGGCAGTGTTTGTTGTCCTAACAACTTCCCCTCAAACACACACACTTCCTCCTTACACCAACCCTGGCTCCTCTACAACATCAAGGGGCTGAGAGTCTGTGTCGTCTTGACATAAATATACAGCGGCGCTGTTAAAGCGAAGACTACAGTAAACACAGCGCACATGAAACCCTGGTTGTGTCTCACTGGAGAAGAGACACTAACACACACATGCACACACTATGGGCTCAGCTGGGCCAAAGAGAGGAGCAGAAGTGTGCTAAAATTGACAAATCTCTACGAGACAAATGCAATCCACACACACACACACACACACACACACACACCCTTTCCCCAAGGCTGTAGGATTAAGAGGTCCAGCTGGCTGACAGCAAGCCCTTCCTTCCCACGTATCCCGTCGATCTCAACCACTCTCACACACACACACACACACACGCAAACACACCCAGCCTTCCTCCCCCTAGAGCCCCTCCCACACCTCCATCCCCTGTCCTGCCAACCAAATTGTTCACCAAGCATGCCAGGAGGACACACCTGAATATGCCACTTTCACCAACACAGATCAGAGGAAAAAGGGAGTTCTTCAGCTGTTGATGACAGAAAAATCCTCAAAATTAATAGGAGTCATGTCGCTGGCACCATTAAAGCAGTTAATCAATCCATCTGGTCTTCTTGTCACTGATATTGGCTGCATTCTTCAAGTGATGGTATTGAGAGATGGAGGAGAAGCAGAAGAAAAGGGGAGTGGACGATAACGAGAGAAATAAGAGACAGTGAGACAGAAAGAATGTGTGAATGGAAAAGTGTCTAGAAGAGAAAAAATGGTGAATGGACGCTGCAGGAAACTGAAAGTTTAAAAAAAAAACGACCAACATATCCACTTTATTAATGATGATCTTCTAAACCCAAGGGTGGCATTCACCAATACTGACATGGTTGACCAAGGCTAATATTTAAATTCTCCTTATTTGATTCCTATAGTGAGTTTAAAACATGACAGTAGTGAGGTCTTATTCTGGTTGGGATCAAATCTAGGGGAGACGAAGACAGGTTTCTGGTTGGCTTGCTCCAGTGAACAGCTAATGAGAACAGAGAACATTGGGAAAAATACCACTGACAAGGGCAGATTGCTACCACTGATAGGGTTGGGTTGAGCATAGAAGGTGGAAAAAAATATAAAAACAGACAAGGCAGCATCGTAAGAACAGAATAAGAATTAGGTAGTGAGAAATGTAGGAAGGAGAGAGAGAGAGAGCGAGAGAGAAAAAGCAGGAAAAAAAAATTCCCAATGATGACACATAAGTGCAAAGAGCGATTAAGGATTTACTTTCAAAAGGACTCCCATTGATCTTTTTTGATAGACCTGCAATAAATCAAACCAGATTGACTCGCATGAGAACCAAGCCTAATCCTTTAGTCAGATCCAGGAGAACTCCAACCAAACCAGCTGTTAATTTAGGCTTTACAAGATAAAGCGGGAAAAATCCAACCTGATGTACCCTAGGGCAGGGGCTTACATCATCTCTGTAAAGCAATCAACTTATTGCCAGTTTGGAGAGGTAATCAGAGCACATACTGAGAGGGAGGAGGAGGGGGAGGGAGGGACTGCTGGGTCAAGGGAGGGGGGGGGGGGGAAGAGGAAGACAAGGAAGAGGGTAGAGAGAAAATAGAAACATAGTAAAGTAAAAAGGAAAAATGTTTTTCTGCTTACCCGGGATATACATGGGTCCTGAAACAATGAAACTTTGCTTTAAAGAAAACTATATAACAACTCCTATTATCCCCAGAGCTTGAAGATTAAAAACAGAGAAGCTTTCTAGCTGCAAACGCTAGCTCTCAGGCTGACAGCAGGGTTTGGAGGACAAACTCTGTCCCCCTCTCCCTGCAACCCTGTAATTTCCCTGGAGGTCAGCCCAGACCTTGTCCCCATCCCCAGCGGCCAGTGCCACCTCAGCCTGGTCCTACCAGCCATGCTGCGGCGGCACCAAAGCACAACCACAGTAATTAAAACTGTTATTTTAGTTTGGGGGAACAAGAGGGATTTTTTTTTTTTCCCCAGCCTCTGGGAGGAAGTATTGCAAGACACCAAGCAGGCTACTGAGTAAACCACGCTGATGTCTCTTTTTCAGTTGCAGTTGCACACACACCATTTGTGTGTGGACTGGCATCCAGACCATAGGGGTTTTAGTTCCTCTTCTTAGGTGTGTGTGTGAGACACCACAGTGGATGATGAGGGTGAAGCCTAAAAATGACCCAAACACTCCCCACCAGTGGACACACTGACACAAAGACTCGTTAGCTCCCCATCTTCCCTCGCCTTTAATGTCCTGTTTACAACGCAACGCAACCAGATGAGGACTGAAATCCAATCAGAGCGCTTCGCAGGGCCCTTTATGTCAACCTCACATGAGAGCTGAGGAGAAGCAGGCCTTGTAGTCTCTGGACACTATCCAAGGGAAACCAAGCCCCAGGAGTCCAAACAAAACCACACATAAAATCGGAGTTAAAACAGCAGTCTCTCCCCTGCCTATCCGTGACCCCACCAGCACAAACACACCGTCTTTGACCTCCACTAGTCTATCCTCTCCTGGTTACACTGGATGCACACGGGGATCATGCCGACTACAGCGGCGCTCCTCAAGAATTGTCAAATTGAGCGAGGTTTGGTGATCTGGGCTTTGGCATGGGCTTGATGGTGTGTGTGTGTGTAGGAACACATATACAGGAGGCATCCATGTAAAGACTGGCCCTTAAGCTCAACTCACATCAGCCTGGACTATCTTTAGCAGCTAGGCTAAACGTATAAAACCGAAAAACAACTTCCCCCCCCCCCCGCCGCTCTGCCGGCTAAGAAAGCCTGGCTCTTTGGCAGCGGCTGCCCACTGGCACCTCCCTACGTGGCCACAAGGTCACACGTTTAATTACACAGAAAGTAGTAATCTCACCAGACAGATGGCTAAGCTGGCTGCCTCGCAATCACTTTATGCCCAATTGAATCATTAGTGACGTTATTCACTAAAATGTGGCATGCTGAAAAAAAAAAACACTACAAACACAGGATTTCTGATACAAGTGGGTGAGGGAGGGTTAGATGGTCAAGGCAGTGTGGAGACAGAGAGCCAGATGCCCCTCTTGCCAAGCAACCATGACTTGGATCAAAAAGGCGTGAAGAACACAAGCACAACTGTTAGCTTTTGGGAAAAATTGGAGGTTTAATACCACAGCGATCAGCGCCAGAATAAACAGATTCTTTTTTTTTTTTTTTTCCTTTTTTCAACACCAGAACTGGTACAGAGCATCAGGCCCGCGTGGAAACACTCAGCTCCCAGCAGCTCAGTTGAGGAAACCGCATGACAAGGCCAATTTCAAAAAAACCAGGAAAGTCTCTGTCTCTAAAAAAGAGGGCCAAGAAAAAGGGAAAAAAAAGAAAGAAAAAGAAGTTCTGGTTTGTAGAGTTTTCCTTTCCTCTTTAGGGTAACCAGTTTGACATTGAGGAGAATCCAAGTGGGCTCAAGGCCATTCCCGAAAATCCCGGAACGGCGAGTGTGTGTCGCTTCATCTCAGCATCCATCCCAGTTCCCTGTTGATGCATCGCTTAGTGTTCACTCCTCCTGCCAATGACTTCTGTGAACAATTAGAGGTCGACGTTCCCAGCGTTTCAGACCGCAGCGTCTCGGTCTCTGACCAGCGAGCTTCAGCGACTAAGCTAGCTCGCCAAGAGACAAGATCCCCCCGCAACTACAGTTCGGAGCGTCGCTCTGCTAGTCAACCTCTTGTTAACCAAATAGCACCAAACTAATTCTGCTTACACAACTCATTTATGTCAACTGCTAAAAGATTTTTACTTGTGTAATTTTTGATCATGGTAGAGCTAAGAGTAAGGTAAAAAGTTTCTGCTTTAGCTGGAATTCTCTGACATATCTTGGGTAACTCCTGAGACATCTTCAGGAGACGACAATGTACAGATGAGGAAACTACTCAATTCTAAACTTTTCAAATGTAAAGAGCAGGAAAATTAACTTGTAGGTTCAGCTTTGTACTCCTGGTGACGAAGATAAGAGTGGAAGCTTTCCACTTACTGGGAACATTTGAGAGGCACGTCTGCTCATGTAAAATGATCTCTGGGAGCAGATAGAAAACTTTCACGATTTTTTTTTTTTTTCTTTCTGAGTCAGGGCGAGGAATTCCTCTGGCCTATAGATGGTAGACAGCAGTTGTTCTCCCATGGGGTAGAGAGGGGTGGGGGCAGGCATTTGGGAAGAAGCAGACGGCGGATCTGGAGAAAATGATGACTAGATCTACATATCTGCAGCACAAGATTTTGAGTTTTCAGGACTCAAAGTGATCCCAAAGGTGAAAAAAAAGAAAAAAATTGAGAAGAAAGAGTCCACAAAAGTTCCCCTATAAGGCTCAGAGGACTCACTAGGAATGGCTTCCAGGCACATCTACAACTCCACTACCCCGGGAAGACGGGAGGAGAGCTTCCTGTTCGACTTTCCAGTTGTGCTGTTGCTCTGCTAAGGAGAGGAGCTGCACCCCTTTTTAATGCCTCGAGTAATTCATACGTCTCGACAGTAAAACTGCTCAAAATGGGAGGTTGATCCGGCATTCCTGCAGCTGGGTTGTAAATAAATAACTTTCGGATCAAAATGAAAAAGAAGGCATCATCCATCCGACGCTTACACACAGTCACTGAACCAAGTCTTCAGAAAGCTTGTCCCCGTCTTTGTTTTGTAATAAGGGGAAGATGTTAGACAGTTGAATATATTTAACACCATAAGCCATGACATGCATCTTGTAGCTGTTAGTCCTAACAAGCACTTGACAGGTCTCACATCACCATTTATGTTATGGCGGCATGTGTGCAGATCTGCTCCGGCCATGAAAATTTTAAATGACGCACCAGCTGTCCGTTGTAATGCTCGATTCTTGATGGGTGCAATGAAACAAGGATTTCAGGCATTTACAGTACGTGAAAACGCTCAGCTGTTTCACTTACGGCGTGATTCATTTCAGTATCAATCCCATCATCTCTCCCAATAATAAAAGTATGGCAAACCCAGCGGCCGCAGGTAGCGCATGCACGAGCACAAACAGGCAACTTTAGGACCGATTGCATCGTGGCCTGCTCATTTCTACTCACTTGACCGTGGGTCTTGCAGTGTTTTCCCCAGCTGCTGTGCGGCAGGCATGGGTGGCAGCGCTGGCACCTGTCTTTGACAAACCTCGGCATTCGCACCGACTCTGGTTTCCTGGGGCTGCCTGCCTGGCAGTCAGGTGGCACATGCTAACCCACGCTTTCTCTGACACAGACAGCCATCCAAATCTACTAAACCAAGAGGCACTTAAGCATGATCCCAGCCACTTAAAAAGCATCGGCATCATAGTGAGAGAGGTCTTAGCCTCTCACTTCTCTCTGTCTGATAGCAAACCCTGCCCTGATTCAGGCTGCGGCTTGAAGCTGTAAACCAAAGCTTCCCTCAACGCCTCGCACCCACCCGGCTATGCTCTAACCACTGTTTTTGCATACCACTCAGCTTGTGTAACCGTTGAGTGGTTTTGCTTCGCCAAGACAAAGGCTGTGTAACAGACCGAGCAGAGTAAAGCCATCTACTGTCAGTGCACTGCTAGAGTTCATGAACAGAGACAAGGAGCAGCAGCGAAAACAACCAAGCATTTGAGAAACTAAAAAGGGTTAGAATAAAATATGATAAAAGTGAGATAAATGAGGTTTTCGGAGGTGAGATGGTGACAGTGTGTGCTCGTCTCCATCAGCAAAATCCTCATCTTTTAACTAAAAAGTACAAAAGAGACCATTGACATCAATTGGGGACAAAGTTCATAACAGCAGCATAAGCAAGCCTTCTGCCTTTTGGCAACACTTACAGCTTTTAATTCAACTTCCTATTCTATAATTACCTTCTACTGGGTTCTAGTTTCACAATACAGCTTGATATATTGGCACCCACCCATCCACTCGGACCATAAATTCACTGGTCACAGTGTGAATACAACTGCTACATACAGAAAAAGGAGTCATTTAAGTGGTGGAACAGTGGGGGGGTTGCTGACAGGACCTGATTGAGCTCTTGGTGTGGCAAAGCATTCTGGTACTCACTCTGCTGCCCAGCGGACCAGAGCCACGTTTCCGCACCTCATTTGCAAAGCAATCCCGTTTCCCTCCCACCCAGTGCACTCAGTGCATCTTTTTGTCATTTCTACGACCAGGCTCCATCGGTTTTGTCCACTGAGACGCCAAGTGGCGCGGAGTGGAGGGAAGTGTGAAACCAGGTCTCAAGGAGACTCCCCTGTATCCAAAGAGCATCTTCACGTGAAGATGTCCCGTCCCCTCCCCTCCATGAAACAAACAAAAAAAAAACAACAAGAAACAAACACCCACCCAATCGACTGAGCCAACACACATTTACCTCTTCCCCAGCCTGACTAATGTGCCCTGACACTCGTACATCACCCGTAAATTGGCCAAATGAATTAACCACGGCCCCTGCTTAGCTTTGCGGGCTTTAAATGGATTTTCTCCTTTCCAGGTCTGTCCAATAATTGCATTTATCCATCTTGTTGAAGCCAGGTTTACACACTCATGAAGATCATGCCAATCCCCGGATACATTTTCCGCTCTGGTGGCAAGAGTGTGAGAGATTTGTCATTGGATCATAACAGGTAATTCAAACAACAATTAGCTTGACAACTCTGCCGTATGTCAATGTCAGCGTCCTTGTTGGACATCGCTCTCGGTAAAGAGCAACGAGGTGCCTTCTATCTCTACATCTGTCTGCATGTTGCCCTTCTCTCTCGTCTCAGTGTGATGAACAGAGCCTTGTGATACTTTTTATCTATCATCCAAGGCCTCCAGGTTAAAGCAGCAAACACCCACAGCAGGGAGGGAAAGCAGTGGCAATAAGTCTTCATTGTTCATAGGAACATCCAGGTGGAAAAGGCAGAGCTGTGAACACCAGCAGCAGCGGGGTCATCGCCACACTTGTGAATGTTTGAACAGAAGTGCATTAGACACTGGGGGGACCAAACGGACAATTCAACTATGTAAACATGCTGCAACTTCCTTCCCTCTAGTCCTCCAGGCCCGCACTGAGACAAGCCACTATTTAAACAGCACACACAGCATTCCTGTGCCTGGGCCCCGGCCAGCTGCTGCATCCTCACTGCAGGCCGGCCCGACTGCCTGAGCAGAGACAGATACAGGCCTCACAAAAGCACGGGCCATCCACAACGCACAAAGAGCTTCTATGCACATGCTAAACTGGATTCTGCTCGAAGAAAAGCGTCTCCAGAGCCCTTAATTGCTGAGTGTCGTAGTCCAAGCTGACCTCCCACAGATAAGAGATTAGTGAAAACCATCACATCCCAAAAGGATCCTTCCTGAAACCTTAACCGCCTAATTTCATCTGTCATGACAAAGCTTGAAATTTATCTTTATTGATATCTGAAATATGCAAAACGTGGCAGGCAATAAAGATAGAGGAGGCAGTAAAGCGGATATAAAAAAAGTCTCCTGGTTCTAAAGTGCACACTGACGTGCTTCACATGACACAAAGGCCACACCTGTTTAGTGATGTCTCCAAGAGTAACTTTCATTATTACTAAACTACATTCTCTTTCACAATTAAAGTATGAATTTAATCTTTGATTTCCATACCAAGAGGGAGTACTTTTAGAATCCAATTTGAATAGTGATTGACTATTTTTCCAGCGAACACTGTGCACTGCCTTGGCATTTCTATGCTTTTAGTAAACATTTATATTATGATACAGGATTAAACCCTTGGTTTAATCCCGTATCTACAGTCTAAGCCTTGGTTTTAGGCCAGACTGTGCAAATTGGTTCATCAACTACTAGCAAGCCTTGGAATTTTGTTTTTTTGGACTTTTAGACGAGTTGTTAAGTAGTTTCCAAACAAAATCAGACATCTTGAAAAAGGGACTGCCACTTGGGAATCTGCTGGATTAAGACTTGTATCCCACTCTGGGCCAATATCCATTATTAAGAAAACCAGGATGTAGAATAATCATCCCAGAGCATCCCAATGCCAAAGTATGTAAATTTACGGGAACATGTGCTGCATTAATCTACGTTTAATATTTAACACAGAGGTCTACTAAATCAGCTGTCATTCAGGCTTGGTTTTATCATAGGAAGACTACAATCCTCGTTTCCTCCCTGTGACAATGCGTCAGCGCTGGACACAATCCGAGCCGCCATCAGCGGGGAACTGCAGGTCATTACTGCAATCAACCAGCAATTTCAGGGTGACAAGATTGCATTGTTTTCTGCCTCAACAGCGCTGCATTTTCCGTCTTTCCCCATCTGTTTGACTGCCAGTTCATTTGGTTGCTCCCTGTCTATCTGTCCATCTGTCCATCCCTTCGGGTTAGACGGAGAAGCCCACTCATCTCACCTCGGGATAGTTGTCCAAACAAGACACTCCATTCACTCTGACCCCACCGGGGAAGGAGACAATTGACAATTCACTTCAATGAGTCAATTTGTTCACTTTTGGAATTGACCCTGAACATCCCTGTCACACGGCCCTCTCACTGGAGAGAAATGAATACCTAATGAGAGCAGCGGGGATGGGTGAAAACATATATTCTTAATAATCTGAAGGCACATTATAACATAAAGTAGAAATTATTTTGTCATCTATTTTAATTTGATGCCGCATTTCCAAGCAGAATAAACACTGCACATACATCATCAGCTGGACAATGGCTGCCAGTTCAGGGCTCATGTGCTTTAGGTAGAGGCCACGTGTGGATGTGACAAGCTGTTCACATGAAATGTTATTTAGTGCTGTACACAAGTTGACAGCCGTCTCTTTGTAAGAGCCGTATTATTATTGTGTGTAAATAGGTTTCTAACAGCTGGTTAAAGAGCTCACATGGGAATTGACTCTTAATCTGTTTTCCAATGGAATTGGTTCATCAACTAGAAAAGGGGGGGGGGGGATTTTTTTTTTTTTTTTTTAAATCCTAGCGCTGCTGCATGCTGCAGGGTAAAAGGGTTACATTTTATTAGCCTTGTGCATTTTTAAGTAATCTTGCCAACAATTTTTTTTTTAATCCTACTGTAATCCACAGATTAGTAGATTAATTTATTTCTGCTCGCACGCTAAAACCTTCCTCACCTATCACAGGCAGCTATGAATCCACAACCTTTACAAATAAATAAATAAATAACTGCAAACAAGCGGACGATCACCTCATTAGTGCGCTCCGTTCCTTTCCAAAACGCACACGTAATCTCACACACTTACACACACATACACACACTCCTTGGAGTTTATCCTGCTACAATTAAAAGTTTAATTAGTAGATTAAAAATACATTGACTGGAGTTTTATCACCTTAAACTCCCCCATTATGTGTTTAGCACACGCAACTGCCTCCTTCCCATCTGAGGCATTTTGAACAGATTATCTGCATACTGAAATTCCCTTGGCTGGAGACTGGAGATACAAACTGGATGCAAAAACAAGACTGCTGCTAAACACCATCTGCATAATGCGTTTTCCAGTGCGTGGCTGATACACAGCAGCAGATTCCGATACATAGCTTACGATTAGGTGGGACTTTATCTTGCTTTGGAAAAGAAAATATTCCAGATACATAGAAGACTTTATGTTCGCACTGATTTTTGCATATGAAGGTTCCTGAATTTTTTATTTAGTATAGCCTGATAACAAAAGGGATGCAAATTCTTTTCTTTAAAATATCTTTATATATGGGAATGAATGAGATTCTTCTACTATGGTACATTCCAGGACATTTTAGCACATCCATATAAGGCTGGTGTACCACAGGTGTTCACTGCACACTGGCACAGCTAGTCATTATCTAGCCCGACGTGATCATTAAAAGCTGTGATGGCAGCGTGGCTCCTATTCCTGTGTGCATAGACACACACACGCACACACACAAATGCAAGGTGGAAACGGAGACTGGAGCACTCCATATCTGTTAACACTGTTTAAAAAAAAAAAAAAAAAAAAAGGTGTGTGTGTGTGGGGGGGGGGGTCTTTCTTAACGGAAAGCATGTCACTGCCAGTGCACTTTGACCCTTCCCAAACACACTCCGCTATCCAAACAGAAGGTCGGCACCAGAGGAATTCCTCCAGCGTCACAGCGGCCCTCACACTCGGAGCTTTTAACGCAAATTTTGGGATGACGACGAGGGTGTGGGAAGAAAAAAAACGAGGAAGCGAGGAGGGGTGGGGAGGCAAAAACCATACACATGAACACACGCTCGGTCATCAAGCACAGCTGAAAACTGAAACTCTCCTGTTCCAATCTGAGCTCAGTGCACTTTTTTTTTTTTTCTTTTTTCTCTCCCCTTCTTACGCTGGAAGATGAATGTGAAGCCCAGGGGCACCATTGTTTGGACATCTAACCAGGAACTGTCGCTGCTCTCATTGCCCTGGCATTAACAGCAATTATGCGCTCTATTCAGACAGCTTTTGTGCCTCCGACCCCACGCCCCCCCCACCACTGTCGCCCCCCACTCACACACGCAGAGGCCTGACACACATTTCCCGCTTTTCTGTGCTCCCTCCCACTCTGCTACTGCTTAACTCATTTGGCTACTGGAGCACTCTGGACCCATTATGAATGAACTTACAGAAACATTCACAATAAGGCGAGCATAGGAACGCACATACCAAACGTATTTCTGGATTGACATCTGAGCTCCCAGACGTTTATGCCATAAGAGCACAGTTAAATGTACATTTACAGAGTCACTGCTGCCTGGTTGTGTAAATCTGACACTTTCTGAAAACTCTTCAGTCTGTTCAGGGACCTTTTAGATGAGTCAAATCAAGTCCTATCCCTAGTATTTATATCTAAAAGATGTGGTCAATAGTCATTAACTTTATCTTCTCAGCTAACGCAGCACGGTTACACTGCCAATAAAATCTCGAATCTCCAGCAAATACTTCAACTCATCTTATCGTTTTCAACAAGTCTGCAGAGGTTGAACATTATGGGTTTTCTTAATGGTCGAGGCCAGTTGCTTGGAGAGCAGAGTGATTGATGGCAAGCATACAGTTACAGTTTTTCTTGCATTTATCAAGTACTTTTTATGTATGTATCAGCTCAATAAATGTCCAGCGGTAATGAAAAACACTGTTCCACAGCAGCCACACTGACAGGGCTGCTTGCAATGCAGATGTTTTATGCGCTCATGTTTTGTCCACCAGTCTTCCAAGATGGGCCGTTATCTCAAAATGGCAACAAATCTGACCATTTAATTGGGTAAAGATCTTATCACTTGTTGAAACATTGCCCATACTCAAATGAATGAAAGCTTCCCCATTACAAAAGGGTGATTTCCCGATTTTTTTCCCCCCACACATGCTAATGTGTTTTTTGCTTTTTCTGAAAAAGCAACACGAGGAGAGAACAGGTTCAAAGACAACAGTGAGGATTAACTTACAATTCTGTTTCCGCTTCTTAAGATTTAAAATTGCCCACATCTTCCTCCATCTTCTGACAAGGCCAGCTCATATGGTTCAAACCAGTTCATGCACACATCTCCGGTGTGTCTCTTTTCTTTATTCATTCTGCCACAACTAAAAAGATTATAAAACAAATTTTTACGCAATTACATAGAAATACGGCTACAAAACTTGTTTACTATCTCTGTAAAGTACTAGGAGAGGACATTTGCTCCGATTCCTGCTATACAAACTGAAATAAGCATCCACTGACAAAACCTGCGTTTGCACCAAGGCCACTTGATAGCAATGCATAGTCCTTCAAGAATGGAAAATACAAAATATATAAAGGGATGTTTGAGTACACTGTTGCTAAAATAGCAGAAAATGTTCAAATGTCCTTAAGAACAATACGTAAAAAGGGTAGAAACCAAAAATTATTGAATTCTCAGCATATTCATGCACTGATTTGAAATTATTATGAACTTGGCCAACAATGCTAGAAACTGCTAAAGGGAAAAACAGTAAACGCACATTTAACCGAGGGCTACACATGCTAAAAAGCATGCAAACACACAACATGCACTTTAGGAGAATAATTTAATTTCCATGTTTCAGAGAGGCCAAGCCTTGTAGGCCAGGAACGAAGCTAGCCTATATTTAACAAACGACCCAAGTTGCATTCCAGATGTATCTTTGTGTTTAGCTCTATAGAAATGCACTGGACAAGGGAGGTTTAAGTGGAAGAGGAATGGGGTTACTCTCACTCTGGGGGGCTGGGGTGAGAGGAACCCCAGTGCACAGCTGCTTAACTAATGCCTTTTTTTTTTTTTTACCCTCTTTGCTCAGACAGAGAAAAACAGAGTGTGGTGGCTCAGTGGCAGGAACAGGGAAGGATGCTGGGGGTGAAAACAGATTCATTGATTTAATAATATGTTTTACCGAAGGAAAAAAAAAAACAGAAAAAATAAAAGACACCAGGCCGTGCTCATAATCTGTCACACTGAAGTCAAAATTAGGCCTCAGATTTGCTGTTATTACATTAGCAAACCCTGAAGTAAATGATTTCATTAAAAAGAAAAAAAAAAAAAAAGGTTCAGCTCCAAATCAGACTTGACTGCAGCTGCTTCACCCAAACCCTGCTCACACTGCCACCAGGGAGCCACTACTCCCCTCGCACTAGTTTACAATCTGATTAAAAACACACCCCACCAACTGATTTCTTTTTTTTTTCCCCCTTTTTTTCTTCCTTCGCCTCTGTGGTGTTTCAAGCAGAGTGACAGATCGACGAGTGCGTAAGCTCTCACACAGCTCTGCCTGCCAACATCATCAGCATTAGACAATTAAGCCCCGCTAGCTGGAGGAAAAAATATATATAAATCTGCTTGGTAAATATTTACTGCACAAATCTTTTCCATCCATTCACCGAGCGTTAACAAAACCTTACTGTACTCCTCCTGTCTCCCTTTCTGAGTCCTCACCACCACCACCACCACCCCACCACCCCTACATCTGCGATTCATTGACTTTACAATTTACCACATGTCGAGATGGGAGAGGTCGAGCCTCCATCTGAATCACAGCACAAATATGCAAGTGATTTATTGTTTTAAAAACCCTGGGCCGATTTAGTGCAACTTCACTCTTCCTGAGCATTACTCCTATTGGCAGACCATGAACAATTACAGTTCGGACTAATTAAGCTCCAAGAATGTGCTGTGCACCGCTAATGTCTAGCAGACCCCAATTTCAGTTTAATGGTGCCAAACTTTGTTTCCCAGCCCCCCCTCCACTCCCTCAAACTTAACTCCTCAAATCCAAAGCAGATTGTACTTTTTATGGCTGTTTATTGAGTCGAAGAAAAATGAGGATCTTTTTCTTTCCTCGCATAGGATGATAGAGGCAGCAGAGAGGGAGGAAGAGAGGGACTGGTGGGAGGGAGACAGACAGAGCGGGAGCCGTTTCCGCCATACTTTGTAAACAAAAGTGATTTGCAAGACAAAAGGAGAGCAACCTTCAGACTAAATTCAGAGTGCATTTTGCAGCTAGAGGGAGAAAATGCGGTCACATCGCGCCACGGAACCCCCCGCGGACCCCAATTAGGCCCGATTAACATGTAAAGCCAATTTGATAAGGTGTGGGCCCTGTCCCTTAAATCCGCATTAAACTATCTTTCCTCTTGTCGCAGCCAAAAATCCATTTACAGCAGGCAAACACACATAATCCATATGATATACCATTGTTATGCTTATGCGGCCGACATGTTTAGGAAAGATACAGTCTGTCATTTATAACAGATAAGGCCGCAACAATATGTGCATGTGAGCACAATGGAGGTGGTGTTACACTCACTTACGTATGTTCATTACAATAATCTGACCAGAAAATCTCTAGAAAATCCCTCATTATTGCTTTATTGGGGGAAAAAAATGAAATGAAATGATAAGTCAACCTCTATGAAAGGAGATTTATTTTTTAGAAAGGTGAATCTGCAGCAACACGAACAGCCCCAGCACAACAAGACATCTGAAACAAAAAAGGGGGAAAAAGGCATTGTTTCAAACAAACAAAGCCCTTTCACCATCTTGTAGTAGAATCATTGCAGCTTCTGGGAGCGTCTGTCTTTCCTTTTTTTTTTTTTTTCCCCTTTCACTGTGAAAATAGTGGTGGATGCTCAGTGTTGCATTTTCAGCCCCCATTTGCTCCACCTCCACTTTCTTGTTCTTTTATAAGCCACTCGTAATTATGATTCGAAACTCAAAACCCTCGCCAAAATTCTCCAGGCCTGAAGAATTATGGGGCCAGGGGTGGCGTCAAATATCTTAACATTCATAAGTCCGAGAGGCAGTAAATAAAGCCAGTGGATTTACGGCCCTGTAGCTCCGATGCAGGAGAGCTGGCCGTCTAGATCCCACTCTCCCCTTCTCGGCCTCTGCGTCTCCAGACCTGTTGAGGTGTGATGTTAGCCCACACCACAGGAGTTAACCCGCAGTCTTTTTTCCCACAAGCCCCGAGTTAGCATCGGCAGGAGACAAAAGGTACGCACAGAGGGGAAGGGAGATAGAGGGAGCGAAGGGAACAAGGGGGAATGTGAGGAACCAGGAAAACCCAGGGTGAACTAGCCAGGCCACTTCCCCGATTCAAACTGCACCCAGTGATTCAGCAGGCCTTTGTGTGAAGTTCAGGGAGGAGGGAGACGCAGGGAGAGGAGAGGAGGAGACAAGGGCAGGAGGGCTTTTAAAGCCTGGGCACAGCGTCATGTCAAATTGCTAAATGATACCAAATTGTGAACCTCCTTGGACTAAGGTGGTAGGAAAAACAAATTCTTATAGCTTATGACTCCCAAAGGTCAGACAATCTATGGTTAAAGGCCTCATGCAGGATTTTTTTTCCCCCCTCTCAAGCCATGCAAACACAAAAATAACACAAACAAGCTATGGTGTCCAGATGGATGAGGTAAAACGCCATTAGAAGTTAAAAGAAAAAAAGGAAGGAATTTAGGCCAAAGATTTGCCAGTTGCAGGAACAAAAAAAGACCTCAATTTTATTGAATTTCTATAAAAAGGTTAACATTTGAATTAAAGACCTAAAAGAATTTTTTTTTTTTTCAAATATGAAAGCATATGCAAAACCATGAGGAACAGATGAAGAAAACGGAAGAGAAAAAGCCGCGAAAATCAAAGGCTTTCATGACAGGACAGAGAAAGTCTTATTCTAATAATACTAGCAGTCATATTCAGAGCCTAACATGACATGTTAGGGAGAAAGACAGCTAATCAATGTCCAGGTGAATTATTTATACCAGCTTTAAGTCTAATAGATTTATATTACAGCCACCGCTGACTTCAAAGCTCTAATGGCTGGACACACAGGGCGCTGCAGACAGAGGGGGCCGAGGCGGTACAGTAGGAAGACCACCGCAAGCCGACAACCGCGCTCTCACATGGTTACCGTTCAGGTACATCACTGAATTAAAGCTGGATGAAATGTTTTCTCATAAGCACCTCCTCAGCAGTCAGCTAAGTGATTTTATGTTTCAAAAAAAAATAATTGCATCTCGACGACATACCAAGTAATAAATCAGGAAACATGATTTAAAACAATAAAATTAGATCTTCAATTTTCTCAGTTATGTGTGAAAATTGCAATTCAGGGGCAGCACTAACAAAGCAAAGGTTGACGCCGTCTGGCCGCAGCATCCTCCAGACATACCACACAATTTAGTGCTTTTCTAAATGCTGCACAAGCACAATGAGAGCAACGCTCCACAGACTACAGGACACAGCACTGCCACGGTCACAAAGAAAACTACAAAACTCTGCGACTGAAACAAGGAAGTCCTTCAGCTGGAATCATGAGCGTTGTTGTGAATGTTTTGTTTGTGTCAGAGCTGATGAGAATAATGTGTGACTAATTCCTCATACCAGCCACCAGCATTAACAAGGCTGGATTGCTAAGAGAGGAAGAATGGCAAAATGTTCTCTCGTGCAGAAGACAAACACGCACAGAGACACCGGTGTGGGCAGCGAAAGTTATTTCACGTGAGACCATGGGTGATTGAGCCAGAAGCAGAAATTGTGTCAAACACAAAAGAAGGTATTATGTGTCAGATGTGCCTTCTTTTTCCAAGGTGTGCACATGCAGAGCACAAAAAAATAAAGGTAACAAATATCAGTTTCGCCAGGCACAGCTGACAGTGGGGAGGGAGGGATGGAGGGTCATATTTCCTAATGCCTGGTTTTTGCCTTAACCTTGGAAAAATGAGATGACAAGTCCTAAAGCGCTTGACTTGTAATTGCAACCATTTAAAATAGGCAAAGAAAAAGAAAAAGAAACAAACACCCATGGTTGAGCAAATTATACCGCTTAAGGATTGCCATTCTCCCTCTGGGACCAGCGAGGTGCTGAGCAAATGAGTAAGTGTGCATAATTATAGCATGGCTCATTGTGTCTAAATAAATAACATGAATTTATTTATAAATATTGTTTTTAAAAGGTTTTCATTAAAGGCAACAGATTTCTCTCGGAAGCAAAGGTTGGTACATATGCAAACAAAGCATATTGTGGCAAAATCATTTCCACTGAATAAATCACATCTTTAAAAAAAAAAAAAAACATGTTTTATATAAATGCGTAGGACAATACATGTATATGTATAGATAATATCATAGGAAGAATAAATAATATTGCTTAATGTTTCTCACATAATCTGTTTCCAAATTTTGACACATGCAAATCACTTTGAAAAGCTCATTTGCATATTGATTTTATTTGTGTGGTTTTACTCACACTGCTTACAGTGTCAGAGAGCCAGTGTAAAGGTCTGCGAGCAGCTTGTGTTAGAAAAAAGGGCATTTTTGATGAGGCTGTGCAAACACAAGGCAATTGCATTATTCAGTAGGTTAAAACATGCACTTGTAGCCTGGATTAACACTATTATTGCACATCCTAATTACAATAAGGGGGAGTCCCAAAAAAAAAAAAAGGAAGACTTTAATAGTGCTCGTGAATTATAATTTAAAAGTAGTGAAAGCTGAAATTAAAGGAGAATTACAGCGCACACCACCTGGAATACAATCAGCATGTCCCTTTTTCACTGCGCTTAGCAGCGCTAGCATGTTAGCTTCCGTCCACCAGCAGCAGCGCAGGCGGGGAGCCGCGCGCGCATGCCGTCGTACTGTACACTTCATGAGGAGTTGTAAAACTTGGCTCTGCGCTTTTATCGGCAGCACTTCTGGGTGACAACACTCTGGCTCCGTGTGCCTACTCAGAGACCGTGTGTGTGAGAGTGCTGGGGACGAGTGTGCGTGTGTACAAAATCCAGCAGTAAATAAATGAACTTACTGTGCGTGCTGTCGGTGAAAGTGATCCATTGGGAAGGTAGGGGCTTGTGAGATCGGGGATCATTATAAATGGGTAGCCCGGGTACGGTGGGCTCTTGAACAGCCCTCCATCTTGCCTTTTCGCAGCTAACATGGCGGGGGGGAAAAAAGAGAGGAAAACTTTTTTTTATAAAGTGGCCTTGGAAAGTTTCTTTTTTCCTGAAAATTGCATTTGAGGAATAAAGCGGAGGACATTCCCACCGTCAGGCAAATATAATGTCACGGCTCCAAAAATAAAAGAAAAAAACAAGAGAGGACAATAAAGCAGAAACTCACCCTCCTCTAAACTTTCTCTTGTTTTGTCTCTGAAAGTTTCAGATCTAGGCGGAGGCCGTCTTTCCGCCTTGAAATGCAATGAAACACAAGGATTGCGTTCAGGTTAACACAGCGGCCGACGAGGGGGCACAGTTAACTTTCTTTTCAAGTCTATAACGACCACAAAGTAAGAAACGAAGGCCCCGTAACTTATCAGTGTCGGGGACGATCGATCCCCGCGTTTAATCTGCAACTTACCTCTGAATCCGACGAGCTGTTTTGATTCGTTTCCGACTCGTTTACAAGAGAAGATTTGACATCTGCTAAATCCCTTTCTGCCGAGGAGTTCTCCGAAATTTTCTCTTCCTGCTCCCCTTCGTCTTTGAAGGAAATCATTTCATCGTTTGCGCCCAGGTCGTCCCCTCCACCGCCGTTGAGCTGCGGCATTTTTCCCCGAGCACAAATCTTTTCTTGAGGCAGGGCAAAACACAAAAGTTTTAAACCCTTGATCTCGGCGATCTCGGAAGTCCGAGTCTGAGTTTGGGGGTCTGTATCGGCGTCTCCCAAAGCACTGGCGGTCGGTACAAAACTAAAAAAGAAGGGGAATCTTGGCAGAAAAGGGAAGCCGGAGAAGGAGCCGAGCCGCTCGGATTGAGTGAGTTGAAGTTGGTCGGAGTGGTTTTCAGTTCAAAGGCGGCGCTGATTGACAGATAGAGAGGGATGGAAATAGAGAGAGTCTGGATTCAGGATTATTGACAGGGAGAAACACACAAGAAACTAATGAGATTCAAACAGGGAGGGACTTGAAGTGACGTTTTCATAAATAGGAGGAAAGGGAAAAAAAGGGTGGAGGGGGGGGGGAAGAGAGTGGGAGTGCTGGAGGAAGCCGGCGGACGACTGCAATGAAAAAGCATGAGAGGAGGAAAAAGGCAGTTTGGGAGCAGGACAGTGATGGTGAAATAGCAGGAAGATAGGAGTTGCTTGCAAATGTGGATTAAACGCACATATGGGCGGTCTCCCAGTGGGGGGAGAAAATGAAAAGAGGGCACTTCCTCCGGCTGTTTGCAACCAGTTTGACTCCTCTGTGCCCGACCAGTCTGTCACACACGGGCCAAATAAAGTTAATATTAGCACTCAAATTATTATTATTTTTCCCACACTCATCTTTTACAACTTACTTTTGTAAGTCCTTTTTTTTTTTTTTTTTGCTTACTAAATACTCGAGGCCTATCAAAGCAGAATTACTGTGAGCTTTTTTTTTTTTTTCCTATTTTATCTGCTTTGTCGGCTTCTTAGATCTATTTTTCATTATATTGGCTAATGCTTCCTTAGATCTATTTTTTGGGATAGATGGTGTTATTGCATCTTGCTTTCTTGACAGGTGTGATGTCCTCTGGGACTAACCTGAATTCCTCACTGGCAGCACAGACTGAGCTGCTTTTATTTTTCTTTTCTCCCTCAGCAGCCAGACTGGACACAAATAACTGATGCACATTTGGATGCTCCAGTTCTGTGTCTTATTTTAGTGCAGATCAACCTGAAAAAGGAACAATTACATAGAGATTATGGACAGTTGGTTTGCAATATTATGTGAGAAAAATAATGTAGAGAATATATCGCACAATATTATTATCACACAGAATTAGAACACACGCATGCACACACACATGTATGTGTGCGTGTATATATACAGTCATGGAAAAAAAATATCAGACCACCCTTATTTTCTTCAGTTTCTTGTTCATTTTAATGCCTGGTACAACTTAAGGTACATTTGTTTGGACAAACATAACGATAACCACAAAGATTGCTCATAAGAGTTTTATTTAAGAGCTGATATCTTACCATTTTCCATGGTTTTCTTGATTATAACCTAAATCACTCAAGTTTTTACATCAATAGCTATGGTTGTGCTGCCAAAAACACTGCTTTTATGCATTCAGTGTTTTCTTTTCTGTCTGTTTTAGTCACATGATGACGTTTAGTGGTACCAGGTATTAAAATGAACAAGAAAGTGAAGAAAAAATGGTGGTCTAATAATATTTTTCATGACTATATATATATATATATATATATATATATATATATACATGCATATATATGAGATAACAGAAATGTCTTAAGCTAAAACATGATGAAATCAAAAGCGGGGAGCCCCTGAAACTCCCCCAGTGCAATGTGTGCATCATGTGTGAGTAATAAGCACAGCCCCTTCCAGTAACCTTATCTCATCAACAAGAAAATTGGGTTTCGTTATAACTAACACTTGATGTAGCTTTCGCAAAACCACCAATTGATTCAAATGTAGTTGCAAGAAATAGAGCAGAGACTTTCACCTGGCTGACACTCACATTAATGCAATGCAAAAATAAAACAGTGTGACCACCCCCCACCAGCCCCACCTCCCCCCCAAAAAAGAATCGATTCATTAAAAAAAAAAAAAAAAAAATCTTGCTTAGTGTTAGATGCATGAAAATATTTTCACACTGGATCATTTGTATTTGCTCTTAGCAGTGTTTTCAAACAGCCCTGATGGGGAATCATGTGCACAGTGCAGCACCAGAGTGCTGGGAGTCTGCCTACCGACGTGCCCAGACCAGGCACCACCATGAAAGCAGACGATTGCTCTCAGTGATCACTGATGTGCTTTATCTGGATGAGGTGAAAGCAGCGTTTGTGTTAGTTGGCTGCGGCCCAGCCAGCAGTGTGAGGGAGCGTGGAGGAAGGGAGAGGGACTGCCATCTCTGGTCCTCATCCAGTGCGTCTGTGCTTCGGCAGCCGGTGGAAGAAGAGGACACCCTGCTGCTCGGGGGCCCTCCAAAGCTGAGCCCACACAGACCAGACCAAAGCAGAGGAGCTCCAAGCTGGCCTCTCCCTGGATTGCCTCAGCAGGCACCTGAGAGTTTTCTGGGGGCTGGCAGCGTGTTATCACGTATTCCGTGGGGACACCTGCCTCTGATGCCGCCATGGTGGTTCTAATCTACAGGACCCTTTAATAAGATGATGATAGGCTGTGCTGCCACTGCTCTGGATCATGGAGCAGGAGCGTGCCCACTGCTTTTGTTGCTATTACTTATTTTTGTTTTGGGTTTTGCATGTTCACCTATTCACCTTGTGGTTATGGTTTGGTAACACCTGGGGATTGTCTTCCAATCCTTACACTCTCCCCCCCCCCCCGGCTCAGAGAGAGGAAGAGGCCAGGAGCATCACCAGTGTTTGATCGCACCATCTCAGCTGAGCAATGTCAGCACTGATCATGAATCGACTGGTTCCAGCTTCAGCAAGTTTGAAAGGACTGCAACTCCTTGTGTCAACAACAATCAACCATAAGTTAAAATGCTTATATCCATGTTGGCTTTTACCTTTATCTTACATATTTATCATTTTTTTTTATATCAAGCAGAAACAAAGTATAATACTCAAAAGCGACAAAATACCTTTGTTTTTGCCTTGCCAGTATTTGAACCTATAAAAAAAACACTTTCATTGGGGCAAATTTTATCTTGAATTGTGCTGTTGCTTAAGATAATTCTGTGTTGTTGATTCATACCAATGCTGATTAATTTGATATTTAAGCCACAATCAAGATATCCAGTAAAAAAGAACTTTCATTTAGAGCAGTCACGATTGGATGTCAGTAATGATCTCATAATTCTTCTGAATCTCCTGCACTTACTGTACTTTAGAATTAAAAAAAAAGCCAAATAACAGAAATACAGGCCGCTTCAGTACAAGCAGCATATATTTACTCTGCACTTATATCTTATTTACCTCCAATGTAGACATAGTTTATAAATCAATATTTTTACACATTTTCATAAAGTTTTTTTCACAAAAAGAGCTACTATATATATAAAGGTATATAAAGATATCTATTTGAATGGCCTTCATCTCAGGCATCAGCAGCACACTGCACACATGTTTTATGCTCCTAAACAGCTAATTACCCATCATGTGTTCATCATGCCAGCAGTAGCCTCTAAAAGGTCCCTCAATGCTTGATTAACATATTACTGCTGGACATTTTTCTCTTTTTCCACACAAAATTGTGTTGGTTTTATGGTTGTTCATTTATTCCTGCACTGATATTTGTTCCCTGAGTGAAACTTAACATTTAACCTCAGTTGCATTTAGTCAATTGCAAATTTCTTCTATTGTTGGCAGTCATGTTGTTTAACATTTGTGGCATTTATTGTCAGCACAGCTCATATAAATTCTATCAGCAGGTTAATACTGTTAGCTGTAATTACATCTGTCTTAATGGTCTTTGTCATTATTTTGGTATGGAGGATGGAGACACAGAATTACCTGATTATGAAAAGCATGTTTCATGCTGTTAATAATTTGTTAGAGTAAAAACACAAATCAGGCAACAAATATGTGTGCTTACATTTGTGCATAAGTGTCAGTGTTCTTTAATTGTGTACTTACTGTCAGCCCCAATAAACCCAGTATCTCAGTAGACATTTCAGTGTATGTGCTTTTTGAAGGGTTCACTAGCTCTATTTAGGTTTAAATGTCATACATCAAAAAATTAAAAAATGATGTGGAAAGAGGTGCTTTCCTGAAAAGTGAAGTCATTACATGTCTACAGTGCATATAGGCATATTTATTCCTCCATATTCATAATTGCTCTTCTAAAGCAGTGGTTTCTCTGCTCTTTCGCTCCTTAACAGTCAAATCATTTGACACAAAAAGGCAAACAATTTTGAAAATAAAATATTTGAATATGGGATTTGCATTTGCAAGTCATATGGAAAATTATTTAAACAGCAGAATACTTTATGACCAAAGCTTTTGGGTCTGTGTCTTTTTCACATAAGGAACCTGCTGTCAGTGAAGTCAGTGCACACACACACACACACACACACACACACAAAAATATATATATATGGTAGTGCATCTTCTTACTGGAAATACATCTGAAGAGGCAGTTTTGGAAAAAGCCTTACTCTGAAATGAAGATAACTATACATTCTGATGATTTATAATTTGTGTTTGTTTACAATCCACATCAGAAATCACTGAAATAAAGAATGATTCACACTGGCCTGTGACTCTTTCTTCATCTTAAATTAATATTCTGCCCTGAGAGAGTATAGCAAACAGCTCAACGTCCACTTTATTAAGCTAAACGTTTGGAGTCAATAATTAAAAGGGATCAAATCTCGGGATGGAAAATTCCAATTTTTTTTCCAGAGAAAAGCTCCAGCAGCTGGGTCAGGAGTTTCCTTAAGAACAGCCATGCCATGTGTGATTAATGTCGGCCCACTGCTTTTCATATCACTGCAAGCAGGAGCTGACTGTTTCCAGAACTCATCCACACGGCATCGTGGGAAACGTATTGGGCCAGCTACGTGAGCTGTCTCCCGTCGCCTCCAAAACAAACAGCCAAGCGTTTTTCTGAAATGGACGTGATAGTCATTAATCAAGGGTCCAGGCAGGTCCTGAACTCTCTAAACATGGAATCCACCTGAGAGACAAGGTAACTTATGTACTCTGCTGCTGCAGATCTGCAAGTCTGCACACACACTGTTCACCTGTCTGTCAAGGCAGCATCTCACAGGGAGAGGCGAGCCAAGCCACTGCTGGCTGCTAAATGTTACTTAAAGGTCAGTGGTATATAAGCCAATGGGTTGGTGGTTTGAGAAATGTTTTCACTCTGGCTTTACACTGAAGGCATCAGATGGCCAAAGGAGATTTTTATACACTGATTCACGTCTTGATGGGGAGAGAAGATGGTGTGCTTTTGCCACTGGAACTCTCACTGCAGTTATTCCTCTGTATCCCTACATAACCAAGCGTACAGTGGAGCGTGTCTCACAGAAAATTCATAATCAAACCAGAGACGAAATCATATTTAGATGAATCGCTCTTGTGTTCTTCTTTAGAGCGTGTGAAGCTCTGGATATAAGCTCTTATCTCAGTCTTTTAGTCTTGACTAGATGCCCCTGATGAATTTGAGATTTTCAGATTGTCAGCTGCTGTTTTACTGAAATAAGTCAAACAACAAACTTGATCTCTGACCTTTTTCCTTTTTTTTTTTTTTTTTAACTAAGAAAACCAAAGCTGGAAGCTGATGAACTGGGCAGATACAAAGACATTTGCATCCTGCTGATCCAGCTTTGTGTCCAAAGGCAAAATAGGAAGCATCCCTTTTGTGTTATGGTCTTGTGAGCAGGACCCTCCACATCTCTGTCCTCCTGACAAAAGAAACTCTTGGATTTTTGGTGAAGAGACTGGAACTATCTCTTAGAAGGTACTTCCTCAAACAGGAAGCAGAAGACCTTATTGAGAGAGAAGAAAAAGAAGAAGCAGCTGTGTCTTCTTCGTGTTCCTGACAATGAAAGTTTAATTAAAATCACATTGAGTACAAGTTGACCTTTTGAGAGTCATTATGTGCATGATGGAGGCAGGCTGTCTTTGTCCAACTGTGTGTAGGTTTTGTGAAAAGCTGCTGTTTTTTCAAGACATACAATGTCAAAGTTTTGGGGTAAGCGCCGCTCACAGTCTCCTTATCTTTATAGAAATTAAAATCAAACCGCAAACAGCAATTTATAAAGTAAGCTCATTTGAACTTGACATAACTGCTCATTTGTTAAGTAATAAAGTAGAGGCAAATTTTATTCCAGCGCTATAAGTTCTTGGAAAAGCTTTAGAGCTGAGAACCAATAGCATCTTTGACATGCACACTTACTAACAAGTGACACAATTGAGGCATGACCTTGAGGCAAATGAGTCGCCTCTCTGAGTAAATCAGAGCAATGTCATGTTCATTTGGTCATGTTTTCTTTAACAGAATGGAAGATGAGCCCATTAATGAGAATTCAGTCTACACTCTTTCTACATTACAAGTCAAAAGAAAGCTAAACATCATCCAAGGTTAAAATGAGAGCACGTTAGTCAGCGTAATGGCTCTTATCTTTGCAGTCTCACATTGCCGTCATTATCTTTTAACAAAGAGAGCAGGAAAAACCGCACCTGAAATAAAACCTGCTCATCAGAGTATGAAATACCGGTGCATGTAGCAAAATTCATATTTTTGACAAAAAGACTGAGATTGTTTTCGGTTTGGTAAACTGATTGTAGGCTTTGGACCCCAAATGCAGAGTGTGGCAAAGAAGCTTAAGTGGTGGATGTAGGTGGAAGTCAGAGGTGAGTACCAGTTTGACCCTGGAGAAGTGGAAGTTGGGTTGAAGGGCACGGTTGGACCACCACCAAATGAATCACCTTTGACACAGAAAAAGGGCCAACAGAATGAGGAGCCAGCTCGCAGCTGTCCAGACGGAGTGTAAGATCCTTCGTGTAAAGCCAGAGACGTTGACCAATTTGATAACAAGGAGCTGTAGAACAGGCAGGGGGTTGCAGCCACAGAGTAGATGGAGGTGAGTAGGGTCAACCTAGGTTCTTCCCAAATGAGTTGAGCAGAGTTGAGCTGAGGCATGCACAGAAGGAACATGCAACTTTCACTTCCCTGGGTTTGATAACCGTAGGACCACCATCAAGGGGAGAGACCTGTGGCACCTGAGGACAGTGAGTTATAGGCATATTCTACCAAGGGCAGATTCTAATGAACCAGTGTCACTGGACTGGAAAACTCCTAATAGAAATATTTGGTTTGACTGTCTGATGGAAACCAGAAGAAAGGCTTAGCTGGGTATTGAGAAGACAGCAAGACTCCTGCCAGAACTGGGAAGTGAACTGCTGACCCTGATCAGAGACAACATCGAGGGCAGCCCGAAGAGCTGACAAACATACACAGTCAATATGTCAGCCATCTCCTTAGCAGTGGGAAGTTTCTTTAATGGAACAAGATAGAACAGTGGTGAGTATTACTGCGTCACCTTGGGAGTTTGGAAGGCCTGTCATAGAGTCCATGGAAATGTGAGACCAGGAACAATAAGAGGATGGAGGAGACTGGCAGGTGGGTGATGAGAGATCTTAGACTGTGGTCTTACACAGGTGGGACAGGCAGATAAACACTCCTTGGTGTCTTTATACGTGGTTGGCCACCAAAAACGCTGTTTGACGACATGTAAAGTGCATTTTTCTGCCAGGGTGACAAGTTTGCTGAGAGGCATGGCAAACCGCTACTTTGAGTTGTATCCTCAAGCCAGTAACACCATTCCTCCAAGGCCATTTTCGCAGTTAACAGCTCCTTGTCACCAATGGTATATTTCCTTTCCACATGAGACAGGCATCTGGAAAAGGATGCACATGAGCATCTCAGGAATCTCTCTGGGACAGTATGACTCCAACTCTGGTGTCAGAAGTTTACATCTACTATAAACTGTAGATTAGGATCAAGAAGTTTCAGGACTAGAGCCAGGGTGAATCACGTCTTGAAAACCTGAAACGCAAGTTCTGGGTCAGAGTCCCAGGCAAAAGCTGCTTTGGATGACGTCAGTCTTTGTGGCGGAGCACCAGTGGTGCTGTAGCCTTTGATGACGTGCCAATATAAATGGGCAAAAGTCCAGGAAGTGCTGCAGTTCCTTTCCAGACGGGGCCAGCCTAGAACTATAGATACCTTAATGGGGTCCATCTCCAATATGCCTGGTGAAAGCCCCATGAAGAACACAATACTCTGGTGGAGTTCACACAAGAAGCTAATATTGGAGTGGGCCAAGCAGGACCAATCTGACATGTTGAATGTGTTCTGAGAGGAAGGGTTAGGGTTAGAAAATCAAGGTATCATAAGGTATACAAACATCCACTTGTTTATCTTGTGTCGTAGGACGTCATCCATGAGAGCCCGGAGTACAGCAGGGCGTTTGTTAGTTCGAAGGGCATCACCAAGTATTCATAGTTTCCTGGTCTTTGACCACCATCTTCCATTTCTCCCTGGATGAGATTCACCCCCAGATGGGAAGCATTTTACAGGTTGAGCTTTGTAAAGCTGGTAGCCTCTTGAAGCAGTTCAAAAGCAGAAATTAAAAGAGGCAAAGGGCAATGATTCTTGATAGTGACATCACTGAGACAAGGAAGGGTGGATGATGCCTGCTGCCAGACAGTCTGTGACAGGTAAGAGGTTGATAACACAATCACAGGGTCAAGGCAGAGGCAGAGATAATGAGACGATGAGAGTTCTTGTCGAACATCTCCTGCTAATCCATATATTCCTTAGGAACCTCAGTGAGGTCAGGATAACACGGATGTGCGTGTGTGTGTGTGTAAAACACTGTTTCTTGCCAAGTGCCTGTGACCCTTTCAGCTTCTTTTTTGTATTGTCAACTCGATGGCCTAAGATGTGATAATTCATCAGTTGTTGTTTTTCATTCGTACTGATTTTCTCTTAGATTAAGACGGAAACAATGAGAAAGACAGAAAGGAATACAAGGAGGGCAGCAAAACAAAACAAAGTATATATTTATCTGTGCATTTTCCCTCTTTGTTAAAATGCTCTTTGTTGTCAGTATGGCACACAGTCCCTGCTCACAGCTGCTCTTAAAGGTCTTTTGTTCTAATATTCGACTCTGATGTAGGGATGTCTAAGAGGTTTAAGGGCACATTTTGGTTCAAATATCGATTGCCTCTCCGGTATTCATTTTTCCTGAAAATTGATTTCCAAATCCATCATAATCACACAGATATTTCTGAGTTAGGTAGATCAGATGTGGATAAATGATGAACACAAATGAACACACATGCACACCCACAACAATAAGGCCCCAAAGCTTCATGCTTCAGCCTCAACTCGAGTGTTTTTTTTTGGCTGCAGCCCTTGTGGTCTTCTTCGAAGGCCCTAATTGAGAAATTAATGCAGAAAAATCAATCTCCCTAAAGTTTTATGTCCAATAGACTCCTGAAGGCTTCAAGCAAGGAGCAATCAATGCTTTCCACATGGGTGACTGCAAAACTCCCTCACTCTTTTGTTTATGTGCTCATAGCTGGAGGTTTTCGATATATGAATTTCAATGAAATAAACATTAATGAGTTTTCCATCTTTCACACTCCCATGTGATACAAAATGTATATTTGAGGGCATAAAATAAAGTATTTAGTCACCACTTAGGTTTAACTTAAGCTCTCTAGAACTGAGATACAGTATATGATGTAGAAATTGTGTCTTTATCGGCAACACTTTTGAGCCTGCCTTATTTACACTTCAAAATGAAGATCTTTTAACATTCTGTGATCATCTGCGGCATTGTTGGGCAGATGAATCAGTGTGTTTTGCCCACAGGACGCCAGCTTATTTAGGGCCATTTGAAAGCTCCACGCATCATCATCATCAGGTCAATAAAAGCTCAACCTTGAATTCCCTGTGACACATCTGTCTTTTTTCCATCATCCCAACTAGTATGAGGATGCATCACCTTGTTAGGGCTCAAGGCAAGAAGAGAAACAGAGAACTATGGCTGCATGAGAAGGACCTGAGAAAGGCTGCGAATGGGAACAGTTTTACTTCCAACCCAGCTGTCTTTCTCCTGCCTTTTCTGTCTTTCATTGTCAAAAACTCATGAAGAACAAAATGGACATCTGCTTGTGGTTGTTGCATGGAGGAAAATGAGGACTATGTTCCTCTTTGTGCTCATTAACCACCTTCCAAATTCATCATAAGCCCAGAGATCAGATCACAGTAATATTTGATCAATATTAATAAGGATAGGCAAACTCCTCCAGTAATTACCACAGTCTCTAGGCTTTGATTTCAGCCATTACTAACGCCTCTGCATCTTTAGATTAAAAAAAGCGACCCCCTTTTATTTCATAACATTAAATCCCGACATGCATCTTCTAAAAGCTCTAATAAGACAAAGATAAGATTTGCATCCCCATACAAGTGTCTCAATTGATTATGAAGCCGCCATTGATGTGCGAGAAATTGATGTTTTCCTCTGTTCTTAAGGGCGGCTAATAGAAGGGGCGGGATTCGAGGAGGAGACTTTGCCACTTTGATCTTCAATCAGTTAAAAAATCCCACTTCTTCTTTGTCAGGCTATATTTGGTAAATAACAGTGACAATCTGCTGGGCCTACAAATGGAAAGAAGGAGAGAAGGGGAGGAAGAGAGATGTGTCAAAGCGATAAAGAGGGGTTGTGAAAGGGGGGACGATGGGAGAAAAGGGCTGGCTTGTTAAATTTCTGCCGTTATAAAGTGAGATAAGACTGTAACATCGCTTTCCTGAGCACACAAAAGTTTTATGCGCTGTATTATCAAGATGCAAAAATAGCTGAAGCCCTCTGGCGGGGTCACGTCACACAGCCGATGACAGGAAATATTTCTTACCTTGTTTATTTTGGGCAAACCACATGTTGCACAACTGTCCTCATGTTTGTGCGAGTGACGTCACATTATGACACACACACAAAGCTTCTAATTAAGCTCTATGAAAAACAACAGGTGGATGTGAAAAAGTAATAAATCAGTCTGCTGATATGGCTGCCAAAAGGCTGGTTGCCTTCCCTGTTTTGTTGCTTTTTGTTTACTCTTGATGCATCCGCAAAGACAAATTGCTGGCAGACCTGCGCCTCGTTTTCGTCTGGCACTTTTTAATCAGATTTTGTTTGTATCTATCTAGACCCTTGGCATGAGGCAGGTTTGTATTAATGTGTTATGTGGGACTCAAATACAGGTTCAGAGTGAAAGCAATGCCTTCTTGATGTTTCACTGGTTTCTTTTATTGTGCTTATGTTCACAAGGAAGAATCTGACATTTTGAGAAATAAATTTGTTTACATCTGTGCTGAGTTAGATGAAAGGACCGTCACAACTTTAATGTTTTTAGGAAGTTTCTAGAGCAAGCAAGTGTTAAATTTAACTTAAAGATTGGAAAGGTAGCAAAAAAAAATACTTTGAGGTTGTGTATGTCCAAAGGTAACAAAATGTTTCTTTCAGGTACAGGATAAAGTGAAAAGGAAAGACTTGATTAACTTAACTAAGACTTGCTTGCAAAGACAAACTGAAGTGGCAGGTAATACAGAAACAAGAAGAGAGGCAGGGAAAAGGTTTTCACAGGGCACGGAGGAACAACTATGTGCAACATAGCCACACAAACAAGGATGTGGGACATAACAATGAGAACCTTTGAGTATAAATTCTCAGGGAGGTAATGAATAATGTGATGCAGGTGAGGCAGAAACACAACCCAGGTGTGAGACACAGACAGGAAATGAAACTAAAGACAATACACATGAGGCAAGTTCAACAAAATAAAAGATAAAGTCAAGGAAACCAAGATGCAGAAGAAAAAAAAAAAACATTTACACAATAAAATAAATAAAAAACATAAAAACAACAATAAGAAGGAGACTTCAAAATAAATGACAAAAAAAACAAAAAAATGAAAAACACAAAGAAAATGAAAGTGAGATAAAAAAAAACAATGTTGAAAAACCAAAAGTGAAAAGGAAAGGGTGCACGAAGGACAAAACAAAGTGAGAAAGGGTCGCATGTGGAAGCCAAAAGCCTGGGTGGTTTGCATGTTCGTCCCAAGCCCCGTGGGTTGATGGATGGATGGATGGATGGATGGATGGATGGATGTTAAAAAACAGAGTGAAAATGATTGGGGTTTTGCTAGAACTAGTCTGAACTCTTTGTCATTTTGACTTCTATCCTGATCAAAGAGGTCAGATCAACATTAGTCCACCAGAGTGCAGCTTACTTTTATTTGCTTTGTTTTTGAATTGTGTGACTTCAAGATCTGTTTTCTCATCTGTAATACCAAGTGGGCATGATTCTAATTTGCATAAGTAATATTTGCCAGCAGAAAACACCTGAGGGGGTTGTGAAGCAACAGGTGGAGGTGGGCATGCAGAATTTAGCCATTTAAGAAAGTTTAAACTGTCTGTGTGTCTATATATACACACATATATATATATATATATACAGATCATATATTAGAGGACACTTTAACCCATTATGCTGGCATTCCTATTGCTTTGCAAGGAAAAAATGAACACCTTCATTTTTTGATGCAGCAGTTCTGCACAGATGCTTCCATACAAACTGCACAGGAAATCACCAAAATGGTTTAATGAGTATAAAAATTATGTCAGCAATATCCTATAGCCTAAGCATCCACCAGATCTCAGCATATCTATACATTTATATGAGATGCTGGGCTTACTTGATCAGTCATCCTCCACCACCATGAAACCAATAAATGAGAACATTTCTTTAGGAAAAATTATGTTTTATCAGTCCAGTACAGTTTCAGAGATTTCGACACACAGTGTCACAGGGCTTTGAAGCTGTTCTGGCTGTTCTGGTGACAGACGGTAGCCAAATACCCTAAATTAGTATTTTCTCTAATTTTCTGCTTATAGACCTAAAGTTTACTATGCATATATTTTTTGTTAAAATTGGATTTTAAAAAAGGCAAAGAAGATATTTTTGCTATAAAACAAACAAATCAAAACAATGTTTGGGGGTAGGGGCTCATAAAATGTGAGAAACAGTAGAAGGCTGAATTACAAAGGCTTAAACTAATGATTAAAAGAAAAGCCGATCGTCTAGTTAGAATGAAGATGACGCGGGAGGCAGGAGCTGCGATGGTTAGCTGGACGGACGGGCAGCTGGATGTGCAGCCAGAAACAGAGGCAGCTCAGTGGGAGGCTGTGGAGAGGCTGGAGGAAGGCTCCAGGCAGGAGAGAGTGCAGGGAAGGATTCACAGCCCAGAATCAACAACAGCACCCCCAGTAAACCCCCACGGACACCAGTGAAAAGCCTAATATGCCTTCAACGCATGCAAACACTCATTTACAAATGTTTACATCCTTTAAGGAACAAAAAAGGCAATTCAACACTGTTTAATATCAGCTGTTACGAAAAAAAACAAGATTATAGTAAAGCAGTGAAAGGTCAGACTTAAAGATTAAAGTTACTTTTCAAAGAAGCGCCTATCACTCATGCTGAGCAGGCTGCACAACCTCGATTTGACTGAAAGAGAAATCACAGAATGGCAGATTAAAAACTGTCTGATATTCTCAAATATTAAGCAACTAAGCATCAACACATAACAATTTGCAAATCAGCAACATTAAAAGCAAAATTGTGGTTTCAAAAACCTCGCAGAAGATGCAATTAATACTTCTGTTTTTAATGACCTTGTGTCTTCATGCATTCATTACAATATATTTATGCTTCTTAATTTTTTTTATTGAGATTATGTGCATGTAATATTTTCAAATAACAGGACCGCATGACCTCACCACAGTGTAATTGCGGTGTTATATTGATTATATAATTTGCAAGTGATTCATGAATATGGATTAAAGGAAAGGCAAAAGCATGAACAGCATTTAAGTCAGAAGGCGCAGCACAGATGAGTCTGGCTTCGTTCCCTTCTTAAACTCAGAGGAGAGAAGGTTGTGAATGTGGCAAAGTGCTGCTGCAGCTGAAAAGCTCTGGTGAGGACTGAGGGCTTCGTGTAGTTGTTACCGGCTCACTGAAGCCTCTGACCCAGCGACCACCAGCCTCTCAAAAGTAACTCAAGCCAAAAGTGAACATAAGAGGCTCTTTCTTCCAGCCCTGTTAGAGTCTGCATCCATAAAAAGCTCTGCTGCTTCCCTCAGCCTAAATACGGCTGATTCCATCCAAAACTCTTCAGTAAAATTCGCACAAGCAGTCCCTGTCCTGAAGTATGTGTTATAAGGAGTAATGATGGCTTGATAAACATCTGCTCTACAGCTGCAGATAGAATTAATTACTTTTTTGGTGTTGTTGCACTTAAAATAAAGCTATGCTCGCTTTATTTGTGTCTTCCCCGTGTTGCTTAAATTCAAAGACTAGTACACGGACAAAGAAAATGTAGAGAGAAACTTTGCCGTCATTCATAGGAAATAAAAATTTCAGAGGGGCTGTTGCTCTCCGATCCCTGCAGGTCCATTAGTGGCCCCCATACCCCACCACGACGGGAGAGAAAAACCTGTGTCACAAAGTCTGTTTTCTAACAGAGCCTCATCAGCATATTTGAATAATACATTGTGCTTATAAGCATATTAAATGGAATGTGGCCACGCGTCATTTGAAGACAGAGATTAGACCTTCCCAGTTAATTATAAAGATGTCAAGTGTCAGCGGGTGAACCCACGCCCTGAGGTCACCCCCTTTAGTTTGGTGATTATATGCACAAACTATAGATAAAGTGTCATCATACAGTCTATTAAGGTGCTGAGGCTTAAAGAGAGGCTTCCCCTCAGCTTTATTACCATGCAGGATCTGTCAGTCCACACACTCCTAATGGCTTCTCAAACAGCTACTACGCCAGGTCTTATATTTTCCTCACATACTTTGGAACAAAGATTAGACTCAACTGATGTTAACTTGCTAAATTAGCTGGCTTAGACCTTTAAGTGTATACAATCTTCTGAGACAACGTGCCCTTGGCAGAGGCAGTCGCGAGGCTCAATGAGCGCGGAAGTGTCCGTGAGCTTGTTTCGGTCATTACTGCCCTATTAAGAACAGCTCACCGGGGCAGCCTTGTGGAAAGCAGCGTGGGCCTGAGAGAGCACCTTGGGTTCACCTTGACAGGACCACCAGTCAGACGAGGCAGGCCTCTCTGTGTTCCTGTCAATCTGATTCCCCCTCTGAAGTTCATTTAAAGAGAGAAGCAGCGGCTCACTAGCTCCTAAAAAGTAAGAGGGGCTCATATTATCAGTCCTCAGAGGGAGCAAGGCAGCAGTCTGATGTGCTCTTTCAGCTGTACTAAACTGTCTGTACCGCAGCTCAGCTCACTGACTGACTAGACACATATGCGAACACGCGCGCACACACACACAAACAGCGGTGGCTCGGCGGGCTGATTGGAAAACAGAGAGGAAGAGAAAGAGCAGAAAGTGAAAGAGGATAATCAGAAAGATGAGAGGAACTGATTTGCATGAGGAAATGGAGATGTAAAGAAACAAAAAGATTAATGGAATAAGGATGAGATTAAATCTAGGAGAGCCCGGCTGGTGTGTGAGTGTGTAAAATAGCGAGGAGGGAGGGGGGAGCAGGGTGTGAAAGCAAGAGAGATAGAGTGGTACGGTATATTTTCAATAGAAGGTATATTGCAATTCACTTTTCTGATTGTAGAAGTACACTAGGGGGGCTGTATGAGTTTGTTTTGGTTTGGGGGAGCTGACACAACATCCACTGTTTCCACCAGCAGGCATTTCCCCAACACACACAACAGGAGAGCCCCAGCCGAGCCTTCCCAACTTCCTCAATATTTCATGGGTTGGGGCCTTGCTGACTAACTCAAGGCCATGCGAGCAAGGCTCCTTAACCAGCTAAAGCCTTCACAATCTACCGGGCTTCCCACTTGCCAATATCTAAAATCGTGGAAACAATAAACATTTAGCTGCACTTCCCAGAAATGAGCTAAACAAAACAAAGAACAACACAGTGCATCCCAGGTGAGCGCAGTAAATGCAAATGATTTTTAGTTCTCAGGTTTTCTTTTTAATTGTGTCACCAAAGGTAAAAATAATAGTAATAAAAAAAAAAGGTGCATGTTGTACTGAAAAAAATAAGATCTCAGAAAAAATAACAGGTATCGCGGCTAGCATCTTAGGGTCTGACATGAGAAAAACATCTTTAGCTCCAACTTGCTTTTCAGTGATTGCATGAAGCAACCTTACTTGAGTTTTTGTGGCAATATTGTTGTCTCTAATCTCTGATGGTGATCTTTGAAATGTTATTGCAGTCACCAGAGAACAGGAAAGTTATTTGAGATTTCCAGAAACCAAATGTTTATATATACAGACACGTACACATACATAGACACACACACATGTATATGTATATGTGTGTGTATATATATAGACATATATATATATATCTATATATATATATTATCGCATTAACGCATTAATTTATTAACTGCAACATTTATTTTATCGCACGTTAACGCATGTTGCTCACATGCTTTTGTATTGAAAAGTCTGTTACTGGCTGCTGTGGAACCGGAAGACAATTCGCAGGTGAACAAAAGGAAAAGCTAAAACAGACGTGCAGAACGGTTAAAATCTGTGAACTTTACAGTTCGGGTAGCAACTCAGGTAGCAATATTAACAATTCTGTCTAAAAAACAAAAATTCTGGACTGCAACAAAACTTTTGCGTCATTCCTCCATTTATCATCAGATCTGCTCCATGTGTTCACTGTCCTGCTGTTCTCTTATTGGTTACTTCAGTGCGGCTCCATCTAGTGGCACAGATGAGTAATGACAACAGAAAGTCCAGTCCTCGCTTATAAAATAAATTCAGTTCTGTGGCCTGTTTTTTAATTTCATATTTTTGATCCAAGTCTAAAATTGAAATATAAAAAAAAACCAGGCATTTTTTCGTTTTTTTGCGTTAGATTAAAAAACAAAAAACGTTATAAATATGTCACTTTTTATTTTTTTTAATTTTTGATTGATAATTGAAAATGGAAAGAATGAATGATACACGGATTGGTAAAGTTACTGAACCTTAACATGGACATTTTCATTTTAAAGTTCTTCCAGATGGTGGATTCGACAAAATAAGCAGAATTAATAAATAAATAATGTAATATAATATAAACACGGATTGTAATATAATGTGTGTGGTTTGTTACATGTGCATTGTATTTGTTGATCCTCTGAAACGTGGGTGACAATGTTAACCTACATTAAAATAGAAAGAAAAAGTTTGGGGCGCCTTCAGATTTTTCATGAATTTAAAGGGTGCCTCGCCTGAAAAAAGGTTGAGAAACACTGGTCTATGGTTTAACTGGCGCGCAAGCCGTTTAAGACAATCCCCTATTTTCTTAGGGGTTCAACTGAGGCCAAATCACGCTTTTTATACAAGAGTTAATTTGAGAGGTAGAGCCGTTTATGCAACTGTGACCAGATGGACGCACATTGATGCCATTTGGATGCGCTCTTGTACGCGCCAATATGCAGGTTGCACGTAGCAGGTAGCTAGTGGTCAGACCACCCGCTACCTGCTACTTGCTCCCCGCGATTGCAAGATACCGAGTTTGTGGCAGAAGACACGCCCATTGCCACACCTACAATGTGAGTAAGGGAGTCGGCATAACGGGTAGCGGCTTTAGCAGAAGATTGCATTAGCGGTTAGCGGAGTTTCCTAAACCTGCAATTTGCGGGTAGCAGCTAGCAGGAAGTGTACGATCGGGGCCATAATCCCAAAGTTTTTCATATGTGTTATTTTTCTGTTTTTCAACTGTATCCATTACTTACTTATAAACAAGTTCTCTGTGGGAGGATAGAGGGGTCGTGGTGAAATAAGCCAATGCTCCTTCAACTTCATCTGGGTACAAATATATAAGTTTGATTCCATATTTTCCCACTTGTTTTAGTTTTGGATACCACAGCCTTATTTGTTCTCACTCACCATCTCACTCAGACTTACTCACCAAAATGACTTGTTTAGGTAGAGGCATCCAATCTGGAATTTTCAAAAATCCTGTTACTCCCAAAGCATCCTTTTGTTAAAAGTTGGAAGTTCAACAAAGCTTTTTTGGACAGAAAACATTAAGATGTCACAACTCTGTTATGTCCAGACATGGAGTATGGCAAAGGTGACACTTTCCTGTGGCAACTGGACAGTTCCTTAAAAGAGCCTCATGTATGGAAATATTTGATATGATATACGTCTCATATTCTTCTTAAGACATAATACACAATGCTTTTTTTTTTTTTTTTTTTGGTTTGTTTGTTGTTGTTTTTTTCCAACAATGAATGTTTGCGTTTTACAGATTACCCAGTAGGACAATATACATGCAAATAACTGAGAATGAATTACATTGCCTTCATATATTGTGATAGATCATGTCACTCAGTGCTAAAAAAAAATATATAGAATTTAGTACAAAACTGAATTCTTTGACACAGAAGAGTGATCAAATTTTTGGCTACTTCGGAGAAAGATCAATTGCCTTGTCATCGAATTGTTGAAAATATCACCGGACCTCTTGTTTAAGGAACCAGTTGGGGACAGGAGTGGCCTACATTGTTCAACAAGAGAATGCATCACATTTAAAAGACAACGACAGCACCATACTGGACGTCCAGCAGATAAAGGTTTCAGCTGATTCCCTCAACAAGATACTCCAACACCGAGCATTAAGGTCATTGAGGGTGTGGGCAGAAATTGTAAGAAATGAAAAACCATATTCAGTTTTTGGCCTGATATTTGTTTCTCAGTCTGCCAGAGTTAATATCGAACCATCAAACACTCCAGTTTTCGCCACTCTGCCTTGTTTTGTCTGGATTTTCTTCGAGCCGAGTGTCATTGGAGAGTAAACTATGTGTATGCTTTCAGTCCTTTGTATTTTTTTCCTCCGCCTCCCTTGTCTCTCTATCTTGCCGGATGTGTGTGAGAGAGCCAATGTGCGCCTGTGTGTCTGTATGTGTGTGTGTGTGTGTGTTTGCAAACGAACGTGTGCAGGCTTTGTTTTTCTTTTGAACATCCCTTTGATGTTGCTGTTTATTTATTTATTTCTTTGCCTGCAAAGGCCTTTTCTCAGCGGTTAGGGCTACAGCGGATTGGGCGTGCGTTGCTCTGAGTGCCATCCATCAGCGAGGAGCCTGTCTGACGGATGAACCAGTGACCTCAGCTCTGTATAGCACATCATCTTCAAGCTGGTGCTCTGCTGGGAGGTTTTTTGTTTTTAAGGAGACATAGTCTAACCAGGAGGGCCTCCGCTTCATCGCTACCTCGTCTGGCTGAGCATCAGTGTGCATCACATGTAAAGTAACTGTTTCATCTGTGGCCAGAAGGCATTGCATTACTTTGGTTCCTCAATGATAATGAAGCACTTTTTTCTACCTATTATGGCTGATCTGATTTGAAACCAGTGAGCTCATGAAAATGTAATGGTTAGAGAACCACCAAAAAAAAAAAAAAAAAAAAAAAAAGCTTAACCAATCAAAAGGATTTGGTTTTAAGAGTCAATGTAACAGCACAAACTGTACTTGTGTCACAAGAATGGCTTGAAAACTGCAACCCCCCCCCCCCCCCCCCCCCCTTTTTTTTTCACGCCAAGTGATTGTCAAGTAACTTTCTCTTCCCAGATTCAAAAGACCACACAGGACATTCACCCTTTTGTCGTCTCTGAATGCTTCATTTTGACAGACAGAGTACCAGTTTTATGAAGCACCCTTCTTCTCCATTTTGCTCCTTTGTTGTCAGGGTTTTAACCACACAGCCGGTCATAACGACATAATTCCCAGTCAGATCAGACTGGCATTTGGCTCTCAGAGGAATATTTTAGGTTGTGAACCAGCTTTTTTCTTGTTGTTGTTGTTGTTGAAATACCCTGAATGACATAAAAGTCACAACAAATGCTTGTTTCTCCCTTTGAGAGATGCCCAAATTGTCTTTTGGCATTGTTTCCCCAGACAGACCAGTATGGGGACAACAGACCCAGAATGCAAATTGACTTTAATTGAATTAACAACAAAAGTCATTAAAAACCTAAAAGACAAATGAAAGATAGCAACAGATAATAAGAGGACTCGCAGTGGTGAGATCTGGGTTGTTCATGCTACCTTTAGATCTGGAGTTCAGCCCACTTTACATCATTTTCTTTTTAAAGTAAGTCATATTTGTCCTTTGTCTTGAAAGTGTTCAGACAACATGTCTGTCAGTTCTGGTGTGAAAGTAAAAGCACACATTTGTGACACCAGGTCTTAAAGGGTTAAGAGTCAGTAAATAGCTGTGTAACTGTCCATGGTACTGAAACAACCTGCCAGCAGGCAATTTCTAATCGACACAACTTGTATCTTCATGTCAGTCTACCATCTCAATGTGTTTAAGTTGTGGTACACAACTGTCACAGAGTAGCTAAGATTTATCAGACCACAGCATCACAAAAGGGGGCTTTAATTACCAGTCCTACAAAGTACTTACTGTACATTTAAATCAGACTTTAAAAGCTCTATTCCTCATTTAAGATTGCTTTCTGTGCTCTGAAAGGCCAGATGATTCCCTTTTCGTGATTTTTATTTTTTTTTCAGCAAATATTCCAGGCCATGGATTCTAACTCCCATGTTGAGCTTGTTCACGTCTATGGATGAAGTCTTCTCTGGTGGATACCCATCCATCACGTTTTAACCTTTGGAGTTCAAACTCTGACAGACACCTACTGAGGCATCCTGACAGCTATAACAAACCTACATCCTTTTTCTTTTCCTTACTTACATAACTGTGCCAACTGACAAGAACTCTTCCAAAATAGTTGATTTATGTTAATTTTATAATTAACCTTTGTGTATACAAGAACGAAAAAGAAGGACTGATGATAGCATCCTTTTATCCTTTTTAGTGAGATTTCTTGTTCTTGTAAAAGCTGGAGAATATTTTAAGATGTTTTGAAAATCATCTGGTGTATGTATTCGAGGCGGTACAATACACATTTGAAAATGTCTGTGGACATCTGTTCAGCAGGATTCAAACCAACTCAGTGGTTTACTAAACAGTCAGGTACACACTGTATTTAGAAAAAATTAAATCCCACAGACTTGAGGTCACATTCCTGCTGCAGTAGTCTGCTATCACTGGCTGGTTTCTACAATTTTGCATTTAATTTCAGGTGCCCTTTGTGCATGTTAGACTTTGATAAACACAACAGGAAATTTCATATACAATTACAACAGTGAATAGGGGCAACCGGACTACCATGGAACATGTAAGGGGTCAGAACACACGTTCAGGGTTTTGCAGACACGCATCCTTCCCTGCTATGACTTCCAGCAGTTATCCCAAGCAAACCACTTGTCTCACAGTCAGTGTTGCTCTTTTTCTTTTCAAATTGACAGAAACATTGCCTGGAATTTCTAGTGAGGTTCAGCATGTTGATATTCCTCCCTGTTTTGTCCTTACCCTCGCACCAAACTGGCGCCTTCCGAGTCAGTGGGCATTCATAATTGCTTCAAAACGGAAGTTTCTACGACACGCAAATGCAGTGATAATGACCAGTTTCGACTGATGCTGCCACCCAGTGGATAAAACTTTCACGAGTTCGGGTTTCCCCTATTGTAACTGGTAATCCCAGAATCAGGGTCTGTGAAGTGGTGTGGCGGGTAACACTGTCTTTACTTGACCAGGCACTTCCTGGTTCTGAATCTCGGCTGGGGCCTTTTTGTGTTGATTGAAAGAGTCTGAATCATAATGGAATCAAAAATTCCTTATTGACAACAGCTAGACTGAAGTAAACAGGTTAATCTCACAAAATAGAACTGAGCATCGGATTGAATCTAGTTGCAAACATTTTAATATGTATAAATAAAATCATCCAGGCCTTCATGATGAAGCCCAAACATGCCCAAATACCAACAAGCAGGTTTGTTAATGGTTTTATTCTATTAGCTGCAGATGACAAAATAAAGCAGTAGTTGTCTGAAAGGAGAGATGGGAAAACAGAGCAGGGATTCCAGCTGAAAATGATCCTCAGCTCAACATAATGAATGGAAGATGTTGCACCAATCAAAGCCCAAGGCCACCGCACAACATGTCGGTGGAGATGAGCTTATCCTGCCGCTGACCTCCCTGCATCTTTATGTAATAGCATAAAAAAATAAAAACATTCTGAACTACACCAACTGTCATTTCTACTTACCTTTCATTCCCCTTGCCCCGTTTCAGAGAAAGACGGCCACTTGAGGAAGCATTTTATATTTGAATGAGTGCTACAGTTCTGAGCATTCATTGAAAGACCTGAGATGTGTTCAACTATAAGATCGTTTTCTTTCCAAACAGTATGTCCTTCAACCGCTGTCATCAGCTCTCAAGAAGACTACATCTGATTTCAATGGCTGAAAACAGGGGCTCTGTTGAATAAGCAGTTTGCCTTATTTAAGCCATGAAAGATCTTTTTCTTTTCTCCTTTTCCCTCTTCATTTTTTCCAGGGGCAGCATTTCTTTGTACTGGACATTTAACATTGGACAACCTTGAGAAAGATATGTACTGCATGTATATAATCTTTGATAACTTGAACTTTGAACATATTTTGTTCATTCTGGTTTCACCACATATTTTCTTTTTTTTAATCTAAATTGACCTATTGTCTCATATTTTTTTCACGCCAGTTCAGCGTGCACTGCCTGTTGTGTTATCGTGAAACCAGTTTGTGTTAGTAAAGCTGAAAAAAAAAAGACATTCATAATATTCAGAAAATTGTGTTAAAATTAAACTACTGCACTCGGATTCATTTTGAAGCAGTCAGTTCTCTACCAAAAAAAAAATAAAGAAGTGTTCAAAATCAGCATTTATCTAAAAACACACACCAAGCTGTGGATTGAGGAAAGTAAAAACTCATTTACATGTGTTTTCCAGTTCTAAAGGAGTAAAATGAATGCTCTTCAAAGACGCAGACTAAACTGCTGGTTGTTGAGCAGAACTACCTTTGCACTGTTCTCTGGACTTTTTCTTTTGCCCCTCTCTCTGGAGTTGGGTGTGTGAATTCAGCATTTTGATCCAAGAGTGTAATTGACCGCCTCCACGTTTGGAAAACCGCTGAGGGATTGAAGCTCGATCAATCACCTCTCTCCGGACCGTCCAGCCATTTTACATGTGGCTGAGTCTGAGCTGCTCAATGACGGGAACGATGAAAAGTTTGGACAACACTCACGACAACCCTGGGTTTGATGCTGGTTTATTATTTTCTAATTGGATAAACGTAGCATCGCGTTCAATTTACTTGAAGGACTATTTATTATATGTGAACATAAAAAAAAGAAAAATGACCCTCGTGGATTTTAGAGCCTGTATATGTTGGATTTACACCAGCAGTTTATGTTAAAACTATCTCTCTGTGAAAAAACATATGACCTCATCATCTGAAGCAGCTTCAGTGCATTGTGCTGTTCTCAGTTGGGTCAACCTTTGTTGTTCACTTTAACAAGCATACCAGGAGAATAATTAATATGTTTTGACACCCTCCCACATTTGGTCAAAGGAAGGCCTATGGGCCAACAGTGTTGTTGGCTTATTTAGCATAAAATGAGTGCATTCATACCCAGAGACTCAATTATTTTACAAATAGTTTGGTTGACACTGCAGGTTACAAGAAGCCGCTGACTTTAAAGACTAACAGCTAGAGGCAATGCCGGTTTTGGCTCTAATTCTGAATAATAGTTTGGCATAGATTACCTCAAAATTATGAGGTCTGTTCAAAACACTTGAAAAGCTCTTTGTGATAACATAAAAGACATAAATACAAATTATGGATACTTGTGTTGTGCTTTATAATCTTTTTCAAAAATGCGACTCAAAAGAAAGACCGCGAGCCTCAATATGTCGTACAGGTGCTGGAGATTTTGAAGATTATGTTGTATTTTTTTGAGAACAGTCATCTTTTAAACAGCCTTCCATCCAGCCCAAACGTCTATAACTTCTATGATTTTTGTCAGTCTCACCGCTCTGTCAGCTCTTCAGTCTTGCCGCATAGATCCAGACGATTCTCTTTACCCATAATCCCCCTCCTGACTCCTTCCCCTTTCCCCTCACCTGATTAGAATTTCTGCCGTGGCCTCTGGGATTAGATGATTTCAGCATATTTTATTTAACTGCTTTTGTAAGCCCTAATATTCAGCAGCTGTGATCTATGGCTGAATTACAATTTTCAGGGTCAAGGAGGGACTTGGATGTGGAAAAGGGGTAGGTACAACCGCTGTGATCGGGGAAGAGTCTGGAAGCGTGTGCATGTGGTGGTGGTGGTGCTGTTTGGAGGAGAGGTGGTTTGTGATGGAAAAGGGAATAAACAGAGAAATAGGAAAGGAAGGATCTTGTGAGTTGCCTTTAAAAATGAATGAGAAAATGGGTAATCCCAGAGTCGCAGCATGAAAAGAGGAAAAATCAATAAGACCTCTCAGTTCACTTGGGCCCTCACAAGTCCTTGAGATGAACAAAAAGTTGTGCATTTTGTTACCACGTCCATATGTCTCAATAGAGGAGTGTGTACTCGTGTGTCTTGCTGCCTGTTTTGTGCCTGCCAGTACTGCTTTTATGAACAGAATGCGTATAATGTATTTCAAGGAGAACTTGCTTCATAATTTGGTGCTTGAGTGGATTACGTGAGCAAATGAGACTTGCTTCAACAAACACTGAGCTTGATCCAGTTAGTACGCTAGACTGGATGTTTAGCTTGGCCATCTTTAACTGACAAACAGGAAAGGAATAAACAGGATTCTCTCATGTGCTACAGTGTGGCATTATTTCTCTGAGCTGGACAACTATAACAAGACATCACACAGGTTCTGTAACCTTTGGACTTTTGATTCAGTTGACCCCCTCTTAGGAATCCAATTTTACTTCCTGGCCAACACGGAGAAACTGACCAGAAAGCTCTGGGATTGGCTACCATCTGATGAATATTTAATTGCCACCAATTACTGGAGGGAGCAGGTTGCTGGAGGTGTTGGTGCCCTTTTCTTCCAGACAATGCAAACAGGGATTTTCAAGTCTCTCTCATCCAGACACCCTTCCATTCTCTCGCATATCCAGAATCAGAGGATGCCTTGTGGCTAACTAGTACACCTTCTCAATGGGTTCATGCATCCATCCCATCCCCACTCATCCACCCTACTCCTCTGTGCTCTCATGTAAAGCGGTGCCCACCTCCCCCTCCCCAGTTCATTAGCGAGCTCCTCAGTAGCCTGTCATGGCGGATGTGCTCCATCAAAGCTGATCGACTCCCCGTTTTTCCAGAAAGATGTCGCGGGTTATCACTGCACGCTCAGATCTCCAGCTACGGGAGGAGCGTGACTGGCAGGCCGTCTTTTGAAGACAGTGATTCCTCCACTGATGCCTCCCAGTTGGAAATTTAGAATCGTGTCTGCTAAGAAACCATATGCAAAGTAAATTACTGTACAGGAGTGAGCCAAACTAAACCCTCCTCTCTAAGAACGTCTAGGCCACTCAGTGCCTCCTGGGCAACGTGGACTCTTTTCCACTCATCCTTACTTTTCACATTCCATCTTCTTTCTGTCGTTTGTCTTTTAAATTGGACAGCCAAGTCAGGAGAAGATTTTCAAAACTAAACCGAGTCCAACATTCAACACCTTTTTTTTAATTTTAAATTTTATCTGGTCATAAAATATAAAAATTATGTGTGACGTTAAGAGTTTAACTAAAAGGGCGATACAAACAAACACTGACAAAATATAAATGTGCAAAAAAGAAGTGGGGGGAGTGGCTCGCTATCAACAGTTCCAATTTCTTCATCTTCACATTATCATGCAAATGGCATTACTGGTTACAACTTGATGTCTTTGTAGTGGTAAAGTGTTAATTTCAGTTCAAAGGTTGTGGCAGTATTCTACAGGGAGCAAGATAGAAGGTATGATGGATATGAAAGATGAGCAGGAAGGGAGTGGGGGGGGGGTCGGTGGATGCTGCTAAGTGGTTTGGTTGACTCTGAGCTGGCTATCTGCTCTTCTACTTGTTCTGAGGCATCTTCAGTTCAACTAAGGGCTATGTGTGCCCTGGTTAGTTTCGAATTGTCAGTGTTTTTAACCCCATGACTTTTCCAGAGGTGTCAGTCATCAAGCTTTGAAGTTTAATGCAAGTTATGACACGATATCTTGGTCTGGAATTACGAACTGCTTTAATCACAGATGTTAAACAACACAATAACTGATAGAGATCACACAAGTCAACTTTGATGCAGCTTTACAGTCCGAACGGTCCACCTGAAGATGAACAAGATGAACCGTCAAAATCTGGACAACAGGGAAATTTAGTCACGTGAACGTAACAGATGGGCTCAAATATACATGGACAATCCAACATTTCCCCTGTTTCTCCCAGCAGTCTGGCTCCGTCTCAAACCACAGTGGGACACATCATCCACACACAAGCACACACACACATCCACGTACGGATGTCTGCAGACCCTGTGGCTTCCTGGAATAATGGGGGGCATTGTCATTTCATTGTGAACACAAACACCAATAAAATGGTTGATGGCGCTGATGGGGCGAAAGAAAAGTCAGATAAAGGGCTGATGAGAGAAAAAGGGCTATTCTGCTGGGACTGGTAGCGTGTACAAATGGAGAACATGGCTCCTTTTCTAACAGTCATAGACTAGATTGTGTGTGTGTGTGTGTGTGTGTGTCCTCTTAATGGGGCACCATACGTGCAGCGTTGTGCTTTCACTGAATCAAACAGAAGAATACTCATTGTAGTTCTCAAACGGCGCCATTGTGTTTGTGTTTTTTCTCTTGGGTAGCTGTTGTTGCAGGGCCTCCTTTAATATACATGTGTTCGTGTGTGTGTGTGTGTGGTGGATGACGGCATGTGGACACTCCTGAAGATGAAGCGCCCACCCTCCCGTTGCGATCCCACCACTGGCGCCGTTTATCCAGTTTAAGGCCCGCCCCGCACAGGAACACGCTGCTCAAACAACGCCTGTCACAATCCCTTGTTGTCTTAAATGGCAGACAAACATCTGGCTTTTAGTGATGGTGGCGCATCACAGAGGCTCCTTGTTGAAGAGCCTTCCTTTTATACGTTTTATGTAAACCTTGCAGAGAGAACCAGGAAGTGTAGGAACATCTGCTGAGCTGGGTGCAGGACGATGTTACGAAGACCGCCTGATGCAAGGTGGAGGTGTAGAGTATTAGCAATGCGTACAATAATTTACACTATAAAGTAAAATAAACCAAAACCACTGCTGTTTGTGTGACAACATAAATAGGATCTGAGTGGAAAAGCTCTCACAGGGCATCCAGATTGAGGATGTCTGTGAAAAACAAGAATAAGGACACCAAAAGATTAGATCGTTTCGCAGGCAAATGGGAACAAACATAAATAGCTTCAAAATCACTTTCCAGACATCAAATAATTAATCGCTCTTCTGTCTTCATCGCCTCCCCCTCCTCCTCTCTCCCGGTGTTGGTATGGAAGACATAGCTCCAGTCACTTAAGGAGGGTTAACACCCTTCTAAATTAAATATTAAAAGGTGTCTGTACCTGCTGCTATTGTTGCCCCTTGGAATAAGATATAACCTATTTTTGACAAGTTTTCATTCTCAGCCTTCTGCAGTGAGACGCTCGTCGAAAACTAAATCAGCAAATTTAGGGAATCGTAGTGGGTTGTAGGCGGGTATTGGGGGGCACTGATGAATAATCTAGATCATATTCTAATGACACCCACTGCTCAGAGGGAGAGAAAGAAAGGGATGGAGAAAGAAGGGGAGGGCCAGGTTGAAAAAGAGATAGAGGATGCATGGAGGAGGGCATGACAAAAGTGAGGGAAGAGGATAAAAGGAGGGGAAAAAAGTAGAAAAAGAGACAGAGAGGAGAGATGATAGCCAACATTTGCCACGGTATCACATGACAGTGCTCCTGTTTAAATAATAAAACAGAATGGGGGCTCTAAACAATTCGTTATCTACCCACCTCCATACATCGTTCCTTTTCTCTGCCCCCCCCTCCACCCTGCCTTTCCCCGCTTTTAAAAACTTGTTTTAATGCCATATCTTAATGAACATAATAGCTTGGCAGTAATAATGAAAAGAAAATAAAAACATCTAAAAACGCTGAGGGGCCCCCGAGTTGTCGCCAGCACTCAATTATTTCCTTGTCAAGTGGGTCTGTTTTTAATGAGGCCCTGTGGGACTGACGTCTGTCAGTCAGCCCTGACTTTTTGACACCATTACAACTTCAAATAGAAGCCGCCGCCACGCTGCCTTCCACCGCTCGCTTGCTAGCTACCGCTCCGCTCATCTGACAGGCAGGGAGGGAGGGAGGGAGGGGAGGACAGAGAGGAGGAGAAAAAGGTGGCAGGAGAGGTAGAGAAAAAGGGAAAGTGGGAGGGATGGGGAGGCAGGGAAAGACGGAGGCACGGAGAAGAGAATACTTCAGCACCAACTGTAGGCAGACACACACGGCGCACGTTGACTGGGTGAAAGCACCGTCACTGAGGGTCATTACCAGATGAGGTTTGTCAAACTGCCAGGGAATGCCACCCCCCCGCTCCGGCGCCCCCACCTATGTCCTTCCTTGTTCACTTCCTTCCCTTTCCCTCTTCTTTTCTTCCTTCATTTTTTTCATTATTCCTTGACTTTAATGATAAGTCTTGGTGGGTCGGCCCCGCATGGGACAGTCGGAGGCACACTATTTTGTTGGCCATTAATTTGAGGCTTTGAAGCCGACGACGGCGCTGCGGCTGGAGCGGGCCTGTGAAATGGTGGCCGACAGGGGAGGTACTTTGGAAGTGTGTTCGTTCTTGTGCTTGTGTGTGTGTGTGTTTGTGGGGCGGGTGGGAATGACTCCCCTGTACCATCAAAAATGAAGACTATGGCCCTGAAACAGAATAGCAAATGTGCTCAGTGGGAACTGACACACCAACCACATGAGACACATGCGCACTCCAGCGCTCCACTGCGTGTATGTGTGTGCGCTTCTGGCTCACAGAGCATTACTATTCAAGCCATACTATATCTAAACTTCTCAAAATTCTCCAAATATGCTCTTAAATTTAGATCTTCCAAGACTCCCTAAAGAATTATGCAGCAGTCCAACGCCTTCAAATGTATTGTAATGTCAGTCTGCATTCAGGCAAACATGGAAACAGGAGCCGTGTCCCAATGTTCAGAACATGACATGGAAAATATAGAACAAACATTACAAGTTCTAAGACAAGTCAGATACATTTATACAGGAAAAAAAAAATTAAATTGGTCCTGGTGAGCTGTCTGCATCAGTCATCAGCAAAATGAAATTATTGTTAACATCAACTATCATAAAATGTACACTTCTAGCATATACATTTTCACTGAAAACTGTATTTATAAATAAACAGAAACAGAATCACTTAAAATGAAAGCCAAAAAAACTATACATAATGTCTATATAATGTTAGTACATAGAATATAGTTGAGCCCATAATGAAGACCATAAGGATGAGTTATGATGAGTGTTTGAGGAGTGCAAGGTAAGTGGATACTGAAGATGGTAATCTAATGTCAAACTTTTTTATGTATTGTACTGAACAAGGTTGAGGTCAGTTCCCTTTTGCTTTAAAAAGGTGGAACATTTTCTTTCAATCTCCAAATTCTCTTAAAATACCTGTATTTGTTCTTCAATTCAAATGTCGCAAAGAAGCAGCATCCAGTTAATAAAACAAACAATACTTTCATCCTGACTGAACAAACCAAAGTTGAACTGACCTCAACCTTTTTATGTGCATACTCTCTTTTCGAGGCAGCGCCATGCATCTATTTTGGGCTCTGCTGGACTTTTAAAGCAGGAGTGTGAACAGCATATCTTATCTGAAGGCACTGTCCTCTGCTGTGTGGGGCTACATGAAGAACAGCTGAATCATTTAGTTACAGAAGCTCACACATACTTCAGTATTCGCGTCTCCTTTTGGTGTCAGTAACTGTGCGAGCCCCCCAGCCCATGACTGTCACTCATGCAAACATAGATGCGAAGAACTCAGTTACTCCGTCTTTCATGCACACAAATACACCTTGAAAGACACTTAGCCCCCCCTCTGTTATAGAAAAAAAGCACACAGCAAAATCAGCTTTGAGTTACCGAAAAAAAAAAAAAGACCTGGCTGTGTTCACCTGGGGACACAATGGGCTGCAAATCTACACTGAGGACAACACCAGGTTTCAACTCCCATTTTTGCCCCTGGAGATGTAAGAACGAGCCTGACAGGGAGAGAACTAAACTGAAAGCAGAAAGAAAGAGACAAAAGAAGGAGAAAGGGAAGCAGAAAGTGGAGAAAAAGGCAGAGATGGAAAGAAAGAGAAAGAAACAGCAAACGAGAGTGAAATGGAAAAAAAAAGCTCCCTGTCAAGCTTTGGAAACAGTGATTCATGAGGACCATTTGTCCTAATTACAGCAGAACAACACTTTTGTCGCTATTAATCACACGTGTGTGTGTGTTTGTATTTGTGTTGGGAGGGAGGGGGAACTGTGTGTGTGTTCATGTGTGTGGACTGGAGATCAGTGGCCTCGCAGATTGAAATAGATGGCGAGGATGATAGTGAGCAGGATGATGGCTCCGAGGATGAAGATCAGGATACGATTCTGGATGATCCTGCAGAAAAGAAAAAGACAGCAAAAGAGAGAGATCACGTGAGGTTCACAAGAGTCCGATTGTGCCTACAGAGAGCCGTAAACACATAAAACAGTCACATGTTTATGTGTAAACTAAATGACCAGCCATTAGCTGAAGGCTTATCCTGTTTAATTGTTCCCATGAGGTCTGAATAGCTAGTATTTAATGATATAAAGTCACTGGTGTCTGGGTGTAAAACACACACATAATACAACATATCTAATGTATATGAAATATATAATAAAAAGCCTGAGCTGCTGACACTTGTACTCTCTGTAAAAATGTCATACTGATGAGTGTCTACATGTATGTACTCTTCTAAAACAGAAAAAAAATGTATAAACAAGTGTGACAGACAAACATATACACACATATACAACAGGCTTTAAAACTTTATTTGTGCAATAAAGTGGAAAAAGTGGCTCACTATTTTCCAGGAGGTAATAAAATTTCTGAATTACTGATGGAATTTGCCATAAAACAACTTTCAATGTTTTGCACATTTAAATTTCCCCACATCCACAAGAAGAGGCTTTGAACCAAAAAAAAACACACAGCTGGACAGATCGAGTAGGTGACTATGTGGAGACTGGTGTTGTGTGTGTGTGTGCATCCCTAATTCTCCAGAGGTTGTATGACCACACATACTCCAAATCGCACAAATGCACATTCCAGAACCCTCCGTTGCTTCTGACAAATGAGAGAATTATCACATTTGCTGACATGTGGAGGGGTGGAGGAGAGGTCGTGTAGTGGGGCACTGTCCACTTCTCTAAGCAGGAGATGAATAGCCTATGCCTTAGCCATTTATCACTGGGGAGGGGTGGGTGTCTGGCTGGTTGCTCAGTCACCCTGCTACCCTCTAAAGAACAAGTCTGAACGACACAGAAGCTGAACATGCAGCTTTTTCCACCAGATCCGACTTGCAATAGCCTCAACAAGCCAACTTAGTTTAAAGCCACGGCTGGAGGACAGGATGACAAAAATGCAACACAGCACACTGTTATGTCTCATAGGAGTGTTTATGCTTACATTTTGTACGTTCTTTGTATACACTTTCTGCAGGGAACTGTTTACTTTATGGAGCTCCTCTGCACTAAGGACTCTACAACCACGTAAAAGACAAACATAGTTTTACTCACAGTTGTACCTTAAGATACAGATTTTGCTGTTATGATCTAAAACCTACAGCCAATTAATGTGGAACTCTTTTAGCAATAAACTGTAACACTTCCTGAAAAGCTCCAGTGAGCTCTTTACAACTACTGTTGATAAGTAAACAATTTAGCCTTAAATAAATGCATACAAAATCATTTCAGTCATGTTATTCATATTAAACGTGTTTAAAACTAAACACACATATCAGTTATGCAAAATGTTTTATCCTGCTACAACAAGTTCTGTCAAAGCCTTGCTGAGGCTTTATCTGACATAATACACACACACTCTCTCTCTCTCTGTCTCTCTCTCACACACAACAAACAGGAAACTATTCCTCTGTTTTGGTGAGAACTGAAGAAGTGCGAGAGAGGCTGTGATAGGTGGGACTCATCCTGTGGTTGGGATGAGGCTGGTTTGATTGGCTGCAGCCAGCTGGGTAGGAGATCCCACTGAAACACTAATCAGAGCCTGCTTAGCGAGGCCACATCTCCCCCATTAATTGACATTCATTATTTACAATGATTATTTATCCCAGCCAAATACCCAGAAGAGAGAGAGAGAGAGAGAGAGAGAGAGAGAGAGAGTTTGTGTGTGTGTGTGTGAGCGCACGCATAAGTGCAATGGAAGAAGCTTGCTCGCTTTGTGTTGTTTGTTAATTTTTCAGCTAGGAGACAAAAAGGGGAGGGTGACTAGAGTCCTGTTGTGGAAAAATGTACAGGAAGTTAGCTGTAGTCCTGGATAAGATGCCTGAGTTCTAAAAAAAAAAACAAAAAAAATTTTTTTTTTTAAATGTATCAGATGTGGCAGAAAACACCACAGAATAACTTCAAAGATTCAAGGGTTCAGGCTGTATGATGGCTCTCCAATTCAAGAAAATACCCATAAAACATGTGTTTTGACCGAAAGTAATACAACTGATTGATAAAGGAACGGTAATATTCACCTGCAATAACATAACGGAAAACATGTTGTGTTTTAAATAACTGATAATGAAAACTGAATATACTGGCGACCTGTCCAGGGTGTACCCCTGCCTTTCACCTGAAGAGAGCTGGGATAGACTCCAGCAGATCCCCGTGACCCTGCAGAGGACTAAACGGACATAGATAATGGATGGATGGAAAACTGAATATTTCCTCATACCCCATATTTATATTTAAAACATTTTACTGGCAAAAAAAAAAACAAAAAAACAGTTAAATGTTATTATAAAAGTAGAACTAGACACCAGAGGTACAGTCTGTATGGCAGGAATCTCATCCGCTAGTAGTACAGTGCATCAAAAATGCACCTACAAAACCATGATCATTATTAATGGATCACTTAGAGACATTACATACTGTAGAGTAACAGGTCAAAGAACAAAGAGGCAGGACTCACAACTGTTGCATTTACACTTGACAGCGGTTGTGTTTGGGAATTAAGGGGAATCAGTTGCACGATTAGACTGACTAGCATATGTGGTGGTGCTTGAAAAATTGATTTCTCCCCCAACTTTTCACTGTACAGAAGCAACCCTAACAAGGCGAAGCCACTGACCCACAATTCAGTTTGACAACGCACATCAGAAGTATATGTATGAATTCTGCCCTTATTTGAAGAGCTGCAGGCAACAGATACCCCGGCAAAAGAGCAAGGAAACTGGAGATAAAATAAAATAAAAAAAGACAAGTGAAAGTAGTTTCTTGGAAAGAAAAACTCATTGGTTGGTTGGAAGAGGAACTGAAGTTAGTTCTTTAGCTTGGTAGTTGTGTTTGAAACTTCAACCTGGAAACTCCAGTTGCAGAATTTTTTGCCCGTTAAGTCTGATTCAACAGTTCCTTCCATAAGTATTTTATGGGATATGGTGAGATTTTGTACCTTTAAAATATATATATATATATATGACATTTATTTTATCGCGCATTAATGCATGTTGCTCACATGCTTTTGTATTGAAAAGTCTGTTACTGGCTGCTGCAGAACCGTAAAAGAAAAACTGGTAAACATAAGGAAAAGCTAAGACAAACATGGAGAACGGTAAAAAATCCGTAAACTTTACAGTTCGGGTAGCAACTCAGGTAGCAATATTAACAATTCTGTCTAAAAAACAAAAATTCTGGACAGCAACAAAACTTTCGTGTCATTCCTCCATGTTATATCAGATCTGCTCCATGTGTTCACTGTCCTGCTGTTCTCTTACTGGTTACTAGAGGTGCGCGGTTGAACCGCGCACCCGCGGGCGGAGCGGATAATCCGCATATCGGGCGGATGACTCGTCAAAAAATAATACTTTAATTAAATTCGGGCGGGTTGCGGTTGAAGCACTCAAATAATAATAATAAGAAAAAATATTTTACATATTATTAAAAAGGATGGCGGGTCGGTTCGGTTTTGAAAATTGGTGAGAAAACGTTCCTGCAAATGGATAGCGGGCGGATAGAGATTTTAAGAAGCGGTTGCGGGTTAAAATATACGTCATCCACGCATCTCTACTGGTTACGTCAGTGTGGCTCCATCTAGTGGCACAGATGTGTAATGACAACAGAAAGTCCAGTCCTCGATTATAAAACAAATTCAGTTCTGTGGCCCGTTTTTTAATTTCGTATTTTTGATCCAAGTCTAAAATTGAAATATATAAAAAAAACAGGCATTTTTCCGGTTTTTTTGTGTTAGATTAAAAAATGTAATAAAATGTCACTAATTTTTTTTTTTATTTTTGATTGACAATTGAAAATGGAAAGAATGAATGATACACTGATTGGTAAAGTCACAGAACTTTACATGGACATTTTCATTTTAAAGTTCTCCCAGACGGAGGATTTGACAGAAACAAGGTTATTTGTAACAACTGCCAAGTTGAACTCCCCGTTAAAAGTTTCTGCTGTTACCTCAGAAATTACCTGTTTTAATGTTCTGATTGTGCTGAGCCACAATCATTTTGTTGGATTTTGTTTGTAGACCTTTTTTTTTATTTTTTATAAAAACAGGATGACATTAATGCCCTGGCCCATGCCCTTTTATTTCACATTTTTTAAAAATGAGATTTACACTAAATATGTGTTACTGACAAGTGCTGATGTTAAAGTGTTTGAACAAAAAATGTTATGACACTTTAGTTCATATGTCAGCAGAACATTTAAATAAAAGTGCATTTTACACTACTTTATATATATATATATATATGCTGCATATATATATGCAGCATTTTTTCTTTATTTTTTTTTCTAAACATTTTTCTTTATTTTTGTGTCCAGTAGTGTCGTATAAAAGTAAAATAATAAAATCAAAGTTGTTTCTGGACATCTTTTTTTTAAATTCTAAAAGTTTCATAATTCTGCAACAGCCAGATTAAGAGTTCATGTAAAACAGAGCAGTCAAAATTTCTGTCATTGATATCGTGGTAATAATTAACATGTCAAAGGTTGGGCAGGAGGTCTTTTACTGAAGCAGAGTTTTCTAAACTACCTGAAAGTCTCTTTACACATCAACAGCAGACAATTACTGAAATACGAATCACCTTTGGAAACGGCAGGGCTCTAAAAACACTATCCAGTCATTGTGAGTGGCTCAAGCAAAGTCCTTGGGCTGTTACCCAGGTCTACCCGGAGGCAGGTCTAAAAGAAAGGGAGCTGCACTTTTTAATCATGTTTTTTTCAAGATCTTGCTGACTCTTTTTAGTTTTCTTGAACATCTCCTACCCAACCTTTAAGATGAGTCTTTCTCACTGTCACATTAGCTGCGGAATATACATGAAGGTCAGTGCACTCTTTAAACCACTGCAGAGTTTATCTGGATGAAAAATAATGCCCAGGTCACATTATACCCATGCTGGGGAATTAGTCCTCACGTATTAGAAACACTCTCAAAGGGCTGCAGGGTAAAATGTTTGCTAATCTCATCACTCATATAGTAACAACTGGTTTCTATAAGTAGAAAACAAACCCCAGAGAAGAGATCAGTTTCATAATCTCTTGGAAAACTCATCTGCATACTTGTAAATTTAATTCTGAACCCAGCACAGCACTCACAAAAGCAAAGGTTGGTTCAGTTCTGTTACATTTCTCAGACAAGAAAACCAACCAACCAAAATAAAACCTGACCAACATTTTCCCACCAAAGCTCCCCCTTCCCCAAGAAAAGAAAAGGAAAAAAGAAAAAAAAAAAAGAAATCCCCAAAATTGGGAAGTGGGAGAGTGAAGAACATGCTTTTCCTCTGCTGTGTGGTTGATCCTGTCCTGACACGTCGCCAGACAGTACAGAACTTATCAAACCGGATCCTTCCTCCAATTTTGACACTTAACATTGAGGTGAAGAGGTGTGTGTGTGTCTGTGTGTGTGTGTGTGTCTGTGCATGTCCCTTCTAACGGTACTGTGGCATTCCACGGTAACTAAACTGGGAGGTCCCGTTTAAAACACTTTGGATCAGATTTTGGGTTATTTTGCTTCTGTAGCATACATTGATGCAGACTAGTGGAATGATGTCCAAATATCAATGAAGGGCAGGCGCAGATCGTCAGGGGGGGGGGCGGGTGGTCCCCCCCGGCCCGGGCCCAGGAAGGCCCAGCGAAAGACAAAGAAACATGTCTCTCCTCAGGCATCGGTCGCGCCTTGTGCAATACTGGATACAACAACTTCTGCGACGAATTTGCACGCTACTATGAGATTATATATATATATATATATATATATATATATATATATATATATATATATATATGTATATATATATATATATATATATATAGGTTTCCCCAGCCAGAATGAGTCATGGTTGGTCAAAAAAATTTAAGACTGACTTTGGTTATCAGTGAATCAAATGTTGTGCTGCATAGGTGGCTTCACGTTCACTCTCACAGTTAACTTTACAATGTGTAAATTTACAACTGGATCACCGGTAAGATCTCCAAATGTATTTTGGGTAAAATCGTCATCAACAGCCGGCTATCAGCGTCATCATAAGTCACTAGTAGGTGGATCACGGATGAATCTAATCATGAGTTACAGTTCATACAAGCATAAAAGTGGAGCAACAAAACGTAAAGAAAAGGAAAAAAGAGCGCAGGAAAAGACTAAACTACAAAGCTGGGTACATATCCTCCTGGAGATAAACCTGACATTGTTGGCAGCGAGTCAAGCCCACCAGAACTGGTACCACAGTCAGGGAGCCAGATTCACAGGTACAATTTCTCTCAATCACTGTCACTGAAAACAATATGTGAGTTAGTTGTAAACTGTTGATGTGGTTGTTATTGGAGTAGCCCGACCACCTAACGTTATTATTAGGGGCCAGGTAGCCTAATGTTTTTGTTGTTCTCATGGTTTGTTAGACTTCATGTCGGTTTTGTTGGGTTACTCTTGCAAAAAGGCTCATACATCGACGTGCTCAGAGTTGGTATTTATTAACAGTAATGGAAACACATCAGGTGAAATCAGCACCTGGTACCGAGCAGAATGAATGAATGCCAGTAGCAACTACAACAATAACTGGTGCATCTACCGCGTGACGTCACAACCGCATACCGCCGAATATATTTTAGACAATATATTATGCCATAATACTACAGGTGTGATTGATTTCGAAATGACATGGTTGCTCTTTGTGGTGTTGAACTCTTACTATCAAATGCTTAGAGCTATGTGTCAAAAATGTAGTAATGCTTGTAAGCCCCGCTGTTGCGGGCATGTGTATGTTGTAAAACGATGTAATCACAAATTTTATTGGGTTTAAGGGGCCCGGTTATGTGCCCCGCCCCAGGCCCAGGCAGTGACATGTTCCGCCGCTGATGAAGGGGTTTATTGTTTTGTGTAAATTCAGTTCGATAATGCATAATCTGCATGCCTAAACATAAACTGTTACATCTTATATTAGACAAAAGAAAAATTGTTTTGCATGCAAGTAATCACCAGGGGAAATGTAATGTTGATATACAGTACCGGTAGTTAAAAATACAACTTCATTCACTCATAGAGTTTTCCCTTAACTAAATATCTTCATCACATACGTTCTAAATGTGTGAACTTTCGTTCAAATAAAATGTAAGAGAAGGAGAAAGTGATGATTGGACTCTTACTGGCAGATTAAACCAGCTCCAGCCTTAAAACAGGATTTATAAAACAATAAAAAAAATATAACAGTTAGAAAACTAATACTTTTTTTTTGTGGTCCTTTTTAAATCACGTTTGACTTTTAACAGTGCATTTTCAACCATTCTTTGGTAGCTTTCTGACAATAATCTCATCTAATTTGAACTTTATTTGTCATATTCACCATCACCCTGGAGACTAGGTATGATTTGTACCCATGAAGAAAGTGACACAATTAACAATTAATCACACTTATTTCAGATGATCATGATTATGTCAGGCTGTCGTAACTGTTTTTTACCTGTCAGAAAATAGCTGGGTGAAACTAACAGCAACAATGTTTTCCTTCATTTGGCAGAATTGACTGAGTCTTCATGACTTCATCTTTTTGTTTAGAAAGTCAAAAAGTCAAATATACATGCTTTAGTTGTGTCCCTGAATACATTCTTCAGTAAACTTATACAATACAAATGTAAACTGCAATTATTTATCTTGCAATTGATTGTCAACTAAAATGTTATAAAAGTGACAGCCATATTAGGCATATATTTTTAAGTAGCATAGTTGTTTAAAAAAAGAAAAGTGGTTATATGCTATGGAATACCTCCACCATGATCTCCAGGTTTTTTTTGGTTTATTTGTTTTTTAATTTCCAATAAATAATGCCTTTGACTGACACAGAACAACATTGACTGTAACTGAAATGTCAACCAACAAGTGTACAGAGTCCTGGCTTCTCTACTTTCTACTGATGGTCCTTCGGCCAACACATTACTAGACAGAAGTACACAGATGTACAGAGCGGATAGAGGGAACAGAGAAGAGTGCAAATGCTTTGCAGTGGGTAAACAATAAGGCGAGCATGAAGGTTGGAAATGGACAATAAAGAAGATAGGAAATAAAAAAAAACAAGCAAGAATAAAGAGTGAAAGAGAAGTGAAGAGAGAGAGAGACAGAGAGAGAGAGACAGCAAGAGATGGAGGAAAAGAGAGAAAGGTCCGTTTACCCGAGGAGGCAAAGCTGGGCTGGAAGAGAGGCTCCTCAGAGACAGATGAAAATAATGAGGACTTTTCTGTCAGGAAAGATTTACAAAATCGTACCAGTGTTATTAAAATTTAAAATCTCCCTTTTTTCCTCCCTTTTCTCCCCTACAAACCTCTTACTCCCTCCTTCTCTTCCTTTGCCTGTTTTTTTTCCTCCTCTTTCAGCAGTACAGCCTTATTACCAGCTCTAATGAGCACCGGGATACACCTCAGCTGTGTGTTTGTGTGCGTGTTGGGGCCCAAGTCCCCAGTGCCAGCTCCATCAACATCCCAGATTTCCCAGCTCCTTAAATGACATGCATGTGTATACACTCACATAAAACACCCAAGAGAAGGCACACAGATACACCTGTACACACTGGTCTTGATGGCTCTCAGAGGTGGCTGGTCAGACAGACAGATAACACCCCTAACCCAAAACAAAAACAATCTTAGTGAGACAGACACAAGCAGACAGGTCCAAGCCACCTTCAGAGATACTTATTCACATTCACGTACACACACTTCACTACAAGCAAACTTAGCTTCAGAGTAACATCTCTCAGGCCCTCCCTTATCCCTCCTCTTTCCACAAGTAGACCAATAAAATAAAAATCAATTGCTGTCTGAGCCATTCTGGCTCTCCTCTTTCCAAACCCTGGGAATATACAGCATGGGAGAGGAGGAGGGGAGAAATGGGAGAGAGAGGGAGGGAAGGATCAATGTGTTCACAAATGGTTTGATTGATAGACAAGGAGGTGGAGCGCTGGTGGGGGTAGGTCTAAGTAATGCCTTGACTTGCTATCACAAACTAATTCAAATAAATGCTTCATCGTAACAGCATATGCGCTCTGCTGTGCCTAATTTTTTTGTCTGGAGCAAAGACACACACACAAAAACACACACAGCATAAAACACACAAGGCAAAACAAAAGACGAGCCTGATATCACTCCAGTTTGATTGAAAGGAGATGAAAAATGTGAAAATGAAAATTTCAAACAAATGAATGGAACAAGGAGGAATGAGGCAGACAGGTTCATTCTGTTGCGCAATCATAATGACCTGACCTGTTTGCTGGAGAGATCTGACCCCACTGTGTATGTTTGGCCTACTGCCCCCAAGGGGGTCTTGAAGAGAAATGATGATCTCTGAAAAATACACGTGCACATGTGGATATGCACACACAGCTGGAGCAGGTCTTTAATTGGAAGCTGTTTATTGTAATTACTTAAAGAAGACCCCAACACCATGTAATTCCCTCAAGATAAAAATAACATTTAAGAGCTTGCCAACACCAACACTTACATGTTTACTCTACAGTGAAGAGGGTGTTGATTAGTTCATTATCATATGCAGCTCCTCTGTGTTGAAGAATTCATACTCTATATGCAGGTAAATGCAAAAATACAGTGCTTTGACTAAAAGCTCTCCATAAAAAAATGAAATAAAATTGTTGGTTGCAAAACTGCAAAAAAAAAAAAATAATAAAATAAAAAAAATTAAAAGTTAAATGTTGATTTGGTCATACTGACATTTTTGTGGCCATTAAATCTTAACTACTTGATATATACTACTTATATACTAACAACCCTGTAAAGTATAATTGAGGTCCACAGCTAAGTTCTCCTTTTGTATCCTTAGATTCAGTTCCTTTATTTGCTTTATTGTTTTTTTTTTTTTTTTAATTCATTTAAATATCTGTTGTGAAGACGGCAGCGTGATGAGTAAATCTCTTCATCCACTGCTCTTCTTTCTGTTATTCCCTGATGTGCCCATCACTCTGACGTGGGGTTAATCTGTACTCATCCAACAACGTGACCTTCTTCCATTGCTCTGGAGTCCAGTCTTTAAGCTGCCTGGAAAACTGATCTTCTTTAGCATCACTGATATGTGATTTTCCTGGACCTTAACATCTTTTATCCCCAATACTATGAGGTTGTTGGTTTTTTTTGCGTTGTCAGTGTGTGAATAGGCTCATGCTTTCACTATTAAACACTGCTGTTGATTTTTTTTTTTTTTTAAGATTTCACTAAATCACAGTCCCTTTTTTACACAAATATCTCCATCATGTGAAAAATAGTGGTTCAGAACCTCTTTTTTAAAGGCTTGAAAGATTCTTAACCCAATTTAAGCAGTTTCGTAATGCCTTTAGTTCTTTCTGTTTTTTTTCTTTGACTTGACCAATAATTTGACTATTCTGAAACAGTGCCATCTTTTCAGAGACAAACCCCAGAATAAGTCTTGTGAAATCATTGCTAAGGTAAAGAAAAGCTTTTCACTGCATCAGTTAAATAATTTCCTGCCAGCTGAAACACAATAATCACTGCACTACTTTTCCAATGGAAGCTCTTACCTGTTTGCTTAGTAAAGTCCAGATAGTTTTTAGCCTGGGAGTGCATAATCTCCAAATTGGAAGATTTTCCATTTCAAGCCTAATACCTAATTTTTTTTAGATTATTGATCACAAAAAGATTCCCAGGTCATTTGTTGATCTGTATGAACAAAAACCGTGGTCTTTCACAACTGAGAAAACTGACATAGTTGACCAGGTTTTTATTGGGAAGAAATAGCCTCTGTCTGTTTCCCATTTGACTCCCTTTTTTTTTTCTTTAAACCAAATAGATGCAGGAGAACAGCACCAGAGCCCTACTAGTTCATCCATTTTTTATTTGGCGGCTAACAACCCTGGCCAGCAGCTGCTTAAACTGGGACCCAGTTCTCTACCGGAAAACTGGTGCAGAAAGAGGAAGAGAATGAGGGCAGAGGAAAACTGAGAGATGGAGGGGATGAAGGAGGGAAATTTGGAGGTAGAAGGTGTAAATTTAGTGAGGAAGGCTAGAATGAGTATGCAAGAGTATGAGATGAAGAGAAACATAGCATGAAGAGGAGAGGGAAATGGAGAGTGAGCGAAAGAGGAAGAAAGAGTATACTGCAACTGCCTCTGGAATTTTTAAGAACTTTTCTTGCCGGCAGCAATTTTAGAAAGCTGCTGCAGCTTCTCCTCATCACGGTGTTATGTACAGGTGGCTCTCTAAGCTCCAGACGTATACAGAGCATTCCCTTGCGAGGTTACCTGCCTGAACTCTTGCCCTCCTCTGTCTTTCCTCTCAATTGTATCCTTGTAAAGAATATTCTGCTCCACAGCTAAGCTCTCCTTTTGTATCCTTACATTCAGTTCCCTTATTTCCTTTTTTTTTATTGCTTACTTTTCACTTACTTTCTATATTTTTTCTCAATTCTGATTCCCCTCTCTCTGGGACTTGGGGGTTATGTTCATAAAACTCTTTTTACCCTTTGTGTATATGAACTCACTGGTTTGTAGTTTAGAAACTGTCAACCTGCATTGTACACGTTTTTCCACAGACGTGGGCATCAGTTTGGATCTTCACAATGGGAAAGAAAAGAGAATTTTACCATTTGACAAATGTGGACAAAGATTCATCGTAATTATATGATTCATTATTTATCATCACAGCAGTAATGTGGAATTTAGAGAAAAAACAGGAGAGTTTCATTATACTGTCAGATCTGTGATTCTCCAAACTGGGATGGGCTTTAGTCCCTCCTAACTCTGAGTAAGATGAAGTGGGCATGCAAAATGGGTAGATGGACCCTGAAATTTACCACCAAAGAAGTCTGTATTGTATACACGTTTGGTGTAATAAATGTCACATTATCTTTTATTTATTTATTTTTTTCTAGATGAACAAAACCAACAGGATGGACTTACCTTCCCAGCTCTTCAGGTCACAATTGAATTTATTTGGAAAGGAAGAAAAGCCAAGCACACTACTTGCATAAAAACTTATCTTTTGTTTAAAGTTTCTTTGCTGCTCACTGTAAAGTACTGCTCCAAGATGCTTAGCGTACTTGTCTCCCAAGTACCTTGAAAACTTGTTCACGTGTGCTTGTTGAACTGGTAAGAATCAGTGCCGCTTTAAAGGCACAACTGCTTCACTCATTTTCTTTTCTTCTCCAAAATAATCTTAGAACGTGTTTGCATTTTAGTCATGAAGAAATAAAAACAACAAGGGCTTTGCATTGGTGCAGCTGTTAGCAACTTCAACTAATTTCGGATATTATAAAATGAGTCACTGGAATACCCCGACACATTGATAGCATTTCTCCTTTCTGCTAAGATTTCCCAAAATACACAATCCCCGCTGTATACATTCTGTGAGGGCTGAAGACCAGCTGCAGATCCGATTACTGGTCACGGTGAAAAAGGTGAAAAAACATTAACCATTACAGCTGCAGGCCTCCAAAAGTATGGTGTCCATAAATTTTTACTGTTTGTTCAGTATTGAAATCTCATTATAGCACATAAATCAAGTGTGCACTATGCTTAACTTTCATGTCATTTTCATTGCTGTGACTTTCACAGGAGGATGATATGAAGCAAACAATAATACATTCATAGTCTGGCACCTAAAACCAAACTCACTGTTTAAAGATTTCCTAAATGTCTTTAAGCTCACTGACGAAATGTTTGGACTATTGTTATTATTATTTAACTACTATTTTTGCTGTTCTCCAAAGCTGTTAACTGTGGAAAGACAGCACACTTAATTTCCTTTTGCTTTTTTTTTTTTTAATCAAAGAATTTATCACAGAAACGTGTCTGCACAGCTTTATCTAATGCTGTGCCTTAAACAATTTTTTTTTTGCTCAAAACAAAAGGGGCGGAAGAGCTCTGTTTAAGATTCCATAACAAAGATGAGGATATTAGTGTTTATGTCTGAGATTCTTTTAACTGGTAAGGAAGACGCTCTGCTTGCTATTTATTTTCTATTTTAAATAAACTCTCCAAATATTTGCTTCAAGTCTCATGTGGTTTTGCATCCTGTGTATTTGCAGATACAGATGATGTTGTGATACTGCCCACCAGCATGCAAAGGTCTTCTCTTATACAGATGTTAAAAAAAAGAAGAAAAAGCCATGAACTGACCAAGAACAACTATATAAATATTTCACTACTGCATGTGCAAGTTTCGAAACACCCCATGCTCCAGCATTCAACATGTTATCATAGGTCTTTTTCAGAAAAGTCTATCTCTTCTTGTCTCAAGTGTCTTTGACAAAGTAAATCATATGAGCAGTTGTAACTTTTGGTTGGTTTCAATTTTCAGGACAGCAGTAAACCCAATTGTGAAGGGAGAAACTAAAAGATACGACTGCTGGTGGTATCCCAAAAGGTCACATTTGCATGTGAGTCCAGAGTGAATGCAGACCTGCCAAGCTTGGATTGGATTTTAGGGCTACAGGTGAGCAAGAGAAGTTATTTCTTAAAGTTAACCTCAAAATACAAAGACTAATCTTGACCCCTGCTTTTGTCTTGAAGGTGTAAAAAGACGGGATCACAGTGTCAAACTATAAGCACATGTGTTTTAAAGACCCCGTATAAGCAATTTTGTACACGTGTGCAACAAGGAGGTTTTTCTGGAACACACGTGGCAAGATGGTATGAAATAACACAGAACAAGTCCAAATTAACTGAACAGATCCATCAAGTAAATGGTGAGAAAAGGAGAGTGGAAGAGGAAGAGAATGTAGTGCTAAAATGTCATCCCACAACCCCCCATTTGACACTACAAGGGAGACTTTAGTCAGTCTAAATAATCCATGCTATTCCATTAAATTTGCAGACTAGCTTCCCTAATCTCTGTCTCTTTGCTGAGGAAGACAGAAGGATGTTACTGAGTCGGCAGACATGAGAGACGGAGGTTAAGCAATATATTAGAATAAATCCGTGTAGTAGTCTTAGAGGAAATCAGAGATTTCCTACCTTTGGGCTGTTAGAATACTCAAAATGGAGAACATAAGTGTTTTTTAAAGAGATGGACACATAAAACTAAAAAAAAAAAAAAGAGAGAGAACTATGCAAAGAGAATTTTAAGTGACACTGATTTGATGACAATTTCCAGCCTCACCACCAAGTCTCTCCTTTTTTCCCCAGCCATGAAAAATACCTATTTTCAGTGGGGAAGGCACCAGTGTGACAGGGATTGTTGCAGTAACAGCATTATTGAGTAGTTTCTCCAGCTAGGTTTGCTTAGTGCTCTGGGGGCCTGATCAATAGACTCTGAAATGCTGCTAATCATGGCTTGCATGCATGCAGGGCCAATCTTCTGCAAAAATTCACGACCCAAAAAAAAAAAAAAAAGAAAACTAAGTGAAAAACCAAGAAAATAGGAAATTGCAGGGAGTAACAGAAAGAGAAGATCTTTGAGGAGCCGATGACAACAGTCAGAGTTTATTGACTAAGAATTCCTTCCACCTCCTGTTAGAAGTAAACTCATGTGGCGTTCTATCTCTCCATCTCAGCTACAGCGTGGGTGTGAAGTGCCTTGAGAGATGTAGATTGCTACTTCACCTTTGCTTTCCTGTGAACCACAGTTCAAAAGTCAAGGGGTAGCAGGGTTGCTTTGGGACTTTTGGAAATATTAAGAGGCAATATTCGCAGAATTCAGTTGTGAGAGATCATGAGGACGAACAGAGCTCGACTTAGATCCAGAAGGTGGAAGTTCATCTAAAGTATGTGAACATTATTTTTCAGCCAGGAATGTAAAGGTAAGTCTTTTTTAGAAAACAATGTCATGTGTGCATAACGACAGAAAAACATGGGTAATCTTAGGTACATCATGGGACTCTGATTGCAAGGATGGAAATCAAACTAGCATGGCAAATTAAGGGCACACATTTCCATAATATCTTGCTCATGGTTCAGGTGATCCACTGGGTCACAGTGATCCTGAAGCTGACTGAGAGCTATGCATCAAGTCAAATGAGCTCCCTCTGTCTGAAACAAGCTCATCATAAAAGCATAAGCTTCTGACCCCCCGCTAAAAAAAAAAAAAACAACTACGAGAAAAGAAGAAAATAAAAGGAGGAAAAAAAGTACAAACAAAGGTATGGAAAAGGTTCGATATTTTCTTTTGAGGGGCCAAAGTCTGGTTATCTCCAGTCCCAATGGTATAAAAGAAACACTGTCTGTGTCATTTTTTTCTGTCTTTTTCAACTTTTGTGTGTGTGTGTGTGTGTGTGTCGTCAGCTGTTGACGAGGGATTCCTCTGTCTGGAGACAAAAATATAAAGACCGGGGTGATTTTCATTGACTTTGAGGTTTGCAGTCATCTTTTTCCAGGCTTTGTGAAATCTCTAGAAATAAGTGTGGGAAACGTAGCTTATGGGTTGATGCACAAGAACAGAACCCACAGAACAAAATATACATACCCATGTTATACCCATGTTGTCATGCAAATGCACATGATACGACAATATTTAAGTCCTTATTAAAAAAAAACAACACACACTACGATAGAAATATTGAATTTGTTCATCAAAAGGGTCCTGTTCTCTGTCTTTGCCACAGCCCCCTGAAATACCGACACCTACCATCACTGCAAAAGTGGAAACGCATTATCAGCAGCACCCCTTCTAGCCTTGCTGACCAACAGATATTCTAATAATCACCCTCCATCTATACTGTCAGTCCAGCAACCGATGGATCCCTCGTCCTGCTTTCGCCCTCTGTCTATACCTATACCAGGGGCTTTAAGGAGCGGCGCTGCTTCGATACATTAAAACTGCTGCCCCGTGATCAAACGAGCAAATACCTCCCGGGTCAGCAAAGGGCTACCCCACGTCAGTTAACAATGCAGCATTTAAACATCAGTCGTATGCAAAACGTCTGATACACAGGGGAGGAGATGGGCAGCAGGGAGAAGCAGGGAAGCAAGGCCTGGACTGGAGAGATAATGAGCACAGGAGCCCACAGCAGAACATCAACAGCTATTTAATGGTACCGTGTCAGCATCTATGTACACAATTTTATGATAAAAATATAAGATGTGAGGCCACATCACCATCATAACAAAGATAAACTAATCATTGAGCACACATTTATTTGGGCCAAAAATGAATAACGACATAAATGCTATGGATTGTGGGTTAAATCAATTATATGCTTGCTCTGTAAATCGTAGCTCCACACACACCAATTCTCACATAAACAATTAAGAAATGGTTTCAGTTTTCCGAAAAAGACAAAAAAAACAAAAAAAAAAAAACAACTAGTTTTATCCCCATTATGGATACTGGGACAGTTTTAATAGTTGTCACTTTGAACCAACTATTTTATGGAGGGAAAAAAAATGAGATTATTTTGCTCACTTATGGTGTGCTTTGCAAGCCTGAAAGTCTGCACAAGGCCAGAGGGATGGAAGCCCACACACAAAACATACAAGCATAGGTCATATTTGCTCATGACTACTAAGCACATACTCAGACCCATGTCTGCAGAGGTGTGGCATGCATAAAGTCCTCTCAATGAAAGCTAAAGGTCTGCAGAACCACTAAAGTATCTAAACATACCTGTTACATTTTTGACAAGGGTAGGTTGCACCTTTTTTAGTCTGTAGAGCCTTTAATCATGCAGCTTAGGGGTGAAAAAGAGTTTTTCTTTTTTTTCCTGGCTTATTCCTGTCTCCCTCTGCCTACTGCTTGGTTAACCGACTGACCTGCTGTCAAAAGAGCCTTTGTGAGTTCGCATTGGCGCAAGGCCAATCAGATCCTCTAGCTTGTCTGTCTCAAGGAGGAAAATGGCGCCCCTGGAATGCCATCAGCGGCAGAAATGTGCAGACAGTCTGACTGCTGAGGCAGGCTTGGCTTGCTCTGGCCCTTCCAAAAGTATGCCGGAGGTATTACCTGTCTGGCCCACAGCCAGAGGGACTTGGCCTGTGAAGCCTGGTGGTTGTTTATCTATTTATTCACTTACTCCTTGTGCACATGGGCACAAAAAAACATTTCCACTGCTTAACATCCACTTGCACAGGTTCTCCTTTGAACTACACAGGTACTTGGGATGAAAGCTTGTTCAAGTGCTTTAACTTGGAGTATTTAGACTACGTTACGTGACAAATGTCATTGGATTTTAAAGAAAGCCTATATGGACCTTACATTCTGTGTATGACAGTAATTCTTTCTGATAAGAGTGACAGCAAATTCCCCTTTGTAAACCGTCTATACATAACCCAGAAACTTTATATGTAAAAAGATTTGTAGACTAGTTTTAAATAGTTGTGAAAATTCTGTAAAAAAATGTAACAGGGAATTTTACAAATATCATATGAAAGAAACATATATGCATCCATAGAAACAGACACAAACACTACACAACAAGAATCCAAAAACAGAAACAAGGCTTTTCATACTGTATCACTGTACATCCCTGTTCATTCCCACTATGTAAAACCTGCCAGAAACAAACAACTGCACAACAAAGTGCCACTTGTGACACATCATCCGAGGCAGCAAATGTTCAGTCTCCTGCTTCAGAAACAAACTTCTGACAGCAGGAGATGATGAAACAGAGCAGATTCCAAATTATTCTCTTCAGAATCTGCTAAACCCATAACAGCCTGGAGCATGCCTTCTCAACCGACCCCTGATGGAAAGATGGAAATAAAATAAGAAAAAGAAATCAAACCAGTGAAAGGTGGAAACATGATGATGTAGAAGTGCTTTTTAACTTTTTAACATGATTTAGGAATGTTTTCTTCGCTGTGAGAATGTGACCTTTCTCCTGTTTACTTGCCATTTTAAGTGGAATGTTAGCAGTACAATAAATATGCACAAACCAGAGGTACATCTCTCTTCAGAGGTTTATACACACATGTAATACGCACAAATATTTGCTTAATCACCATGGCATAATGTATGACCACGTGTCAAAGGACGCAGTCAGCAGGCCATTAATCTTATGTTTAGATTCAAACAAAAAAACGCCATTCTTGGCAGTGCTCACGTGTATCTGTGAGCTCGTTGAGGGGAATGAAAAGGAAAGTTGAGACCTGGTCACTTCACACTGAGAGGCAAGCCAGGAAGCAGAAACTGAATCCAGCCATAAAACAGGTGGGAGTGGAAAATAAGGGAGGATGACTATAGCCTGAGGTATAGTAACTGCCACCTCTTCTTGACTCCATCCCTTCTAGGCTTTCTCACAGTTATTCATTATCAGACCCCGTCTCAGAGGGTAAGTCTGCAGCAGACAGACCTCCTTTTGCTCTAACAAACCGGACTCATGCTGGCGTAAGCACAACTGGGGAGAGTGCAGTTTGATTAAGAAAAGCTGACAATTTATTTTTTTTTTTTAGTAAAGTACGTCAATGCAAGCAGCCCACATAAATGGAAGTGTAGGTTTAAAAAGACCAAGAATGAGTTCTCATGAAGAAAAAGTTGAGTAAAGACAAACTGGGCACAGAAAAGGGGAGACGGCCTTTATCTAAACCACCCTGCACCCGAAAACCCATTCAACAAGGAATCACAATATGTAAAAGGTTTTAGGATACTGATGTAAGTTTTTCAGGAAACTCTCAAATTTTAGAAAGTATTTTTAAACAAGATATAAATCTAAATAAGTTAATAAAGAAAAGACGGTTATCAGACAAATTCAAAAGGCCCTCACTTGTCAAGTGATCCATTCTTGTGCCATTCTGTATTCAAGGCAGATTTCACGGGTTATTCTAGTCTCGTGTGCAGGCCGCAGTGGAGTGTAAAATGAGAGGGAATGATGTGTTTTGGGAAATCTAATTTGAGGCCCGTGTTTGTTTTTCCTGCTTTATTTTGCAACCCGGAGGCTGGCTCCAAAGCAGCACAACTTTGTTTTTTCCCCTAGTTTCACAACATTATACAGCATCACCACCCAACACAAACTCAAATACAGAACTGAGGCAAAGACTTTAACCTGACATCTGTCCTGTCCCTTTTCTCGTCTCTCTCAGTTGCACCTCAGAATTAAGCAGACAGTTAATTGGGTATGTTTTCGTCACAGGAACATATGCACGTGCCTACTTATAGATGCATTTAAAAAACATAAATGTTAGCAGTCATCTTTTGGCGGCTAATTGCGACGCGGTCCCTGTGGGAGGAGAGAGGGGTCCTCTGTCGATAATTAATCCTTGTTTAAAAGAGGAAATGACATTCATTAGTGGGGAATGGAGCCAAGTGCCATTATTTATATGGCAATAATCTTGAGCATGCTGGTGGCAGTCTTTTAATGTTACAGAAATAACTCTGGAACAGGGGATGAATACAGTTGCTTTCCTCCCTTTTTTCCATGTCTTCACACCCAGGAACAATTAAGCCCAGACGAACAGATGGGGACGCCTCTGAGTGTGAAAGCTTCTCTCATTTCTATCTCCCTCCCTCATCCACATACACTCAGGTATACAGAAACACTCAGAGTCAAAATAAAGATAAATACACAAATCCTCTTCATACATTTGGACAAACACACATTCAGGCACACCAAATACTAAGCACTCAGAGCTATTTTTAAAATTAACGGTTGAAGGCAAACCTCTTACAAGAGGTTGGACAAGGACTTTGAAAACGTAGACACATTGAAAACACAGAAGCTCGTCCTATTGGAGAATTTCACAGAGAGAAGGGCAATGGCTTTGAATATGAAAAACAAGGTTCTACAGAGCTCTTTTTTTAAATAGACGATTTCAATTTTTATCCTTGTTGCAGTCACTGCAATAAATATTCTCCCTTCTTGGATTAATCAAGTATTTTTGAATTGAATATTTTGTATCATATAGATACATATGGATTTAGATGCTATTATCAAATGGCAATATATTATCTTACATCATCAAACGCCACAATTATTCAATGTGATGCTGAAATTTTCTTTGGTGCCCCTAACTTTTTGGAATTTGGAGCACAAGAGCTACTACATAAAAAAAAAAAAGTTCATTTTGAGCCCTGATAAGAAAAACCTTTAAACTGAAAGAGGTCATAGTTTCTGTCACACATGACTGTATGAATTTTAGGTTAAACGGACCCCCGACTGCCTTGTACGACTTTTAAAATTAACATTGGTAATACAGAAAGGATATTTTAAAGACTCAAGAGTGAACAAACCATGACCAGTCGACATCAGTTAGTTGGTCCTACAAAACATTTCTGGACGGGGGACTGTAAAACAGGTATTTGAGCACATGTTCACGACAATAAGTGGTCTCCAGCTGTATAATCCCATTAGGAGCTGCTGTCTGAGTGTCACTTATGTTAAAAAAAGAAAAAAGAGTTTTTTCATCAACTGGCAGCACTTCAGAATGGGATCAGACATAATAATGGGTGTAACGGTCTATTATTGACCCCTATTGCAACAAACAACACCAATGAGTTCTCCTCTGTTTGCTCTAATTGAGAAAAGTATCAAAGGGAATCAGAGAAGACATGGTGAGATCACAGACAGGGTTCTCTAGGAAGCTGTCTTTGCTCCTTCTGAAGACCTGCTTTATCTGACCTATTGCCTTTTCACTTAAAAAAAAAAACACTGCCAAAAGCAGCAAATGTCGCACAGAATCTGCATCTGTACTGTTGCCCAGTAATGGTAGTAATATTATTAAAATGGTAACTATTCAGTGCGGTCACATGACATCACTGATCCCGAATGCACTGTGTGGACATAAAGTAATGGTGAGCGTCATGGTTTGAAATGCGATAAACGTTTAGGATTTTTGAAATAATGAAACTATTCAATGTGTTTTTAACAATACACTTTAGGAGGAGATAAGAGCATAAGAGGACCAGTAAGTCTCATTAGTAGGGGTCCCTTGAAACACTGCTGAGGATGGCACATAAAGAATCATTTGTTGGTTGAACTCAAGGTTTTCCACAATGGTACCAGTGAATGTAAATGTACTGTCAGAGATGTGTACTAGAACGGAAATGAATAACTGCAAACAGACAGAACCAATGCTGATCACAAAGCTTCAACAATTGTGCGCTTGTATTTCTTGCACAAAAAGAGTGAGCAGTATTCATCAAGCTAACAATCTGACAATATGACCAGCTTTTCTAGTATAAAAAAAGATATAAATACAAGGTGGACACGACCACTGAGCTCAAAAGTAAAGCCAGTGCAAGAAAGCACAATATTAGCAATGGTCACCGGACACTGGGTCCTAAGACAGTCTAGCTCTAACAGACTGCTTTTCTCAAAGCATCAACTTAGTCAGCATGTTATTCGTCAAAAAGTGTTCTTTTGGGGCAACTCTCTCAGGAATATTTTTGCTGAATTTTCTGTCAAACGCTAATTATCATTTTCTTCTCATGTTTTGATGAGGCATTAATCTACTTGCTTGTTCTAAACAGTTTATGGTTCACTGTGACACAACTTGTTCTTTTATTATCTAGACTAACAGACCCTCAAAAGGCTTTGTGGAAAATATCAGTGTCAACTCTCTGACACTGATATTTTTCAGCACATCACCTCTCAGTCCGTTTGCAGGGATTATTGTTCCTAATGACGTGGTTCCTAAAGCCAATCCACTGTAAAACAGTTGGACACATATGTGAAAGCTAACACTCCAGTTATTGTGCAACCTGTTACCCACTTTTGTTTCACCAAGTCCAATAATTAATGCCCTTTGGGAATCGTAGACAAAAAGAGGAGACAGCACTGAGAGTACAAATCATTGTCTCATAGTTTCAGCATGCCCTTAGCCACCTCCGTGGACACGGGGATTAGTGCCTCCTGTCCCTGCTCATGCTGGAAGAAAGGAGATTTCCATCAGTCAGTCTAGTCCCCTCTGATGAACATAAGATTAGGAATCATCATATGTTTGCTGACATCAAGTTAGTAGACTTGAGCCCCACAGAACCTCCTTCTCTATCTTAACCAGTTACAGCCCCAAAACAATGAACCTGCCAAAAGGAGAAACTTTACTATCATTTCATGTTTGTTTATTTAGATCCATAAATCCAAATCCACCTATAAAGTAGTTGTAGTAATAGAGAAAACAATTAAACCACTCAAATGAAGAAAATCCCATCACTTGTCATGATGCTGATCAATGATTATTTTAGCTACTGGGAGGACTGATATCTAGTGTATGGAGAAGTGAAAATGAAAAAAAAAAAAAGAAAATAAATACATAAGATACGCAAATGGCTTCTTAAAAAATTCAGTGTACTACAACAAATGTATCAAAAGTAAATGACAATAAGTATTTTAATGTATTGAATTTTACAGTAACTATATAACTCCTTTAACTTTCAACTGTGCTCATTTAACTTGATGACTCTATTGATTTACTTATGTTAAATTCTCATTTTAATTCATTGCTTCAAGGATTTGTTAAGAATTTTCTGAAATTCATTTTGAATCACTATAATCATTTTGAAATATTTTTCTTTTATTCATTTCATAATGTATTTACTTATTTTATTTTAATTAAATTTACTTATTTAATCTTGTCTATATACTTTCATAGTTTGCATTTCTGTGTCTCTTTTTTATATTACTGCATGCATTTATGTTTAATTATAAAAACTGAAGAGTGGTTATAAAAGTGAGAGTTAGAAAGCAGAGGAAAAATCAGACATGTACTGGCTTAAATGCAGTGCAGCGTGTAGCATACCTTCCTGTTCTAATGCTGTAAAGACAACTGTAATTAAAGCAGATTAATTAATGTCAGAGAACACAGTCACAATAAGATGAATTAACTTTAAGCAGAAAGATCAGCTAACTGTCACATATTGAATATGTTTTTCAAATATGTTTGCCAACATATATTAGAATATTAATTAATTATTATTGAGCAAGATATGTATTTATTTTTGATTTTGTCCAATTTCTGTCCTCCAAATATGCAACCTTTTTCAAACTGAAAACATCTGAGAAATCAAATCGAGTCCAGGGTGTGGGTCTTGCTTACTCATGCATCCAGTTCCTCAAACTGTTTCACTTGAGCCACTCCTCACCAAACCACAATCGATCTGCTTATCTCCTGAGATCAAAGGTTTGCAGAGTTGTTGTACATTAAACCTTTGCTGGGTCCTCCTACATCATGTCTAAATATTAATGATAATAAAGTTTCACAGCCATCCCTGTGTCAAGCAATTACAGCCGACATTGATCCTCAGGTCTTTGCTCCAATTAGAGCTCACCTCTCGTAATGTGTCCAGGCAGATCAAAGGAGAGCAGCCATTGATCCATTCCTGGATCTTAACGTTTACTGTTAGAAGAAAGGAAGGAAAATGTGTTGTGGCATAAGGGGAAAGCAATATTCTGACTAGAAAAGCACAGAGGAGCCAAAAGAAATCATTTTATCCAACAAGTCAAGTAAAGGAGGTGCTGAAACTAAGATGGTAAGGTGAGGCAGAGGTAGCTCAATAATAAAGGATGTTCTTAAAGTTGGAACCCTGGAAAGACCCCTTTACAACAGGACGGAAAAAAAATACAAAGGAATTTTAAAAAAAAGTCAATTTCTAAGTTTCTTTACAACTGCCCGTTACCTCCAACTAAAAACTGTAAGCCTTACATCTTCTACTAAATAAAAAGGAAAAAAAAAAAAAGAAATCCTGATGCGGTGTATGGACTACAGGTCTCAGTGGGAGGCGAAAAGAAAAAAAATCATCTCACTCCCAACATCTATGTCTCGAGGCTATCGCTGACAAATGACCCTTTTGACACCTGAATGTCTAAGGAAACCAAAATTCTTAAATCACTGAATGGCAAAATATACTTCGGGAGCGAGAAAGACTGTTAAATCCAACCCCCTGAGTCAATAGGCAGCGACATGTCACCATTAAACAGACATTCCTTACACAGATGAAGCAACACAATCCCACCGTTGACACCATTATTTGACAGGGCTTGTTGTTATGGTCTTTTTCTGCCAGACTGATAGCTCTGATAGTTGTGGCCTCGGCAATGACCTCACAGCTGCCTTTGTCACTGAACTAGGAGGAGGGCTTGTCCATCCTTCTGGGCTACAATGATACTCTTCATGGCATCATATTACACTGAACACTGTGCAAGTGGAATGCAATCCTGTGGTTTGTATACCTACAATTAATTGGCTGTGGCTTGCTCCTTGAGGCTAAGCTGAAATATGTGACCTATAAAGTTACAGAGAAAAAAGACAGGCAAAATATGCCAACAAAAACTTAACCAGTAGTAACACTATTGAAACAGGACTGTCGTCAGTCTTTAATCGTGCAATGTACTCTGAAAGACAAGTGAGAACTTGTAGCAGGAATGCAAACTGTTGTGTTGAGGGTCATGCAGCTAATATGCAAGGCGTCGTGGCAATAACCAAAGGACTGGTGCGTAAACTGTCACATAATTATTCTCAGTTAATGATGATCATTCCAAAATTTTAATCCATATTGATATTTTTAAATGCTAAAAGTACTACCTCTCCTCTTTAGGTCATCAACCTTTAAGCAGTTCATTCTTCGAAGTCTGTTGCCCTAAACACCTTACAGTTTCTTTCAGTATTTGCCTGTGTATATTTTCTTTTTTCTCAGTCCAGTGTCCTCCAACTGTGGTATTCCTCGCTATTATATGCTTTGCTAACATGGTTCCTTGCTTCGATTCTGTACCTCAGTTGCTACAATGTAATTAAAGATTGGTGAAATGAAACCAGTGTTTAGAAATGGTTTATGTCAAGTCTGTTTTCAAATGCCATACCACAGGGAAACTTTTAGATGGGATGGGTGTGCATCAACATCTTGTTAAATAAAATACAGCGTTGGCTCAAAAACTGAGGAAAAACATCCAACCAGCAGTCTAAATATGAGCCAGGACACAGGACAAATGCGGTGTAGAATAATAATACAACAGCTAGGAAAACATTTGTTGCTGGCTTGAATATCAGGCTCCTCACATGTGTGTGATACTCCGTGATGCATTCAGGTCAGCTGAGGTGAATGAGGGGATTGGCGGGCTCCACAAACAGGCTGGGAAAATGACACCAGGATGCAAGGCCAAGTCATCAATGTCCTCACAACTTCCCTTTAACAGTGAAGCAATGTTCGCCCTGGCGCCATCAAAATATGGGCTGGGGGTTAAAGTTTACACGATGGCTGACAGGATGTACCCATATGACCCAGTAAACTCTTAGCAAATAAACAAAGCGGCTCTAAATTTTTAAATACAACAACTCTCAGGATTTGTAGTGATATTATGGGGGCAACTAAATATCAATAAAGGTTTGGCCTGTTTGTATCAACAAGAATAAATGTTCTGAACAGTAGTCACGCTTTTTGTTCAAATCAGCTATATGTTGAAAAGAAATAAAGTGATTGAGTCAATGTCATTTCTTTTGGATGTTTGACCTTCCCGATGTATGTGATTCACTTTTCTTAAAACTGAGTTAAAAAACGTGTTCCTGTGAGAACTGTGATCTGGTTTGGAACCATGGCCCAAAAGTTACGTTACACCAGTGTTGAACCTTGCATATATAATGAGAATTATCTTTCAGTGATGTATGGCGGCTTCAAAGAATCAAGTGAACATTATGGAAAAAAAAAAAAAAAATGCATGTTTTTATTGATTTTTAATTTTATAATAAAGGGGGGTTAGGCAGCAATTTTCGGCATCAGAAAACTGATTAGATTCATCAGGAGCTAATCATTATTCAGAGAAGAGTATTTTATTTGCTATGTTGGCAAGTATGTAACACAAAAAGGTGAACTCTTGTTGAACTTTGGTGCATGTAGACCATTTCAACTATCTTGTGACTTTTGGATTAATTTGAATTAAAAAAAAAAACAAAAACTTTTTAAAGTCCTGAAATAAATGTTGACACATAAATGTCTATTTTTTTGTTAACTGAAGTGTATGCATAAATGCAAATAACTTTTTTTCTTGTATTTTACTGCACTACAACGGTATTCAGATATACAGTTCTAATAATTTTTTTTAAATTACTCAAGTTTAAATCTAGTCTAATTGTTCTTATGCACAAAATCAGCAATGGTTGCTAAAAGAAGGCAATTTCAAAAAAGGTATTTGCCACCCTTTCAGTATAATGCTGTTAGGATGACTGTTCAGGCTGAGACAGATTGCAATAGGATGATGTTGACTTTTGAGGTGCAAACTACGATCCCTGTCGCCACAGAGACGCAAAGATTGTGGTGTGGGCAGGGAAGTCTTCTCTGCAGCTGGCAGCGGGCCTGGCCTTGCACTGAGGTGTTCAGCCAACTGCTTCTCTCCACTGTCACACCCTCTCTTCTCCACCTCTTCCCTCTACACCCTCCTGGATGCCAGTCTGCCTGGCTGGTGTTGTCCAAACAAGAGCCAGCCATTGGGGCAAAGGAGCAAAGGAATTGATGCCAGTTGGTCCAACACTTGACGGCCGAGCACCATTCTCCAAACAAACATTGCAATGGGCCACAAGCCACGGGCGAAATGTAACCTGTGATTACCAGCCATGTATAGTTGGTTCCCTCCCCAAACCTAAGCCAGGAAAACAGCTTAGGCATGTACAGCACTTGACTTTAGCAAAATTCTCAGCTATGGCTTGCCGAAAGAGAACACTTTCTCAGAATAAGGGCTGGGCAGTATGCTGACTTTAAAAGACATGGTCTTGTAGACTCACAAGCTCTCCTCATTGTTGCCAACTTTGCTGTGTTGCCAGCATTTTAAAGAGGTATCACACGTTGCTATATAACAAATGTAAAAGTTACTGCTAAACTAATGATGATGTTTCTGCAAAGTCAAAGAGAAAGACCACAATCTGAATCATCAACACCATAAGAAAAATGCCTCATCAAGGCATAGGGACATAATCAACTCAAATCAAATCAATAACAATGAGCCGTCTACCAGCACAGTGAGTGCGGGGTTTGAAAACCTTATCAGAATGCTTGATAAAATAAACAGGTGTGCCCTTCTGTCTTGCATGTATTTTAGACTAGTGGCTCTTCCAGAATTTTACAGATGAAATGAAAAAAATTAGAATTAGTGATTTATGGTGACGCAGGACAACTGAGCCACACCTGTGTCGTCATCACTTCACTGATGATGACTTTCAAAAAAACTGCTGTCTACAAATGGCAACACATCTGAAATCTAATATTCTCCCAGAAATACTACAATTTGATATTTTACCCAAATCATTCAGCCCTATTATATTGTGCAGTTTTAATCCACGTTATTTTGTATGACTCAAAAAGTGACAATAAAAGTGTGTATATGTGTGTGTAAATAAGGTTTATTAATAATTCAGTTCTCATAAATACTGTAGGCTATGACAGCAGAGACAGGAGTGAAGCAAACAAATGTATAGCACTATTATCCAAATTACGCTGGATCATCAACACCATTACATATCAAGATATGTATCTATTTGCCCTTGCAAATTATGACAAATTTAAGTATTTACACCTTTTAAAGCAATAAGTGGAATACTTTTAAAGCATGAATGATGAGTTCATGATGTTTACACTGAAATGGAAGACTGCCAAGCAAACAGTTTCTTGGAATGAATGTATACTGTATACTGTCTAAATATGCAACATCTTAAAAAATGTTTTAACAGAGCCCAGGCTAAGATTGGGCAGGACTAAATAATATTTAACACTATTTAACATTTGAATGGCTTTTGTGCTTTGAGTCTGTTCCTTTGTTTCAACATATGATGCTTTCAGAGATTCAAACAATTCCAGCAGGAATTCCAGGACAAATTATTCTTGAAAAAAATTAAAGAAAAAAACAACCTTTGCAAAACAATTACTCTGATAAATACACTACACAGAGAGTAATAATGTTGCAGTGGATCATCAATCATCTCCACAAAAAAGCATTGACTACAAGAATTTACTTTGTTATAATGATAATGATATGCAAGCTCTTTTCAGCAAAAGTACAACAAATACGTTCTGGAGCTTTCAAGAACAACATTCATGTGTTTATGCTTACGTGTTTAGATTACAGTACATAAAAGTGTTGTAATTTAACTAAATTGTGAAGTAATCTGAAGTGAATAGGAAATTACAGATGCTGAGAAATAATCAGAAATATCTTGTTAGTTTTGGAGGTGCAAATTTCACTGTATCTTTACAAATGACTTTTGAATTCTAATGCCCTGCCAAATTTTGCAGGTGGGTCAAGAGACTATACATTACAGGTGAGTAATAGATCACTCTCTTTCATTGTGATCTGGATTGCTTTCACAGTGCTTTAACTGCAGTTAAACTATAAACTAAAAAAAGATATTAATTTTATGTTACTGCACTAGCAGTTTAAAATCAGATGTTTGAATAGCATGCATGTTTTTAAAGCAACCAAGAACAACTTTTCAATTTTGAGACTTACAGCATCCCCTACTGGTGTAGTGGGTGCTGTAGTTTTTACGATGATCTCCATTCTACAAGTTAATAAACAGAAGCAGGGAGCGAGGCAACCTGAGGAACGGCCCGACCAATTTATGTTTCTCACTTATTACAGAGACAAATAACTGAATAACTAATGATAGACAGTATGCTGTATCTAAAACGACATGCTGAGGGTTACTAGTGGATAAACATTTGATAAATAAAAAATAAGTCACCAACTTTGATTTCTTAACCATGCCTAAAGAAACTATAAAATATAAAACTGAACATTTTGTATGTTATGGTATCTTTTATGGTATGTACGATTTTATGGTATGTATGATTTAGGTAAACTTACCAAGTTACAACAACAAGGAAAGATCTGCAAAGTTTGCCCAAGACTTGTTCGGTCTCTTGCTCCATCACTCTCTCGTTTTCTGTCAACTTTCTTTGGTTTCTTAATTGTCTCTGCCATGATGTTCATTGTGCAAAACAGTAAAAACTGAACAACCTCTGCGTGTTAGCCTTAATTTATTATTGATATGTGGCATAGTCTCAAAGTGACACACAGTTGTTGGGCATTCAGGAGTTGCTTTGTCAGTTTCTGCAGTCAGCAGGTCCAGAAGCTCAATAATGGCTCATAGAAATGATCAAAAGCTCCCCTATAAGAGAATTGAAACTGATATTTTATGATGATAGTTATTTTTGCTAATTGGCAAAGTAGCAGAAAATGGACAAAACGGCAGAACCAAGAATGTATTTTACGTGTTTGGTTATTTGAATATAGCACAATATTTTAAAAGGTGAAAAGGAATGTTAAAAATTCCCAACTGCATACTTGTGAAACCATTAAACAGAGAGCCAACAATGATTTAAATCAATTTTTAAAAAAGCATTTACTTTTCACTTCATTTCTTTGTTGTATTTTCTCTTTTTAATCAGAGAAATTCTAACAGTGAAGCACACCAATTTTCATATGACAATAGAAAGAATTAAAAAAAATTGAAATAGAATATTTTTTTAATAAGAGACTGTGTTGTGAGATTGGATTTGGCAAAAAAAAAAAAAAATTGAAAGCTGTTTTTGATAGTACTTGTCAAAACATTTGAGTTTTACACATCATGGATTGTGCTTCAAAGCAGCCATCACCAAACTAAAGTAAGGCGTGGGTCATCTGCCATCAAGCCTTTAGTATTGAAACAATATAATACAATTTTTGTGTTTAGTCAGACCAGTCAAGGTTAGAAGCTTTTTGTTCAGAAAAGGGACCACTGTGATGTTAAAAGTATTTTGATAGCATCTCCTGATATCTACAAATGCCCTCTGTTTCAATCTTTTAACTTCATTGAAAAAATAGAGGTTCTGTTTTCATTGTTTTTCTCATTGTGATAACAGGATCTTTTACGCCATCAACAATGTGACAACAATGTTGTGCCTTTGTTTCAGTGCACCATACCGAGGGCTGTTATGAACACAGACATAGAGAGGCACAGTAAATGATTGATGGGACAGAAGAAAATATAAAGACGAGTGAAAATTGAGCATTTGTAAATATTTCAAGCTCTTGCATTCTTTCCGAAGAAAGATCTGATGGGCAACAATAATAACAACAAAAACTATACTTAACCATCCATTCTTATGTCAGCACAGCCAAGACAAATGACTTACTTCTGTGGGATTTTCACTCTTTACACAAATGTTTATTAGTCATAAAACTAAAGCGCTAAATATCTAGAACCACTTGAACCTTGAGCCTCATTGACAAGGCAGTCACAATTAGTTATTTGATGTAATCAAAGAATCTATAAAGGTTAAAACAGTGTAATGGTAAAATGTGACTTATTGTTTTATTGTCTTTCATAATTATATGCAATTGTATGTTTTTTTTCCCAATAAAAAATATTGAGAAAAGACAGTGAGAGTAAGAATTATATGAAAACTGACCAAAAGCCCAAGACTCTACTGTATATGCAGTTCAAGTACTTGGATGGATAGGATTTATACTGGCATGTAAGACAGTTCAAGCACAACTTATTATTAAAAAAAAAAAAAAAAAGATAGCGTGTACTGACATGAGACAAGATGGAACAGTAAATTACATGAGTTGGTTTTTTAGAAAGCTATAGAGAAAAGAGCAAACCCTTTCCCTCCTTATACAAAAACCGGTATCTAGTGATGCAGTGGCATTCCAGGAAGCTGTTGCAAAGCATGCAAAGAAGTATCCACAGTGACTTACTGGGAAGGGAAGAGAGTTAAAGATGAGACAATGTGATAGGTTCTAATTGCTTCAAAATGTCCTGAAGAGGAACCCCTATTATCTATTTAAATCAGTTGATAATGGGAAGCTAGGAGGAGGAGATGGAGAAGGGGGAGGTGGGGGGGGGGGGGTAGACAGAGGGTGAAAGCTATCCTCTGCGCTGCTGTCGTCTCATTATTTTCCGTCTTGACGGACGCCTGCGTTCAACCCCTGGATGAATGGCCCTGTGCTGAATAAGTTATCGCCAGGCACACAAAGGGAAGAGTACGCTCCACAAACACAGCACTACTGCAAAGCATGAATCTCTTTTTCCTTTCCTTCCAAGTCTTTTCTTCCCCTCACACTCCCCACCCTTCCCCTTGCTCTCTCTAGACGAAACGCAGGGGCCTGCCACAGACTGAGATCTCACCTGTAATCTCTACAGAAGCTCACAGTTGGTGGGGGAAAAACATAAGGGATATGATAAAATGAAAGGCAGGAAGGATACCGGCATCAATGTTTGCCGAATAGATCTATACTTCCATTCCCCTAGTTTGTTTCATCTGTCCTTTTTGTTTATAAGGCTCCTAAATAAAGACAAGGACCTACTTTGGGCAGCATCTAAAGATGTCTGAGAGGAGACTTTTTGTTCTTAAGACAAGACCCACAACATGATCACTGAGGATGTTTTGGTTTTGTCTAATCTTTATTTTGTTTCTCTTTCTGTTGTTTGGACTTCAGATGCCTAGTGAAGCCAATCAAGATTAACTGTATACAACGTCCCCAAGGGAGGTAGGTGTGAGAGAATTTCCTCTAGCTGCTAAATAGGAGCTAGGAAATACCTAAAACTAGAAACCGTCCATTCCACAATACTTACGGGGTTGAAAGTGATTTACTTCTGCCAATTCTTATGGCCCCCCTCCCCATCACTCAAAAGTAGATGTGGAACTTTTGGACAGGAGAGCCCTTTCCCTTCTGACGGGGAAATCAGAGGGTGCTGTGGCCCGACAGGCACACGATGACAGATCAAACAGGGCGGGTACCCTTGGAGTGACACCTGGAGCCACTTCAAGGTACAGGAGCACCACTGATCTCCAGTCATCTCATCAGAACGACAGCCTGTCAGGGTTAGGGAGGGGGGGGTTTCTATCAGCTAGGATGGCTTGAGTAAGGTCAAAGATGTATCACCTCCATGTTGGAGCAAGACGACCCTTGAACATTTAGAGAAGTCATGGTGGAAAGACAGTGTTTAGTTTGAGTGCTCAAGAGCAGCTCTGAAGGTAAGATTTTAGAGAAGAAGTCAAAAGCTAACTGTAACAAAAAGACTCCAACTCAAGACATGCCCACAGTATACTCGTTTTGCTTAGACTAGGAATGCCAGGTTAAAATGAGGAAAGCATATACATTGCTCCATACTTAAAGCCAACTGTCTGTCTTCAACTGGAGTATTTTTTACATGATTTGGCTCAAATGAATATTTCTTTTCAAAAATGAGGAGAAAACTAGATCCCATCTATGCCGGAACCAGTCAAAAAGCAGAAGTCTACTCTGGGCTGGATAACAGAAAACAGAAAAGATGCAGGGAGAAAAAGGGGACTTTGGCAGCCAGTTAAGCAAGTCAATTCTCAACAGACAAATGCAACCCTTATATAAAACAACACGTCTTTGCCCTTGTCAACAACCCCTTCCTCTACAGCCCAGGTTTGTGTGTAACTTCTTTCTGTGAAAAAAAAAAAATGTCCCATCAGCACTCTCTAATGGGCGAGGTGTAGGCAGAGAGAAAAAAGACAGAGATAAAGCAAGAGGGAGAGCGAGAAAGAGACACTGGTGGTAGTGGTGCTTGTTTGGCTTAGGAGCAGTGAATAATGAGGCTGAGTCGCTCCCTGTCATTGTCCCAGCGGCAGCCTGTAGCCACAGACACAGACGAATAATAAAAAGTATCAGCTGTCTCAAAACAAGACACTTTCCTGACATTCAATACTGAAAACAAGTAAAAGAATGTTAAAAAAATGTTATGATATGTTATTAAAAGCTATTGCTGTTTGCCTATTTTTTGGACTGCTTCAATGTAAAATAACTTGTCTTGCTGTATTTAAAACAACAGATCTCAGAATGGTGTAATTTCTATTCAGTCACATAATCCCTTTATCTCTGGATATTTCTATATGATTAAGATATGGTTTCAGTTTTCCAAAGCTTGCGAGCCTTGATGTGCTCCATCATTTCCATACAGTTTAAATCTGACCTTTACTTTCAAAAGCAAATGGCAGTAAACTGACACACTAGACTGGCACACAAAGGCCAGAAACAGCTTTGTACAGCCCTTCCAGCACTTAAGACAGCAAGAACTACTAACATTAACACTAAATAACTCACTTCTTCATAGTAGCATGCTATCCCCATTTCTCTGAGTATATCAAACAACAGCTGCGTTCACCTTGATGTGTACTATGAAGTTTATCTAGGGAAAGCCAAGAGGGCACATATGATTCATGCTTTGGTTCTTTGCCAAAATGAAAGCAGACATCAGTTTTAAAAAATTAAATAAAAAATTTCCCTGGAGGGAGCAGAAAAGACCAGAGATGGGCCTGACCCAAAGGGCTGTTGCACCATTGGAGGGCGGGGGGTTTAGTGGAGTGACAGTGATGACAGGATGAACAAATTGCAAAGCAAAGGGAATGTGTTTAAATGTAGTACATGGAATTATTGTGGCAGCAAAAAAGAAGAGATCAGAGAGACTAGTATCCACTGGGAGTGATCCGCCATTCTCCAGATATTTAAAAAAAAAAAAAAACCATGAGTTGCGGCTACTGGGATGAGTTCAGATGTAATGCAGAGAAAACATAATGCTAACCTGGGAAAACACAGTTTTGACTATGTAGGACTGAATAATAACTGACAGAATGTGTTAAAGGTACATTTGTCTTGTTTGCCTCTGCGTGGCCCCGTGATGGCGACCTGTCCAGGGTGTACCCCTTCACAGGTGTGAATAAACTGGAGGAAATGGGCAGATGGATGGATGGTCAGACATTATTGGTAGGAAAAGGCTCTGATCCTTTAACCATAGATTTGAAAGACTATTTTTTCTTCTTTCCTCTGAAACAGAGAAGCACCTTTTCCAGGACCACAGGAAAAGGTGCTTTTCTCCAACATGGTTTTGTAAGGAATGTAAAGGAATCAGTTAAATGTCTGCAGTTCACTGCAGTTAAATAACTTTTTGAAACAAAATAGCTGAAACATAATGGGAGGCTTGTACCTATCTGCTTAGTTTATTATTATTATTACTATTATTGAGATAGGTCGTGTATATTCACCAATAATAAAAAAGACAGCCAAAGCATAAAGACTACAAAATTTAGAAATTAGACTACAAAATAAATAGTTCTCTTCTCCTGGTGCTTCCCTGGGACCATGTAGTTTTCTTGGCCCATGTACATATGTTGACTCGTTGGTCAAAGCAAACATGAAATTATGTTTTCAGTGAATAACAAATGAAGATTACTTTTGATTTTCAACCAGGCAAACATGATTTTTAAATATTTCTCTCCTGCCAGTTCGTCATACATATACGTTTTAGAACTTCAGTAAAACATCTGAGTTAGCTGCAATATCTGTACTGAATGGATCACATGTAACCGCTATGTCAAATCAGAGAGTGGTGTGAGCTACACATCAAGAAAACTGGTGGAGACACAGTTCAAGAAAGGAAGTCAGTGTCTTTGTAACAGTGCTGCAACATCAGCCTGTGAGCTACTACATCATCTTCGCCCCAGCCTTTATGCTGATCTCTTAATCAGTGTCCAGAGTGTGAATGAGTCCCTCTTCAGAAGGCTAAGGCTCTGTCCTGCCTGCCTGCCCGTCGCTATTGCCAGGCCCAGCCATGAATATGGAGCTGTTCTGTGGCTGGGAGCTTGCTTATGTTTTCTGTCTGATATCTAGACCCCATTCCCATTTCAAAGGGAGGTCCACCCGGGGCCTTGACTTTTTGATCTGCCTGGCGACTGAGTCGACCACCTGCATGTGGGATCAGCTGCCAGCGAGAGCAGACAACCCCTCTGCTTCAAAATACACATCCTCCCCCTTCATCCTCCCTTCACTGCTTCATTGCTCTTCACTGTACCCCCTCCTTCCATGAAGCTGCCAGGAGCCCCAGTGGTCTAAACTGGGTCTGGAGCTGCATCCCATTCCCAACTGTCGGGTGGGTGAGATGCTGGAGATGTTCAGTACAGCATCAGGAAGGATCTGGCTGCAGTAACCAGTTTTAAAACCATTTTGTATTTATGATCAGCCTTAATGTCAATGTACCATAGAAGCTACAGAGAATATAGAGGCCTTATGAAAGGTCTTTAGCCTTTTTTTTTTTTTTGGCAGGAATGGATGACAGCATCTCCATGAGTGAATCTAGTTATAGACCAATAACAGAAGCAATTAACAGCACCTACACTTGTGTTTGATTCTAATTGCCTTCACAGGCAGTTGTAACAATTTGTTTTCAAACAAAGCAACAGCTATTTGAGATGTGCAGGTTTCTGAATGTTTTTTTTTACAATAAGTGATATTCACAGAGTCTTGAAGTTAATTGCATTTCATGAACTTCGGCAGTCAGCTTAATGAACATCTAATTGTTTCTCAGCAGGGGTGACAGCCATATGTCCAAAAGGACACTTTAAGACGAGGTTCTGGTTATAGCCCACTACATCAGCAATGAAAAAGGACATTCTTTATCCTGTGGATCCCAATAAATGTATTTATGATTTGGCCATTTCATTCACTTCAATGCAGAAAAAGTGAAATCTCAGGGTGCTTAGGTTAAACGTCATATTGTTACGATGGCTTTCAAATCAGACTAACTGCTGTATTTAATCTAAAAAGAACAAAACAATTTAAAAGTTTAAGAGTAATTCTGTCAACCTCAGTTTTGTTGTTTGCAATTTTTTTCCCCCGTAGGAAAGGTTTCATATTTGAAAAATTCTTTTACACCATGCATTTCTTCTGCAGCCATTATAAACAAGCGTAGAAAACACGAGACAAACACCATCCAGCTCAAAGAACAACTTGAACTGGTCTGACATCGAAAATGAATACAGAATTAATTGCGAAACTGAAAACTAAGAAGGATTTACAGGGATGGTTTCAGAACAATGAAATAAATAGGGAAATTGAATTAGGAACAATTTTCTAAAAGGGGCAGGGATGAGGATGTCATTCAAATATCCTGCAAACAAATTTTGTTCACAGTTCTGCATCTATGGTTATAGATTCTGACTTGATGTCTTCAGTGTAAATGTGAAACAACAACAGATAAAACAGTTTCCTTTATTCAAACACTGTGAAAAAAAACAAACAAAAAAAAACAATGTTAATATAAGAGGGGTGTGTATGTGCGTATGTGTGTGTGGGTGTGCTTGTGTGTGTGCTCCCATCAAGCAGAAAGGCAGGCAGCAGTACAAGAGGCTCACAGCCGGGCACCGCTTTGGAAAGCCCTCATAAATCCTGATTTGAGAGGGACACTAACCAGAGAAGCTAAAACACATCAAGAGAGGGGGCTAAAGAGTCGGGGGGTGGCAGCATGTCTCTTAAAATGCTACGTCTGATTAAGTCTTCCCATTAGGTGACAGCTGAACTTTAACATTAATATGATAATATTGAAATAAGTGCATGTTATTTACTTCAGCACCAGAGGGAGTGGAGAAAAGAAAAGGAGGAGGAGGGAATGATGAATGATTTCTGGACAGCTTTAGGGTGACATGCACGGCAAATTGACCCCCCCCACACACGCACACCAAAAACGTACAGACACAGACACACACACACAGACACACACTCTCCCCCTCCTCCACCCATAATCAGACTTGACAAAATGGAGACATATGCAGAAATATTGGTTACAGTTGGCATCACAGCCCTTCTCAGGCCTTCCCTCTCTACTATCTCCTGGCCGCCCTGTGAGCCGCCCTGCAAATTGTCTATGGGCACTGAAGCATCTATTTCAATTGGCACTTTCTTCCTGCCTCGGGATTTTACATTTAGTCGGTGTCATTTACATATTACTCTTAATCAAAATCCACAGTGGGCGACAAGGAGATGGGGGGGGAGCAAGAAACAAAACCATGGCGTCATGGTTCAGGGGTAAGCACACTGGCACTTTATGAAATGGAGATGTGACTAGACATTACAGTCTATGTGCGTGTGCACGGGTGTGACTGTGTGCACGTGTGTGCTAATGCCAGGCCTATTGATATATTTGTGTTTGTGTGATTGTTGGGACTTGTGCATAAAGTCGTAAAAAAGGAAGAGAAGACTCCAAGTAGAATGGGGCAGTGAGTGTATTTTGTGAAAACAAAGGGAAAAAGAGAAAAAGAGTGGAGACAAGCACAGGCGCACATGTCCTCCCCCCCCCCCCCCCCAGTCTTTTTCTGCTTTACTGGGCTACTGTTTCTTCCATCGCCCAGGCACAAAACACCAATACAATGGCTTTCAACCCATAAGCCATTCACACTATTTATTTAGTTTAGTTTACTCCAATATAGTTAATTATTTGCATTATTTAAACCATTCAAAAAGGAACCAAAACACGTCTTATAACTTTATGAGCTTAAACTTTAGGCAAGAGTATACAAATATCATAATTATAATAAGGTGTTTCCTGAATATACTGTAGCACCTCATAGACTTGAGTGAACAAAACAACTGGTCATAATTTACCAGCTGATAAAGACTGATTTATATGATAGTATATCAACTGTAATTTTTACATAGAAATGGATAAAGGCTCATCCACAAGCACACAGCACTGTTAAAGCACAATGCATCAAAAGTAAGTTCAGAAACAGTGTCCCTACCTGCCTCTTACCTTCTGAGCATGCCAGTAAGGATTCGAGAACTCTTCCCCAGGTTTGCATCCGTTTCTCTGAGCTGGAAAGACAGAAAGGTAAAAAACAGGTTTTTACTTACCATTCTGAGCATTTGACAAAATGCTTTTCTGTCCCTTTTTTTTTTTTTAAATACAGTCAATAGATTTCTGTCTTGTTCTGAACAGATTAAAGGATTTAAAGTTATGTAAAGTCATTCTTTGTTTAAATTTAAAGTATTTTTTACCAAATCTTGAAGTTTGCATCAGTTTTCTCCAGCAGGGCCAGGGCTTCAAACATTTTGACCCTTTGCATTTCTGGACTTGCCACATATGTTCCTCTCACCCCAAAAACGTCAATCAGTGATTTTAAGATTCCATTTCACTTTAAGTTACTTGTTTATCTGTCAAGACACTATTTGCCACAAAACTCTCTTCTAAACACTTAAAAAAAATCCATGTTAAAAAGCTGCCAATAGATTCTAAAATTTGTCAAAAAAAAAAAAAAATCCCAAACACTATAAACTGTTACCAATGTGAGCTTTTTCAAACAGAAAATCTCTCTCTCTCTTTAATCAAGTAGTCGACAACAGATTTACACTTTTTTTCTAACTTTAATTTTGAGATACATGGCAAACAAAAAGTGTCCTTGATGGCACCTTTGAAATAACGATTTTGGCTATTCAGGACTAATTGCCTAGGATACCTTCCTTATCTTGCTCCATCTTCTTTTTTTTCCTTCTGACTTTTTTCCACAGGGGTCACAGGATTGTTTTCATTCTAGTCTATTGTCAGATGTAGGGACTTCCATTGTAAAATGATTTGGCAGAGATGTTGTTAACAAGGTGTGAAAGAAAAAAAAAAGCTGACACCACACTGACTGAGCTGCCACTAACATCTACCTGTAGTCACACTTCAAGAAGATGATGGGGGAGCATGGGGAATAGTCAGATTTTCTTTCTTTAGTCAGCAGGGAGTTGCTCATCTTCTTCCTTCTCTAAGATAACAACTTCTTTCCATATAAATTCACAAAATAAATTCTAATGCAGTTTTCATCAGTGTATTACAGTGTGTTCCATTATCTTTAATTTCTAAATTTTTTCCTCAAATCCCCCCTTTAACAAACATTGTTGTTGTGCCACTGTGTTTCTCTGCTTGTTCTGGATTATCATCATGCTGTCAATTAGTCTGCTATTCACATTTCCTTTCCAGCCCTCTTTTAGTGCTACTTTCTTCCTCTTCTTCCATCTTTTTTTCCTACCCTCTGGCAGCCTCGGCTGGTGCAATCCAGGTTGCCAGAGCCAAGGATACATGTGGTACAGGGTAGGAGGTGAGGGACCTGGGTTTGGGCCCTCTGGCAAAGAAAACAAGTCCAGCAGTTGCCTGATGTCTGCCTCTGCCCATAGATCTGTCCCCTAGACACTTCACACTTTCTCCCAAAATAATCTCTCTCTTTGAATCATCCCATGTTTTCATCCCTCCCCCCTTTCACAGCCTCTCGCCAAATCTTATGCCTTCTTTCTTAACCTTCCAAGGAAACCAACTAAAATTTTTGTGCAGTTGAGTGTTTTAAAGTTAACTGTGGTTGTCTTTAAGAAGAGAATGGAAGAAAAGGTGTTTCATCTGACTTTATTCTTTATTTTCTTTTTCTGTAACATACAGCTCTCCAAATACAATGCAGTCCACAGCAAAGTTGTTACCATTATAATAAATTAAAGTTAATTCCAGTACAAAATGAAGTCGGCTTAAAGAGACCGATGAGGGAAAAGTTGCTTAATTGTTCCCTTAATTTGCACAATGAATCCTCTTCGTATTATAAGACTATCTGTGCTCTTAAATGATTGAATGTATAAGCTTGGCACTGAGATTACAGCCTGTTGTGTCCAATGTGTCTACTTGTGGTTAAAGAAAAAAAAAGTTACATTTTTACATGAAGAACTCATGTACAAACAACCAAAAAACCGGATGTAAAAGGTTCAAGGTTCACATCCAAGGTTTAATGCATGCCCAAATTGTAAATAATTTCTATCTATTTAAAAGGACAAAATCAAGTTGCAGAGCCCTCTATCCTGTATCGTGACATCTTGGTTCTTCTTACTTAACTTTTGCCCCACAAACTGTGTTTTAAAGCATTCAATGTGTGCGTATGTGTGTGTGTGTGTGCACATGCGTGCTTGCTTGGATTTGTGTACATGTGGTGGGGAGGTTAAGCAAAGGAGACACATGGGAGGATGAAGAGGGAGCAAAAGAAAAAGAGAGCAGGTACTCTCAGTAGACACTATGGACCGTTTTGAAAGGAGATGTTTGATTTTCTTTGAAATCGTCTGCGCGAGGCCCTCTGCCATGTTGTGATCTTTAAGCATTCTGCATTGAGTGGGCCAACAAGGCTGGACCCCCTTCCTGTGTTTGGTCTTTTCTGTCCATGCCTACCTTTCTGTTTGGTTAGCCGAATGTTGGGAGGGGCAGTATTAAAGATTGGGCGGGGGACTCTGAGGAAAAGTCATAAAGAGAGAGAGAAATGCAGAGAACTACTGAGAGTGAAGGTAGAAAGAAGACAGGAAAGGAGAGATGACAGAAAGGAAAGTTACCCCTTTCAAAAGAGAATGAAAAAGGACAAAGTTCTGCAAAAAGGACACAATTAAGCTGCTTATATTGTATTGGACATGGCAAGAGATGCTCAGCACTTTAACTCTAATCTAAAAAAAAAAAACTGTAATCAGTAACTAGGCATATCTGCCATACTGCAAAGTCGTGAGATCCATAAATATGCATATATTACATTATGTCAACACAATTCTGTTGACATAATGTGCATGCAAAGTATTTCCATGAGTGTTTTTGTTATATTTTTATGCGTTGGCTTTCATATGTGTGTTTTCTTGAGAAACTCAAAAGGTGGTGGATGATGACAGCACTGTCAAACCTCACGGTTTTACAAACACTTGCTAGAACGGATTCCCGCGTGTGTGCAGATGGCAGGTGTGTACTTACCCTTTCTCTGGCTCTTTGTATCTTCTCACGGTCACTGTGCAGGTTGGCAAGAATCTCCTGTCCAACTTGTTCTGCAAAGGAGCAAGCTGTATGAGAAAACTGTTTGCTCAACAGTTACAAAAAAAATGAAAAAAGAAAAGGCTGCCTTAATGAAGCATAAAAATAAAGAGTTCAGAAATTTTGACAAAATACTTCACTTTTAACAGACTTCAATATTCTTAATGGCCGCTACATTAAGAATGCTCTCAAATTAGGGCTGTCCCGATCCGATATTGATATCGGATATCGGTCCAATATTAGCCAAAAAAAAGAATATTGGATTATCGGACGCCATGTAAAGTCGCTGTCACTGAGTGCAAAGTTTGCCATGCACAAGTTTCCCGTGGTGGTGCAGAACCGGGGACGTTTAATACGACCAACCTCATCGCGCATTAAAAAAGAACCAGAAACAAATGCATGGAGATTTTCAAAAGACCAGCGAGACAGAGAAAAATCTCATCTCCACCTCCCTCAAACAACCAACTCTGGCCAAAACATTGTCTAAGCGTGAAAACCTCCCTCGCAACGGCAAAAAGGCATCGGCAATAACAGAAAGATTGTCCCATTTATTGTGCTCGATAAACAGCCCCAGTCGGTGGTGAGTAATGTCAGGTTAAAAATGCTTAATTCAACACCTCGAGCCAAGCTATGTTATCCGTAGCCACCACTGCATTGTCAACAAAACTATACCTCAGATGGACAAAGAAGTTAACAAGTATATTGTAAATATGTGGAGAAAGCAAACGCTTCACTACTGACATACGGAGCTCAGACCATCATCCGCTGTCTTTATTGAGTCTGACTGCGCACTGGATCGATGCTGCCTTTACATTGCAGATTGTTTCAGAATATACGGGAAGTAAACTTCTTAATTTGTTTTGAATGGTTTATGAGTATAAGATAAGTTATATGGTTCATTGTTAAGGGCCTCCTGATTTATTTTTTCTATTCTGCAGTTTTTTTAATTGGTAATAATAAATTGTATGTTTTCCAATACTACTGTTGTTGACTATTATTCCCTATTTGAGTAATTTCACTTCATGCTGCCTTTTTTCACACTCCACACTACAGAATAAGTAATGCAAGTATGTTTCATATATAGCATGTTGATATCGTATTGATATCGGTATCGGCTTATATTCAAGGCAGAAATATCGGTATCGTATTGGAAATGAAAATATAGTATTTGGACAGCCCTACCTCAAATGTCTATTCAGTTTAGCAAAATTTAACCATGTAAATCACAGAATTATGTTTTGTTTTCACCATAATCAGTAAGTAACAGTATGATATCTTTCATCTGAAACAAATCTTCAATTTTCTAAGTTGAAAGAGCATGCGCGTGAAATATTTTGCATTCAGACAGTGCAATGGAAAGACAGTGTGCTCTGCAAGAGGTGAGAAAAGTCGAATAGTACAATAATGATACAATTAAATGTAAAACTATTTGAACCTGTGATCATTTTAAGGCACAAATGCCATAAAATCAAATGCACAACCTCTGAGCCAACATCGTTATCAGTTTTGCCTTGTAATCATCAAGCTAAAAAAATGCATGGATGATCATTAATCCACTCTTGGATTGTTGGGACAAGTTGCTTTTGGAGGACAATATACATTTTTTTCTCTGCCTGCTGGGTAGAAATGTAAGTGAACCCACTCCCTGACACGAGAAGATACCCCAAACATGGATGATATCAGAATGTTTCACTCTTGGTACAATTATCTTTTTTCCCCCCCTACAGATTATCAATTTTCCAGATTTCCAAAACAGCTGGAAACAGACTTCATTGGAGTAAATAGCTTTGCACCACTTTTGAGCTGTTCATTTTTTATTGCACTATTTGCAGAATTGAAGTCTGTCCTTGATGTTTTTCTTGAAAAGAAATGGCTTCTTTGCTGTCCTCACTGACACCAAACAAGTGTGCAGAAGTCTTCACCTCACTGTACATTCAGATGCATTTACACCAACCACCTGCCATTGTTAAGCAACTTATGAAGTGATCCTCACATGGAAACAGTGCTGAGGTGTTCTTAACTCTTTTATTTTCTTAATAGTTCTTAATGATTGACCTTGCACATTAGTCCTTTTTTATGCTAGGCTGGCTGCACACCTTTCTTTGAAGGTAACCGTCTCCAATTCCAGAAGACAATGTCTTTTTCACTGCCTTTCTTTTCCAACAATCAGTCTGTTCTTACTAGTCAGTCAGAATAAAAGTGGTTTCAGCTGAGCTGTAATTGTTAACAATGACCCCTGTATTGATCAATGGATCGCTTAAATGATGGCCATGTTGTGCCAGGGCCAAGAAAAAAGTTCTGGTGTTGTTGTGATCGAGTAAATCATTATGGCAATGAACTCACTGAGGTGCAATAAATTTAAGTACATCAGTTCATCTACACAGCAATGTAGAAACAATGGGAATCACCACTAAAATTAAATAAAATATTATAGGTAAAAATAAATTAAAGAATTCAGTCAATCACGGTAAAAATAGTGCTGTAGATTTAGTGTTTAAATGTGAGGGTGGATGAAGATGAATCAGGAAAATGGGGGGAAATATGTGAAGAATCTTTGCATGGATCAAAGACAGGCTTTCAAGCGCACCAAACAAATCCAGAATAAACAACACAGTTACTGACTGTATTACACTACACAGGTGCCGCACACCAAAGGGCCCACGTGCTGAGCGCCTGCTTGGGGGGAGCAGTGCAAAAATGGGCTACATCTGGCAGCTAAACAAGAGAAGAGAGAGAGAGAGAACAAGAGACGAAGAAAGGGGATCAGGGAGAAGTAGAAAAAAAAGAGAGAAAGCACTGTCAAAAGAACGTCATTCGTTCCCATTCATCCCATCGCTTTTACTCCCCTACACTGTAACAGACTCAAATGTCTCTCTTCCTGCCTTCATTAATTTCTAATCTGGGAAAAGACAGATTGAAGGATACCCAGATTAAACAGTGCAGTCAGACAGTCACATGTGACAAATAGGGCAGATTAAAAGACTGAGTGCAGGTATTAATAACCATAAAAATACAAGCCCTCCCCCGTCCCGATTGTAGAGGAACAAGGGATAAACAGGAGGGGAGTTGAAGCGGAAATATTCAGTTAAAGAGACAAATAAGGACTTCTATCCATCTCTGTCAGGGCTGTAAGCTTTTTTTGTTGAATAAATGAGTGTGACAAGTATTGCAGGAGCAGAGTTTTCTTTTTGTTTTTTGATGGCAAGTGCATTACTGGAGAGGTTTCGGTGTGTGAAAAGATACACACACACACACACACATATATATATATATTATATATATATATATATATATATATATGCCTGTTCAGAAAATGAAATTTTGAGTAGTCTTAACAATATGTTTAATTTTAATTAGCAAGCCTGGAGTCACAGTGGATTTCTGTCAGAAGCCATTAGGAGCACAGCGCATGATATGCATCTCATGCCCAACGCCCACATTTCTTTATCAATTTCATTGTTTGTTTCTTTGTTGGTTTTTTTGCACTGATCTTTTTTTTTTTAACTAAGTTAGATTTCTTTAAAGCTAAACAACCAACATATTCAACCTTACTTAAGAAGGAGACTTGTCAGCAGTCTTACTATGCCTTAAAACAGCATGTCCATCCCAGTACCATGCCATTATACAAGATGCTGAACAAATTTTAGAATTAAAACAAAACAAAAGGTATTAAAGAAACAGCATCTGCTCAAAGTGCAATTTAAAATACAGAATCTGGATTACAGAGGTATGAAATAATTCACAGTCACCAGAATGGTCTTTTGAGCTGGGGGGAAAAAAAGGTTCCACTATTGCTTGTCTAGATAAACATCTTTCTTTCATGAATCCCTGGAGCCCCAAAAATTCTCATCATTGCTTTATGAGTTTCTCCAAGCACAGTGAGGTCTCCAAGGGGAATATATGGTGTTTACTGACTATAATGGTTCTTCTGTTGTATCACTCAGACCCCAGTATTTTTCTACGTTTACATTAATCTTTTAAAGTCCCACTGATCAGTCCTCTGTATGATTTCATCAGTTAATGATGAAAACTACAAACAAAACCTTGTGTTAAAGCAAAGTGAAGGGTTCCTAAAATAAAAGTCTTCTCCCATTCTGATATGACCACCTTATCACCACCATCATCACACCAACACCTGCAGGGGAAAAAAAAAAAAAAAAGAAGCAAATATGCCCCCCCCCCCCCAAACAAAAAAAAAAAAAAAAAAAAAAAAAAACATAAGTTGGAAACTTGTTGATGTGACCTGAAATCACAATGCAACAGCAATGTTCACATATTACATTTTGGTAAGTTTGGTACAGGAAAATCTAAATAAATAAAAGTGTTTATGAAGAGAACTAAAATGTGGGTTACAAAAAGGAAAAAAAATACAGTTGATGAGAACAATTTAGAAAGGAAAAATAATTTACTTTAATACTCTTGACCTGTTGCTCATTAGCGTATAAAATATTCTCTGCCTGCTAAAATGGATATTAACAATTTAAATAACTCTGGCCCGGGGGCCTTGCTCTGACTCTCATGTGAAAGATTCCCATCCCCAAAGGTCTATTTAACAAGCCCATTATTCCATTACTTTACATTTATATCAGCACCAGTGAGCCATAATTTAACATGATGTAACTGCAGAGAAGAATTTGTACAGAAAAACTGAATGCTAAAACCTAATGGAAGTAAAAAAAAAAAACAATGCACATACAAACATTTGCTTAATAGTTTTGAGGTAGCTTAAAAGCATAATCTTTGTTAAAGGAAATCAAATTCTAACTCAAGAGCAAGCACCATAAACTGAGTTGGTATAAAACGATTTATTTACTCTGATTCTTTGATAAGCAGGGCTTAAAGTAAAAAAATATTCCTGAGCCTGAACTTTTTTGACCTACAATTTAAATGGGAATTTTAGAAAGTAAAGGTTATTAAGTTATAACTGAAAACATGTAAACTCAGTCAAGCCCATTAATCTGATTAATTTAGCAACTACTTAATTCAGTAAAGGGCAATTTGTACAAGAAAAAACATATAAATTGCAACTTCTTTATCATTTTTGTTCAAAACATTGGCCCCTTCGAACTTTTCAACCTTTTGCCACATTTCAGGCTTCAAACAAAGATTTTTTGTCAAGAATCAACAACAAGTTGGACACAATTGTGAAGTGGAACAAAATTTATTGGATATTCTAAACTTATTATATTCTAAATATAAAAACTGAAAGGTGAGGTGTGCAGTATTATTCGGCCCCCTTGTATTAATACTTTGTAACACCACCTTCTGCTGCAGTTCCAGCTGCCAGTCTCTTGGGGTTTGTCTCTATCAGTTTAACACACCCAGAGACTAAATTCTTGTCCATAAAACAGCTGGAGCTCAGTGAGGTTGGATGGAGAGCGTTTGTGAACAGCAGTCTTCAGCTCTTTCCACAGATTCTCGATTGGATTCAGGTCTGGACCTTGACTTGGTTGTTCTAACACTTGGATACGTTTATTTGTGAACCGTTCCATTGTAGATTTGGCTTCATGTTTTGGATCATTGTCCTGTTGGAAGATAAATCTCAGGTCTTTTGCAGACTCCAACAGGTTTTCTTCCAGAATGGTCCTGTATTTGGCTCCATCCATCTTCCCATCAATTTTAACCATCTTCCCTGTTCCTGCTGAAGAAAAGCAGGCCCAAACCATGATGCTGCCACCACCATGTTTGACAGTGGGGATGGTGTGTTCAGGGTGATGAGCTGTGTTGCTTTTACGCCAAACATATCGTTTTGCATTGTTGCCATAAAGTTTGATTTTGGTTTCATCTGACCAGAGCACCTTCTTCCACATGTTTGGTGTGTCTCCCAGGTGGCTTGTGGCAAACTTTAAAGGAGACTTTTTATGGCTATCTTTAAGAAATGTCTTTCTTCTTGCCACTCTTCCATAAAGGCCAGATGTGTTCAGTGTACGACTGATTGTTGTCCTCTGGACAGACTCTCCCACCTCAGCAGTAGATCAGTTCATCCAGAGTGATCATGGGCCTCTTGGCTGCATCTCTGATCAGTCTTCTCCTTGTTCCAGATGAAAGTTTAGAGGGACGGCCGGGTCTTGGTAGATCTGCAGTGGTCTGATACTCCTTCCATTTCAATATGATTGCTTGCACAGTGCTCCTTGAGATGTTTAAAGCTAGGGAAATCTTTTTGTATCCACATCCGGCTTTAAACTTCTCCACAACAGTATCTGGGACCTGCCTGGTGTGTTTCTTGGTCTTCATGATGATCTCTGAGCTTTAACCAGAACCCTGAGACGATCACAGAGCAGGTGCATTTATACGGAGACTTGATTACACACAGGTGGATTCTATTGATCATCATCAGTCATTCAGGACAACACTGGATCATTCAGAGATCCTCACTGAACTTCTGGAGTCAGTTTGCTGCTCTGAAAGTAAAGGGGACGAATAATATTGCACGCCCCACTTTTCAGTTTTTTATTTGTTGAAAAAGCTTAAAATATCCAATAAATTTCATTCCACTTCACGATTGTGTCCCACTTGTTGTTGATTTCTTGACAAAAATTGAAATTTTATATCTTTATGTTTGAAGCCTGAAATGTGGCACAAGGTTGAAAAGTTCAAGGGGGCTAAATACTTTCACAAGGAACTGTACATTCCAGTGGGTCTTGACTCGTCTCCTCTTTAACATATGTAGTTGCAGAGGCAGTTATTAGATTATTAGATGTTATTACTCTGGATGCATCATCATTAAAAAAGCGAACCATTACATTCAGTATTTTTTTCCATGTTTTGGGTGGTTGCTTCAACAACATTCAGAGAAAACGTCCATCTGTCTGAGCTGATCAGACAGATGTTTCTTGAACTCTGGAGCTGTGTCGTGTGTTCATATAACTGGCTAAGTGGAAACGGACAGTTTTGTAAAGCGTTTTTATCAACCACTACTTTTTTTTTTTTACACGGATCTATGAGCGGTTGAGCGACCGTAAATGATAAGTCGTGTCCACAGTGAACTTGCACACGCGTATTTTCAAGTCGGAAATAAGATCGATCGCTACGTCCACTGTGGCTGTTGCTCCGGTAAACGGCTTGTGTAAAGCAGCCCGCGGACAGCTGCTTTATGCCCGGGGTCTCCTTCGTGACGGTGAAGAGCTTTTTTTTTTTTTTTTTTTTTTTGCTGCTATCGACTGACTTTTTGGAGCACAACACACAAAACCAGGTACCAGGCTTCCTTAGCTTCTGGCACCAGCTCCCAAGCGGCTATCCGTCCTCGCCCCTTTCCTCTGTCTATGCCCAGCGCCACTTGAATTTTGCCTCCATTCTTCTGATTGCGGGAGAAAAACTGCAGGCTCGCCTCGATTGCGTTCAAGACCACTCAGAGATAACGTGTTTCTGTGCCTGTTTTTTATTTTTTTCCTAAATCATAGTCAAACATTGGAGATCCAGCATGGTGCCGGAATACTTTAAGCCCTGGATAAGAGTTACATGAATGACTTGAGGGGTCAAAAAAGTTAAAAACTACAAAGACTGGACAATCCACGAGCTATTTTCCTCAAAGTCATCTTTTTATCTTTGCAAATATCCTACAAAACATGAATAAAATTGTTCGTTCACACAACCATCAATGACTGGCACCAACCCTGCCATGAGTTTCCCATGAAAGTAAACTCATTATCTTCGGTTTTTGGAAGGTCCGTCAGAGAACATTAACAATTTCACAACACAATCTTGAGTTCTGGGAGTCTTTGTTCCACCATCATTTATCCCAGATTAATTTGATTAATTAATTATTTTCTACTACCAAAAAAGTAAAATGTCAATACTGTGAAATTGCTACATCTGTGCTAGGGGCTATGCTGCTCCAGAAGCAAACAATTGTGGTAGCACCCACCCCCCGAGGGTATATCCTTCAACTTTATCCAGTTCACGGACACGTTTAATTGGAACTGTATTACATTTTACACATTTTCTTTCTTTCTCTGTGTTGCAGTTCCTAACCTGCTTCCTCTGTCCCCTGAGCCTGAAGTGTGTAAGACCTGACAGTTGTGTGCTCTGAGGCTCAGCACAGCTCCCTTTCATAAGCAATAAGACCCCTTTTTGAAATTTACCTCACACTCTTATATTCCACCACCAGCAACGTACGCCAGAAAAACAGGAAATGGAAACTCATGGGAAGTAGAGGGCAAGCAAAGAGGAGTCTGATAAATTAGATATATTTTTTAAAGCAAAAGAGACACAAGACATTAAAGAGACAATACATTTGTTTTTTCTCTCAAACTCACTATTACTCGCGGACAAAGGCATGCACACAGAGCAGTGGTCAACTTATGTGTCTTAGACTCCCAGGTGAATAGTTACCCATCTTTTTTCTTAACTTTTCAACTTTATAATTACAACCTCAATCCCAACAAAGTTGAAATGCTGTGTAAAACATAAATAAAAACAGAAAGCAATGATTTGCAAATCTCATAAACCTGTATTTTATTCCCAATAGAACATAAAGAACATATCAGATGCTAAATATGAGACATTACAATCATTTCATTGTGAATATTAGCTCACTTTGACTTTGATGGAAGCAACACATTTCAAAAAAAGTTTGAATAGGGTTCATGCTGCACAATGTTTAGCATTGTGCAGCATCCCCTCTTCTTTTCACAAATGTCTGTAAACGTCTGGGAAGTGAGGAGATCAGCTGCTGGAGTTTAAGGAGAGGAATGTTGGTCCTATTCTTGTCTGATCCAGGATTCTAGCTGCCCAACAGTCCTGGGCCTTCATTGCGGTTTTTTTTTTTTTCTTTGTTTTGTTTTGTTTTGTCTTGCTTTGGTTTTTCTTGTTATGCACCAAACATTTTCTATTAGTGAAAGGAATGGACTCCATTCTTTTGTGATGGATGCAGTATGAGAGTTTCATTGTCTTTCTGAAATATGCAGCAAGACGATATGCAGCAAGTCTCTTTCCCTGAAGAGTCATGTCTGGATGGGAGCATATGTTGGTCTAAAACCTCTATGTAGACTTCAGCATTGATGGTGCCTTTCCAGATGTGTAAGCTGCCCACACCATAGGCATTAATGCAAACCCATACCATTAGAGATGCAGGTTTTTGAAGTGCTGATAACAAGCTGGATGGTTCCTCTTCTCTTTAGTCCACAGGAAACTGTGTCCATGGTTTCCACAATGAATTTCAATTTTTTATTCATCTGACAACAGAACAGTTTTCCATTTTGTCTCAGACCAATTTTAGATGAACTTTGGCCCAGAGAAGATGCAGACATTTCTGGATTGCATTCACATATAGCTTCTTCTTTGCATAAGGCAGCTTTAACTTGCCTTTGTGGATTTCACAGCAGACCGTTCACAGACAGTAATTTCTGGAAGTGCTCCTGAGCCCATGCAGTGATGTCTAGTAGAGAATCATGTCTGTATTTAATGCAGTGTAGGGCCAGGAGATACGCGCATCCAGTTTTGATCTTAGAACCTGTCCTTTGCACGCAGACACTCCTCTGAATCTTTTGATGATAGTATATACTGTAGATAGTGGGATCTTCAAAGTCTTTGCTATTTTACGTTGAAGGACATTTTTCTTAAACTGTTTCAAATTTTTTAGATGCAGTTTTTTTGCACATTTGTGAACCTCTGCCCATCTTTACATGCGAGAGGCTCTGCCTCCCTGAAATGCTCCTTTTATACTCAGTCATGTGACTGACCTGTGGCCAAGTAACCTAATTAGTTGTCAAATGCTCCTCCATTTGATTTTAATTTGCACCATTACTTTTCCAGCCTTTTGTTGCCCTTGTTCCAACTTTTTTGAGATGTGTTGCGCCAATCAATGTAAAAATTAGTTTTTTCCATGAAATTGTAAAAAGTCTCAGTTTCAACGTCTGATATGTTTTAATGTTATAATGGGAATCAAATATCTCTTTATGAGATTTGAAAATCATTGCATTCTGTTTTTAAATCACACTTTACACAGCCTACTATTTCTCACATGTAGCATCTTATGATACTGTGCTATTATTGAATTGTTATTTATCCATCCATTATACATACGCGTTTGGTCTAAGTAGGGTCACAGAGATCTGGTGGAGCCTATCCCAGCTATCTTCAGGCAAAACCACCAATTAACCTAATATGCATGTCTTTGGATTGTGGGAGGAAGCCGGAGTACCTGAAGAAAACCCACACAAGCATGGGGAAAACATGCAAACTCAGCACAGAAAGGCTGCTGTCGAGGTTTGAACCAGGACCCTTCTTGCTATGAGGCAACAGTAGTAACCAGCAAGTCACTGTTCTGCCCATTGTTATTTATAACTATCTAAAGCTAGTGGGCTTTATTCACAGTGAGAGACAGGAAATCAGGACAGAGAGAGAACGGGGAAGACATGCAGCAAAGGATCACTGGCTGGGAGTCAAACCTGTGACCGCTGCAGGACGACTGTCGCCTCTTGTACATGGGGGCCACCTGCCCCAACCGCTGCACTACCGTTTTTTTTTTTTTTTTTTTTAATCACAAGACAGAAACTACTGAGGAGTTAAAAGGATTCCTCCAGGAGTTCCCACAAACTCTTTTTTTCTTTTATTACTGTATGTTTAACATCTATTTCTATTTTACAGAACATTCAATATAAAGGTAATGTGGGGATGTTGACCTGAACGAGAAAGCAAGTCAAGACATTAAGCATTTCAAAAGCTTAAGAACAAGGAATATACAGTATGGGTGAAACTTTCCCATCCCAGTCTATCCTGTTTCAGCCCGTGCATTGGCCCTTGTCCTCACATGCATTGGAGTGGTAGTGGGAAGTCAGGTTGGATTTCAGGGGCCTTTCTTCACTCCGCCAGGCTGTGTTTTATTCATCGCCTGTGCCCTGACCCCGCAGAGCTCCTGTTCTGACAAATCACTTCTGATTAAGACAGATCTCTGTTAGTCAGCCACTCAGCCTAGCTTATTCATCATTCCACACAAAATATCCCTCTCTATTCCCTCTTCCCTCCTCCTCTAAGCTCGTTTGCCTGTCCGTCAGACCGAAGCAAAGCACAAAAGAAATTTCCGCTGCTGTTTTAAATGGCTGATTATAGACAATTGGTGGATGGAGAGACGTAAGACAGTCTTATGGGTGATAAGACGCAAGTTTAATGGGTATAAATGACCAAGCCTGTAAGAGAGCAGCTGGTAATGGAACAATTTGTTTATAGCTGTACCGGGGAAGAGAGAACTGAAAGCTACATTTTCTTTCTATTTGAGCTCCCCCTCCTCTTTTCCCTTAACCTCAACCTCAAAGTCAAATTCTCAGATCACCAGATTTACGTTTTTTATTAAAAGGCAAAAGCCCCCTTCACCCTTATTTAATGAGAATTGATGAAGCTTGTAAGGGAAAAGCAAGTTTTACATTTATGAAATTACCCATTCTTTCTCGCCCCTGGGGAAAAGCTGCATAAACTTTGACATAGCCATTCAAATATTACATTGCTTTCCATGAGGTAGTAAGAATGGTTGACACAATATTTACTGTATGTGTAATTAACAATGCAGTTACAGCATTGATATGCAAAGTTCTGCAATAACACATTGCAGCAAAGACTGCTGTGCTAAAGCATACAGACAGCCACCAAAGCTATTATGTTAAAATGTCCAACAAACCAGATTAAATTAACCTGAACGACAACCCTACTGGTGGCAAAGGACTGAGAGGCAGAAGGAGTGAGTGGAGAATGAACGTTCCTACAAGCAAATTGCCTGGACTTAATCAACCAGTCTCATTGAACCATCCAAATGAAAACTAATGGACTTGGATGCTTGCAGTGATTGCCCCACATGCAACAATGTGCAGGCAGGAGCAGTAGATTGTGAGGTCTTCAATTAAAAAATAGGGAATTTCTACAGGCGGCTGACTAGCATATATAGTTATTCCACAACCACTCATACCCCGACTGGTCAATTGTAAAGCTTACATTGGGCACACTTATAAATTCCATTTCCAGGACTGGGAAAAGCTTTTTTTTTTTTTTTTTTTTTTTTTAATCTGTTGATTCAATTTGGTAAAAACTGTATAAACTGTAAGAAGTGTAGAATTAAAATCTCATATCTGAATGAGCTAATTTGTGTATGCATTATTCATAGTGTTGACATTTGTGTCACAAAATGGTACTGGCCACTCCATCTCTAAAACAAAAAAATAAAAAGAATAAATTAAAAAAAAAAAAAACACTACTAACTTAACATTATTGGACCATCGTCAACAGAGTTTAAGTGACACAATATAAAGAATTTGATTTTATAATCACCAGAGCCAATATATACATTATGGGATATAAGCACTGTAATAACACTATGACTAGTTCATGACAAATTAAATAGAACCACAGTCTGATGGATTTGAAAAAAACTAAAGTGAGAATTGAACCTGAGCCCTAGTAGTGATGCTGAGATGAGGGATAAGTATTTAAAACAGTTTATTTAGGGTAGTTAAACTTGTCAGTTGATCCTATACTGAGGGAGAAAAGTTGACAGTTCGTCTCCAACGGACAGAGAGAAATACACAGAGGCGGGGAAAGAAGAAAGAGAAAACTTGACGCTCTTCTGGTTCGTTTTTAACAGTTTAGGAGCATTAATCACCACATTACTGTTGATTAAAAGCTTTTACATCTTTAATCAGAAAGTTGACAGACAGATCAAAGAGCTAAACACAAATTTCTTGCCTTTTAATTATCTATACAACACCACACCTCGGGCAGCCCTTCCCTGCCTATCTCCTCAAACTCCATGAAAGACTGCAAATGGAGATCTAACATTCTACCACAGTTCATTATCCGATGAAATGGGGGAGAGAAAATACACACGGCAACACACCAACACACAGAAAGGCTTTAAGGTTTTATGATTAGTGAAGACCTGAGGGAGGCTCGCAATCATCCTTATTAACATGTCCTGAGTTAGAACACCTTAATTATGTTTGTCAAAATCGGACTTGAAGTCAAGCTCATTTGCATGTTTTGACAAGGCCTGTTGGGAGGCTCCTTCGAAGCAGAGCGCTAGACGGCGTGAGCATTTAGTACATTCCAGCACCTATTGTTAGCAGACTTTTGTTGCTAAATGACAGAAGTAAGTTGTTAAATGTGCTTTGTTGAATTAGCCCACCAAGCCTTCCTGTAGAAACAAAAACTGAATCATGTACACATAAAGAAAGCTCTACATTGTCTTTATCAATGCTTGATCACCACTTCTATTCAAACTGATGGGGGTGACATCATCTGCGGCTCACTCCCCAGATGTTCCCAATCAACTGATCTAGGCATTAATTATTAGAAGAAGAAAAAAAATACGTTGCAACGTTCTGAAAAGATCCTCACAAGATGGAGAGAAACACTAGATTTCTACTTGATTCCTGTTCAAATTCTGTTTAAATACATGAAAGAAGTGGACCACAACTTCCTAGCTTCCCATTAAAAGCTCACAAAATAGATCCTTGTTGTGTCAATGATGTATAAAATGAGCATGCTTGAAAATAACAAACAATAAATGGTGCCACAGTACTGTCGGCAGTCATTTAGCGTCGGAGAAAAAGGAAGGCATGAAAATGAGGCATCAAAGATTAGCCAGAATGCAACATGCAGACCATTAAAGACATTTACACTGACAGGATCTGACAGTTAAAACCCTTAAAGATTATTTTCCTCAAACTTTAAATTCATTAAAAACTGAGGAAGGACACTGAAAACACCAAAACAAAAAGAAAGAAAAAAGAAAGGGAGAGGGCTGGGGTTTCTTAAAGCTCAAGCTTATAAGGAGGTCATCTAAGATTCCAATTCAGACGACTTTGTATCATTGATAAAAACTGTCTTGGTTACATCAACAACATAAAAAGAATTATATTACATCAATTGCAATTATAACAAATTGTGCAATAATTACACATCAAATGCCAAGTAGTATCCTGGGTACACAGCAAAGAATAAGAGAGTAAGAAAATTCAACTCCTAAACTCACCCAGGAATAATAATGGAGGCAAAACGCTTGACAAAGCAGCACTTAATCTTAAATATTACGACCTTTTTCCATAAATAAATATCATGATATATGTAAAGTGTGGCCAGAATCTGAGTCTGTATAAAGGCCTTTTACAATAGTTCCTCTGTTGTTGATACTCTGTTATGAATCTATTTGCTATCCAATGTTCTAGATAACAGTTCTGAATATCTTATTTGTTGGGTTAAGAGGTATGTTATAAAGAGTGCCAAACAGAGCTAAGATGTTTTCAGTAATGACTGATGACTGATTCAATGAAATGCCTTTAAAAAAAAAAAAAAAAGAACAATTAACAGAGGGGGTTGGGAGCCGTTGCTGAAATTTCTAGAAGGTAATTTCACTGTTTGGTATAGAGGTATGTCTGATCAATTATATCAATGCAGAAAGGTATCAATACGCTTCAAATCTCTCTGGCACTGGAATCTGTATGATGGAAATCAATAACCAACTCTTTGGTTTTTGAAGCACTAAGATTAAGGCAGGTTTTCCTCGACCACCCTGAGAAAACAATCATCTCAGCTTGTAGCCACCTTTCAAATATCGTTAAGCAGAGGTTTCAAGGAAAAAATTTGTCATGGATGCTTATATTGCACATAAGCACAGACCTTCCAGCAGAAACAAAACAACTTGTAGAATGGACAATTAAAAAAACCTGAATTTCCTAGGAGGCGGTCTTATATTATTCACAACTGTATAACTATTTTATTGATTTTTTTTTACATGATGCAGCAAATTCTTGTCAGCAAATCTAAGGTGCTCTGAAAATTTCATCTGAGCAAGCAACAGTGGAGCCTGTTGTTAGGAGGACGATGTCACTGCGCCCTGTTCTGACACACAGCACAAACACAAGTTTTACTGTGCTTTACTTTAGGGTGATACCATCACACTTCCTTGCCCTGGTAAAAGGAAAATAATACCACTATTATAGTGACATGAGACAGAGAAATAGCTAACAAAAGAGAGACACATCATGCGCTTCATTTCACAATGACTGAGGCCACAGAGTTGAAGGCTGATTATTGTCAGCTGCCACTGTGAATTCACATAAAATGGGACAACATGTGATGGCATGTCAAAACTCTTGTCCCCAGTGTACATTGTTCATTTGTGCTTACTTTGCACTGTGCTAATCCAATCCATAAGGCATTCCCACTGAAAACATAGAAGGCAACTTAGATAGAAATTCTGAGGACAATACTTTACTTAACTTAAAAGCATCGTTTGAATTTATAAATGTCTGTATATATAAGAGCTGTCCTTCCAAGCCACGTAACAGTGTCAAAGGGTATGACCATGACCCTCCCCCACCCCCACCCCCTTACATGTAAGTTGCAATAAGATGCAGTAGTTTTCTTATTTTCTTGTGAGAATGTGTTTGCATCAGTCCCATCACCGTGATGATAAGAGCTTTATAGTTTAATGCTGATTTTATGTTGTCAGTCTTCAGTACTACATCAGAAGCTCAGGTGGATTATATCAGTATCAGCAATCTGCAAAAAGTTGCCTAAAAGATATCGGCATATCAGATGTCGGCAAATATCCAATAGAGTTGAGAGAGTGTACCAACGTATGTCAAAGCAAGGTTGAGAATGTACCAGTTTAAACTGTTACATTATTATTATTATTATTATTTCGTGAGGTTCCTGGCATCTGGTGTGAGACATCCCCAGCTAATTTAACGTCTATGGTCCACTTTTATCTTTCCCTTCAAGAGCTCCTGCAACTCTTTGGAAAAAAATGCATAGTTTCTTTCTCAGCCATTGTTCTCAAACTAATTCCCATTACAGAAATTTTGCTTTGTCTTCCAGGAAGGTTTTACAGCCGTTTCATGTTTGTCACATTCACTAAGGATCTCAAGACAAGCATAAAACGCCTGCATAAACTGAAATTATACTAAAATTATTTGACCAAAAAAAAAAAGCAGAAAGAAGAAATAACACGCTGAATTTCGAAATTTGTCAATGATTTGACTAATTGTATTATATTCAAAATAAATTTCATCTAACACTGTTCATTACTGCCAGTCTTCTGCTCATCATCATTAAATAAGCACCCTAAGTGAAAACCGAACATGCCTGCTACCAATTTCCACAGTAATGAGGCATATCTAAGTTTTAAGACATAGCAGAACAAATTTAATCTACCTTTCAAGGGGCCTTGGCACCATCAAATTAATTATTCATACAGGACATGATATAACTCAATTGTCAACTTTAACCAATTCTCTTTTTTTACAACATCTTCTGCCCATTGCTCTCTTTTGTCTCAGCTTCACTTTAAACCAAGTCCTTCACTTTATCTATAACAGATTAATACCCTTTGTCTCGATAGCTACTGAAGAAAATAATTTCCTTTGTTTGTTCTTTTAAAGTCTGCTGATGAATGTGACAATACCAGAGAGGAGGGTTTCTAACATTGGTGGGACTCCTTGTAACTATTTTGGTATGCTGATGGGGCCAGCTTCACCATATAGAAAAAAGAAAGAGACACAGAAAGAGTCACCAAGTGTGTAATAACACAACCTAAGATATCTTTAATTTTCTCCACATGAATAATGCATGCAATCTGGCAAAGCTAATCTCACCATAATGGTGCTTAGACAGGCAACCACCAAGAGAAAGGGCTTTTTTTTTTCTTTTACAAACAGTCATCCTCTTTGCCACATATCATTTTGCTCTTCACAGACAGGATGAAGGTATGCGACCCTGGCATAACTGACAGGAACAGCAGCAGCCTGGCATCGTTACAACACCCTACAGAGAGAATCTAATACTAATATGCTGATTTTCCATATAAATATGTGAGATCCTCTGTGCAAGTCAGCATGTGGTCAACACAGTCAGACAACCAAAAAGAAGAAAAAATAGTCCCCAACAAAGCTCATGCTTCCAGTATCAATCCACATAAACCACTTCTACACAGATGGTGCTACAAGACCAATCAGCTCCACAGAAGACATCTATGTAGCATAGACTGTTTTTGCACCTCTGCCCTGTAAACACATCAGTTGTAAATTCTGTTTAACAGTTCCACATCTGCTAAAAAAAGAGAAGATGGAGTACTCCAGCTAAGTTGTATTATAACAGGTTCAGATGAGCAGTCACTGACTCATTTCTCAGTTTCAAATGGCAAAGTCTTAATATGCTCCAAGGAACAGTAGCCATCAGTACTTGTTTCTTAACTTTGAAATCCAACACTGTTTGAGAGGAAATCATACATCAGACTAATGCTCAAAGGTCTAGAAAAGTCTATGTTTCAGTGGGTCAGAGATATCTGGATGGTGCGTACCCAGTATTAGGCATGTTATAATTCAGTAACAACTGACAGATAATCTTAAACAAACTTATTTTATTATTAAATCTAATAAAACGAGGTTGTCAAATATAAGCAACACTAACTTTTTTTATTTTCTTCATTCTTCAAAAATCAATGGTAAAAAGGAAAGTGAGATAAATACAAGATTTTTGGAATAATTATGTCACTTTTGAATTCCCAGGTATTGATAGATTCATTTGGATGCATAAGTATATATTTGTAAGAGGCAAGTGAAGAAAGAATAATACTGAAAAGGCATCACACATGTCATCTGCATGACATATGATAATATCCCACTATTACAAATGTAGTGTGAGCTGAGACAGTGGACGGTCTTTGCAATTTCCACCCGCTGATTATAATTGAGGCCGACGCATGACAGCCTCCCATGTGCCCTTTCAGCAGCGGCTTGGGGCATAGGACACGCTGACAGTGGAGGCACCGGAGACAGTGGCACAGGGTCCTGGCCTGGCACGGCCATGGCATGGCACCCTTTGGGGCACTGACCCTCGCACTCTCAACCCAAGGCAACTTTCACTGCCCCACCTCTGTCACCAAGCATCTCAGAGGCTAATGAGAGGGCAGTCGAGACTGCTTAGCAATTCTACAACAGCCGCAGGATGGGTATGCAAGAAGCCCTTTTCTTCATGCTGACTCTCAGTGATCCTCCCCCACTGCTCTGAGACCTTTGGTAAAATTTGTGTCTGCCTGAGTAGACAGGCGCTCATCAACACTTGAAACCTAGGAGGTAAATTAATGCTGTGATGGCTTCCTAGAAAAAGGAAGCGAGAAAAAAAAACATTATCCTCATAGCGAGAGATAAAGGGCAAAGCCCTGGACAACTTTTCAGTATGTCAATTCCAGCAATGTTTATAGTATATAAAGGTATTATGAAAATTTATAAGAAAGAAAGGAAAAAAAAAGTACAAGACCGCTACTTATAGATACTAGATACTAGATACTAGATACTTTGCTAGTCTAAAAAAGAAAAATAAAGAGTTTCAGTGTATTATTGCCAACAAGAAAAAGTAAAAAAAAAAAAAATATATATATATAGGGACAGATAGATAATGCGTTTCATCATAAAGACCTTTCCCGTTCTGGCAGAGAGAGCCATTGTAAAAGGTTATTGCTTGGACATTTGGTACCAGTCCTTATTGCAGGCGAAGCTAACGGTGCCTCTGACTAGAAACGCTGTTGTCACAGCAGTAAATTGTGCACAGGATGTGCAAGATGTTCATTATACTTAGCGGCTTGTTTTACATTGTTCTTTCTGCAATCAGTTCTAGGGGCTCCAGAGCAGTCCTCAGCACAGCCAGCTTTATTTATCAGTTCGTTCATTTATCTTGAGTCGCTCCCCAACAGATGACTGCATGGAAAACTACATTTCCCACCACAGGCTTAAAGAAGAAATACGTCTCAATGGAAACACTGAAGAAAAACACCGAATCTTCTTGCCCACAAGAGTGAAACCGAAAAATTCAATGTGTACATGGACATCAGGTAAATACTATGTTATGTGTTTCCAATGGATTAAATACTTATATAAGATGTTTTTCTTGATTAATATATAACTAAGATGGACATAAATTACATGAGGATGGAGAGATAAAGTGAAAAACTTTCAAGGAATGAACAAGCATCAAAATGTGTGAGTCTCAGCACAGATCCGCCCCACCAGGAGGCGAGTTACAAATGAAACTTCACTTCCACAACAAGTGGGAACTGAACCCAACAGGGGCCCTTCTGGTATCCAGTTGGAGATACATAATTAAAGGAACATGGAGACGGAGCATGTTATTACCACTGTTTTCATTAGGCCAAGTTAACACATTGGTCTCCCTTAAGACCTACAGACAAGAGGCCATAAAGAGAATGGTATAGCCTACCATCTATTAACGTCTAAAACTATCTTCAAGTAATGTTCATACTGCCTCTGGTTTTTTGGTTTTTTTTTTTTCCCTTCCCTATTCTGTCTATGCTGCTACTCCATAAAAACATTTAATTTTGACATCAGAAATATAAAAAGCCTGCACTGGCCAGCTTTTTTCATGATATTTTCACTCCTTTTCCCTAACATCCAGGCTTAAATTAGCCAGGATTTTTAAGATCAGGGACTGTTTTTTAGGCTATGAAAAATGGATTAAATGAAGAGGAAGTCTGGCCTAATGAGCTCCCTGGGCTATGGAGCAGCAGGGACCATGAGGGAAAGAAGGGAGACGAAGCAAGCCTTTGAGGAAGAAGCGGTCGCAGCCATGCCCAAAGTGTGCCAGCTTCTCCTCTCTTTAGCGCCAATGGCACAGACGGCACCTGAGCAAAGCATGGCCACCCTTGTCCAGTGCCAAAGGAGAGAGGCAGAGCAGCAAGTGTGTGCTGAACCTGAAAAGTTATATCTGCTGTCCTGTTATGCATACATTTTTTTTTTTTCCACCTTTGTGTTTTTACTTTTAAATTTACCTGGGGATCATAACATTTTCTCATTTGAAATATATATTTTAGTGTAATTGAATTGATGTAATGGTCAACAGTAAAATGATGGAACTTCAAAGACAAAAAGTAACATTTGCCACAGAGAAATTGTGGAATAAAATGGGTCAAGCAGATATCCAAATAATAGATAAATCCAGCTGACCGAAGCGCAGTAAGAGTCACCTTGCAGCAGAGATCTTGCAAAATAAAAATTATTATACCATTAAAAAAAAACTTAGTTTCCTTCTTTTTCCCCCCTTTCTTAAAAAAACAAAAAAAAAAAAACTTTCAAAATCTGAGGGTTTTCTGGACATCTTAAAGCAGTCCAATGGATCGCTTTTATTTATCAACTTCAGAAATTAAATGCAATTTAAAAAAAAACAATTTGAAATATTAAACCGTCTGCTTTTTTGTTCTAGTTTTTTTAATAATAGATTGTCTCAACAGGGTTGATGTCATGTGTACATCATTTGAGACTTCAAAGATCGAAGCATGTATTTGCTACATCAGGTAATAATGGACCATTTATTTCCCTTTTGGTTCCTTGCCTCTCAAGACTAAATGACACATTAAGATCAATGCATAAAAGTATTTCTTGTCAAATAAAAGAGTTTATACACAAGGAGAAAAGCAACAAAGAGCCAATTTGCAGTTTTCTGTCTTATTATTTAGCACATATCACTCAATTAAGCTTAAAAGAAAAAAGTAGACCAAAATATTTGCATGTCATGGGACATGAACTTTAAATATTTTGTCTAAGTCTTTAGATTGAAGGAATAACACCAGATATGGGAAAGTCCAGGTGAAGTCTCTGAACATGAAACGGAGGGGGGGTGGGTAAGAAGAGGAAGGTAAGCAGGAAGATGTCTGCAGGTAAGTGGCTACCTAATACAAGCCAAAAATAATCAAAGAAGGAAAGAAAAGAAGGGGAAAAAAGAACTAGTGATAAAGATCTTTCAACATAAGAAAAAAAACACAACAGAGAAAAATAGATATGAGAAATGGGACTGTAAGTGAAGAGGAGTACAGCAGCGATTAGAAACTGTTGGGTGCTCTGAACCTGCCACTCCTTTGCCCTCATAGGAGGCCTGTCATTACAAATAGCCCAGATTAAAATACCACACTCCTAGGGCGCAGGCCTTGACCCCCATTTACCACACATTGCCAAATGTCTACCCAGACAGTCAACCACACTGTCAACTGGGACGGAGGAGGGGGAAGACAGTGGGAATGGTGAGAAACCAAAAAGGGAAATGTATACAGCAATGACAACGTTAGATAAAAATATAGAGTATGTGACCTAAAAAAGTAATATACAAAGAGTGAGAACTGAGGAGGAGCTAATAAGGTGCAAAAGAAATCCAAGGCAAATTAACCAAATTAATAATATAAATAAAACAAAAAAAGTTAAAATACATAAATGCATTACCCTCTTAGAAACAATCATGCCTCGCAGATTTCAATTTGTGTGTACAGCTAGACAGGTCATTCACATTTGTCTTTTACCTGAGGTGCACAGCAATGCAGCTGCATTAGGCTAATGGTGAGAAAGGATTTCAGCTCAAGCTTTCTGTACATGTCAACTTGTATATCTGTATGAAGCAGACATATGCAAACAGAAAGTAATGAGTGCAGTGCGTCTGGGATCTATCTGGTGCCAATGTGAATCGTCTGTCCTGACACTGAAAAATGACCTATCTCAGCAAGATTTGGAAAAAAGGGGGGGTGGTACTGTGTTTGACAGTCACCAGCCCTGTGCTGACAGCCAAAGAGTAGAAGAGGAAGGCATCATTAGTATCACACACACACAAATATACAAATACACACATCAGCGCACAAATATTCATATACAGAAAGCACAAATACATTCCATCAGACATGAGAAAATCTGTGCATGCCTGTTTGCACAGAAAAAAAGAAAGAGTCTCTTGACGGATGTTTTCTACCTCAAACAGAGCATGACGTTGTGGCCGCTGTCGTAGTTGCAATGGCAAGCACACCATGGCAGATCCAGTCAAGGCAAAACACAACCAAAACAGACAATGCTTTACACACTGTAAGACAGAGGCCATCTTCAGCCATATATATCACTATATAAATAAGAACATGTGATTTAGTTTAATCCCACAGGGCATTACACAGTATCATGGTACATCACTGCCATAAGATTCTTTTTTTTAACTAAAATATATTACCTGTAAATTATTTGATAGTCTTATTAGTTGGAAATAAAATTAGGCTGTTTCCTGAGTTTAACTGTACATCCAAAAGTTGGACAAGTTAACAAAAATAACAGAAGGAATCATTATACATAATGCGTCCACAACATAGTTAATTAGAGAAATCCAGTGCCATAAACCAGTAAAACCAAAGTTTAAGAACCCATCAACCTTTAGCTACAGATAGGAAATTTTAGAATACAGAAATATAAGAACAAAAGAAATATGATGACTGTGTGTAACAAACCCTGTGCTGCAAGAATCTGCCAGGAAAAGTTAGGAACTTAGTGTATCAGCTTTTATAAGAAATACCCTGTTGGTTTGTATCTCTCATTACAGAAGAAAATGAGGCGCAAACAGAGGGAAGCAAGGACAGAAGAAGTTGACAGCAAAAAAAAAAAAAAAAGATCTTGAGTGACATGTTGAGACAAACAGCTGATAGTTATCAGTGCAACAAGCTCAGTTTGCACTGCTGTGAGTTAAGCTCACACAGAAATGATATGTGGGATACCAAAACAAAATCTGAAGACATATCATGACAGACAACCATCATGTCTGCTGCAAAGTTGTCAAACGGAAACGGCTGTAGAATGGGTCATCTGATTACCGACTTTAGCTACACAATTTTAAAAAATGAAATAAAATCAAAACTGCAGCATACATTATTCTAATATTTTGCAACATAATGAGTGCCAAGTCATGTTTTACAGACTGACAAGACAGTTTAAATTGCTGAAAGCAATTGCTAAAACTTGTTTTACCACTGTGAAACTGACAATATCTCAAGATAGATAGTCCCCAATGCTTGAGTTGATAGATCCAAGACTGGCATGACTCGAACGCAGGCCCGTCTCAGTTTCTCAGTTTGCAAGTCAGATTCCACCAAGTGGAGGGTTCTCTATAACTCATTCTGCACCTTCTTTTCTCCACTCTCCCAAAAACAATATGGAAAAAAGTCCCTCAGCTAATTAAAATAACAAACAGAAAAAACGTGGTTGCCAGCTGTGCAGTAGTCATACAGTATATCACACCTAGACGGTCCAAGCATATAATGTATAATGTATAGCCCACTCTCCCACCACATAGCAAAAATATGTACATATTCGAAAACAATGAGGGTGTACAGGAGTTCAAGTGGCAAGAGGGAAAGGAAAGGAGACGGTGTGTGTTTGTCTACGTGTGCAAACAAATTCCTGATAGTGATCCCATACCTCATCTCCAGGGCATAAATAAACATGTGTGTGTGTGTCTGTGTGTGTGTGTGTGCCTGTGGATTATAATCAGAGAGAAAAGAAAAATTTATTCTGCAGCTGTCATTAATATTTTAGGGCTGTTACTGTAGCCCATGTGAAAGAGCATGAATCATTAATTTAGACATCACCTCTGTCGCAATCCTTTACCAGGCATGGTCCATGATCCCTCTTTGAGAGTAATAAACAAAAGCTGGGTTCTGCCTCATTTTTGTTGTCGTGTAGTTCCGCCTGTTCCTATCTGGCAAGTAGGTGGGCTGTGCTTTTGGCTGTCTTTTAGGTTCACCTGAGACATTCAGGTGCTGAGAGAAAAATAGGTGCAAAAACCACTATAGATGGCAAAGGTTACAGTGACATCAGTGGTGGAGGGTGGAAACCTACAAGTCTGCTGTGTGTGGATCCACTAAGGTTCAACTATCACTCTCAGCACTACAATGTAGCCCACACGGTACAAACCATAAACTATTCCAAAACTAACATTAATGCTCCAGGACAGTTTTGAAATAACCACAAAAACAAAAACCAATCACATAAACCAAACACAGCTATTCAACCCATTAGTCTACAAACCAAAAACATCAATAACCCAAACACGCTGACAGGCTGACATTAAGACCAGCCTTCTAAGCCAGTGGATGAGCATCTTAACCACTGATGGATGGGGAGGCAACTGCAAGGTCCTATCACACTGACATGAGCTCCGTATCCGTTTTTTTGATTTGTGTTTAAGCTTTGTGTGACACTTGTCTGACAAGTGGAGATCACAAGAAGACAGGATCCATCTATCAGACCGCTGATGCCACTGCTGCTGTCTTCAGAGCCTGAGGGCGTGGTGCATACGTGTGTGTGTGTGTGTGTGTGTGTGTGTGTGTGAGCTGTGGTGTCAACAGTCTATATTTGTCTATCAGGAAACTACTGACTGTTTTTTTTTTTTTTTTTTTTGTCTGTGTTTGTGCGTGAAAACAATTTTGGGTGTTTGGGTGTGTTGTAGAATATAATAAAGTAAGCATTAATGTACCTCTGTAGGTGTGTGTGTTTGAGGCTACCTGCAGAGTATCGAGCCCACGGGGGTAAAGCAAGAAAAAAATGACACTGATGCGATGTGTTGGCATGTGCCCTCGGGTGGTTTTGGTGTTGCTGTCATCTTGTTTTCATACAGCTCCCCCTTCGTCACACTCCACATTATTCAAATAATGTGCCCCAAAGTTCCTTAAATAAATAATGAAGTCACTACTGGATGGATTGATGAACAATGATGGAGAAGTATGTGTTTGTTGTTTATTGTTTTTTTTTCTTTGCACTGATTTTTTTTGTTTGGACAAAGTCGTTGACAGGCACTGTTCTCTCGGGAGATGGAGCTTATCAGAAAAATAAGTGCTGGGTTGGAAGGATGCTGACTTGCTGAAGTGTATGTGTGTAAGTGCGTGTGCATGTGGGTCTATTCTAATTCAAATCATTGCTCGGCTTTTTATGGAGAAGTTTCACTTTCTAAAATAGTTATACGGATAAACTGGCTGCCGGTCAATAACTTAAAAGACAACCAAGTGTGTCAAGAGGTCAAACTAAACAATAAGAGCAGAAAAAAACAGACAATTCATAATACAAAATACAAGTACAAAAAAAAATAAAAACAATCCTCCAGCCAACACAGAGACACACATAAAAGCACAGTAGCAACGGAAATTATCATGATAGAAGATTACATATTGGGTCATAGACTCCTGAACTCAATTTTCTCATGTATGCATGCTGCAACACCCCACCGTCTTCTCTAAACAAATCTCCATAGCTTATGAGACCTAAGGAGGTCAACATGCATCTAAAACTTCCCTGTCTTTCCCCAGAAAAAAAATGAGTGGGACTTGAAAGAATGCTGACTCTCTTCTCTATAGTTCCTAAAGCCAATGCAGATCAATACAGAGCCATACATACCACAACTGGAACAACACTTGTCAAAGGTTACTCCTTTTTCTCTGTGTTTCTCTCTTCGTTTTTGCAGGGCGGAGGAGGATGAGCAGACAGAGGAAGAAGAAATGAGAGGGAGAGAGAGGAGACATTTGTGGAGAAGTAAGAGGAAAGCAAGAAAGATGAAGCTAAAATGTTACCTTCTCTAAAGCAGTGGAACTCTGGGCTAATGGGTTTTGACACATCGCCGGCAGGCCAAAGAAAGAGGGGGCTAAGGGTGAGTCGATAGTGGTGCGCGGTTGTGGCCAGGGGCTAGCAGCAGTGGCTAGGCCAGACCCCTGGTACTGGCATGGGCTGGGGGCCTGACCACTAATCATTATAAAGTCAATGAGTCCTCTAGCGCTTGCAGCTACACTGGCCTTCCCAGGCTGCAACACCACCTAGTGAGGGCCCTATTGTGAACAATCATGTGCACACAGATGCTCACTAAATATGTGCTGTATATCCTGCTTTCATCCCTTGAACTGAAACAAAAGTGCAAATGTAGGTACACATTACCGGACACAGGTCTGTGAAACATTTGTACAATATACCACAATGTAAATTACTTATGATTACAAAGCACTGACAAAGGATTTAACTGACACACATAAAAACACACACTATATCTGATGTGTGCCATCAATACTCTACAGCCTTTGATGCTGAGACTCCATTAATAGGTGCTGTCGCATCTCCTGGCCTGAGCCAGACACAGGCTCTCTAGAGATGCCACACCAACTGCTCCCAGGTCAAACTGGAGCTCAGGCACCTCACCTGGACCCTATGCATTTTTTAATGCCTCAAACTGATCCTGACACACAGCCTTGGACTAGACTACTAAATTAGACAGAGTTATTCTGACCTGCAAAAAGTTCATTTAAAGGGAAATTAATATGAATGCAGAGGGGATCAGGTAATCTCAGGTAAATTGAAAACAGTAATTCTTATATAATGTTATCAAAAGATTCAGATTCCAGAATGAAACAATGGCAGTGAAGATGTATTTGGCTCTTTAAGGTTGCATTGCCTTTATTCAAAAAATTTAGTACTTATAATAGCTAGGTAAACCTGCTCTGTTATGCTTACATTGATATATACATGAAATAAACTAAAACAGTGTGAAAAAAGGGGGGTTAAATCAATAACCTCACAGCTTCTTAGCCTCACTCTAATCAATATGCAAGCAAACTTTTTTGCCAGCATTATTTCCACCACTATGCCCATCGATTAAGTTCATTGATTCAGATGCTCAAGCTTCTTTTAGGAACGGAAGATATGGATATTTAGCACTACAGACCCCATCTGGCCAGCGTTGTGAACTTTGACCTTTTAGTTAATCCTCAAACAAAAGGTAGAACTAACTGGTACCTATACAATCTGACCTGGAATCATCCCAGAGGGGCGCAGATTCAAGCAGCAGGGTGCCAAAACAGAATAAAAGTTAAAACTAATGCCCTCTTCTGGGCCTGAGCTTAATTGCAACAACTAAAACCTCATCAAACAATAGTTTCGACAGACACATGCTTTAGTTATTTGTAATTTGAAAAGATTTTGTGTACAATGTAACTTTGATGCAGGTTTGTCAAGATAAATTGTATGCAAAGTGGTTCATCATGACAGATAAAATAAAGAATAAAGGATGATGAATGTAGAGGAGGACAGAGAAAAGAAAAAGCAATGAATGGCGAATATGGTGGGGATAGCCAAAACCCAGGTCTGCTCGGGGACTGGTGTTCAATGAGGTTCTTCACTGATGTGCCGCTTGGTTCTTTGAAGGGATTATTAACACATTTTGATTAATCTGGTCCAATTGTCACAGAAAATATAACCTCCATCAGGACTATAAAATGGGCGGCTCTTTTCTTCTTTAGCTTCTCTCATGTTATTGCTTCTTTCACTCCCCACACAGCCTCTCATTGCCCTGGGTTTGTTTGAGTCAAAGCAATCCTCTAATTACAGTCTCAGACATCTTGAAGAATAATCTTTCACGCTATTAGTCTGATAGGGAAAAGGCAGTCTCTTCCACAAACACACATGCATCAGCAGACACGCACAACAGGCAGTGAACCTCATGTTTAAGAACAGATAGTGTGTAAGGTTGTTCCTCCGTATTGGCGGAAATGTCATTACAAAAAAATAGTAATGTGGAAGGTAAACAGCAAATAAATAGCAGCTCCAAAATTTAAATGTAAATTTTAAAAAGTAAATCAAAGTAACGAAGATAAATTAATTAGATAAGAATAATCATGAAAAATGAAACTAAAAAGTAGCATGTCAATAATGTAACCAATTCTTAAAATAAGGCAAATTAAAAATTAAAAAAAAGACAAGAAAAAAAAACCAAAACAGAAATAAAGGTGCAAACCCAACATCTCCACTTTCTTTTAGAGCATCATGGCCACAATAAAGCATGGTGGTGGCAACATCATGTGTTTGATTAGTCTGTCCTGAGAAGGTCATCAAAACTGAAGGACTTAATATAGGCAAATCATTTAGTAAATCCTGTTTGTCTCCCTGAGAATGGCCATGGAACGGAGGTTCATCTTTCAGTGCACAATCACCATAAGTACAAGGCTAAACCAACATCCAAGTTCTTTAATGGGAAAAATTTAAATGTCTCATCAGGATCCGGTCTTTAATCTGCATTAAAGATTAAAGTTTGCCATCTGTCCAGTAGCAGGACAAATCTAGCTCTAAGACTATGAAGCAGTTTGTCTTGAAGAATGAGCAAAAAAACACAGTAGCTAGATGTGTGAGGCTCATTGAGCAACACTCCAACAATCTTTTACCCAAAACTGTTGCAAAAAAGGCTCTACAATATATATATACTATTTTTTTCCTATTACTTCTTTGGTAGGTGTTTTGTGTTGATCAAACCAAACAGCCCACCCTCACCCAAAAAAAAAAAATCTATTTTAATTACAGGTTGAACGACAACAAAACTGGAAAAATACCAAGGAGGATATACACTCTTGTAAGACACTGTTTTAAAAAAAAATCTCTCATGTTAGTGGTAAATCAATTTTAACCTTTGTATCCTTGCTTCAGCCTCTAAAATTAACAGCTCAATTACCACAAGGCTACAGACGGGGGTAAAACTTTCAATTGGTAATACTACATCTCCCATTAATATATAGTACATTCGAGCACTTTTTGGTTGGTGTGTTTGCTACCATTTCCAGAAAAGAAAAAAAAATGCCCAAAATAAAGCATTAGTGTACAACAGGCCTTGATTTGATCCCTAAAGAGTCAGATGCAACATGACTGTTTTTAATGTCAGCATTTAAGAAATGTTAACAATGAAATGCACTGTGATTGTAAGAAAGACAGAACGAAAGAAAGAAAAAAGTAGTACCTGTATTTAAAGGTATATGCATGCTCATGTTGCATCCAGTCTTTCACCATACAACAGGTCAATACATAAAACAATAATAAATGAAGTTCTTTGAAGTCTTAACATCTGAGTAAGTGCCATCTGTAGCTTGAAACAACAATATAAAACGTGTTTCTCAGATTACATGTAATCTGCGACAAAGTGTTAATAATCTGTGATCATGATTCCTGATATAACGACAAACTGACCTTGTTACCTGTCACTTCAAGACTACATGCAAAAAAGACTAACAGACAAGCAAACACATATTTACTCACTGAATCAAAGCCTCTTTTCTTGGAATTGAGATGAAAAAATTGTTGGAAAAAGGTCAACAGAAATGGGTAACAAACTTTCAGTGTTTAAAAAAGAAAGAGCATCAATTAAGCAAAAGAGTGATTTTTAACTTCAAATCTTCTCATCATTCACTGTGATAACTACTGACAATACATAAGAGGATTCTTCTCTGTGAAGACCATTAACTTCATAGCCTGTTTTTGAAATGTATATTCATAAACAGAATGTGAAGTGCGCAAATGGGATATTTTCAAATGTACACATGATCTCTGGAAAGGGCCAATGTAGTTGACATCAAAGTGTCCTAAGTGGGAGAGGTAAAAGTAGGCCAGGCCATGGCCTGGGAGAGTAAGAGAGTGGATAGAGAATGAAAGAGCGAAAAGAGGATAAATACATGGAGGAAGAGATAGAAAGACAGTTTGGTCCCGGGCTGGGAGGAGCTCAGGTGTGAGTTGTGAGGAGGCGCCTTCTGTTCATGGCTTTAAGGCCCCACTGCGGACAGGAGAAGGGGGCCTAGATAGATACAGACCCCTCTTGTTTGGCCCAAATAAATCCAGGTGGCTAAAGATGCATGCAAATGTCACTCAACATAAAGCCAACCCCCATTAACATACAGAGATATACGGTTTACGTATATGCAATATGATTAAATATAGAAATAAAAAGTCACTTTTGCACTTGTAGTTCACAGAAATTTGAACAGTTTTCAAAGGTTTTATGAACACAGCTGAGTGTGAACGAATGTTTTTCTAAAGAACATTCACGATGAACCACATAAAACAACTGCGGTTTTAGTGGTTGATCCTTATGATTTATGAAAGCAAATTATTTTCAAGAACAGTGGTGTGTAAAATTTTTACTTTTTAAATTATTATGTGACTGATGTGGATTTTTCACTTTATCGAGTTTAAAGACCTCCTCTGTTGTGTGTATTGCATTGAAGTGTTCATTTTACCAAAGCATAGTAGTTTCCTCACTTGTTTGTATAACAGATGCAACATCCAAGCCTAACATGTTGCAGAGGCAGTGAAATTATCAAAGACCAGAGGAAACAATGGATACACTGTACTCTCAAAAAAAAAAAAAAGAAAAGAAATGTCCACATTTGTACTTAAAAACATCCCACAAATGGTGTAATGTAGAGACATTAAACGCACCAATATGCATGATTTGCTTGTAGAATGACCACCTTCCTAACAGGTTTATCTCAGAGGGGCTCTTTGATTTCTTTGCTGCTGTTGACATTTGCGATCACTGTACAGCAAGCATGAATAGGCAGATGGATTACAGCACTCTGCTTCTGACACATTCATGCACAGAGACCTGAGTGCAGTGTGGCTACACGTGCCCATCCTGATGACGATGTGACTGTGCTCCTACAAGTTTTCTGAAGGAATGCACAGTAGCTTACACAAAGCAACAAAGCAAGGACTCTTCTTGTGATGGACATGTAAGAATAGACAATACAGAATATGAAGTGGAATGTAATTAGCGGTAATACATTTTTATTGATCTTGTTGACAGCGTGATAGAAATGACCTTCATTCTGCTGAGGATCATCTTGACAGTTTTCCAAAAATTTGCAACATCACTGCAAAAAAAAATATGTTCAAACCACTCAAATCAATTACATCAACAACAGGGCTGTAGTTAACTGTAGTCATATTCCAAAGGTGCAGTGCTGGAGCCATTGCTGTCACTTGATGATGGTTACGTCTTAATTGGGAGTGAAAGCCTCCCCAGGAGAGACTGGTAAACCTGCCATATATGACTGAGGGGACAGATTTTTTTTTTCTTTTCTAAATAAGTCTATCAACTACACACATACAGACATACAGACACACACACACACAGGGAAAGAAACAAAACAATACTCTCCCCACATTTTTTCTAAATCTTAATCATCATCAACATCTTCCTCTCTGTTCATCTGCGGAGTGAATCTGATTTACATGAAAAGAGGAATTTGCATGAACTGACTACATCTGGCCTTTCAGAGGCAATAACAACTATTTATTGAGATGGCTGTTAAAACCCATATACAACTAACCATCAGCCTAAGCAGCTCATTAAAACAACACAATACCTTACTTCAAGCACACAGGACAATTGGCAAACAGTTTTGTAATATAGCATGGCTCCGAATTTCCATTCTGAACGGTATAAAAAATTCAGAGTGGCTATGCGGGGACAGTGAATGTACTGTAAATCTCCTTTTTTGATTTGAGTGTTTTTTTTTGTTTTTGCACTGAACTCTTTCTCTGCTCCTTCTGCCCTTATTGTCTGACATTTATTCTATTCATCTTTCATGTATGACTCACTCAGTTTGAAGGAAATATTATGCGTGAATAATGAAATGTCTACAAAAGGTTTTGCTTCTTTATTCACTTTAACACAAGTGTTATAATAATGGAAAACTAATAACAAATTATCTATAAGATACCCAAGATATATATTTAAAAGTATTACTCCAATAAGCACAATGAAGTAATAGAGACGTTTAAAAAATTCTGTGTGTATATTATATATATATGTATATGTATTAGTTCAAGTCTGAAGCTGATGAGAATTTTAGCAATGTAATACTAAAATAATAAGTGAACTGCAAAATGCTATTTACAAATACTGATAAGCACATTCCTACGATCAGACAGTCTTCAGCAAATACTAAGAAAGGCTACATCAATGCATCAACTTCTGTTCTGTGTGTAGTCATAACTAGGCACCTACTCACATCAAACTTGAGATAGGCCAGACCAATGAAGGTGTCCCTTAGGCCATCTTAGCCAGTCCTTCACAACTGCACTTTAAAAGATGGGCGACAGTACAGTACGCTGCAGTTGGCCTTGATTGATGATTGGGTAACCCAAGATGATAGATGTTCTCAGAGAGGACTTGCCGGTGCAAAGCTGTGCATGCATCAGCCCTTCAGGTCTACCACTGCACACATCTTGTGGTCAGACTGACTGATGTGAACAACGGGAATGTGTAGACTGCTAAAGTGAAGCAATCTGCATGGAAATGAACACTAAAAAGTGGACGATTTCAAAAAGAAATCAAAAATTACATATACACACAATATCTATCTTCACACAAACACATACATATTATATGTATATATATGTATATATATGTATATAGATATATATATAGATATATATATATATAGATATATATAGAGATATATATATATATATATATATATATATATATATATATATATATATATATATATAGATCTATATATCTATATATATATATATATATATATATATATATATATATATTACATGCACAGACACACACACACATTCAGACTCACATGTTAACTCTGATCATTTCACAATATAAAGGGAACAAATTCAAAAGCCTAATTCAGAGGTAAATGACAAAGTTTTTGCTGTCTGCATGCATTTACTTTTGAGTAACTCCTGAGTTCAAATGGAACGGTCCACAGGATTATGTTCTTGCATTCGTGCATGCACAGAGGGCCCCTTCCAGTAGCTCTCAGAGACTGAGAACAGGCAGCGCCTGCCTCCTAAAGCAGCTCAAGGGCGCAGCCTATCTACTAAAAGATAGATTGCATGAATGGAATTGTGCTTCTATTCAACCGCACAGCCAGTATCCAGTCACTACTTTGGTTCATTTATATGGGAGTCAAACTGTTTCCACTCTCAAGGTTACAAAATCTAACAGAGAAATAGGAAAAGGTTAAAAACAAGTTCGAGGCAATTTAAAATTCAGTCAAGTCCTTCACGTGAAGGAGAAGTGAAGAAATCTAAAATGATACCGATTACTTTCAATCCAAATGAGGACAATTCTAGGAAACCTACAAGTTATTCCCTCAAAATGAATGCCTTTCAAAGATTGTGTGTCAAACACAGTCGTTGATTTACTCTAATCTGATAATGGTGACTCAAAATTTAAACTTTGGTTGTTTTGGTCAAAATGTTAAGTCAACCATAAATTAATAGAAAAATGTCAGCATGGTGTTTGTGGCTCGCTTTCCTCAAAACTGTGGTGCAGTCTCCTGTCCACACGCACACACAAACAGACACACAGACACATGCTGGAACAGCACACAGAGCACTCCTAAGGTTACCCCCTAGGACAAAAGCTTTACCATCTTACTGACTGGCAGATGGGGCAACCAGCTGACATCTCGGCCCGACTCCGTTTCATGTTCCCTGGGTGTCTTAAACAGGCAGACACCCTGTCTGATGGGCACAGAATGGCCAAGGAGAACGCTCCTTTGACAAAGGAAGGGAGGTGTGATTCTTGGGGTTACCATTGAGCAAAAGAGGAGCAAGGACAGACAGAGATGGTTAATGTGCTTCACTGTGTTTTGCACAGCATATTTGTGTGTCTTACACTGTGGTGGACTCCAGGAATGTTTATGGTAAATGCAGATTTATAAAGAGTTAATGATTGCATTTAACTTCATACAGTTATCTAACAGGATCAAATACTTTCCTTAAGGCTAGAGCCAACATTCATTTATGCAGGGATCATGATCAATTGAAGTTTTCGAAGATTTAACTGAAAGTTATTTAAGCCTAAAAGTCAGAGCCTACAACACCGTCATGTAAAATGTGCCACATGGTCTTAATTTGCAAAACCAAAAAACATCTGTGTTGCTATACAAGAAGTGGCACAGTGCATTTACCAAGTGACTGAAAACAAATCACCAGCTACAAAAAACCCAGATGAGAAATGCTCCTCAAAAGAATCCTCCACAAACTTATTTGAAACTATATGAAGCATTAAATATGGTTCAATAACAGTCATAAAACATTTAAGAGCATATGTCACATAGTTATGTTAAGGATAAGACATAATTTCTTCATCAAAATTTTACCCTCTGATACTTGTATGAGAAAGACTGGAAATAAACAAAAAAACACTCCTAAAAACATAGATTTTTTTTTTTTTTTTTGAAAGGAGCAAACACACCAAACACTCACACATCTACGTACACATGAAAGTCTGATTTACATATGCTGAAAGTTTATTTTACTGTCAAAAAGGCCTAAAAATACATTTTGTAAACTCTAACTTTTATGTCCCTATAAAGTTAAAGGATCAAACACACAATTTCAACAGGAACATTTATGTTATTAATTTCTTCTTTTATATATATATATATATGTGTGTGTGTGTAGGGGAGGGGGACTGTTTTGTTTGTCTGCTTAAAAACTTGAGTTCAGTCTTGTGCTCTTAGGGTCAACAGATGTTTTTTTTTTTTTTTAATTAAATAATATTAGCTGAAATTCCCAGGATTACACATTTGCTTCTATTTATTAATCTTGGTATTTTTCATTTTAACAATTCTGGCTGATAAATTAGCTTCTCAAAATCCATCTATGAAAAAAAGGCATTTTAACACAAAATACAAAATGAAATATTTTTGTAAAGTTCATTTAAAGCATTTATAATGTACCAAATAAGAAAAAGAAAAATATCACAGCCTATGTCAAGACACATCACAAGCACAAGACTCAAACTGGTAGGTTTCACACTGCACTGATTAAAGAAAGCTATGGGAAAAGATAAATGTGAATGTTTAAATGTAATCCTACCATTTTCTACTTAATTTTCACCTTAAACTGCTGAGGCTGCACTAAAAAATAAAATTCCAATTTATATCAGCCAGCACTTCTTTGCAGTAGCATGGCTCTTGCCTCTTTACTACAATGTAAATAGGAAGTGCAAAGGAGTTTTTCTGGTCAAAGAAGCCACTGAGTTCTTTCTTTCTTTCTTTTAAAAAAAAAAAACAAATCCATGTGTTAGTATATCATTAAATCTCCTTCACAAGATCTGTCTCTTGTTCGTGCAGCACCTACCCACTAACTTTGATCAATTTCTTTTTCAAAGACATATTTTTAAAAAAAAAAATAAAATTGGGACGTATATATTAAAAATAATTTTGTCATTCACAGCATCTTTCTTATCACTGAATACATTTTCTGATATTTTTCTTCAGGTGACAAGCTGGCACAATTCTCTCTCGCCTCCAGTCCTTTACCTTTATTTAACTTATTCCATTTCTTTTATTTTTTGGGTTCTTCCTTTCCATTTTTAATATTTCCTCACTTCAGATGTGGTGTCTCTTTAAGATGCCCATGGGGGCTCTGAATCCTTGCTTTTGTCTCCCATTTCCTTCTGAAACAGTTTTTCTTTAACCCTATGCAGCTCTTCACAGTTGTTGTCTTAGCTCTCTCCTCTCCATCGCTCTTTCTGCTGCCTCCCCCCATCTCTTCTTCTCTGTGAATTTTCTTTATGTCAGCCAGAGGTCAATGCTACACTTTTTTCTCCTGCATGCACCAAGACAGAGGGCGTCTTTTTAGTTACTGTGACCTCAAGAAAAAAAAAAATCTGATTTAAGGTTGGGTGAAGGTATTTTTTAAGATATAGTGGCATACCACTATCTACCAACTGGAGGATACCATTTACCTGTAGATATGGTTTTAATAGGAAGGTTTGAAGAGAATAAAGACCAGTTTACAAAATTGTTTCATTAAGGTGTTTAAAGATACCATGTCACTGAAAAAGTCTTTTTTTTTTTTTTCTTTTAAGCAGAGCAGCTTCGAAATTTCTCTGCTGCTTAAAAGAGTATGTTCAAACCCCCAAAAATGTCTAATTTTTCATGACTGGAAACAAAATTCTTCATGGTCTTACTATTGAGAAATACTGATTAAGTTGTTAGCTTGCATGAATTAGCAATGCTAGTGCTTGGTTACTTTTTCAGTTAATAAAACATGTGCCTTAATAGCACACGGTCAATTTAATTCTACCAATCATCAAAATTAACTCTAATTTGTTGTCACTTAATGTGAAGGAAAGTTATGATTAAAGCTTTAAGTTGTTCTTAAATAGTAAATATTTAATTCAATTGAATTTGAATTTTAAATTGGTAACAAAGTTTGGATTAGTAAAGGTCCATTGTGCTTTCTAGGCATTGCTCCCATGAGTTTCAACACGTTTCAAGCCTTACAGATTCTAAGACATAAAGGTCTAATTGTTATCATTTTAAGAAAGCTAGCTATAACGCTTTTTAGAGATAAAACAGAAAGAATGCAAGAGTGGAGGCAGTGGTTTAGTAGCAGGTTTAGCGCAGCTCAATGTTCAGTCAGGATTTTGCATTTAGTGGAAGGTTCACAGAAATTTCGACAAACAGGTCACTTATTTCCATGTTTGAAGCCCCACTCAGCTCGAGTTAATATCTGGATGTTTGCGACAAAACCTGTCGATACACAGAAAAACACAGACTTGCCCATGCACGTACAGGGAACAGGCGCACGCTCACAAACACATACTTGAGTCTGTTGGTTCAGCTCTTCCATTGAGGGTCCGTATGCTAGCTGGCCATTGTGCACGTAAGGCCTTTTGTCTGGGCAGCACAAACTGGTGACTGCACCTTAGCTACCGCAGTTCAAGCGTAAACAGTGTTTTCATGCCCTACGATATACACTGTTGCCAGTGGACCCCTAAATCCCTGGAACAGCTGAGTCCTAGGGTGTCAAAGATAATGGCGATTTATTGCAGTGCGAGGCTTTCTCACTGCCCCTCCTGCCCCCCTTTCCAATCGTCCCCCTCCTCGTCCCTCAAACAGATTAAAATTAAGCTGTAAACATGTGAGGATGGAATTAACACATTTAGTGAGTCTCCTCTTCCCACATCCCATTTTCACTCCAGAGCGGCTGATCCCCGCTGCCGAACGTGGGTGCAATTTTAATGACTTGCAACGTTTTTGAAGTCCACATGAAAAAAGCGACGCTCGCCGTTTGTGGCGGCGCTAGATATGGCTGGGCCATGGCCGGCCATGATTGGGAGGGACACACACCGCCGACTCGGACTCCAGGCTCTTCGATAGGATCGGTGTCATTTTCCTCTCCACGATAAGACGCCTTGCTGACAAGGTCCGATTAGGAGAGAAAAAATCATTATTGCTACGCCTTTCATCCACCGGGGGTTTACCGATAAACAGCTCACCCACGGCTAGATTTTCCGAGAGCAAGATGTTATGCGTTGAAGCATATATATTTAGAAAATGTGGTTTAAAGTGAAATTTCAGCAGCTGTTTTGAAAAAAAAAAATTCTTTTAAAAAAGCTATTTTTTTCCTTTTTTTTACCTTTAAAATATACTTTTAAAAAGCCTCCTTTTTCATTAGGAGAGAACTCAAGCTGTGAAATAAAAGTCTGAGCTTTCGCCTCCATTAATCAAACAATTATCAAATAACTTCGTATTCTTTTTGAACACAATACAATACACCGATTGTATCAACCTACAAAAAAGTGATATAATATGCTATACCTCGAGGAAATCCACTGTACGTCCTTTTTAAAAGACAAATGAAAAAGCTATGCTTAAAATATTTAAACTACATTGTAGAACAGAGAGAGTAAACGAAAAGAAAAAGATCAGAAAAGAATCAGCTAGATATTATGAAGAAAAAGATTTACTTTGAATATAGTCTATGTATATTTCTACACGTCGTCAGGCATAGTGGCTATCAAGTCATATTACACTGCATTAATAGATCAAACTAAATTTCAAATACATCGCTTCACTTGAAATTTATCTTTTAAAGAAAATAATTTAAAGATAAATGAACTTTCAAAATTATTCACAACAAACCTTTATATTCAACAATATTTTAACTTACAATATTTAAATTTACTGTATATAAATATGTCGATGTATATTAAAAAAACATTTTATGTTACTTTGGACAAATGAAATACTTCAAATATCAGAGAAATAAAATTTGCAGGGGAGCTAAAAAGCCTGTGGTTAAAAGTACAATTCAGCCTTCATAAATGTAATTGATTGTGTCATTTGTTGAGTGTTTGCTGATGGATTTGAGGAGCAGGCGCCACTTCGGTGGCCCAGCACCAAAAGAATCATCGAGTCTGATCTTTAAAGGAAACGGGGAGAAAGAAAGCAAGTGGGAGAGAAATAGAAAAAGAGACAAAGATGGAGGGGGAGAGTCGGGACAAACGTGTGCTGTGTTGCTGGACCACTCCAGCACCCATGGACACCCAGCAAGACTCAAAGCTGCACTCTGCTTCAAAAGGGAGCCTTGGACTTTTTTTTTTTTTTTATGTTTACAAAAACATATTTATTTATTATTCGTCACTCTGTCATTTGACTTTTTATTTCTTGCTGTCCCAGCACCTCATGCCCTGCCGCTGGAATCCTGTTCAGTGATGCTGACATCTTTGCCCTCCCCCCCATCTTTTAATACCACTGCACTCGAAAATCAAACTGCTCTAAAACAAATTGATGTACTCTTTAATATAGTCGTCACATCATCACAGGGTCCCCACACGTCTGCCTCAGTGACAACTGCAGGGCTTCTTAGCTTAGCCCAGCGATAGCTGCCACTTTGTTGGTCGCTTCAATGATTTATCACAAAAGAGAGAGAGATTGTGAGAGCGGGGAGAGAAAAAAAAAGGGAGAGACAGAAAGGAAAAATCCCCAGGATCTTGATTGAGTCACTGGCACCTTTGATTGACAATGTCTAATCAGATTATCTCCATCCTAATAAAGTTGATAGCCTGCGGTGTTGCTCTCTACCTGGCATGGTGAACTTTGGGCGAGGCTAGGGCTCCTGGGGGCCACAACCTAACCCTCTCTGCTTATCTAGATGGGCTGAAATCAATCCCTAATGAGCTGTTTCCATTTCGCAGGATTGATTACAGGCTCCTAAACACTACAAACACACACTTAAGAAGTCTTCTGAGCCACCTCCTAGCCACCTTTAAAGTGACAATGCTTTTGTCTGTCTGTCTTTGTTTCTGCAGCTCATTTTCATGGCATTTCAAGGATATTTGTGTCAACTTTACATATATGGACGAGGACACATTTACAAAGTTAATTAAACACACATTTGCAAAATTATTTACAGAATTTTGATTTTTAAAAAACTCTCTTATGCTTTAATACTATAATTGGTGTTAACAAGAAAACTGAATTTTCTTCACATTTCATCCTTAACACCCTATACTTTAGAAATTGCACATCAGTTACAGTTTACGTGGAACTTTACATTTACGGTAATAAAATTCATTAAAGTTCTGCGCAACTACATTATTTTTATTTTCTCTATCTACATCGTACATGAACTGTCTGTCCTTCGTTAACTCCCTCCACTTCAATTAATAATGAGTAGAAAGGTGGAAAAGCAATTCATAGCAACTTAGAGGTCTTATCTGACATGCTACTTCGATTTCTTAACAACCAACCATAAATCATTCAAAACATTTTGAAGTGTGGAGGGCAGGGCTAAAATTTGGCATGTCTTTGATTTAACATCAATCCTCACATTTGACAAGTCTCCATATTTGGACATTTCAAATGCTCTTGATTCAAATGTCTTTAAATTGGCTAACTGCAAGCCCTTCCCCTTTATTTACTGCCCTCTTTAACTGAGCTATCCCTCATGTGTGCTTGTTGCTGTGCCTGTGTTTTTAAGTCAGTGTGCTTCACTAATGAAGTTCTATACTTTATTTATGAGACAAACGGAGAACCCTGATTCTTGAGGGTGTGTGTGGTAAATAGCTCTGCGTGTCCAAAGAGTCTCCTCTATATCCCTCTGAGCTCTCACTTTTTTTCGGTAAGCCTTTGTTTTCCCCAAATACGTGGGTGACACTGACAAAGGAGGTGAAGAAAAATAAGTTAAAATGATAAAAATGCTTCTGTGTCACAATTCATCTTTTCTTAGAACTATGATTCTTCCTTTTTGCCTTAAATGTGACCTAGAAGGATCTTGGTTTCTTTGTTCCTGGTCATTAAGAAGTATATTGTAAGCTTTAGAAAAAAAGCTGGAAAAAAAAGCAGAGTTTCTATACCATTTCTTTGTTCAGAATCATTCTCTTTGAAATACATTTTCTTCAGGTTCTTCTTCCCATTGGTCAACTACAGTTCTTTAGGGTTATTGTGCCATTGAGGATGGTGAATGCAATGTTGAATTGTTACAATATAATGGTGCTAAACTAGCTTAGATGTTTGAAGAGTTGAAATTTGATGCAAATAAAGTCTATGCAGTGTGCTTAAACATCGTATGACTTGAGAACCACTTAATACTCTAATTATGGCTCTTTAATATCTGTGGATGCCACACCTCAGCATTTGAAAATGCTGATGCAAACCTTACTTCTAGATAATTGTCAATGAATGTACATGAGTTGAATAGCAAGCCACAATACTCAGCTTACTGTTTTATTACTATGCGTTTTTTTGTTGTGAAAGAGAAGAAACCCCAATAAATGGATATATAAATATATATATTAAAAAAAACTAAGAACAATCCCCAGACAGTCCAAAGTGTGGCAAGACTATGATGTAAATAGTGCATAGTGTAATGGAAATATCTGGGAAATGTTGTGATGTGCCATGATAAGATGGGTGAAGATCAGTAAATCAAAAACCAAACTAAATTTGGGACCAGGTGGTGAATCCTTTAAAGTGTTACAAACCCAGTCGATAAATCTGGTTTCGAGAGCTTGGCATATAAAGCAATTAGTCTGATAAAGAACTGCATATTCCCTATGTGTCCACATTTCTTGTCTAGATATACTTGCTATTTGACCTGAAAACATTGCCATTTCAGGTTGTGCATCTGAGCGCAGGGTTGGAAATGACAGCAGAGTAAAGGAAAGGGTCATGGATTAAAGACACAGGATGAAGCTTCCCCACCAAACCACAAACACACCCCACAGCTGATGTGGGACACACCAAGTGTGTGGGACCAAGGCAGGATAAACGAGCATTGTCCTTAGCTCGTCTCACACACAGTGGATAAGACAGCCACCAGTGACACGGGGTCAAGGGGCATGTGGCTGACAACAGCAGGAGAAACTGCTTGGCCCAGGAGGTACTGAGCAATGTTAAGCCAGGGCCCAATTCTATACCAACAAGCAAGCTGTGAGGCAAATGATCAAAACAAGCTACTGAGAAAGATGTGGCTGGGTAGTAGAGGTAAAAATCTCCTGGCTGTCGCAGAATCTGACACTGTCGAGAAACTGGAATAATGTCAGAAACATCTGAGACATCTGAATCAACATTTTTAAGCAGAGAATGCAGACTGTATTTATGAATTTGTGAATGCAAGTTACAGACAACATCAAAAGCTGGTGGTCTGCGCGCGAACCTTACTTGACTTGAATTATTAAATCTGTCGATGTTGCACACACCAGCCACCCCGCGATTATAGTGTAAATTGACAAAGTTTTCCAAAACTACAACGGAAGCCACAGAAAGCTGGTTGATACTTCAAGAATGAGCTTTGATATATCTCTGAGGAATAGACTGTGCCTCAATAATGTGGTGACTGTCAAGAAGGAAAAGATGGAAGAAAAAAAAACATATGCTAACTGGTTAAATCTATTTAAAATCCCTATGAGATTTTTTTTTCCTATTTTAAGATTAAAACCATCCTTGATAATGAGGAAAAAAAGAGTTTGTGTATGTGTGTGTGTGTTTTTTTTTTTTTAGATGGTTTATTTAGAAAGTGATATTTTTTCATTTTCTTTCTTCTGCACAACTGAATTAAGAACTTCAGGGGGAACGCTGACATTGTTTATTTTCACAGACCCCCTATCCGTTTATGTCTAAAAAAAAAAAAAAATGAAGAGAGGAAAAAAAAAGCACATCACCACCAACCCAACACTTGCATATATAACACACACAGCCACACACAGACACATTGATGCTTGAATTTTCTCCAGGAAGAAGCAGCACCCGATGTGTCGCCTGTACACTTCTCCCTCTCCCTCCCTGACTCATCTTTGATGTGTTCCCGAAAATGTCATCAGGCGTCAAGGAAAGAGCCCCCACCTTTTTTTTTTTTTTTTAAACGAACCCCCCCATCCTCCAAACACACACATCCACCGCACTACATATATCAGCAAGACAATTTGCTGTCGCTCACTCATCCTCTCCACAATCTTGAACCCCCCCCCCCCACCACCACCCCATTCCCTTCCAATCCATAACAGAATACGTACCAGTCTCTACTGCTATCTGGTAGCCAGCCTCCAGTCTCCGTGATGACCTTTCAAGCCTTTCTGTGTTGTCCAACAGATGCGCTCTCTGGAATAAACAGAGGAAAGAAAAAAAAATAATGCCAGTGAAACAAACTGAAAACAAAAATTGATTGAGAGGGCTGGAACCCATTTCAAAGAAACACATCAACACTGTCACCTAAAACAGACAGACCACATCCACAGCGACAACATAATACAAGCAGTTTGGCAATAACCTTCATGGATGACAATGTGTTATATGCTGATGGAATATCAAGCAAATGCACGTTGAGGTTGACAACATAATAGGTGCTGCTGCCTCATCTCGGACATAAAAAGAGTAACTACTGGGAGCTTTGTTGCTTCATTGTATTTTTTTAAAAAAGCCTGGCCCCTCTGCTGTACAGAGAACAGCTAAAGCGGGCAACCAGTTAAGAGAATAGTATTGATTTTTTTCTTTCTTTAATTTTGCCAGTAAAAAGAAAATCCTGCCCAGGTGATGGAATCCAAATAGAGGATAAATTTAAGAAAATAAAAAAAAAAAAACATCTACTGCCTTATAGTATAGGACTGACTTCAAAAAAAAAAAAAAAACTTTTTCTGATGGATCATTCAAATCTATCAGCATTAGACAAGCATGTAGACAAACAAAATGTAACAATTCTCCAAAACAGTGTAATTAAATCCCCCTAGTCAAAACAATAATTTGTGATGTATGAGCTAGTGTTTTCCCCCCTGGCTTTCTCACAGCTATCAACAATTGACAAGACAGCCCATTTAAAGAACAGAGCTCAGAGAGCATATCAAGAAAAGATGGGATCCATAAATTATTAAATAAGTAATTTGATAATTTTTTCAGAGTGAATGTTTGTGTCTATCAAGGTCACAAGGGCTGTAATATTGAGAGTAAACATGCATGCACACAGCTGATAGTAATTCCTTAGATACCACGTAAATCAGTCATTTGATTTTCTTCTGTTGTTGAACTGTTCATATTTGGCATGCGAATGAAGAGAAGAGATGATTTGAAGACTGAGAGCCCACTGGTTTAGTTTTTGCATGAGGTTCCCCTCCTTTTAAAACACAAGCATATGTTAAAGACACTTATGTCACTTTTTCTTAAGAAGGCTACAACAGTTGCGCCCCACAATTAACTGGTTCGTGGTGATTTTCAAATATTAGTAATGATGAATCCTGGGATTGTGACTAATATGCTACAACAAACAACTAACAAAACACTTTGATATACTGTCACGTACAAATCAGATGACTACAACTACTTAGATTTTGTTGAAGGTAAAAATTATCACCTGCACTGTCTTGAAAACAATCCTTTACAAGACATATTGTCAGGTGGGCTTCCAAATATAAGTCAAGTTAATCAATGCTTGTTGAGAAAAAAAAGTTTCAACCAAATGTTTAACGTACCAATAGACCTTCAAAAAAAAACATTACAGTCTCTTTTGGTCACTATATATACTTTACAAGCAAGTTTAAACTACTGTAAGATCTAGCCTTCATTAAAGCCTTCGTATAGTAGCAGATTACAAGCAGTATAAACATGGAGGAGTTAAATGTTTACTCCAGCGTTGTTGGTTTTGATGGCCTTTCTAACACAGCATGTTTAGAAAATGATCAGATACTACACATTTGACACTCAAAAGCAAACCAGTGAATGACAACCACCCCACCAACAAGATTCTGTGCCCATCACATAAGCAAAAGGGACAGAAGAAGAACTGAAATCTTTAGTCTTGGTTGGGCTGTCAAAATGTGTACCAACTAATCACTCAGAGGAAATGAAAAATGTGGAAAGAAAAAAAATAAGCCAACGACACACTTTTCAAAGTTTGACAACAAGAGGGATGGGAAAAGAGCATGGAAGAGAAGCCTCCCTCTGAACTCCTTTCCTTCCCTCATTTCCTTTTTCTTTGTGCTTCTGACAGATGTCATTTAAAATTGCAGAGATAGTTTTTAATAGTTAAAGATATGGCAGGGGGAGGATGGACCAGTGGAAAGATGGGTGATAAAATGGGCTTATGGTAGGAAGAAGCCAATAAGGAGATGGCGAGTGGGGTCGAAAGCAAAGTGTGATGTGTTTTTCGTTAAAGAGTGGGAGAAGGGTTTGGAGAATGGGGTACATAGGTGTGGAGGCAGTAGTGGGACCAACAGACATGGTGGCACTGTGCTTGTAGGGGTAAAATGGATACCAAATTTGGGCTATAATGAGCCCCCATGGATCAGCTGAGATAGAGGGGACATATTGACATGCAATGCTTAAACTAATACACCTACACCATGGCTGCATTGCCTGTGTGTGCCTGGGAGCATGAGGCAGCCTGGGATACTGACAGAGTAACGCACTCCCTGGGTTCTTCAAAGAGCTCAAGTGATTAGTATGTTATCATTACCATTCGAAACGTGATTTTCCTATTCCCTCTCGGCAAAGGTGACACGTCTCGGGGAGACGGCCGGCAGACTCACTGCGATGGAAAGCCACTTCAAAGCTTTCTCCTCCTGAATTTTTCTCTCGCTCTGTCTCTTCTCTCCCCCGTTCTGTCTTCTTTTAGGGCCGGGGGGAAGGGAGGGTGAGTGCGGGTGTGTGCGAGGTGGGAGGGGATGCTGGGGGGTAGCGGTGGCAGTGTGTATGTGTGTGTGATCATTAGAATAATGTGTCCTGAGTTTGACGGTGACAGAACCTGAAGGAAAGGCTAAGAGTTCAGCTACTAAGAATCCGGTAATGGCACAATGATGGCTCTAATAATGGAACAATCCAGCCATGCACACAAGACATGATAATAGAAAATAATGAGAATGAACATGTACAATTAAATCCACGTATATTATTCTATAGTTAAGACCAAAATAAGTGTCAAAAACCGACTATAAAAGCAAAACAGTTTTAATGCACCAACCTTGCAAAATAACAAATATTGCATCCAAGTGTTCAGTTAGGACTTTATTCTACTGCGAAGTTCAAAACACCTTTGTCAGCATTTTTGTCGAGAGAAATAATAAGTGACTGCTAGCTTCGACAGTGCTACAACATCCACAAGACTTGACCCCTGTGATTCTGATAAAACCAGAACAAGACATATACCAACGCCAATTCAAGCTCAAGCCTGCAAACCAGACATGTCAATTAACCACTTAAAAAAAGGATTTCATATCTGATTTTCTCATGAAACATCCAAGCAAAAGGTTTAAATACAGTATATGATAAATACTGCAAATCTGTGAGTGCACTGGTGCACCCCACCACCACCACCTCTGCTATTTCTGCCTATGTATGCCTTTTCATCTGACACCTACATTTTGAACAAAGATCTTCTTAGGAAGCAAAAAAAAAATGTTTTTTTGTTGTGCTTTTTGGCGTCAAGAAACACTCCTCAGTTGTAAGTTATTAACAGGGAGCCCCAGAACAATGCAGCTGTAGCTCAAAAGAAATCTCTCCCCTCTTCTTTCGTTCTGCCTTTTTTCAATATCAAACACAGGCGGTTACTATCACCATTTTCCAAAGTTCAGATGATTTCCTTATTATTTCAATAAGGGTGGGGGAGAGTCAAAGTGAATAATGATGACAGCTGTGATTCAGACTGACTGTGTGATCTTCTGTGCCGTTTGTTTGGGACTTGTAAGATGAGGAATTACAAGTGTCAAACAGCTGTGAATATGGGTGCTAAATATTTAAACATGTTTTTCAGCTGAAGGAAAAAAAATGTATTTTTTTTTTAAAGAAAGGCTTAAGTGTGTATAAGCTGTGCCAGCCTTTGAATCAAGAGCAGGAGGACTGAAGACAGCAATGGCGACAAAGGAGAAAGAAGGAAAAAAGAAATCAAGCCCAATTACAGGGACCGGACAGTTTGAGAAAGAGTACACAAGTGACACTAAAAATGTCTTATGACCCTTAGGCCAGGGCAAAAAAGCAAAGGAGAGATGGGTAAACAAAAGCAATACTATGTATGTATGTATGTGTGTATATACATATACATATATATATATATATATATATATATATATATATATATATATATATATATATATATATATATATACACACACACTGTATACACACACTGTATATATATACACACACAGATGTGATGTCGACAGGTAATCATGTCTGTAATCATGATTCAATCCAAATACAGTATTCACAAATGGCTGTAGATTTTGAGGAGCAAATGTTCTAGTGTTCTGAAAGAAGGATTTGTCTCTATAGAGTGAATAACAAACAGTACAAGGAAAGAGAAGGAAACTGATTGCATAAAGGAGAAGGACCCAAACCCAAACCTAAGCAGGACACGTTATGTCTCAAAGCTCAGACAGAACTGCACCAAGAAATTGCATCATTCACCAATGGCTGATATAACCAGCTAAGGAATTACTTTGGAAACCTTTTTGAAACACAACAATATGGAGCTAGGTTCAAATATGCTAACTTACTTAAAAGTAGTCTAAAACTTTACTACAAAGCATTATGTTAATCTTATACAAAGGCTTTTAACTTGTCTGGACTGAGGGGCATATGGGACAGATCATCATAGAGAGGAAATGTGTTGCCGTCAGATGACTCAGTATTAAAGATTTTTTTTAGAAGGAATAACCCCAGTATGCTCCGTCTACCACAAATGAAAAGGACCATCCAGTTTGTCATCAGCAGCAAGTCCAAAAGTTAGGATCTGTGATGGTGTGGGTTTGTATCAGTGCCCTGGACAAAGGTAATTTAAACTTCTGTGACGGGAGCAATAAGTGCAAAACCTAAATTCAGCTTTTAGAGTGACATGCACTATTCTTGATAAAACATTCTTCTTAAGAGATTTCCACACATCTTTAAACAACACAATGCAATAGGACATTATGAACATACTACAAAGCCATGAGTGCATACAAAGAGGGTATGAGAGCTGAACTGCCCTGCCATAAGTCCTGGCATTCCCTGAATAGTGAATTTGTGGACAATGTTGAAACAATAATGTGACAGCAACAACCCCATACTGTTTTACACTTGAGATGTGTTTGCAGGAGCAATGGACAAAAGAACACGTTAAACACTCCATCTCTTGATATCCTCAATGCCAGAGCACCTTCAACGTGTTTCAATGGTGACAAAAAAAGAAAAATTACAGTCCTCAAACTCTTAGGAATGTGTTCTAGAACTGACATGCAAACAAAATTGATATGCATTACTGTCGGTAATGAAATAAAAATCAAGATCAATGTAAAGATCACTGCAAGTAATCTAATATTCACAAGGTACTTTAAATTTCACTTAAAATATTGCTTGACTCAAACTTATCCAATGTATTGCATGTGCAATTACATTTTTCACAACCTTTATGAAAATTGAAATAATTCTGGGCCGCCCCGGTAGCGCAGTGGCTAGGGTAGGCGGCCCATGTACAGAAGCTACAGTCCTCATGCGGCTGGTCGTGGGCTCGACTCCCGGCCCGGATGACCCTTTGCCGTGTGTCTCCCCCATTCTCTCTGCCCCACCTTCCTGTCTCTCTCCACTATGAATAAAGGCCACTAGTACCAAAAATATATATATATATATAATAATTCTAAAGAAAGTTAATATGTTGCAGTTATGTACCAATACTTTAACACAGCATTGTTTTGTTTTGTTTTTTTTAAGTGAAGCGAGGCGATTCTCTCATTATTGATGAGGCATAATGGAGAATGATGTTAAGATCAAAAATTTTTTCTGGGTTAACTTAATCAGTCTGGGGTGGGATGTTGGTCTGCACCCTGCATCTTCATAAACAGAATAAGTTTAGCACTCAGTGCTGTAAATTAAGTTCCCCTTTACTTTCTCATTTGCTTAAATAGTAATTAGCTAGATAAAAATATTTTTTTTTAATGAAATATAGCACATCAAGATGTAATATTGACAAGCCACCAATGCATGGAATGTGAATGTTAAAAATTTTTCATGTACACATCAATTTCACTCATATTTTTTGTACTGCAAATAACTGAGGCAGTTTCATTACACTGTACATTGTGTACAATGCAATATTCAATGGAAGTTTAAATGCTAACTAATTGCAAATAACAAAACTAATACTGCCCTATAATTTTTGCCTTAAACATACATCATACTACGAGCAGTAACTACAAGCCTGTTAATTGCAAAAGGTGTAATACAAGTTATTCGCCAACAATAGAGAAAATTAAGTTGCAGCAAACTTTATAGGGATTATAACTGCTATAACTGCTCCAGTTGAAATGAAGAAATTGATCAACTTTGGAACAGTGCTGAGTCCAATAACAGAAACTACTTTAAACTTGCCTCAAATCCCTAGTATTTGTCTTCAAAAAGGTGCATCAGAAATAAAATCTCATCTTCACTCTAATGTTTAAAGGAGCTGGAACTGAGAAACTTGCCCTTAGTGAACTCATTATCTGTGCTTTGGCCTTTAAGCTGTTCAATCAGACATGCAAAGTGTCCAAATTAGCTGATTTGAATTGTCTACAGGAGTGAAGAGGGCAAATGGAAATTTCAGTGAGAAAGCAAATTTAAAATTGTTAGACCAGAAAAGCACTTACCTCTTCACGTAACTTTATCAGCTGCATCATGAGGGCAAATAGGAGAGAAGAAAGAAAGATGGAGAAAGTGAAGTACAGATAAAAAAGAAGGAACATGGCAGGAGGATGATCAGTTTTGTAGCTGGATGCAGAATTAACCTTGACAATTTATCCGTTTGCACGTTTAGCATTTGGAAAACACAAGACAAACACATTAAACGAAGCTAAACATACCACTCGAGCAGACGTTTTTGAACAAACAAAGATCAAGTCCTGCTGCTGTCACATGAAACAAGAAGAGGGACTGGATCACTCGACTCCCAGTATCAGCCAACATTATCAAGGAAGTCAAATCTCAGAAGTTGATATAGCAATATAAGAGATAAAAATGAGTAAAATATACTGTTTACATGTTAAAGTGAAAAATATTCTGCATCTGTCACTTTGCTAAATTCTCTGGAATAGGATAAAAAGAAGTGATTGCCCTTTGGAGCAGAATTACAGAGAAGCAGAGGCACATTATTTACACCTCTTTTTATCAATGCTGATATGCTGTCAATATTTAATTCAACTTATCAATCACATGTGCATACTGTTCAGGTTACAGATGGAAAGCCAAGTGACGCTGCCGTTGTATATAAGCACAGCTTATTACTGGAACATTCACTTATGATGAAAAATGAATTTTGATGATTTTTGATGATAGATAATACAAAATTTACAGTAAAATAAATACGAAATGCTACTCCAATTCCCCTTCCTGAAAAATCTTGCATTTCTGATAATGAGTCAGACATTTGAGGCCATAATCCTATTTTCCATTAATTATGCCTATCACAATTAAAAAGGCTGCTTCTCTGGGATGCATTTAAGTTAAGGCTGTGAAGGGGGAAAACAGGATTATTGTGAGAATAGAAAACACTTCAGAAACCTTTTTGGGGTGACTTTTTTTTTTCGCCACAGTTAAAAGTTTACATTTCCGAAGACATTTAAAATAACTTGCAATGTTTTTTTTGTGAGTATGTAACAATGTGTTATCATAGAGTTTTCTTAGTGCCTAAAGTAAAAATTAGATTGGCAACTTTGAGGTGAGAACAACACCTGACAAAAGGTCAGAATCACATGTTTATGTCCAAATAATAATTCATTAACTCTTATTTATCATTTACACCTGTAGTGATACTTCCTAAACAGCAACACAAAAAAATCATAAATGGTATATGACTTTTATTCTGGCATTTCCTTTTTTAAAACCTCTTAAAGAAAGAATTTTCCACAAAATAAAGCAATAAATAAATATTTAAATAACAGAAATTAAGTTGCGTAGTTTTGCAATCTTACATTTGAAACATTTCCCCTACTACTTTTTAGATGTATCCCAACACATAAACATACATATACAGTAATCCCCCACACTTCGCGGTCTCAGCAATCGCGGTCTCAATACATCGCGAAAGTTTCAAAAATATTAATAGAAAAAAAATATTCGAAGAAAAAAATTTAAGGGAAGCGCGTGAGGCTGAAGCGAAACCCATCACATCAAGAACGAGTCTCAGGAAGCAAAAAGAGCCGACAGGGGAGGTCCCATGAACGAATATCAAGACCTGTGATTGGCTGCTATGATGGGCATTACTGTGCCGTCGGTTGTCTGTACGCTGATTGGCTGACACGCGTCCCCGCATCTCCCATCTCTTGCTCTCATCAGCTACGCACAGAGGAGAGAGATCGTCAAAGTGAGTGTACCTTCGTAGATTTTGCGTACGCGCGTACATGTATACCGTATGTACATATACATGTATATGTACATCCACATCGCGGTTTTCACCATTCGCGGGGGGGTCACAGCCCCCATTAACCACAAAGTGTGCGGGATTACTGTATATATAAACATACATTATATAGATATATATATATATAATATATATATATATATATATATATATATATATATATATATATATATATTATATATATATATATATATATATAGATATATATATAGATCATATAGATCTATCTATCATATCTCTATATGAGATCTCTATATATATATATATATCTATAGATCTAGAGAGATATCTATAGAGAGAGATCTCTCTATCTCTAGAGATCTCTATATCTCTATATCTCTCTCTATCTCCTCTATATCTCGAGAGATATCTATCTCTACCTCTATATCTCCACACATACACACACACACACACACTTATATAAAAAATCATATACATATATGTATATATATATACACATATACATACATACATACATACATATATATATATATATATATATATATATATATATATACATATATGTGTGTGTATATATATATATATATATATAGTGATTATTTGTAATGTGGTAAGCAATTTCTAAAGAACTCATACCCATGAAAATGTCAGTAATAAGATGCACTTTAAAGTGGAAACTGTCTTTTCTAAGTTGAGCAACAACTTCCCACTAAGAATGCATTATTGAAGAGGCCAAAGTTTAAAACGCCACTGTGGATGTGGTTATTTGGGGCTTGAACAAACCCATCAGATCCTGCGATCCCTCACCCCAGCTCTGGCATCAGTCAATGGATACCAAACAAAACTTGTTCTAGCTCATTTGTGCTGCCTGACTGATTGCAAGTCTTTGTGAAGGATTTATTAAAACTAAAACGAGGGGTATGTTGAGCCACGTTTCTTGTTTCTTCCTCCTTTGCTTTATTTTTCTTTGCCATCTATTCTTCAGTGCAGCCAGCGATGCTCATGTTGCTCAAGAGATATACAGCAGTAAATACAGAATATTGTAAATGGTATAATTACTCCTGCATGAGCGCCTTTTCGTATGTTTTTGATGCCAGCCAGTATTCAAAATTGCACTGCTGCAATTTTTCTGTTATGATAATCAGCTATTTTTTTTTTCAAACAAAAGATTTTTTTTTTTTTATTCAATACAAGTGGTAATCTGCTTCCTTTGTAGCCTGTAAAATCTGGTCCATGCCGGCTCAAACCACCACAATCTCTTGTGGCCAAGCCTTCTGCTGTGACTGAAATCGAAACTATTCCGTATGCGTTTGTGTGTGAAAAATGTGTGTGCATTTGTTGCTTTGTGTGTGGCATTGGTATGTGTGTGTATGTGTCTGTGTGCACACCTACATTTGAGTGTGTATTGCATGCAGAAGAACAGAAAAAAATGTGCAATGGTAGCCTACCACATTATTATTTAAAAAAAAAAAAAAGAGTGATAGTGCCAATTCAGTTTCTGCCCGCATACAGATAACGAATAAATGCCGAACTCTATTAAATCGTCCTTTAGCCATTATCGCAGGGCCAAGACGCCATTTTTAGAACTCATGACAGTTCCCCATTTACTTAGCTATAAATCTTTGCCATGTAACCAACAGATTTGTGACTGGTAATGATCTGCTCAGCCAGGGCTATATGAAATGATCCTGACCTCTTTCAGATCGTCAGGAATTAAATTGACCGACTTGCCCCGGCCCCCACCGTCTTTTCCCCTCTCTTATCACTGCCGTCTCCTTAGATAGAAAAAAAAAAAAAACTGAAGTTCCGAGTACTCCACAGCAAGACCAAGACAAGCATTATCTCCACAAGTTTAAAAATTAAAATGAGGCAAATACGGCACCTGGAAGAAGGAAAAAACGCACATCATCTATTCATTTTTCTTTTGCACGAAGCGTGAGTTTGTGATTTTATGTGCTGTGTGTTTTATATTGGATAAACATTTTCAAAGTTTAATATCAGAAATCATTACTGCTAACTACAGGTATATTTTAATAATAAACTAAGCCTGCCTGCAGTCTTTACAACATAATCCGGATTTTAGAAGATAAAATTACATCCAAAAAAAACACAAGCAAGTATGTCAATTATTGCTGCTAAGGTATCTGTAAATAGAAAATATAGATGAGAAAATGATGTTTGAACGGAAAGATATTGTATTTGTTTTCAGACAAAAAAAAAATTTATCTGTCTACAAAAATATTTTATTAATATGATTACGTATGTCATTTTTTAAATGATGACATTATAAAATAATAATGATGACAAGGATATGCTAATCATAATATGTCACTTTGTTAAACACAGGCAATTGAAATTAAATAGCATAAAAAAATCATATTATTGTCAAATTAATAAATTATATTTGTACATAATATATATATATATATATATACATATATATATATATATATATATATATATATATATATATATATATATATATATATATATATATATATCTATATATACACACTATATATATTATATATATATGTGTGTGTGTGTGTGAACAGTAATCCCAGAGGGAAAAAAAATGGATATAGAATAAATGCCACAGTATTTTCCAGATGAACTATATTGTTTGATTATTTCTTTTAAACATGTAAATATTCTGTAAACTAACAGATTTCTAAAAATTGTGTGTAAATGTTCTTGATACATTTTCATGAAACTCAAATGCAATCCATCTTTTATTTTTGTCTTTACAAGATTTTGATAGGACCCATCAGAGTCACGAATATGGCATTTCTGACAGCAAATCTCCTTCCAACTTTTGCATAAAATGCTGAAGTCACTCTTGTGTCTGCTAATTTGCCAAGAATATGCATATCAATTACACATCTTGGCTGGTGATACATATGTTTCTAAGATGTGAAGTTCATGGGTCATTATTGAAATGGTAATAGGAAAATGTTCAAAAAAAGCCATCTATCCATCTTTGCAGGGTTGTGAATCATCTAAATATATTCTCACAAAGCACTGTTGGACTAAATGTGGATTTGAGCTTTTTTTTTTTTTTTGAAAATTTGGATTTGCTGCATTTATTTGCATGTGAGCATGCACGAATGATTGAGCTTTGAGAAACAGTAACCCATGCAACATGAAAGCTGAGTCAAAAGACAATATATAATTAGTCAAAAGAGATTTAGTCACTTGCTGTGGCTGCATATATGAGTGGCAGCAGTACAAGCAAGCAATAGGAAAGTGTGCATTAAATATTGGAAAGCTGTTTGTAGCTCAACTTTCATTTAAAAAATTTAATGAACAATTTAGATGAAAAGAATAAGTGGTATAATTTAGGCAAGCTCTTAATGATTCATACTAAAACAGCGGTTGTCACAAAAATATTTTGTAGGCATTACTTCTGATAAAGACATTTATTAAGGTGATCTCTTACTCTTGTTTATATCCCAAATTCAACAGGCTGAACCAATACTGTCATAAATTGTGTTTTAATAAACAGGAAATAACTTGTGCATATGTTGTTATGTAATAAATAAAAAACATAAAGAAGTCAAAAATAACTGAAGGTTTCTTATTAAAAGGGTGAAATTAAATTCCTTTGTAATACTGCATGAAGGCTTTCAGATATTTTCTTTTTCCTTCGGTTGTTGGTATGAGAACCTGTCACTCATTTTGAGTACCTCTACAGTGCAAGCTTGCCACCGCTGGAGTTTACAAATGGACAAGAGACCAATATTTTGCAATTCTGTGTGTTCTGTTTGCATGTGTTTGTGTGTACCTTGATCGTGAGGATCCATTATGTGCCTAAGTCGACACCCGGCTGGGGAACAGCTGTGGGACAGTTGGAGTGTGGAGGCTGGGGTTTTGGGAAGAAATCTGCACTGAATCATGTGCTCGTGTTTAGACGTGCATGTGTGTTGGTGTTTGTGTTGGTCACAATCTGGCTTTGACCAGACACTGGTCCTAAGCCCTAAGCCCACTCACTTGCAGACCAGCTTTGCATTAAACAGTGTTGCTTCCACATGACTTGGTGACAATAGTGTGGTTTCAGCTCTCGATGGCCCCTGTGAGGGGCCCACCTCCTCACCCAGGGGACCAGTCAGCCACCCACACTGGTGTCGTTTGGGCCCCTGATTAGCACCTCACCTGGCTTTCCGAGGAGCTGCCGTCATCCCCCAGGAGCTCGTTGCGCACCTCATCACTGTAGGCAATACGTGACCTTTTCTGCAGGGGAAGGAAGATGAGGAAGAAGGACAAAAAAGAAGAAAAAGAGCAAGAAAGAGGAGAGAAAAAAAAGAAGTGGGGAAATATGACTTAGTACTGTCATTGATGGAGAAACACAACAGGGATTCTTTAAGCACGAGAGCCCCCTAATGGAACTTGGTGACAAACTGAGTCATACGCATGAAAATTGTGTATATGTGGAGGTGTGTATGCCACTCTATTTGTGCACCCCTACAAACAAATGTAATGACAAAAAATAGTCTGGATTTGTTCCCATTCTTCCTTCCAAGGTGATCTACTGTACACAGTACTCTTACGTTGGAACATTGGAAAGAGGACCCCCAACACCACCTTGCCCACTTAAACAAATACAAGTTGAAGGATGAAAAAAAAAAAAAAACACCATCTCATGTGCATGGAGATACTGTGGAGAAGGGGCACACAGGAGAGGGCCAGGGAGATGTATTATGAGGAAGTATCACTTGTCAGTGCTAACTCTTTTCTGGGGGGCTGTCACTGTTGTCATCCCAATGCAGTGGCAGCCGCTGTGATAACACCAGTGCAGTGACTCAAACAGGGAATAATTCATCACCCATAGGCGGCCCATTGGATCTAGGGTTGCCTCTCTCTTTCTCACACATGCATACACACTCACATTCTCCCTCTCACCCTGTCTCTATATAGGCTACAATGAGAAGGAATGCCATGTCCCACAAAAAGAAAAAAAGAATCAGAAAAAAAAAACACCACCCACAAAGGCAAACACTCAGACACACATTTCATACACACTTCAAGAATATGCCACCTCCGACTGTGGAAGAGCGGGCTGCTGTTGCACTACTTGTTTAGAGACGCCCGACCCATGGAAAAACAGCCTCTTAGCATGCCCTCTAAACTAAATACACACCAGCAACAGACACAGAAAGTGTTTACCAAGCCTCCTTTGCTTTCTCCCAGTGTCTTGACAGGGTTTCCAGGTGGGTAAAATCAAAGACAAACACCAGTAAGAGAATAAAAATCTAGTTTTCTCCACAAAAATTGTTTCTGTTTTTATTTATTTACTTTGTAACCAATTTGGTAAAAAAAAAAAAAAAAAAAAAAAAAAAAAAAAAAAGAGGCAGAATTACTTATATAGCTTACTGAAATGAAATTAATTGGAAAAAAAAACCCCATTGGAAAAGAAGAAATCAGTGAAAGATCACCAGTCCTCTCCTATCTTTCTAGGATCAGTAAAAGTTTGAAGAAGCTATTTTATAAAGATACATTCATGTTACTTTCCATGAGAAAAGCACAAACCAAACTTGAAAAAGGCAATTCCAACCTCAAGGGAGATGATACCAAGTTTCTTGATCGAAATAACTTAGGAACCAATCACAATCTAGCCAGCTGATTTTTTTTTCCTCCAGCCCTTATTTGTCCCTCATAATCTGGAGCACTCAGTGGAAAGTCATGGCTGATGTGATTTGGCTGTTATTATTGTGATGGTGAGGGCCACAGTTCTCTGGAGTAATTACTGACTAGACAGAGAGCCTGATTGACCCAGACCACAAAAACCAATTCGATAAAGAGCGCACCCAAACAACACTCAACCACAGGGACCTAAGCCAACCACTGAGCCCCTCTGTGGAGGAAACAGAAGATTGCCCGCACAGACTCAAGCAACCTCAACCTCCACACACATAACAAACACATATGTCAAAACGTGCCTATTTAAATTGACTGAAAAGATTTTGCTCTCTGATACGCAGCTTGATTATGAAACTTTGTTTTTTTTTGTAACTGTTTTAATACCAAATCAAATTACAGAAATTTTTAACATACTCAGAAAACACATTTACAAAGTGACCATGAATTTTTCACACTGCTTTAAATTCAACAAGTCAATTTTCTTAGTTTACACCTTAGTGCCCTACATATTGAGATAAATTACACAAAAGTTTGCTTTTCTTTTTCCTCTCCAACAGAAACTTTTTTCCAAATATTGCACTACATGTGGCCACGTGCAGATTACAAATAACTCCTACATTGTGATTATATGGAATTATCTTTTTTTTTTTTTTTTAAATCATTCATTTTCTTCTTTTAATTTCAGTATCAAAAGACCCACCGTCTGTTCAGGGTTAACTCAATGGCTACTGTGTTTTGTGAGAATGTTGAAAGTAATTTCAGATTTGGAAAAAAAAAACAGACAGTAAAGACCAGATAAAGGCAGCATGTACACTTGTACATCAGAAACACACACACACACACACATTTTTTACCAGGAAAAACACCCACACATCCTATTTAAGTCGAGTTTCATCTTGAAGAGCTGCAGTGCAACTTGGGGGTAAAGACGACTTCACTAGTAATTGAGACAAGGAAGCCTGGGAGAAGCACTGATTTGAATGTTGAGGCTCACATCGCCTTCAAACCATATACAGGGTTTTGTTTTATTGTTGTCTTTTTTCTAGTATTTCTAAATAGCTGTTTGTTACATATGAAGGGTTTCTGCAATGTGAACAGAGTAGATAACAAAGAGTATAAATAATGGAAAATGTCACTGAAATTAAAGCTATTTCCCCTGTATCGAAAGATTTTGGATTCCCCCTCTGGAAAACAACAGATTCCTGAGCAATTACAGCCTTCCCATTTGATGACAAATGTAAGGTGTGATAGTGATTTATACTGTAACAAATTTTGATCATGAGTTTGGATGTTAAGTTAAATGACAAAAAAAACTTTCTCTTAAGGTTAGGAAAGCACAAATCAGTTACTTTTCCACAGTGGAAAAAAAAAACATTTTTAAAGAAGAAAAACAATGAAACAAAGTTGTGCTATTTACAGTCTGAGGAGTGAGCTCTGCATCTTAACACTGAGCCATCTAATCAGGCTTTGTAATCTAAAAAAGAATGAGCGCTTTCAGAAGACACCCTATTCCTTAGAAAATAAAAAAAAAAAGTTCTTTTTTTTTTTTTAAACCTTTTGAAAGGTCTGTCTTTTGTCACTATTTTTTAATCTTGGGTGAGAATCTGCTTCTATTCCCAGAAGCACACAAGAAAAGTACAAAGGTACATCTTAACTTTATGCAAAGTGGCCTGCCTTTAAAACTGTACCCATCCTGTCAAATGCACCAATGGAGGTGCTGGTGTCCTGTCAAAAACCACACGTTTTAATTCTGTTGACAAGATAGCAGGGAAGAAAAAAAAAAAACGCACACACACACACACTTTATTTTTTTTGTCTGTCAAAAAGCAATTACATATGCATGAAGAACAATTCATATCAGATATGCAAATAACTTCATCATAAGCCACAGAGACGCAAATGATATTAATCTAATTATAAAGAATATATGGATCTTTTCCTTTGAGCTAAATTTATTTTTTATCCTGTGGGCATGTATATACTAACTCAGTAAACATGATGAATTTTTCTTAATAAACCACTTTCTTTAATAAACCATGAAGTGGAAAGTCAATTTTAAAAACATCTGTTTACAGTGATTATGTTATAATAGTAAAGCACTGACCTTTAAATTTTAATTTCAAGCAGTGTAAAATCAAGGTTTTTATAATGAAAAAACAACAGCTCTTCAAAAAAAAAAAAACACAATTATAATAAAACAAACTCAGACTTATATACTTATTTCAGTACCCTCCAACTCTTTTCTTTGCTTCCTGCCTTGCACAACGAGTGACACAAGGACAAGTCAAATAATTGTGGCGCCGAGAAAGCAGGAAAAAAATGTAAACAGTTCATTAGATGGGAAATAAAAGGCTTAAAAATACCCAGGGGCAGAGTGTAATGAGGAGCCCTGAAGTTCCTCTGCAGACATTTATTCCCTCTACTTTCCCAAGCTTTTCCTTTTCACCCTGCACACATGGCTGGTGGCATAGCATGAAGAGTAATTAACGACATTCAATTTAGAATACTGTGTTCCATTACACGCTTGTTCACCAGTAGGAGAGCAACTGGGCAAGTTAGATTTAATAACTTTTATGTTCAACTCAATGCGACTGCCTCTAACTGGCATTCAGCCTTTTATTTCCCTGTCATGGTTTCGCTCAGAATACAAACATATCAAAACCATCACATTAAGCATAATTCTACATGAACATAAAACACACTCACAAACCCGATGATTTAATATATTTGAATATCATGCGCCTCTGACAAGGTAAAAATGTTTCAAGTCCAAAAAGGAAATTACAAAAAAGTGGGACAGCAAAATGTCTCTGCTCACAAAAAAAAAAGAAAAAAAAGTGTGCTAAACTCAAAGGTTAGCTATATCACTCCTTTTCCTCCCCAGCTGTGATATTTTCTCAGGTGATATGTGGACCAGTGCCAGCAGGTCCCGCTCTGGTTCCCCCACATGTGGGGGCAGAGGTGGACTGACGCGGTGTGGTGTTTAAAGGAAGCCGAGACCTTTAAGGAGGCACAAGTATCACAACAGCATCTTAAATAATGCATCTGTGCTTTGCAGGGGGTTAACACACATGCACACGCATAGTCTGCACAAAGGGAAGCACTCACAGTAAATTGTTGTCTTGTCTACATTCCTTTAATACAAACAAATTGAAAGAGGATGTTCAATTAAGTGTTCTATTTGAAAACATTTGATATATTATGAGACAAAGGGAAGCAGCTACAGTTGGGATTGTCACAGGAGGGTGTCATTTGAGTCTTTTCTTTATTGTGGTCTTTGGTGCCATTAAATCCTTTAGTCGTGTGTAGTGCGTTTGTGTGAGCGCATGTGTGCACATGACGGCTAGCGTCTGTAATATGGGGACTTCTATGAGGTTTTGCCTTTCGAGGAAACCTCCTTCAGACAACCTATGTGTGCAACATATGTGAACGGTAGCCTGGTGTGTGTTCTCTCCCCCAACAGAAAAGCAGCAGTGCTAGAGAAGCCGGAGTCTTAGATAACAGCATGGGGCCACTCATTAGCTCACAGGTTGACGCTTTGGTGGCTTCTGCACGCACCGCATTGTGTTCTACTTCTATGAAATACGTCAAGGAGTCTCAAGGAAGCGATTATTGAAAAGAAAAATAGAGGTGAAAGATCAACCACGGCAATGTAATAAATAAGCCTCCGACACGTGTATGCAGGTAGAAAGTAAGAACACTTTTGCGGGGTGTGTCAGCACGTAAAATTGTGTATGTACGTGATAACAAAAGGGGGAAAAAATAACATGTAGGGGTGCACTGTCAAATAAAAATGTTTATTAATCCATTAGCTGTCTATTTATTTATCTTCGGACCACAAGTAAACAAGATTGTATCTCTGGAGGAAATGCCTAAGCATTTGGTGGTGGAAGACGAGACTATTCTGATAGGGGTCTTTCATGCTTATACTTCTGTGATACCAGCGGTGCATTTCCCTGTCAAAGCCATTTCTGCTAAGTATAGCTGAGATCAGTCAATAAGCTTAACAACACCGCCCATAAAGTAAGATATCAGGAGACTGAGAGGGAAGAGAGAAGTGAAGGGGAGAAAGAACTGCAAGTCAAACCTAAACAAAAGAGCTAATTCAAAGAGGACTATGACTGAAAAAGAACCACGAATATATTGAAGGCCAAGGGATCATCTCTCAGTGGTTACTTTTGTAAGACACAAGGGCCCGATTAAACCCCATATTAAGAAAAAAATGAAGGTACTTCTAATGAAAAATCAAAGACCCCGTTTCTCCTCCCATGCTCCATCCCTCCACTCTTTTCTTTTCTTCTTCCTTGTACAGTCAGGTAGTTTTGTTTTTTGTTTTTTTTTTTTTGGGGGGGGTGGGAGGGTTGTCCCAAGCCCATAGATGAGAATGAGGGAACAGAAAGAAAGACAGAAAGAAGTATGAAAATACAGAAAGAAGAGAGTGAGAGAAAAATAAAGAGTGAGGGAGGGTTATAGAGATGAGGAACCTAGGTGCTGGTGGTACAAAACAGACAGACAGCATTGGTTGGAAGAGTAAATCAATAGAGCAGAGCCGTTGGGGAGGCGGGAAACCAGGGCAAGGAGAAAGGAGAAGAGAGGGGAACCAGCGCAGGGGCCCAGGCTCCGATCACAACGCTGGCTTCTGGCGTGCAGTGGGGAATAAAGTGGGCCTCCCCAGGTCAGCACCACAGAAAAAGGTGAGATTAGAGGGAAGTGGAGGAGGTATTTTCATAGAGTGAAAGTGGGAGGGGTGGGTGCTGGAGGATGACAAGGAGTGAATATGTGTGTCTGTGTGCGTACTGGGGGAGTAGGAGATGAGTATACCGAATACCTGGCAAGCCAGGGACCAACTGGCCCATTAGCCTGTGGGCACCTACATATAGTTCAATGAACCCTCTGCTAAGAAGAGCTCCTCTCCTATCAGTCTTCCCATCTTTTTTTAAAGATACCTTCACTTTTAACCCTTTCTCTGCTTTGGAAAGAGGCTCAGTCCTGACCTCGATTTGTGATTCATTTTTGTATGATGTCTATTCTTAGAGTGTTATCTAAAATTGAAAAATATGATAAAAAAAAAAAAATCTAGACACAAAGGGAGAGGAGTCGAGCCTACTGAGCATGTGCACGTGCACATCCATCAGTGGGCATGCACACTGAAGACCATCTCCTTCAGTGCTTTTCCTTTTATTGTAATGTGACCATTGTTGGTGCTGAATAGCTAGCTTATTAGCATAAGAATACAGCAGCACACATGGAGACTTAGCCAGATCATTATCTCTATATATTTATGTATACTTCGCTATTTCACTAGCCAGAACACATTCAAATGCTGATGAGGCCAGTAAGGCCCCGTTCCAAAGCCCTTCCAACATGTGCCCTTCTGAACTTCCTAATACACTTCACAGTTTCCTGGGTTTCTGCAGGTTCTGCAGAGGAATTTACAATAGTGTTTCAAAAATTATAAGAATTAGACCAACGAATCCTGCAGAGACTTGTCTACACCTCTTGAGCCAGCTTAAAAAAGGGAAATGAGCAAAACATTGTCTTATCATAAATACAGGAATAAATAGCAGAGTTGATAGTTAACATTTTTTTCCATTATTTAAAGGGGAATAAACTCAATATATGTATAAAAAGACAACTGCAAAGTAAATACTAAAGAAACACTGATTTAATGAACCACTACAGTTTTTTGTTTGTTTGTTTTTGTTTTTTTTAAACACAAGCAACTAATCTTCCCACAGTAGGGAAATCTTTTGTGAAACAGATGATTCTCAGAACAAAAATATACAATGAGAAAAATCCAGAACACACATGACAACAGAGAACAAACAAGTGTTTAACGATGATGTGGAGAACAAAACTACAGAGTTCAGCTTCACTGCAGGAGTAAACTGATGCTCTAATGCTGGCCAAAGTCTGGAATAATTGAGAGAGAAGGAAAAAAAACTTAATTCATCTTCTACAATGTAATTCTGATCAAGGCCACAGCTAGATTCCACTGCAGGCTTCAAAAACACCAGAGAAAAGGCAAAATTGTTGGTCGCTGAGAGCAAAAACGCTTTCCTTTCATTTTGGCACACTCCTTCATTATCAACACTTAGGAAGAGAGGAAGAAACTAAGTTTAATTGTGTGTGTGAGTGTGAGCGTATGTGTGTGTGTGTTTGTTTGTGTGAGGGGCCTACAAGCAAGGGTTAAGACGGGTAAATATGGACCTTGAACTATTAAAAAACACCACTAAAGATTAAATGTAAAGAGTTCCTTCTCTTTGCCTTGCCTTCTCTGAAGCAGACTCATTAAAAATCAAATACTACTGCCTAAAATACAGAGGCAAAACACAGACCCAATGATTCATAATATATTTCATAAATACTTCATGAATCCCTGCACCATACTTAAGCCAGTCAGCCAAAAAAGAAAACATTGTCACCTATTCTAGTACCAGCTTGTCAGCACATCACTGGGGAGTGGGTGTCACATGTCACTTCTGGTTTAGACTAGTGCATGGGACAGCCTCGGTGCATGAAAACCAGGGGTAGGATGGAAAGAAGAACAGAAAGAAAAGTGAAGGGGAGGTGGAAAAGGGAGTGGGAGGAGGGGGTGTTATCATATCATCGCCCCGTGTCTTTATATTCCCTCCTTATTATCTTCGGCCCCCACTCTCTCCAGTCACTCAATCACAGAAGCCCTGAGGACAGTATGGGGACCTGGGAGGGCCTTCGCTTCTTGGTAGACTGAGCCAGACAAGCGTCTGAAAGCTATACTGATCACTGTCAGTGTGTGGGGATGTACGGTGACTTTGGAGGGGCCAGGAGAGATAAGCGAGGAAGGAAACGATTGCATGGAAGGATAACGGACAAATTTGCACACTGACAAACAAATCTAGTGCTTCGGGCAAAATGCAGATATCCCTGCAATACAGAAAACAGTTAACAAAAAGAGATGAAGAGGAAATAAGGGGTCACCTACTCACAAATATGAGACCATGTACATTCTGTAAACTGGCTGCTGAAATCAACTCATCTCGTAAATGACTAGAAAACTCAATCCAAGATTTGTTCCAAGATTTTCTCCTTGCAATACTAACGTTAATGCTCGTCATATTTAATAAATGGTTTCCAAGCATTTTCTCTGTGATAATTAAGGAGTTTCGTTACAAGTAACTTTAATATTATACTTTGTTACCAAAGCAACAGCATGATTCTAGCCTTGTTTCTACAGTTCTTTATGTCTGGTATTTAGCAACAAGCTAATTGTAGAAAACAAGTAGAAAATGACTAGTAGAAGCAGTTCTTAACTGGTTATCCCATCTGGTTGACATTACTGTCATGCTAATGAAGTTAAAGGTTGACAACTGGTCATTTCTGAGAGACATTTGAAGATTTAAAAACAGCATAAACTAAAAAGCACCTATTTCTTTTGGAATTCAATTATTTCAACAGTTACTTACTGATAATGATCAACAGACTGGTCATGACTTCCACTTCAAAATATGGGTGCTGTCTATAACTTATGCAGGTAAAAAAGACCACATTCACAACGCAAAGGAATAAATTTAAAGGTCTCCGTCCACAACAAACCATTCAATAGTTGTTGTTTTTTTTTTTCAATTACCATAGGTTAATTCAAGTTGCACTTGCATGCTCAACTTCAAAATGCTCTTCTACCCCTGTAGCCTGTATTAGCCTGTGATAGAAAACCGCCAGAAACACGAGCGGATGGTAAAAGCTGTAACAGCCTACGTCACATTGAACTTTAGCTATGCAATGGCTCGTAACCCCGCCCCCGGAAAAACATGGCGGGCTGTACGCTGTCTGCAGGCAGGGAGCAGAGCTAATTTCGGTAGGTCACTAACAAGCGATTAAAGAGGAGCTTAAACTTCAAAAACATTGCAGAGAAAGATTGTGGCAATGGTGCTTGCAACAATAACAAATCTACAATGCATGTCTTAAGAAAGAGTCTAAGAAAGAGGACTACGGAAGAAATGTTTGGAGTTTGTTTTCAGAACACCACCAACGAAGTATAACGCAACTTTAATTGTGTGTTCTGATCATCAAAGTGACTATTCAAATTACGGTGCCAACAGTAGCGGATAAGTTGTGCTTAAAACCTGGATCTGTGCCATCACAACGATTGACCACCAGCTCACAGGCTGGAAGTAAAAAACAGTTTTTTTCCAACTACGGTTGTTGTTTCAAAAGCCTGTTATTCTACTTGTTAATGGGCTGTAGCAAGATGACATTGGGACAAGCTATAGGTATGGTAACGTCCATAACCACTTGGTAACTTCTACCCAGAGAGTAACATTAGCTTGATAAATCTATAATCTTCCAACCTAAAATTTGCTAACTTGGTGTTTCCAGACTTTTTTGGCCAGGATTAAAAAAATATGGCTGTATCTCTGAAGACATTTTTCACACGTTTTGCTATCTGTTGCCGGTTATCTCTATCTAAGTTGACGGAAACCAACTGAAGGAGAACCCTCTAGAGGGAGTGTAACAGTGCTGTTAGCCTAACTAAACAGCTTGAAACAAGACAACCGTAGCACATCTTTTGTTGAAACCAACTCTCAGGGCATTATTTCAGACCAGAGACCACCGCAAAATTAATGGAAATACGATGGAATGAGACTTTTAACTACTGCAATGTAAAGAATAAAAATTCTCTCACACTTTTACCGCTGATGACACGCAAACATTGCACATCCTTCTTTCCTTTGTGGTGGCACTGTCCTTCAATCTAAAAGTGACCTGGCCCTGCCAATTACAATGTCAAAAAGATAAAACATAGAAAAGTGGTGTTCCCATGAGTGACAAAGAACTAATCCATGACTGAATCCGGTCTTACTGTCCATAAAGAGGACATGGAAAAGCTTCCAAGACCAAAAATCCACAAAGGGTTTGAAGAAGACATAAAATGCTCAACTACTTTCAAATTAGACTTTTGTTCATAAAAAAAAGGGAAGATCTGTTTGTTTACATCTTAAATCTGCATTCAATGTTCAATTAAAAAAAAAAAAAAAGGAGGGAGGGTGTTGAGCAATAAACCATGAAAAGACTCAATCTGACTTATGTTCTCTATGTTAATAAGAACAAGTAAGCTAAGGCAACCTAAGAAGATTTACAGTGTCTAACATCCAACTAATGTTGGTCTGTCATGTTGCTGCCTGCAGGAGTCAACATAATGAGGACAAGGGGCAAAAAACAAGAACTCTTCAAGATGGATTACAACACTGTTAATATATAATCAGGCCTAGTGTGGTTAGTGAGAGAAGTACAGTTATTCTAAAAATCTCCCTTTAAAACCTAAATCACAACATAATTATTATATTAGCATCTTGGATTATTAAAAGAATATTCAGATGATGGAGCTTCTTTATATAAATACAGCTTTCTGATAAATGACTTTGCAAACTCCTTTCTCCATTTGAGTTGCTAATTGTTCAGCCAGTACATGATTTTATGTCCATCCTGCGTAAAAGTTAGTTTTTGCAACCTTGAATTGTCCAATATCATAAATTGAAAGGCAAACCAAACATGCGATGCATACTTAGTAATAAGAGGAGAAACGGAGAAGCTTCCTCATCTTCATGTTGTCTTGCTTGATTCTATTTGGAGGGCTAAATTTACATATGCAATTCAAACTCTTTATTGAAAGCATAGTTTGCACATTCTGTAAACCTAGAAATTTGGTTATTCTTTAGCAAGAATGAACATGGGCGACCCTCAAATTGAGAGATAATAACCACCTCAATAGTTTGCAACCAGGGAAAGAGGTGCATGGAAAACATCTTATGGCATTATCAGCAGTAACACAAACGTGAAGCTGAGCCTATTTGTGGCAGTGTCAATAACTGCTCATTAGTCTCATTAGTTCATTAATTCATTAGCTTGGACTCGAGAGACACGATCCCATTTTATGCCTCAGTTCTGATAATGAAAAACTGTCTAAAAAGTAGAAATACAACTCATGTATTTAAACCATCTTTCACATTCAAAAGCTTTTATAAATTTAATAAGGTTCAGCCAAATCATTAAAAGATGTGGTGATTACTTCAACTAAAAACTACATTTATATGATCACTTTTGAAATGAATATATATAGAGAAAGAATATTCAGTACAAAGAGCTTTTCATTCCATTCACCTCAGTGTACCTGGAAAATAAACTGTTCAATATTTCAAGGTTGACTGACTCTTTGGAAATGCATTAATTATCTCCCAGGGCAGACACAAGGAAGCATTCCATCTAAAAGGTTTTATTAAAGGAAAAGGAAGTCCAGACATTCTCCTTGACCATGACTGAAGCGCCAAACAATACCCAATAGACAACTGGAAATTAGGAAAGAAGATCTGTATGAGCAAGACTCATGATTTATTTTCAGGATCCATAATGGGAAAAATGAGGCAAAGAATGAGTAAAGGACAGAGGAAAACCATTCCATCATTATTTAAAACCTTAATGAATATCCTGCAAGTCTTATACTTCTGATAAATAAAGAAAGAAACTGACTGTATCACATTCTCACATCTTGCAATGATTTGACAACATATTTTCCAACCTGACATAAAGGCTCGGGAATGGCACAATTTGTGTTTCCAAAAGGACACAGATATTTGGTAGTGACTGAAATCTTTTTTCCAGTCTTTGCTGGAATACTGTTCAGTGTGTTACGGTACATCTGATAATTATTCAAAACTCAACTAGAATTTATGCAAGAAAATAAATCTTGCAACACTATACAAATTACACAATGGCTCCCATCCCATCAATAAAACTGCCTTGACCATCAGATGCACTCAGTTCTACTAAAAGACAGAGAGAAGTGAAGCTGCTGTCAATAAAACTTATAGCTTGATATTTAATGACAACTAATTAACCTTTTGTTTTTGAAAGAGTCAAGGATCATTAGCACAAAGCTCCTTTTTTTTGATCAGAGGTGTTTTTGCTCTCGGGTAAAACGAGAAAAGAAACCAAACACAACACCTTAAACATAATGTCCAAGGAAACTTTACAGCCACACAACAGCCATTTGTGAAAAAAAGTGAGACTACCGTATTAACAATAAAAAAAAGTTTACAATACCAGTTTAAAATGATATTCTAATTCCCCAAGGATATTATATTATTTTATTTTCTTCCTTAATTAACTTTCATAGCATCACTGGGAAAAGAAAAAGTAAAGAATATACATAGAAATAAAAATCCAACTGCTGTAAAATATATAGTAATCTGACAGAGAAACACTACAAGGACATTTTTTTGCAACCCATTCTCCCCTCTACTGCACAACATAAAGATCAGGTCAGACATAAGAAGAAGAGGAAGAACATATGTCATAGTAAGTCCACTCGTACATCAGAAAGGCAAAGTAAGTGGTACTCGCACCCAATGTTGCCCCATCACGGACCTTAAAATGAAGCAAATTCTTTGAGCAACACTGCCATCTGCTGCAAAAGGAATTCAACAACCATGCTGGTGCATAAAAACAACAAACTGTAAAGCTGTTCAAAGAAATTAAGAGATCTATAGATTTAAAAAAAAAAAAAAAAAAAACAGAAAAAAGGATTAAAGGACCCTAGTTTCTGCATAGTAATTACTAGAACAATCTGAGATCAACTTGTCCTGAGAAAATCAAGATTTAACCCAAATGCTGAATGAAGTTGTGTCAGTTACATTATAACCAATCATAAAACAAAATTGGGACTATGGCTTACAGTTGTCATCAATACTGACTACATTTGTTCTTTATTAACGAAATGATTGCAAATTACAAAACACCTGAAAAAACACCTGTTAAAAATAATTGTTTAATTTCTACATTTTATTTAACTTGACCCACTGAAATAATGTCACTGACAAGTTCACTAATTACAGTCACACTGAAAATATTACTGTTTCATTTTATCTCCTTATTTCCAAGTCAGAGAATGGTACATGATTCTAGTAATCTCAGCTGGACTGTGTTTTGCGTGTCACGTTAAGTGCAAGTGGGTCCTCGCCTTGTCCACAGGGACAGACATAACCTGGTTCTTTAAAACGGATGGTTCTGTTTACACAACAGATTTCATTAAATTAAGCTTAGCTCGGGCATCCTCTTTTCCTGATCAAAGCTACTGCTAAGAGCCATGCCATTCTACTTCCTCTGACTTAAAGAAGCTGACCTCATCAAAAAGGATGCCACTGTCCTTTTTAATCTTTTTAAATCGTTGACTCCCCCTCCTTTTTCTTGGTCAGGTTGGCATCCCCCTTGGCTGCAGGAATACCCATTTGTTTTGGCCCAGCACCTTTAAAACCCCCACTGTCTCAAATCTTCAAACCACAAGTGAATGAGAGGATGAGAGAGCAGGTTAAGGAGGGAGACCCGTGGGAGGACAGTAGGGGGTGGGAAGTTGGGGGAGATTGAATGGTAGGGGATTGGAAAGGGCCTTGATATCCACAGAAAGCACAACAAAGGCAGAGCTTTTTATATTAAAAAGAAAGGAGATTGCCTTTCTTCCACTAGACATTTTTGAGCTTGTTTTTTTGAGTGTCATGTCCTCTCTTGGCCTGCAGGAAGTGAGAGGCTGAGCTTGGCTGTAACATTTTGTACATCTGAGGGCGCTGAAGTTCTTGCCTTCTGAACCTTTGCATCAGGGAGATGAGACATATTAGACCCAACTCTGTGAGATGGGTGATCCTATTTAACTTGCACACTGACCTGACCACACCGCACAGTGAGGTGCGTAAATGAAAATGTCCTTCGTACCTGGGGCCACTGGTACAGACGAGCCAATATACAGCAGTTTTGTTTTCTGCTTTGCATTTCAGTGTTGTGGGCCATGACACATACAACTGGGGTGTATAGTAACATGCAAAAGAGGATTTAGATGTAATCACATTCTCTTTATGTGCTGTTGAACGTAAGGTCAGGCATTATAAAGTGGGTGGATAAATACAAAATTTTTCCAGGTACAAGAAACAAATTTTCCCACCCATGCCCTTAAGACAAGAATAAAAAAAGTAATGAAAATTAGAGTAGCACTGATATCAGCCGCAGCAGGTGTTAACTGCTAAATGATTAAGCATGGTAAGTGAGGGGAGAAGAAAAGTTAATTATCAGCTATTTAAATGCCCGGGGTGAAAAACACAACCTGTTTTGGCACAGAGAACTCTTGTGTGATCTCACTTAGCTCATCTCGGTGGTGTGTTCAGGTCGTGACTGTGTGGTATCTCAAATCAAATGGTAGATTTATGCTCAGTTACTTTTTTTCGCATAGCATTTGGAAGAGTGAAAGACTTTGAAAATTAATATTATTGAAATTTTAAAAACATTTTGTGACATATGATATTAAATACTAAGTAGGTACTTAATAGAAATGAACATGGAACATGAGTTTCTTTTGTTTGCTTTTGATTATGGTTTGTGTGTGCAGATGTGAATTCCCATGTCAAAAGGGGCGACTACAATTTTACAATATTTTGACATAAAGGTTGGTTGTACTGTACATAATTCATTATCACTCCAATAAATCACATTTTAAGAGCATTCTAAATATTTAGCTTATCATATTTTATATTATTAAATTATGATTCCCACAATTTTCAAATCGTTATATTAAAGTTAAGCAGTTTTAGAACGTAACCCCATTATTTCCTGTCATCATAAAGGTAACTATAGGTTAAAAAAGTAAGTATTCTATAGATACTATCAGCAGAAAAAGTTCACATTTGAAAGAAAACTACAAATTGAACTCTCCTCAAGAAATGTAAAGATAAGTTTGACTGTTTTTGCCAAAATCCAAACAAAACAAAAAACTGGATACAACTCACCAGTGTGCTCTCGGGCACAAGGTCAGCTGTATTTCTACTGCGGGCTTTATAGTTTTGAGAAACAGCAAAACAAAATTGAAAAATGAAAAACAAACACAAAAAAAGAAACATAAAAATCAGGATCCTTATTTTTGCAATGCAGGTACTGGAATACAAAGTACCATTTTAAAAAATTACATCACAATTTATGAAAAACAATTCATTTGAAAACACAGCTAGTGGAAAAAAGTTTCTGCTTTTTTTGCACTGAAAAGGTCATTATTTATTAAGGATTAATTAAAGTATTTTGGAGAATTTTGGCAGATAACAATATGGAATGAAAGTGCACGGCCCAGAAGACTGGACTACTCATTAAGCCTTGACAGAAGCTTGAAATAACGTCAAGACATACAGTGATTTTATGAATTACTAAACAAGGCCAGATTCTGCAGCAACAACACAGACGCGCACAACTCGCTCTCTATGGGATTGCTTCCAAGCTCAAATATAAACTGTGAATTAACCTCTGTGGATGCACCACCGAGCTTCAGTGTTAGACTGTTTGTGTGGGTAAGAATCATAATGAAAGTAAGAGTCTGGTTTTGAGAGCAATCTATGATACATATAGTCCACACAGGGTTTTACTGAAATATTAAAACCCTGCATGAATGTATAGTTTATTTTTATATATATATATATATATATATATATATATATATATATATATATATATATATATATATATATATATATTTGTAGATATAGTGTTGAAATATTAGTTATACAAGAGCAAAAAGTGCAACGATCACTTCATAGCAATGAATTTTTACATGGTACCGTGCTAATGTTTCAATATTAAAATATAATTAAAGCTAATCATCAGTGTCCAAGCAGATTTTCAGCAACAGCATCATGAATGGCATCAGCAGTGGGAGAAATTGATATCAAATGTGACAGACACTGAAAGAATGTCATAAAATCAATAGATTTGATTTTCTCTAAATTGAATCTTGTACATCAGAAAATACTGGCCATCGAGCCCTTTATTGTCAATTGACCTGTAACTTTGAAAATTTTTGAAAAAAAAAAACTCTTCTTGGCTTTTATCAGTGCTGTCTGGAAATAATACACAGCAGTTTTCATGACAATTGGAAGAAGCAACTGGGGAGTGTGTTTTCCCACCTTATTTTGAAATGTAACAGTAAGAAACAGTCAGTATGTTTGTGAGCTACAGCTATGGCTTACATGTATGCAGTGGGGATCAATTTACCAAACTATGCCAGATTTCATGACCAAAGTATGCCAAATTTCATCATGAAAGTTGGAGATAGCACTTCTTTTCATCTTTAATATTTGGGCTCTTCCAGCTAACGCACTACGCCACACATCAATAAAGTTTTATGAACATTGGCCATTCATATTTATACATTCTGACTTCAATTTAATGTTAAAACAAAATCAAGCCTTTTATAAGCATACCAAATTTCAGGTTCATATCTCAATAAGTCCATGAGATATTGACACATGTAAGGTTTAGCACCCCTGCCATGGACAAACTTTCTGAGAAATTGGTGTGCTTCTAATGGCACGTCTTATGAACTTTTAATTATTGTATTACAAGATACAAGGCAAAGTTCTTTTAACAACTTTTCATCACCATGATCAGTAAATGAAGTATCCTACATTTCGTTGAAATTACTTGAATGGCATCAGACCAGTTTGCTTTAATTTGCTTCAATTTTTTTTTTTTTGTTATAAATGGCAGATATTGACAGGAATGGTGGTTTTGATTTGGGCCTGAATGATCCAGCCCAAGCAGTTCTCTTGATACGAGGTAAATTAGGGAGTCATGAATTTATGTACCAGGTTTGGTATCTGTACAATCCGGTTATTGTTGTCCAGAGTATTCAAGAGTGGAAAAAAAGAGAGGAAAGTAATCATAATCCTTACAAAAACAAGACAGTTTTCATCTGCTTTGGTACTTGAACCACTAATACCATCAATATTAGGGGATGACTTATGTACTTACAAAGTCTTTCTCTAGCTTCTCCATTTCCTGCTTGTAGCTCTTCAGCCTGCTGTTGTACATGGCTCGGCTCTGGATGGGGATCTCTCGCACCTCCAGATCCATCTGCTCCAACTACAACCCACAGTAAATCCACTTAATTTAATGGCAAAATATTTTCAGGTTTCTTGCTTGCCAACACAGAAACATCAATAAAAAAAAAAAAAGAAAAACTTGGAATAGTCATTATTCATTCAATGCAGGAACTTGCATGTTAGGATCAACATATTTACAGCTTCAAGCTCACCAAAAGATTCAAATGTAATATCATTACAGCAATAAATTAAAAGTGGAATTAAAATCTAGGCGTTGCCCATTTAGAAATGATCGCAAATTCATCGCGTTCCATTGAAAGGTTCCCAACTACAACATCTGACAACTCTGAAAATATTAAAGTTGAAAACTTTGAAAATCAGTAACTTCAGCAACATTAAATTCAATATGCTGCAGTGCTGAATGGGTGGATAAAATACCTCCTATTCATGTCACTCAGCTATGATAAAAGTAGCAACAGAGGGAGGCTGCTCTGTAAATAAATACACCATCAAATATCCAGGTCCCTTCATTGTTATGACACCAATAGGCCCAACGATGTCACAGTGAGTGAGCTAAAAGTACATTTGATGCATCAGTAGACATATCACTCTTTGGCAGATTTAGAGTAAACTAATCACTATGCCATAAAAAGACAACTGCAACAACATTAGTTGTTAGTTTGGTGACTGCTCATTTTTTTAACAGCAACATGAAGACTTCCACCTCAAGATAATGGCCTGAAATGTGTCATACGGGTGTCACTTAAAAGCAGATTACCGGGAGTAATCATATGAGGAGGAAGCCTCCTTTCTGCCATGTGAAGAGTGTGCATGTCTGCATGTCATGTCAACACCAGGATAATACAGGTGTGGTTGTCTGGCGCCAGTGAAAATGGTCCCCTCCCTCTTTCCACAAATTCATAATTTAGGAAATGGGGAAACGGAGAAAATTACTGATCAAAGACATACCAACTCTCTGACTTCTTCAAGCTGTTTGTCGACATTTAGAACCAGCTGTGTCTTCTCCTCTGAAAGAGAAAAAACATCAACATATTGATCAGCCGACAGAGGAACAGTGCATCATGACAAGAGCCTTACTCCCCCGCAACGGGGGAAGAGAGTAGGAGAGAGAAAGAAAGAGACTGCGAGAAAACAACACACGAGGACACATTTGAAGATATATTTACACATTCTCTCCTCACAACAAGCCAACATTTGATGTCTCCTATTTATTGGCGTCTATGATGCCTTTGTTGGTTTCTGTTGAGGATCAGTGAGACACCTCGTGCCAACTCAAAGTGAAGGGAGGTGTCAGCTTTGCTCACTTGCCAGAAGTATGAGTCCCTCTCAGAATGACTAACGTGCTGTTCTGCACTTCACCTCATGGCTGCTCTTCCACATTACCCACTGAAACTCATTAGGGCTACAAGTTCAAAATGCAAATATAAACTTCAGTGAATCCACTAGTTATTTAAGGCAGCAGTACTACCACTTTTTGAACTTGTGGTGAATGTATCTGTGCTCTAAAACAAGTTCTTTACCACTAAAATGAAATAAAATAAACAGGAAATACAGAGCTCTAGTGTAGTCATTTAGAAATCAAGTATCATTTAATTTTTTTCAACTATCATCATTAATTACCTTATATGGTGTTACAACATTACAAAATAATCTGCAAATTCCAAAACCTTCTTTATTATTTTTACCTTTAGGCTATATCCCTATGTCTGTCTGCATCATAGTTAAAACCAAACACCAAAGACGATGAGCAAAAAAAGAAAAAAAAATCCCTTGCTTGCTTGTCAACACAAAACTAAAAATCAAACCTTGCTGAGAAAAAGTCAAGTGAATAGTATTCGGAGCACAATTATTAGAATGTGCATATTTTGCATGAATATAGTATATCATGGCTTTGATGAACGGTAGGCTGGTATCAAAATATAAAGGTAGACATATGAAATTACAAGATAAATTTGAGTTCGCTACTAAATATTAATCTTGTATCCAAACAAACAAAAGAAAACAGCCAAGGCTGCACATTATGATGACATGTAGGGCAGTAGTCCCCTCTACTTATAAAATTAATTAGAATAATTGTTGCTGAACCAAAGAGGATTACACATGATTGCTTATGAAAATCATACATGAAGCTTCTTCTTATAAAATAAATTGACAATAAGAGGATTGTGTTTGTGGCCATTATTGACATTTGTGTGAACAGAACTCAATGCTGGACTTGAATTTCAGTTGAGGACTGCACGGATCCCACAGGAGATATTCACCCAAGCATTTACAGCAATCTAATTCAATAATGTTGAGTCAACACAGACAGCAGTGAATGACACACAAATATGCAGCAATGCTGCTAGACATACTGAGTTTTGTCTTGAAGAGGTTGTATTAGAGTTTGGCGATATGGCCTCAAAACAATACCACAATTAAAAGAACATTTTACCTTGATTACAATTAGCAGTTACATTTAGTTATGTTTTATTTTTTTACATTCAGAGACCACTAACAAAGTTTTCACCTGTAAATATGCTCAACTATTACTATTTGGATTATTTTTTTTCAATAAAAGAATACAGATCATTGTGACTTTAAAATAAGTGAAGGGAAACAGAGAAAGACTATTAATGGTTAGTTATTGAATATTTTGAATGCATATGTCACGTTCCAGAGCTGCAGGTTTGTACCAACTACTAGACATTTTGGTTTCTCTGTTTCATATAACCAGCATACATACACATCTTTCTGATTCTCTATAGTATGCATAAGAAAATAATATGAAAACAGTGTGATGTTCCGCTGTGGCACTGCTCATATTTCAACACTACTGAGTGAGATAGTGATGAAAAGATATGTTTTAACTGTTTTTTTTTTTTTAATGATTCATGAAATTACTTGGCAGCTGATTCCTACAATATACTGTGTTATCGTTGTCCTCCTAGTTGCTGTGTGCACCCAGCCATATGGAGAAACGGAAATATGGAATAGTAGAAAATGTGATTTTCTACTATCTTTTTATATTTGCCATTATAGTTCTTGGTGAGGCAGCCTTGACACTGAAAATATTTTAAATGAAATAAATCAGAATCACAAGGAAAGTCAAATCAATATTATATATCATTTTTAAAAATTCAAACAGTCAACAAAACTTCATCAAGCTCAAAACAAGCTCAAAGGAAAATCACAAGGCTACCAGCTCTGGGACAACAGCTGTATGAAAAAGCTGAGCTAAGATCTTCATTTCTCCCTGCACCACTGGCCCATATAACCTTTTGCCAGTCCTCAAATTCATTTTTAAAACCCGTGTCAAACTTCACAACCAACACAGTAAACAGCCAGAGGCAATTCAGTGAAAGGTGAGATGGAGATGGTGTTTTCTTACTTAAACTCAGAGCCAAGCTGAAAGGATGTGAAATATGTATGGGTATTTGCTACAACCAGTTGATAGACAGATGAAGGCTTTTTTTTTCTTACTTTGAAAAGTTATTATATCTGAGCTTTTATATATGAACATGAAAAATGTTCTTACTCACAAATATATGTTGACCCTTAGGCTTACAAATATTAAAACTATTTGATTTGATACAATTTACTTCTGCCCTGTTTACAGTCTTCAAAATAACAGTACACATAAAACTGACACAACATGAATGACAAAAAAACATAACATGAAGTTATATTGTATAGATGTCTAATGGATGTAAGGCTGTTACAGTATGGGAAAAAGGCAGCCACTTTAGAAGAAAGAGGAAAAGAGGGACTTAGAAAAAGAAAGGAGAAAAATCTTAATAAGTAGGAAGGAAAAATTAAAATTCAACTGTAAACTATTCCATTGGTGGCAGAAAACAGCTTCTTATAGTTATAATTTGTTTCCAAGCTTTGTACATATTCATATGGGCTTGCTCTGAAACATTTAACAGATGGTGAGATGCAATGTGAAATTATTGTGTGAAATGGGCAGCCATGAATCTTCAAAGATCCCAAGTCCAAACCACAAGTATTCAGTCAGACACATATTGTGAAAGGCACTGCCCTTTTAAAAATAAATAAATATAAAATAATAAAATGAGCAAATATGAGCCCAGAGAAGGAAATAAGTGTTTTAAGTTCGTACACCTCCTGCTGGTGGACCACCCGCCACCCGCTACCCGCGATCGCAAGATACCGAGTTTGCGGAAAGCGCAACCCGCATGTCGGCGCGTAAAAGAGCGCATCCAAATAGCATAAATGTGTGTCCACCTGGTTCACATGTGGACGTGCACCTCTCGATTACGCATCACCGTATTACTTGCATAAGTTTTTATTCTCTTGAGGTCAGAGGATGTCTGGTCAGCAGTAGTGGTAGAGGGGGGAATAGTCACGGCCAGACACGTCAGTCTGTACACCTGTGGTATGATCTTATTCACATGTTTGCTGTGGAGGAAACAGTGTTGTACCTGAACGCGTTCACTGAACCAAAGTTCACAAACTAGTTCATATTTTGTGCGAACGTGAACTGAACTCGCTCTCCTTCCCCTTGATGAGCGTCGGGTATGAACGAGTTCATTTGGGCAGTTGTGAACAATGCTCTTTCAAAGTTTACGAACGATCAAAACAGTACCAGGTTTCCAGCGAACCCCAAATAAAATACACCACAAACGAGCCGTATATGTATCTTCGGAAAGTAATCAAACATGCGAACACGGGCTGTCGCTTCTGTCACGCTAACAATTGTGTCATCAAACGTTTAAAACGTTTGAGAGCTGCAGTCGCCCAGAGCCGGAGGAGCACCCCGACTGCCGGGAGGGATTGAAATATTGAAATGGAAGTGGGGGGGACATTTGCACCTAAAGTACCTGTTTTTGTTTTATAATAAAGACCATTTCGCAGCAGGTTTTTCCTCATTTTTTTAACATACTGTAGAGTAGCAATTCCAAAGTGTCGGCCGCGGCCCCCTGCTTGGCCATCGAGGTACTACAGGTGGGCCATGAGAGGTCATTAAAATTAAACAAATATGTTTTAAATTCTCGATCTTTTTTAAATATGTTTTGAATTACTGTAAAATATTCATGACATTATTTAAAAAAAACATTAAGTAAGTAGTAATAAAACAAACCAGTTAAGTTATTCTACTGTCATTTTAACTTAATATGACAAGTGTCACCTATTTGTTGACCCTTCACATTAATATTAGAATATAGCTTTTAGTCCTGTCTGGTGATCATAGTTGTGATGAAAGGTTTGGGTGGACTGCGTATTTTTTTCACATTTGAAATTGGGCCATGGTATTCTGAAGTTTGGGAATGGCTGCTGTAGAGAGAAGTTGAAAGGGAAATTACAGTTTTACATTGGCTGTCCCTTCAATGCTAATGTGAACCCTGGTTGGCCAAGGATTCAGAATTGGACACATAGTTTTCAACAGATAAAATGGATAAAATAATTGCCATTTGTGGTGGTGTAGTATATGGGCAGCGGCAATCATTTTGACAAATAATTGCTTGCAGCAACATTAAAAAAGAATAAGAAAAAAATAATTAAAAATTAACTATTTAGTTCATTTTTTGAAATGATGAACTGAGCTAGTTTGTTTTAATTTCTGTGAACTATGAACTGAACTAGTTCATTTTAATTTCTGTGAACTATGAACTGAACTAGTTCGTGTAGAAAGTGAACTTGCCCAACACTGGTAGGAAACTATAGGAGATCTTTGGGACATTTCCCTTCAAAATCCATCATGGCCTACATCACAGTCATGTCTGTTGTTAAACAGGTCAGATCATCAAATAGAGCTCCGTGGCTCTGGTGTCAAGCTGGAAAAGGTTTTATGCTGGAATTTATTTCCGATGTGTCTGAAACTGCTGGTGGTCGAGGAGGAACAGGAGCATTAATTGTTCGTGATCTTTAAATCAGTTTTGTAACTGGCAGATAAGGTTTTCCAGAACTCTGTTGTGGAGTTTCTTGTACTGTGCGCGTATCCCATCATGCACTGGCCCTCTCCTTGTGCTTGGAGCACCCGAGATGCGCTCAGTGGTAGAAAGTAGATGTCATCATACCTGTTCCTCTGGCTCAATGGTATCACAAAACTCTTTTAACCCTTGACAGGTAGAACTGCTCATCCAATGATTCGTTCTGCAGTATTTTAAAAAGCACATCAGCTGCGCAAAGACACACAGCTGTCCCAGACTCCCAGCACCCCCTGCTGAGAATATGTTCCCGCGGCTCTGCCTGAGCGTGTTTACCGGGAGCGCACCAACTATCTGGGACTTTCAGGTTGCAGATAGGAATTGTCTGTGTAAGAATATTTTTTTATGTGTATATATCAGTGCAGAGGAGGAGGAGGAAGGAAGAGGAGGAAGCTCTACAGCATAGTCCCAGGCGAGATCCGCATGAGAGCTGCTCCGATCTGGATGAAAAGATGCTCCATAGCGGTTTGCGGTTTGCGGGTAGCGCAACCTGCTCTTAAAGGCAATGGCTACTGACACACTGATTGTTTAACAGGTGGAACGCCTTAACCACGCCCATGCATAAAATAGCGGTTAGCGCAGGTAAGATAGCAGGTTTAGGGAGGTGGAAGATTGCGTTCTTTGCGGGGAAACGCCCCTCCAGCTACCCACTATCCCTTAATAGTGGCTTTAGGAGATCCAGAAGGTGGAAAATCCGCCTTCTGGATAAGATCCGGATCAGCCTTTGATTGCGGATTTTATCGCAATCTGTAAATCGCTATATGGGGGAACTCTTGTGCTTGGCGGAGGTCTACACTCTCTGAGTGCTTTTCTAGTCATTATTATTACTATTATTATTAGGTAAGTAATAAATGATGTCCTGTGCTGCACAGTACAAAATGTACAGTTTAGCATATTTTAGCGTGTATAATGTCATACATAAGCTTTTTAAATAGAGATGTTCTGATACCATTTTGTCCCTCCTCATACCGATTCCGATTCTTGAGCTGTGGGGATTGTCCGATACCAACTACCAATCCAAGTATGATATTATTAAAAAAAAAAAAAAAAAAAGTACCATACCTGACTGTAATATAATTATCATTGTTGTAAAACATGAATAAATACAGCAAATCCAAGCCATCTATGTCTATATTTATTTTCAAATAGAACAGCATAAAACAGTTTTGCAAAATAAAAAAGTATTTCTTTTTGCTGGTAGTGTAACGGAAGTAACCAGTAAATAAATCCTTAAATTAAAATTACCTGGCATCAGTTGGTGTGTGGACTCCTGTACTCACCGATACCGGCAATTTTTGGCAGTATCAGAGCAATTTCGCAGAGAGGAAGGAACATACCCCCGCGAATAATAATGGTATACTGTTGTACTATACCTTGATCTTAAATAACATGGATACCTGACACGTACCTTACCTTAAGTATGGTACCATACTTTCTAAAAAAGATAAAATCATTAAAATGTTTAACAATACAGCAGAATGTTATCGCTGTTTTTTTTCTATCCTAATTGTACATTTAATTGTTTTTTTTTTGAATAATCTTATTTCCTTCATCATATTTTTATTTTCCCAAAATTATATTTGAAAAATAGGGATCGTCTTAAGAGTCGCCCTAGATTCGGGCTAATGCAGTAGTTTTTTTTGTTTTGTTTTGTTTTTTTGTATTAAGTCTCCTTTCACTTCACATTTCTTCCTTAAGTTCTAATAAATGAAACAACAATAGTGCTAATTAAGTTACATTTTTTGGCCTGGAGCCAAAAGGTGTGTAAGAACATGCCACTGTCGGTTAGTGACAGGTTCAACTACTCACAGTCTTCCAAGGACATGCTTTTGTAGACCACGAGGGCCAGGTCCTCCGAAGGATGCTGCCACTGAATTGGCACATAGCTCATGATGACCCAGCCTTTCATTGTTGCCTTATCAATAACCACCAAAATCAGTATTGATTACTACATGAAAATTATTCATTGTTAATCAGTTTTAATATTAGTTAGTAATAATGCAACTAGTAATACCTACAAGTGGGAACGACACTGGCAAAATGTATCAAAAGTCAAACCTCAGATAACAGGAACGGAGGAGTCACCCACTATTTTTGAAGTGCAGTAAACAAACTATTGTTGTTTCCAAACTAGACTCTATCCATCATGTCCATTGTCACTCTGGAGAATTTTTAAAGCTCAAGAGGCCTGGAAGCTTGAGGGTTCTACACAAAATCTTAGCTGTTCTTTGGACAGCACTATTTCACCAGAGATCTTTGCTGTTGTTCCTTCAACCTGCTGAAACCACTCCCAGTTTGGGGTTCACAGCCCCGAACACTCCATTTCCCACTGTTGTCTTCATTCTTTGCATCTTTACTAACTACTCGTTCAACCCACTGTATTTTTCAAGCTTCTCTTGTCCTTTTCATGCAGGGAAAAAAAGCTCTATTTGTTGATATCTTATGTGGACACAGCAATTGAAATCAAAACAACTTTTAGTTGTTGGTTAAAGCACAAACATTAACAACAGTGGAAAAGCCTTTACAAAGTAACTCGACTTACTCATCGCATAAGGATTTAACACTCAGTCACTCACTCAATCCAATTGGCCCTGTTCATCTGCAACATGATTTTTCTCTTCTATGTCAGAACAATTTTTTTTAAATAAATCTGTTAAATTTATTCAGCAGGGTTCCTGTCAACCTCACTGAAACATCATATCAGATCAGCTGGCGTAAATATTATCCCGAACTAAAAGTTTATTGTTATCTACCTTCAGAGTAATGGGAGCCAAAAACAAATATGATCAACTTTTTTGGTAAAGAATCTAATGGAAGGTCACTCACCAACAAACTGTGTTGGTTCTAGATAACCAATTAAGACATGCAAGGTTTCAAACATGCATATTTCACAAAGCCTAAAACATTTATATTACTTTTATCCTTGTTGATACCCACTAAAAAACATGTGGCCAATTGAATGTAATGCATCCATCCATCTTATATAACCAATTCATCTTTTTCGGGGTGAAGCCTATCCCACCTGGCATTGACCAAGAAGTGGAGGTACAACCAACACCAGTCAATCACAGGGTTTTTATCAAAAGCTGTTAACTGAATATCAAAAGTTAAGCACCTAAAGAAAAAAGGTTGATGGCATTGCCAAAAGAGGTAGTAAGTAGTGATGTTCCAATTCCAATACCAGTATCAGAAATTGCTCCAAAACTGCCAAAAATGCCGGTGTCTGTGCTGGTATCGGTATCAGCGAATACGGGAGTCCAGACACCAACTGATACCAAGTAATTTATATTTACTGATTTATTTACCGGTTATTTCCGTTACACTACCAGCAAAAAGAAATATTTTTTAATTTTGCGATATTGTTTTATACTGTTGTATTTGAAAATAAATATAGACATAACTGGCTTTGTTGTATTTATTCATGTTTTACAACATTGATAATTATATTACAGTCAGGAAATGTTTTGCAATTTTTTTTTTAAATATCATACTCGGATCGGTAGTTGGTATCGGCCGTTATCCACAGCTCAAGAATCAGAATCAGTATCAGGAGGGGAAAAAATTGTATCGAAACATCTCGAGTAGTAAGGCTCAAAAACACAGTGAAAGTAATAATAGAAATATGACGTTTTTTTAAAGTTTCAGGCAGCTGCATCTGTATAGGTAGATGGAAACAATAAGCATTATGCACAACAAGCGCAATCAACTGCCGTAATTGAAATCAGGAGAATGAGGAGACTAATAAATTGGGTTTTGATTTTTTTTTAGTTTCCACTTGAGCAGAACAATTCCAATGTTTGAACTGGCATTGTTTCCCAATGCTTTTCATTTTTTCAGAAAAAATAAGTCTCCAAAGAGGGATGTCCTGCTCTGTTAATGATACACTTCCAATACTTTTATGCAAGGCAGTGTCTTAAAGGGCAATAAATAAAGAAAACCGCTATTAAGACATGGTTATAGACAAATCCCAAAATATTTAACTAGCGTGATTTTATATAGAGGGGTTATAGGACAAATCTGTCATATCACAAAAGTTCACTTTTTATCCAGGTAGCTCAGGGATTTCAAAATAAGAATCTGCTCTCTTCTTATCGTGATCATTGACAAAATGGACCAGCCGAAAATAGATTCACATCTTCACAAAACCAACATTATTGTGGCTTAAAAGGTTAGTATTATGTTGTCACACTAACTAAATCAATCAAACACACACTACAACCAGCCACTGGACTGTATTGTGTTCTTTTAAACGACAAGAACAATATAACTGTGTTATACTCTTCAGTACATTATGGATTCCTGCAGAAGACTAAACAGTTACTCCATCATATGACACAAGTTTCACCTGCTACAGTTATCTATCCTTCTCAGCTGAGACCTGATAGCAACCCGTCAGCTAACGAGTCAACACGATCAATGCTAGTCAATATAACTGTCTTACCTCCACTTAGCTTAGGAATTTTCCCAATTTTATTTGTTATCTCTGCTGTGACTGTTCCAAAGTCCTGCTCATAGGCTTCAAAGTCCGAAGACATTGTCACGAATAAGTTTTAACAGAGAACTAGCTTTCAGGTTGACAGCTCAGGAAAATAAACAAGCCTCGAATGGAGCTACTTCCTGGAGTCACAATAAAAAGTGCTCGGCAAGGAACTGAACTTTGTCTTTTTATATATATATAGTTCTGTGAGAGGGGTTCGGTTGTACAAATAAAACATTGTTCTCATTTATTTTCTACCGTCGATGTGTAGGTAAAATATTTGAATCTATGGGGAGACTTAAGTCCTTCCATTAAATAAAAAAAATAAAGACAGAAAGAAAATCCAAAAAAGATAAAGGTAAAAAAAGATATTGGTTTCCGAGACAGCGCAAGGTTCCCCCGACACACAAGAACATTTAAAGAGAAAAGCCAAGGAAATGGCCAGGTTTGTTATTTAAAGTGACAGCTTTTTAATCTGCTCAGAAAGAATATTCAGGTGTGTGTACTAGATGGGATTTCTCAAAGCTTTATATTCGTGTGTCATATTGGAATCTTTTGGAAACATTAGCCCTAGTTAGTTAAAGGTGGCGAGCAGGCTAGCTAACTTACGTCCGCTAACAGCTGCATCTGTGAAGCTAAACATATATTTAGCCAAATTGACGCGTTAATATTCGAGTCACTGAATGCTAAACCAGAGATGTCTCACTTTTCTGATCTGTAAATACAAATAGCAAAGTCTCGCATTTAATGTCACTATGTTTTTACTTTTGGGTCCTCTTAGCTTGGATAGAGCTAGTGCATTGGCTCTTTGAATTCATTTTCCTACTCTGATATATTTGGCAACACTACCTATTTGATATTTTTATTACGCTTACTTTTAAGACCAAATGTTACTTGTTTAATTTTACTAACTGGATATATTCCAGGTGGTAGGCTCAATTCCTAGCAGTTAGAATAGGTTGTCATTAGATATCTGTCATTACGTAGGAACATAACTACAGTATAATACTGTTACTGTTGACACATATAACACAAGAGTGGGCCCCAGGTGGATGCTAGCATTGTAGTACTTAACACATTAAACTTAGATTCTGAAATATATCAGCTTTTTTTTTTCTCTGTCTCTTTGTCGCAGATGGGGGAGTTGAGTCTGCCACAAGTATAGTGTACTTCAAAGATTGGCAGGAGAGGATGCTGCTTTTCTCGAAGGCAAGGATCAGTGAGATACAGAGATGTCATGTCAGTCGAGGCCAAGACGGTTACTGGTTACTCAGAAGATGAGAAAAAAATATGTGTGTTGTGTGTATCACTGATTTTGCAAGATAGCAGGGAAAGAGTAACACATTGAAACTGGATTAATACATTTTGAGGAACTCAAGAGCCAAAAGACTATAATTAACCTTCCATTTTGGAGGAAGGAGGGAAAAAAAATGAACTTCTTGTCAGCCTTCGTGGTATTTGAGAACCTCCATGAGGTTCGGAGATTGTGCCACTGGGGCCCAGTAATAGCACTATCTGTCATTGCTATATGCTCAACTATGGCAATTCTGGACTCCATTATTTGGTACTGGCCACTCGACACTACAGGAGGCAGCATTAACTTCATAATGCTCATCAACTGGACTGTCCTGATTCTCTACAACTACTTTAATGCTATGTTTGTTGGACCTGGATACATTCCTCTTGGCTGGAAACCAGTAAGATTTATCCTCTTTTCATTGATGGCTCTTGGCAATAATGTTTGAATAGATTGGGATTGCCTTACTTCCATTTAACTCCAATAAAATTCAGGTATTTGAAATATTACTTAAATCCCTAAACAGGAGAATCAACAAGAAACCCAATACCTACAATACTGCAGAGTGTGCCAAGGGTACAAAGCCCCCAGATCCCACCACTGCCGAAAGTGTAACAGGTAGAACTATGGCTCTCAGATTTGATTCTATTTTCTATTTTCTTTTAAAAGGTGCATGGTGTCACACTAGATCCTTCAGAGTTTCCATTAACCTCCCCTTGATCTAATTTCTCCTCTGTCTCCACTCCCTCAGGTGTGTGATGAAGATGGATCACCATTGCCCCTGGATCAACAACTGCTGCGGCCATTTGAACCACGCCTACTTCACGAGCTTTCTGCTGCTGGCTCCACTGGGATGCTCACATGCTGCCATTATCTTCATTATGACCATGTACACACAGCTGTATGAGAGAGTGAGTAGTTCCTTTATCTCATCACAACTGACACTTGTTGGTCTTGTCTCTCAGCTCTTTAAAAACCCTTTGAAGCTATTTTCTTCTTAATTGCAGGTATCATTTGGCTGGAGTACTGTAAAGATTGATATGAGTGCTGTTCGTCAGTTCCAGCCCCTCATGCCCTTCAGTGTGCCTGCATTTGCTGCCACACTTTTTGCCTTAGGCTTGGCACTGGGCACCACTATTGCTGTTGGTATGCTTTTCTTCATACAGGTAGGTTTTTCCAAACGTCTGCATTCAGAGGTCCAATTTTCCACAAGTTGTTGGCTGTCGGAAACTGATCAATTGCATTATTTTTTTTTTGTTTTAACAAATATTTGATGTATAAAGCCATATGCAGTCCCATGAGCAGTGTTTTCAATAAAAAAAAAAAAAAATCACAAAATGAAAATACAGTTTAAAGAAAAGACATTAAGGTGCAAATCTGGTCTGTCAGTATATTATGACAACTGTTATGATAATGGTGCCACTCATGCATGCAAAAGGGTTTCTAATTTTACTTAAACTTGTGTGGGAGCAGTGGTTAAGGCAGGCGGCCCATGTACAGAGGCTACAGTCCTCAATGCAGCGGTCACGGGCTCGACTCCTGGCCTGTGCAACCCTTAACTGCATGTCCTCCCCGTTCTCTCTCTGCCCCCCTTCCTATCTATCTTCACTGTCAATAAAGGCCACTAGTGACAAAAAAATATTTTTTAAGATTACAAATGAGGTGTGTGGCACCTCATTTTTAAATCACTTTAGATCCCATCCTCTGAAGGACACCCTGACTGCACTAGAGAGCTCCTTCAGCGATAGACTCCTTCACCCCAGGTGTGTGAAGGAGAGATATCGCAGGTCCTTCCTCCCTGCTGCTGTAAGGCTGTACAATCAGCCCGCTCTCAGCAACCCCCTCCTAATGGACAATCTCAGTATATTGTGTGCAATATACTACATTCATCGACATGTGCATATATACAGTATATCATACTCGTTGACGTGCAATAACTACTCAGGTGTAATAATCTACCAACATTCTTGTAAATACAGTCAGATTTATTATTTATTATTTATTATATATTCTCTATTGTAGTATTGTTGTTTTATTATTGTTTATCCTATTTTTAGGTCCTTTTTCTATTTTATTGCTTTCTCATGCTGCTGTAACGATGTAAATTTCCCCATTGTGGGACAAATAAAGGATTATCTTATCTTATCTTATCTTATCTTATCAGGTCTTAATATGTTGATCAAATATACCTATATCAGATGTAGAAATGCATCATAGCTTTGCAAATGTATGCAGATAATATCTGAAACATGGACATTCTCCCTGTATTTAAAGGAGTAAGAAAATATTATCTCATTTAAAATCAGATGATAAGATAATGTCTTTTTCAGATGAAAGTCATCCTTCGAAATAAGACCTCGATTGAGTCCTGGATCGAGGAAAAGGTAAGAATGTCAGTGATTTCCATCAACTTCTGGTAGTGAAATTTTGTGAAGTAAATGTTCAAAAGTTAATCTAGAATCTAAAATATAATGTTAACTTTGCAGTGTTAAAGACTTTTCTATTACTTTTCTTTCAATATGTTGATAATGATATGTTTTGTTTATTGCTTTGTACAGTAATGTGCAAACGTTAGTCCCTCTGCTTTTAATCCAACGTCTGTTTTGTTTTGGGGTTTTTTTTTCAGAGTAAAATAAAATTTATCTGATCATAGTGGGTCTTAGTATTAAGCAGCATACAACTTTCGTCTCTGTCCCATTACTTTAAAAAAAAATAAAGTCAAAAAGAAAAAAAAACCTATGGACAATATCAATTAACACCATGATTCTGTCATTTGTTGAACCACCTTTAGCATTTGAAGTACAGGTACGTGTTTTCTGTATGACTGTATCAGTCTTTCACATCATCATAGAGGAATTTTGTCCCATTCTTCTTCACATTCTTGCTGCAGCCTGACTGCAAGAATGTGTAGCCTGACATTCATTTAGTGCTCAGATCTCTTATGGTCCACTTGAACAGTGGTCTGGACTTTCACGAGTCCATTCCAAAATGATGTGAAGGTTTACTATGTGCTGTAGATCATTGTCCCGCAGTATTACCTAACTTCAGCCAAGCTGTAGCTGTTGGACAGACAGCTTCACATTTGCTTCTAGAATACTCTGCTATACAGAGGAGTTAATGGTCAACCAAATGATTGCAAGGTCTCCAAGTGCCATGGCTGTAAAACAACTCTAAATCCTAACACCTTTACCTCCATGCTTTACATTGGTATCACTTGCTAAAATGTTCTATCTGGTTTTCACCAAACATGGTGCTGGCCATTGAGCCCAAGCACCTCTGCTTTAATCTTATTTGTTCATTTGACATCTGCTCCTGAGAAGATTGATTGATGTCTTGAATGCTTTCCACTTGTGAATAATGTTTCTCACAGTAAAAGCAGCAGTTGAATTCCATATTTTTTAGAAATTCTTTTATAACATTTTCCAGACTGATGTGCATTAACAATTGCTTGTCCAAAAACATTGCTTATGTTTTTTTCCCCCTATTAGCATTGTGTTTGCACACACTTGAATGCCTCCAGACCTGCAAACTACCAGAACATTTGCTTTTATAGAGCACAAACAGCACAACAAAAACTACAACAATGAAGCCGCAGTTACATTTATTTACAAATTAACAACTATGGATTTAACTGAGGAAAGAAGAGGAAAGGAGGGGAGAGAAGAGGGGTGAGGACACTCCTTAGCAGATCATGTTGGTGTCCTCCTGCAGTGTAGGCCTATAACAGCGTAGCTATGACGAGGCTACTCTAGTCTTGGCTTCAGACATTTCTATAACTGTAGCTATGACTACTGGCCCTAACACACTGTTGTTGAGACTAACTATCGACTTTATGAAACAGAAATGTTTTAAATTTAGTTTTAAAGCTAAAGGTGGTGTCAGCCTCCTGAACCCAAATTGGTAGCTGGTTCCATAATAAAGGTGCCTGTTAGCTCTATTAGGAGCATAAGGCATTATTGGGTCTCGTAAATAACGTGGAGCTTGGCTGTTAGGAACCTTATATGTGAGTAACAGAGTTTTGAATTTAATTCCAAATTTTACAGGAAGCCAGCGAAGGGAGACGAACATCAGGGGAGATGTGATCTCTCTTGCTGATTCCTGTCAGCACTCACGCTGCTGCATTTTTGGATCAGCTGGAGGCTATTCAGAGAATTATTTGGACATCCTGCTAATAACACATTAGAATAATTTAATGTAGAAGTGACAAACAGATGGATTATTTTTTTCAGCATCACCCTGGGAGAGGATGCTCCTAATGGCGATATTACAGAGATGAAAAAAGCTGTCTTATAAACTTGATTAATATGCTGTTTAAGCCATATGTGCTGATCGAAAATAACTGAGGTTTCTCACAGTTGTACTGGAGGTCAAAATAAAATCGGCCAATCTGTTGAACAATCTGGTGTTTGGGACCAAAAACAAAAACCTCAGTTTTATCAGAATTTAAAAGCAAAAGGTTTGTAGGACATCCAGGTCTTAATGTCCTTCAGACATGCCTGAAGTTTGGCTAAGGGTTCTATTTTTATCTGTCTTAATGGATAAATACAGCTGCGTATCATCAGCATAGCAATGAAATATGCCATGTCTCTGGATAATATTTACCAAGGGCAGCACGTATGGACTCAAGAGGATCGGCCCAAAAACTGAACCCTGTGGGATACCATAGCAGATCCTCGTCTGTGTGAAAGAGATGTCATTAGCATGAACAAACTGGAACCTGTCTGATAGATATGATTTCAACCAGCCTAGTGCTGTCCCTTTAAACCCAATAATGTGCTCTAATCTGTGCAGTAAAATTATGTGATAGATGGTATCAAAACCAACACTGAGGTCCAGTAGAACTACCGGTAGTATGGTCACTTAACCATTGTCTGAGGCTGTGAGGAAGTCATTAGTGACTTTAACCAGCGTCATTTCTGTGCTATGATGAATTCTGAACCATGACCAAAAGAACTCTACATAAATCATTTCAATGCAGGTGGTCACCTAACTGGCTTGCAACTACCTTTTCCAGAATTTTCGATATAAATGAGAGGTTGGATATTGGTCTGTAATTCACTAAAATGTCTGGATCAAGAGATGTTTTTTGAGTAATGTTTCAATTACATTGACTTGAAAAACCTGTGGTAAATATCCTGGTTTTAGGGATAGGTTAATCTGATCTAATATTAACGTACCTGTTTCAGAGAAAACATTTTTGAGTTGTCAAGTTGGGATGGGGTCTAATAGACACCTGGACAGTTTAGCTTTACTGATGGTTGAGGTCAGCTCAGAGAGGTCTATAGGAGAGAAACAGTCTAGAAGTCAGGTCAGGGCGGGAGGAAGTTACTGAAGCTATAGAAACGCCCACAGCCATTGGTGATCAGGCTGAGTTGATTTCTTCTTTAATTCTGATGATTTTACTGCTAAAGCAGCTCATAAAGTCTTCACTACTGAGAGCTGGAGGAACGCACGGCTGTTGTTCATTTGAGCTTGTATTTCTCTTATACATCACACTACTATCAGACTATCTTTGTTTTTTTATTTAATTGGAAAATATTAATCCCCAAAGAAATATTATATTGCTGCAGTGTAAATTACTTTGGAAATATATAATGCAAGTGCCCTCTTCCTTCTACATGTAGAATTGCATCCAAACTACCATTAAACAGAAAAAAAAACTCATAAAAAATCTCAAGAAGAGATGAAGAAAGACACAATTTCTACAGAGCAACTGCAACAGGTTGCCACTTGAAGTAGCACCATGCTAGAATTTCTTTACACACACACACACAAAAGATTAAAGGAGAGGACTACTAACTTTTGTACATGATTGTATATAAATTCCAGGATTATCTCAACTACTTAGTAGTAATACAGATAATGTACTACTTAGCAGTGCAGATAAACTTAACTGACTTCAGACATATTGCCATGTGCTTTTTTTTTTCCTCTTACTAGGCCAAAGACAGAATACAGCACTACCAAACAGGAGAGGAATTCATCTTCCCTTATGACCTCGGCAGCCGGTGGCTGAATTTCAAGCAAGTCTTTACATGGTCAGGGACACCCAAAGGGGGCGGCACGGAATGGCCGGTTCATCCGCAGTGTCACCAGTACACCTTAACTGTAAGTTTATTTTGGTACTGAAATTAGTTAAATGTACACATTGCTGTTTCTGTTTTACCTCTTAAAGTTACTTTGTTCACTGACATGTCTTCTTGTGTTAGTCAAATTAAACATGCCTATCTAAGTTTCGCCAATGTGATCTTATTCTCAATACTTATGATACATTTCGTTCAGGGCTACAGTGTTGAGCAATAGTATCAGGTTTAACTGTGTTGCTCTTTTTTTATATACAGATTGAGCAGTTGAAGCAGAAAGCTGATAAACGAGTGAGAAGTGTAAGTACCTGCCATATCCATATTCTGACATTCATGAATGCATTTGTTGATAATATATTTATCCCACATATCTGATACATCAGTTAGTCAAAATCAACTGGCTGTCCTGCACTGTGATTTAAGATGCACTTTATCGTTATTGTACAGAAATTTGTCTTGGAATCTAATACTGCACATCCAAATGTCCTCACAGTTACAGAAATGTGGATTACACAGTATAATAAGAGCTGTCAAAATGAAGAGAGTTCATAAACACTATAATGATCAGCTCAGTAGAATAACCAGATACTTTGTTTCGCTTGGCCAGCAGGTCCAGTATCAGGCGGTGGAGAACTACAGTGGAGCTTGTTGCCCTCTTAACAAGGGTCTCCAAACCTTCTTCAGAACTCCCTGCACAGAGGAGCCCCGGATCCCCCTCTGCAAGGGGGACGTCATCCTGGCCACCCGTGGCACCAAGTGCGTTTTCTAAACAGAAACATTGATCTTGATGGAGTTGTTTGTTCTTGAAACTGGTTATTGGTGTTATTATTATTATAATTTATTGATCAATAAAAGTATCCATGTTTTTTCTTCTTTTTAGATGGTGGATGTATGGAGACAAAGTTCTCAGTGACGAGAAGTTGAAAGGTGAAATTAGATGTTTTTTCCTGTTATATTTATTATTTATTTATTGATTAATTTAAAATTAATTGCATACAAATAAACCTTGCTCTACATGTTCAAGAGTTTGTGCTTTTTTTTCTTATTATTTAATCTGTTTTTCATTGCAACAGATGTGTCATTGTCCATTCTGTCTGTTTTTGTTGTTTTCTTTTAGCAGGAGAACGTATACGGGGATGGTTTCCTAGGCGATGTGTGGAGAAGTGCCATTATGACACAGCTGCCAGTGAAAGCACCAGCGATAAGAAAGTAAATTAATAAATGTTTGCAGGCTTTATGAAGGGCAGGGGAGTTGAACTGAACAGAAGGTGTTGGTCCATGTTCATAAATAATACATTCAATGATGTTTTCATACCAGACACTCAACATTTACCATCAAGAATTTAATGTTTTGATTAAATATTCTCAAACTACAGTAGCAACTTACATTTCTAAAGCTGCATTTAAATCTTTCTGTGTTCTTTCCTGTCAAATGTGTGGAAGAGAATGACAGTTTGTGTGAGTGTTCAGTTTGATTCCTCTGGCCAAAAGTAAAACCCAATACAAGTCTTAATTTTCAAGAATTGCCAACAGGCTTTAATGTGACTCATTGTGATTGAATGACTTTTTACTTGAATCTGTTGTTTTTATTTTTGTTGATGTTATTTTTTTTCTACTTATGCAATGCCTCTGCCCAGCTAACCCCCAGGGCTTCAACATGCAACTCTTTCTACAATATGAAGATAACATTTCATTTCTTTTTATTATTTTTGTAGAAACCAGTTGTTGGCCTCAAAATATAAATTGAAAATTAAAAAATATCTTACACAAGAGTGGTTGTTTGCCTCAGTTCTTGTAATTGCTGTAAATTATCTTTTTTTAATACTTATGAATGTCTCATGTGCCCCAAGCTTAAGAAAATAAATTGTGTTGCACAGAGATAATCGCCCTTGCCACGAATATTAAGCTTTTATAAAAGTGCCTAAAAAGAAGCTGTAAATGCATCAACAATTTCCAGAAAGTGTGACTTCTGCGCTTTGTCATTGATTACATTTGTGCTCAAATGAATTCCTGTTTTAATGTTAAATACCTTCAGGCTTTCATGGTCCTTCCAAAAGTCCAAATCTTTAATTGAATTTCTTTCATTTCTAATTGAAATTCATGTCCCCATTCTAGAACAAAAAACCACTTATTCAAACTGGAAAGGTAGTTCATCAATGATATTTGCCTCAAAATGTCAAACTTGCACCGACTATCAACATTTAAAGTTGGAAAAACTTAACCAACTGCAGGAATGGGGCTCAGATTCAGCAAGCTTTTTCAGTTCTTTTTTCATAGCTCCTTGCTATGCTGATTGATCCATCATGTTGCGGGTTAGGCAGAGCCACCGCGGAAGTTTAATTAGTTCAAGTGTCTTGGCATGATAAAACACAGATGTTCTTCATTAAGAAGTTAAACTAGAGATTCATGAAAATCAAACACATTATGCACAGTATGATAAGTAGATAAGTGAAGACACCCTGAGAGAGACCTTGAACATACACATAATTATCAGGCACTTGCCAATCTGCTGTTTTTTTTGTTTTTTTTTTTTTATAATTCTTTATGTTTGCATATTTAGCAATAAAATATAATGTAAGATAATTGCATGTCAATAATGAGTCATTTGTAAATATCAAGTCAGTCGTGGTTCTTGTTGAAAATTAAAAGCCACTGAAGTTAAAGGACAAACCTGGAGCTTTGGAGACTAACGGGAGAGGTTTTTTGTTTTTTGTTTTGTTTTTTTTTTCCCCAAAAATTCTGGTTAATCACCTGGTGCCCCAGGAACCAGTTTTGGAAACTCAGAATCAGCACACCAAGACCCACAACTTCAGCTCCTACCCAAGTTACCATCACCCAGTCCATACAGCACATCCTACAGGTGACGAGCCCACAGGAGGGTAAAACCATGTGGTTCACTCCAGCTGAGCCCAACCGGACCCAGTGAGCAAAGGTCTGGCCACCAGGTGCTCTACAACTAGCCCCTCCACCAAGCCTGGCTCCAGGTTGGTGCCTCTGTAACCTTTGCTCAGGCAAGGCACATCAAGCTCTGTTGTTTCCTATCCACATGTATCTACTTATCTACTGAATCGCCCTTTGTCCTTAGTCGAGAAGAGCCAACTTGGGCATCCTGATAGGGTGACTCCTGGCTGCCTCCCTGAGGAGATGTTTCAGACATGTCAAGCCAGAAGGCCCCAGTGCAGATCCAGGACAATGCTGGAGAGATTGTATTTCCTTGGGAGATGTTTGATGATGATCCCATCTAAACACTGGGGTTTTTTTCTAAGTTTGCACATGTCAAAATTGTTGGAAACCACAATTTTAACATTTAATACGGTGTTTTACCCTGAAGGAACTACTTTCATTATGTTTATAACATTGAGAACTTAGAAAGTCAAAACCTGGAAAAGTAACTACTTTCTAAAGCTGTCTGAAACATTTATTAAACTGAATGGTGGTGTTTCTTGCTGAAATACTGCTTCTTCAGCCAATCAAGTTCATGAACATGTCACTATCCAACTCAATTTACTTTTAAGTGGGTCCGCTCCCTTTCCTGTGGTCAGAGCAGAGTGGTACCTTTAAAACAATTATGATCTGTCACACTGATCAATCTTCGTTGTATGATTAAGTTGATAAAGAGCTATGCCACAGAGGAATGAATGATTAGAAATCATTTTGTGGTTAATATGCAACATGGAATTGAACTTCTGATTGTTTCCTAGCTAAGCAAGTATCCCGTTGCGTTTGTGTGGGGTCAGCCAAATGGTAAAGGTGGGTGTAGGCCCGATTAAAGCAGCTGGATGTGACGATCTGAACGCTGAATCCGGTGTATGCGCCTCCCTTCAAACCCCGCCTTCTCAAAGCGACGTCGGCGTGCTCCCGCTGTATAATGGTGCCGACCCTGCAACTTCCTTCAAGCTGTTTGGAGAAGAGTGGGCTGTATAAAACAGTTCCGAGCTGAAGGACGTTGGGCTAACGATAAATATGTGGACACTTGTACAGTTCTAATGCCCGGTTAATCCGTTATTCGCCTCGCTTTACATTTTGCTCCACGGAGGTAAGCTGCTGCTGATTTACAAGCGTGCCTGTCTGCCAGATTTTCAGTTCAGAACGATTTACAGTTGCTGTCTTGATGGGCCGTACCGTGTAATCATAGGATATTGGGGCCAAACTAGACTGTGAACATATTAACGCCACTAGCATTGCTAACATTATGAAATAATTATCCTTACTTCTGGTCCAATTCGGGTTTTGCTGTCGCTACCTTTTTATTATTTACATGTTAAGTTGTAATTATAGCACTACCTTCGGTTAGCTTTGAGTGCACATACGTTCCGCTCAGGTTTTACTGCTTATTCGTCATCGTAAACCGATTTAAACATTTCACAAACACTACATTTCTCTACGAAGAGCTATCCAGAGGTCATTTCAACAAAACTCTGAACTGCTTGTAGCTCAAGACGTTCAATACAAGATCGATGTTCAAGCTCAAAGCAATCTGGTATTTGATTGGTCAGTGGTCTATGTTGCGACCAATGGGATGGTCAGGTTCAGTGGCCATCCAATCACGTTATTTGTGGGCGGTACGAGAAACAGTTTTATCATGAGCAGCTGTTTGCTAACAGTATTTTGCAATGCGCGGATTGTTGTGTCTCATGCGGAATTTAATTAAGTTTAATCTCATGGAGGACTTTGTTGAAAATGTCTAACATTAAGAACACGGATGATTCAGATTCGGCGAGGGAAGTGCATGTAATTCGGGGACACACTTTTACAGATAGATGGGTGGACTTTTTTTTGATCACAAGCTGGGAAATTCAGGTGTAAAAGCAGCAAAGTTAAGGCATTACATAAAAAAAAAGATAAGAAATACATGCATAGAAGAGGAATAAACTGTACAGGTTATGCAACATATAATAACTAAAATACAAATGTAACTTGTATGAAATACAGTATTAAAATGTTGCTGATGCTGTGTTTAAGTGTAACCATTGTAACATATTAGCTGGGAACAATAACAAAAAGTAAATTTTTAAGTAGCAGTGCAGTTATCAGAGACTGTAAATCACTCATGCTTGTAACCCAGTTGTCACTTAACTGAGAGCCAACAGAGACACCTTGTCCATAATATAGACAATATATCATCAGCATACTACAATGCATACAAGCATTATAACATATCTTGCCACATAACGTTTTTAATGGAACTACTGTTATTAATGAGTATTCAGAAAGCAAAGTATCTGATATGGAAATTATATTTTGTTGTCACTGCCTAGTCCTCGTCTACCGTCTAATAAAATCCCTCAGTTTGACAATCACAATACTGTACTAAGAATGACAACCTCAGACATATTCAACTGTGTTGATTTACTGCTTACAGACATCATAAAGTAATCACCCAGTATTCATTACTTTTCTGGTCATCTCTTTAAGAATTTTTCTGTATATTGATTAAAAATGTGTTATGGAAACCAAAAAGGAATTAACTAAGAGATAAATTATCTATATGTCCTCTATAATGTTATAATGTATTTAGAAACCACTGCAGTAAATAAAGTACCAACACAGCTTTAGAAAGGGTGTAGAAAGTATTGTAATTTCATTTGATATAATCCAATATTTATTTATTTATCTTTGTCTTCCTCTTTCTATCTCTTCCAGCGTTTATCCACTGCCTAACAGGGGCTTCCCGTGTACCGTGACAGCTGTGAGCCCCAGCGATAGTGGAAAAAACATGTCCATGTTCAGCACAGGCATCCTTGTGCTGACGTCTCCTCTCCACACCCTCCCTTTACGCATCGCTCCAGTGCTCAGCTCAGCTGCTCAACTTGTAGAACGCACGCTTTACGTGCACCTCCATCCTGGGCTGAACCTGGGAAATGGGAGCCAGCCCCGACCAGTTTTCATTCCACCAGTCGTGGACCTGTCCACGATCATCACTCGCGTTTACAGCAATGCTGCCGATGTGTGTGGGCACCTAGATGTGCGCGTTTTGCTGACTAATATACGCGTCCAGTCAGCTGCTTGCAACCCTTTCCCCACACCGCAACCTCTGTCTCACTCCCCAGAGGTGGTGCTCACAGACTTTGCCCCGCAGGACCTTCATCAGTCTCATCAGGTTACGCAGTGTCTGGAGAGCTACACTGGGCACTGCTACGTCTGTAGGCCTGGTCTGTCATCAGTGCTGCTTCACCCACAGCTGGTGAAGGTGCAGGAGAAGGAGGACCAGGATCGGTGATCAAGAAGAAAAGGCAGAGTCTTTGCAGACCTACAACGACGTAGTGGTAGGGGGAACATTTGATCGCCTCCACGGGGCCCACAAGACGCTGCTTAACATCTCATGTCTGCTGGCAAATAGGAGGTTCATCATTGGTGTGTGTGATGAAGCAATGCTTAAAAGTGAGTAGCTTATTTAAAGTAATTTTCCAATATTGATCCCTGCTAAGTATTGTATTGTATTTTCATGATCTATAAAAACAAAAATCTGAAGCCAGTTCCACTGTTACCCTTTTCTCCCTGCTGTTAGAAAAAGTGCTAAAGGAGTTGATTGAGCCGTATTTTGTGCGGGTCCAGAGACTGCATGAGTTTCTGCAAGACACCAAACCCTCACTGCAGGTGGAGATTGTGGCCCTTGAGGACCCCTTCGGAGTGTCTGTAGTGGACCCGCTGCTGGAGTGCATTGTGGTTAGCGAGGAGACTAAAAAAGGAGGCGAGGCTGTCAATAAAAAACGCATTGAGAATGTAAGTTGGCCTATGAGCAATATTCCCTTTGCTTTAAGCTAAAAATTTGGTTCTTCTTCCCCTTTTGCCAGTCGGGGTTATCCATGTCTTCAAACAACACACAAAGATTTGAGATAATCGAAATAACTTTGAGAAAGGTTTATAGGAAATTTTACGTCAAAAAGTATAACAGGTCCTTTTTTTTTTTTTAAGATGGAACTGAATAATATCACCTTATTCATAAAGAGTTTAAAAAAAAAAAAAAGGGGGGGGGGGGACTGGGACCCAATTTCATAAGGTGAACAGTTTTCAGTCTGAAACAAAATGACACTGCTCAACTCAATGAGATTAACTGAACACCTTGTCATAGGAGATTTTTTTTTTGTTGTTTTTCTTTCTATTTGGAGCAGGTTATGTGAAGTAGGTGTGAGTGACTTTCCTCTAACAGACAGCAGTCACCGCTCTCTCAGGTTTGAGAAATTTCCACTGGGATCTAGAATAACATCTAATCAGAATGAGGGAATAAAGGAGCCTGTTGTCTCCATCTACCTTCATGAATGCGTTGGAAGTGTCTTCAGATTCTTTCGTGTCACTCTACATTTACTTTGATTCGGGTGACGTAAAGCGTTGCTGTGCTGAATTGTTGCTTCCACGCATCGTAGCAACGGCGTCGCTTCTGTCAAAAGTGTAATGAATAAAGTAATCACAAAAAAAGGGGGGGTGTCATGAGCCAGGCAACTTTTCTCATGGCTCTACTGCTCAGTTTCTAATACTCTATGTTCAGCATCCCCGTTGTTATTAAGGAAACTGACATTAGTAAATAAATCATAGCTTATAGCAGGCTCTTAATGACTATGATGATGCAATTCACCCTGTTGGAATATTTGTTGCAGCATGTTTTATTATTAGTGTGGGATGAGAGTTGCTGTCTCTTTAAGAGTCAGGGGCTAGAAGTGCTCTGAAGCTTGCTTTTTTGTTGCTTAGCAACCTTGTTTGTGGAATAAACGCCTCACCTTTCTTGTGGCCACCTTGCAGAAACGGCTTTGTTTCTGAGCACTTCTACAAGCTAAACAAAATAAAATATCAGATAAAATAAGTATTTTCTGTGCGGTATTGGCATACGATGGGTGATATTTGTGATGCATGAAAGGATCACGTGGGCCTATATAAGTTACGTAACACTGCAGAAAAATGGTACCCTTACACTTTAAACAAAAAATTAATAGGATTATCACAAACTCACGTGACTGCTGGCTTGACCACAGTGAACGATCGATTGTGATCATTAATATATTTTTTAGACACAAATCCAACACATCATCATTCAGACGACTGGAAAATGCGCCTTTTACGGCCGATTGTCTGATAAAACTGAACCCAGTTCAGCTTCATGAAGGGGAGGAGACAGAAAGTAACTCAGGATATGTTGAAGTAAACCGGCTCTTGACCAAGTGTAGTTCAGAGTCAGTTACCGTGGTAGCAGAGCCCGAGTATGAGTTACCTCAGTTTCTGAATGCGGCTCAACTGAACCTTCTTTTTCCGGGTTAAGTTGCCTCGCTTTGTGAAAACAGAAAATTCAGTTTCCCTGAGTTCAGGTTCAACATACTAAGAGTTTCTATTTAACCCACTTTCTTAAACAGGACCCCCAAAAAAAATGTTATTGGTTTAAGTGTTGTAGATGTTTGTTCTTCTACGGCCCTCATTCCCAGTAGTGGTAGTCACCATACTTCATGAAATCCCAATTTAAAAAAAAAAAGTATATCCCTTTAAGTGCTGCTGGTAGCCCATTTCTTATAAAAGTTTAAATATGTCTTGGAAAAATTACATTCTCAAAAGTTCTCACACTTGACACACTGTAGTTGTCAGGCAGCTGAGCAGCTCATTGATCCAGATACTGGTAATTGCACTGGTGTCATTCATACGTGCACTCCAGTACACATACATCCCATACAGTTAACTGGATGTAATGAATACAAAATAACAAACACTTGATATATTTATATTGTCTTTTTCCTAAATTAGGGTCTTCCATCTCTTATCCTTCATGAGATCCAGTTGCTGAAGGATGCTCCATCACACCGAGATTGAGGAGGAGAAGATCAGCTCCTCCAGTTTACGCTCTCGTCTGCTCGGCACCCTCCTTACCTCACCTAAAGTAGGTCCCAGAGCTCAAGAGTTTTTTTCTTTTTTTGTAACTTGGAAATTATTTTCCCTAACCCTAACCCAGCCCATGTGAGGAAAGCAGGATTGATCAACAGCTATGTTTTGTAAATAATACGTTTGTCTCATTTGTGCAGTTACATTTAGGACTTGTGCACAAAGCTTGTGATGTTTTAGATCGTACTTGTATTTAAAGAAAAAAAAAAAGTTGAATGAGAAAAGATGGCTCCTATGAGAGCGGGTATTAGGCGTCTGAGTGACATCATCTTCCGAGTCCTGCCCACAGCATCCCCAATCGGCGAGTCAACACCCACCCACCTCCTTTGACCCAGAAGTTTATCGGGTCTGCTCTGAGTACCTATCCCACAACACAGGAGCATTTTTTCAGCCTTCTAAAGGTTCCTGAAAAGCCTTTTTAGCTGAGCCATTCTTGGTAATGGAGACGCCTCAGCGATCCGACACTAAAAAACTACCCGAAAGCCCCTGAAGTTCTTGATTCTTTTAAAGGTGTTCTCTCTTTTTTTAAATTGTTTTTTTTCTTTTTGGCAATATGAAGGAGTACTGTGTATTTTTCAAGTGTTATACACTAACACTGTCAGGATGAAGGGAAAATAACCGATGTGTTGAGAGTGGACAGAGCAGTTCAGTAAGAATTAAGGTGAGAATGGTCTGATCTTTGGTGGGCTCGCACATCTGCAGACACCTACAGTTAAAGACGAATATTACTATATATTTTATGTCAGATGACAGATTCTGTTAAAGCTCATTGGAAAGAAAGATGTCAGGTTGTGTTTTTAAAAGCTGGACATTGTCAGATCGTTGGCAAATGAATGTGAACAAGACTAGACTGAGCTCAATTGTTTGTCCCGGGTTGCATCAAATATTATCTGTATAGTTTAGCTGTTGGGGTTAACAGTCTGTTTGAGCGGGCTTGACTTGTTTTTGGAACTCTGTTCCACTTCCCTGAGAAAATATTACATAATATATGTATATTTTTTCCTTTTGTCACTTCAGCTTATGCTTTCATGTTTCAGCACTGCTATGTTTGTCGTATCTCCTGTTCCCTTTGTGCTAGGATAAGTCCCACCTTCCTCCCCTCCCTCATGTGATTGGACTGACAGGAGGCAGTGGCAGTGGAAAGAGCTCCATCGCGAAGCAGCTGGAGGCTCTGGGTGCCGCTCGGATCGACTGCGACAAGCTGGGTCACGAGGTGTACCAGCCCGGCACAGCAGCCTATCACAGGGTGCTCGAACAATTTGGGTCAGGTGAGGAAGCCCTTTTACTTCCAGGACATGTTGTGTTTGGATGGATTGTATTGTGGGTTACAAAGAGAATCCACCTCTTGATGAAACAATGGATGGCGATGATACACTTTACTGAGTGACAAAATGAGAACACTGTCTTAAGTAAAGGTCAAAGTCAAGATGATTCACACATCACTGATTTGATTTTAAAGTAAGCTGACAGTCTTGACATCTGACTTTTAAAGTTTTGATTGCTCTCGCAAATAATGAAGCTCTTTATTAAGAGGTCAATATTTAACATTTCAGCTATGAGTCCTTTATCACTCTTCTTTAAAACACCTCAGCTTCCCACTGATGAAGGAAAATCCCACAATGTTTTCCTTTTCTCTAATCTATCTTTGAATAAAGACAAGTTCAGGCTAGTGCCAATGAATGCATTTATTTCTCAGATTCCTCTTTTTTTTAACCTTTATGTTTATATGTAGGACTGAATATTTATTTTAAATAGATGGTTGAAATTATGATTGGTATTGTATATTTTAGACACAGCCTTTTCCTACATCAGTCCAGTTGCTCTTCATAATTTTTTAAAAATTCTCAGTAATGGGACGTGTGTATTAAAGCGTAATGGCTTGGAAGAATTAAGACTATGCTTGACAACACGCCAAGGGGTATTACTGATTGGCATTATTCATCAATTTATGCATTTAAACTTTGATGGTTGATGAGGTGTTTCTGTGATGTAAAACTGAAATTAATGCACAAGTACATCATTATAATACTGACTTTCTTAATTGGTTTTTGCACAGTATAACTTCCCTTCACGGACTGATCGTTATTAACATGAAGATTTATAATGTCATATAAGCATTAGGTAGCATAATATTCAACAGCTAATGTGAGAATAGGTTGTGCAGTTTGCTTCATTGTTTTCTTGTAAATGTTATAACGCACCATGTATCTTGCATAACGGTAATGAGTTTACCAGGCAATTCTGTCTCTTTTAGAAATTCTGGATAAGGACAAAACCATCAATAGACGTTCGTTAGGGAGGAAGGTTTTTGGAAACCAGGTAATGTGACTTTTACTCAATGCTTCAGCACATTACAACTCTGTAAATGACATTCTTGACTGGGCTGTACATCTGCACCCTTACTGAAGATCACGTCATTGATACAGGAGCGGTTAAAGGCCTTAACAGATGTTGTGTGGCCTGAGATTGCACTGCTGGTGAAGAACAGAATCAGCCAAGCCAGAGACGAAGGTATGAAATCAACATGTATCAGTCTCAGTGCTGTTTTGTTTTGTGGCATTAAAAATATGTGACTGTTTCAGTATTTGAATTTTTAAACATTAGTCTTTCTTACTCTTAGCTGCACTACTAACTCCTTGGTTGCTTACAAGAGCCTATACCCTCATGGCTGAAAGTTTTGGCACCCTTGCACATAAAGACCCAAACAACTCCAAATGTCTGCAAAATAAGTTGAAATTGACAAAAGTATTTGGTGTCTCAAATTCTTTATTAAACTAATAATAGTACAGGAACTTTGTTTTTTAATCAGAACTTAATATTAAATTTTAAATAATAGATTACACAGAAAATGCTGCGACAAAAGTTTTGACACCATTTTAGATTTATAAAGAATAAATGAATTTCAAGCAGCTCATTCACCTTGAACTCACCTGTGGTGAGTTTACAGGTGACAGCAATGTGGCAGTCAGTCATCCAACCGGTTTAAAAGGAGCAACCCCCTCATTCTGCTGTTGTGAGTCACTGCATGACCATACTGAGCATGGACAAAAGAAAGAAAAGCAGAGAATTGTCTGAGGAAGTCAAAGAAAAGATTGTAGCAAAGCATAGACAACCTCAAGGCTACAAGTCCATCTCCAGAGACCTTCATGTTCCTGGATCCACTCTGTGAAATGTTATAAAGAAGTTTAAGGCTTATGGTACGGTAGCCAACCTTCCAAGAAGTGGCCGCAAGAGAATTATGGATGAAAGAATGCAGCGAAGGATTGTTCGAAATGGTGGCAGAAGAACCTCGAACAACTGCTAAACAGATTCAAGCTGACCTTCAGACACAAGGTACAATTATTTCAACGCGTACCATCCGTCGCCAGCTCAATGAAAGAGGGCTCTATGGTAGGAGACCCAGAAGGAAGCCTTTACTGAAAGACAGACACAAGAAAGCTAGAGTTTGCCAAAACACACCTGAACAAGCCAAAATCCTTCTAGGAAAATGTCCTGTGGACAGATGAGATCAAACTGGAGCTTTTTGGTAAATCACATAGACTCTGTGTTTACAGGAAAAGAAATGAAGCCTTCAAGCAAAAGAACAGCCTCCCTACAGTCAAACATGGAGGAGGTTCACTAATGTTTTGGGGTTGTTTTGCAGCCTCTGGTGCTGGGTGCCTTGAATGTGTGCATGGCATTATGAAATCTGGCGATTACCAAGGTATTTTGGAGAGAAATGTTTCACCAAGTGTCATAAAGTTGGGTCTTTGTCGAACATCATGGGTGTTCCAGCAGGACAACAACCCAAAACACACATCAAAAAGCACCCAGGAACGGTTCAACAGAAAACGCTGGATGGTTCTGAAGTGGCCAGCAATGAGTCCAGATCTCAATCCCATTGAACACCTGTGGAGGGATCTGAAAATGGCAGTTGGAAGAAGGCACCCTTCTAATCTGGGTCAACTGGAGCAGTTTTCAAAAGAAGAGTGGGCCAAACTGCCCGTAGAGAGGTGGAGGCATCTCACTGAAACCTATAGGAAGAGTTTGACAGCAGCCATTTTCTCCAAAGGATGTGCTACCAAATATTGAATATAAGATGTCAATACTTTTGCCACAGCAATTTCTGTGTAATATATTATTTTAAATGGAAATATTAAGTTATGATTAAAAAACAAAGTTTCTGTGTTATTATTAGTTGAATAAAGACTTTGAGACACCAAATACTTTTTGTCAATTTCATCTTATTTTACAGACATTTGGAAATGTTGGGTCTTTATGCGCAAGGGTGCCAAAACTTTCAGCCATGACGGTATTTAAGGGCTAGTGCCTGATTCACATGCTCATAATTTTACTATAATGGTGTGCTCAAGTATGTTTTCATGCTTTAAAAGGTCAAGATCACATTGTTTTTCTTTTACTGTCTTGCTCACTTCTGTCCGAAACTGTCTTGACCTCTCTAAGATACCCCGTCTGAAAAGCATAGTCTTCTCTTGATCTAAGATAACTGTTCATTACTTATTCAATACAAACTAACCAGTGGACAGAAATTGTACAAGTCTTACAGGGGATGTTAAGTAAAAGAAAGAAAAGGTGTTTATAAATAAGGTTCAGGGCCGGCATCTCTTCATCTTTTGATACAGACTTTTGGCTTTTTTACTTTTCAAACCCTTGACTTTACACAAAAAGCTCTTAACACACTGAAGAAAAAGGGGAACTGAGAAAGCTTATGTGATTGTCAAAGCTTTAGGGGGAGTAGTCATTTTACATCGATCCAACAAAATGAATCCCAATAAGAGGTGTTTTTAGCCCCGTGGTGCACACCTGAAGGATATTCCAGAACAGCAGGTTGTATCACCAAGTAAACTCAAAGAAAGCCATGAACTTGCATTTTCAGTTCCATTAAGTATTTTTTAAATTTCATAGAGCACTATCGCTCCTTTTCTCCAATCTTCAATATATTTAAGAAACGTTCTGCAGTCTGACATTTCAAATAGAGCAGCTCTATCGTGTGTTATAACATCTGGGCAAACACTGTCCACTGATCTCCGTTCTTTTTTTTTCTTTTTGTTTTTTCGCACCCCTCCGGGAGTTATTTATACAGCGCTGGGGGATGCAGAACATGTTGGCAAGGCAACTGCTCGCCAGTCAGTGTGCAAAGTTTGTCATGCATGGGCAACGCCAAGGAAATGAGGCCGGGGCTGAAGGGAGAAGTTTTGTTCCGAACACCAGTAAACATATTCAGCCTAAAACGCTGGTATCCTGAGAAGTAACTGACTGGAGAGGACTAAAAAGGAAAAGGGGGACTGCTTCTCAGTCAGTCCAGGCAGCTTGTTATTCTCTACTACCCTGCTGTCCCTGAACTCAACACGGTTCTTTACAGGTAAACAGGTGTGTGTGGTGGATGCAGCTGTTCTCCTGGAGGCTGGCTGGACAGACATGGTTCACGAGGTCTGGGTCACCATCATACCTGAGGAGGAGGTAATGTCTTGAATCCACAGACCTTACTGAGACAGTAACACCCACACAAATCAGGAAAAAAATAATGCTTCACACATTCCATCACAGAAGAATAAGTTATTTACTTTCTTAGCTCAGTGCTTGCTTATCGAGTGTGTGTACCGAGGTATTTCCTGTAGCTACACTTGATACAGTCAAGTGAAAAAGAAGGGGCGGCCTCTTTTTGTCAGTGCACACTCAAAAATAAGCATCTGGTCCATAACCAGGTTTTAGAATGAACTAAATACACAACATTACATGAAATATCGCTGTGTTAAAGGCATTGTGTTGTAGATTTTCTTGTGTTTGGGATCATTGTCCTGCTGCATGATCATCCTGTTTCAGCAAAGCATTAGCTGTCAGACAAAAGACATTTGACGGACACGCCTTTGACACAGAGTTCATACCAAATGTCTGCAAGATGCGTCACACCTCCGGTGCATTTGTAATTTGTCTGAGGTTATATTTATCCAATCTTAAGACCTGCTAAAGATCAGATGGCTGCAGGTTAGGCAGGATTGTTTCCATTATGAATACACTCGGTCGTAAAACAGTTTCTCAATGTAGTTTTATGCTTTTGTTTGTTTCAATAAACACAGAATTGAAATTTTAGGACTGTATAGGACTTAACATTAATTTCAGGGGATGAGGAGTAGTTAACCCTCTGCTTTAGTTTTTTATACCAACTCTGGAAAGAAGACGCCAGCAAAAAGTGAACGTTAAAGTGATCTGCCGTGCTCTTGTTTGGCTTTGTTTTCCTCAGGCGGTGTTGAGGATAACGGAGCGGGATGGTGTGACCGCTGAAGACGCCCTGCGCAGGCTGCAGAGTCAGTGGCCAAACAGCAAGCAGGTTGAACATGCCAACGTGGTTCTCAGCACCCTGTGGGAACCAGAGGTCACTCGGAAACAGGTCAGACACATCATACTGCCACTCATTTCTACTTTAAATCACTTAGAGAAAGCTGGGTTTTGTGGTGAATTTTCTGTCTTTATTATAAAAGGTACTGAAAGCTTGGCATCTTCTTCAGAAGAGAATCCAGAGGCCAGAGGGAAAATAGGAAGATGACTGGGACTCTTCATCAGGTCTGACTTGTTCATACAGAACAAGCATGTGTCAGGCCAACAGAACCGTGAGCAGAAAAATGACTGATCTACACGAGGATGTGCTGCATCAGAAACTAAACGCAGCAAACCCAGCAAGCTCTTTCAAACACAAATCAGTGCCTGATTGCCTTTCCATACTTTTTAAATTCTACTTCTGTATAAAATATGCTTAAAAGATGGATGTTTTAAGAATGACTTCAAAATCTAATAAAATAATTTTCAGAGGTCAATATGGACTTTCTATTTTGAAACTGAAACTTAACTGTTTTACCAGAGATTTTCAATAATAGAACCATCTTTAAACCCAACACAGACTAAGGAAGCAAGAGAGCAATGAAGTTACAATTTCAAGTTCAACTCCTCTGCAATTTAAATGTTGGGTTAACAGCTGGCAAAATGTAAAGTTCTATTCCCTTTTAATGACTTCAGTTTATAATATTTGTGGAGTTCTCACCATTGAATTATAGAAATGTGATTTTTTTCTTACGTTTGGAGAAGGTATTAAAATTCCCTTGGTATTTAATGTGGTAAATGCTGTACATTTCCAGTTCAAGTACTTAATCATGTATTTGGCTTTGTAAGAGACTGACATCAGATCAGTGCACTACTAAAAGCATTCAATGAAATGCATGTTAATCATGTTTAGTAAGTTGGATGGATAGCTATAAAAATTGCATGTACCCAGAGATGATTGCTAAAAATTGCCACCAAGTGTATAAAAAGGACATATATACACACACACACACACACACACACACTTAAAAGCTAGCCATCTTATCTGTATGTCCAGATTTCAATGACAGTGTGCCTGGGGCTTTTTTTGTTTTGTTTTTTTAAATGTACCCATCAAGCAAGTGGTTTTCTTTAAAATTAAGCCTTTAATTTTAAAAACTTGTAAATGCAAACAATGTTAAATGTACAGTTTTCATGCAACTTTTAAGGGGACCTGCAAGCTCAGGAGTCATCACCTTATCCTAATAAAAAAAACCTTGTGTTAAAGTAACTGAAAAGCTCAGGCACATAACAAATGCAGACAGTGCACCACCAGTTGGTAATGTGTGAAATGAAGGGCTGTGGTTCCAAATTTGAGGCATCTCCCTGGAGGAAAACATATCCAAGTGCGTGTGAGTCATTTGTGTGCTCATAAATTACTGTGCACCCATGTGCTGACATAGTGTGTATATAAAAAAAAAAAAAAAAAAAAGTCTTCAGTCCACCCAGTCACATTCCTTTTAAGGCTTCACTTTTAGTTTGGCTGAGCTCATTGCGTTGCCCAGCTTGTTTTTGGCTCGGCAGATATAAACTCCAGAGTCAGAAGGCTTCAGATCAGCCAGAACCAGAGAACAGAGCCCGTCTTCATGCTGCTCCATGGTCACTCTGGATGACGCAGTCACCGGCTCATCATTTTGAAGCCACTTCAAGTCTGGCTGTGGGTAACCTAGGACCAAGATCGAGAGCATTACTTTAACATACAGCGTCGTCTGCTCTGAAATGAATGAATATCCAGACAACCACACACAGCCCATTAACCTAGCATGGATGTTTCTGGACTGTGGTTGAAAGCCTAAGTACCTCAAAATCAAAGTCCAAATAAGCACAGGTAGAAAATATGCTACATAAAAGAGGCCCAAGCCAAGACTTAAACCAGAAATGTCTGATTAACTACCACACAGGAAAATGTGAAATATGGGAATAAATGCACATTTCAAATGGAACATTGTTAACGTTAAAGATGCTAAAGCATTTGAGAACTCATGATGATTTATTATTCATACGTCATTCATTTGTTTTTTCATTGTTTTGGTTTTTTTTTTAAGCAAAAGATGATTATAGCTATAAGATTTGTGCCACTGCAAGAGAATTATTTCACTCACAATTGTTAATGTTTTTGCTCTTAGAAAAATGCATTTTATATCACTAAAGTGCAGCACAGTTGCGTCACTGTACCATCAACAAGGCATGTCAGCTGAGCAGTGGCTCCAGCGGGAAGGGTGGCATCCTTCAAGGGCTGCTGGAAGTGAGGTTCTGTCTGCAGCTGCTTGTCCAGCGACTTGATGGCCTCTTCTGCCTCCTGGCTCCAGCCTGGCTCTAGATGAGAGGGTAGACGAAGACAGAAGCAAGGTTTTGGTGATCACAAAAGGGTAAACTTGAAGTGACAATCTGAAACAGTTTTATGCCGCGTGTTTGTTGATGTAGGATGAAGGAGGGCATTTTGTCTGTGTTACCCTCTGAGGCAGTGCCAGGAGAGTCTGGCCTGCTGGAGAGGTTAGCCATCCGCTGCAGGGCCAAAACAGCTTGGCCAGTTTTCTGGAGGTTGAGAGGGGGAAAAAAAAAAAAAAATGTGATGGATAAACAATTTTTCAGGAAAAGTTGATTTAAAAAGTCCCTAAAAATGTTCAGCTCTTAATCTGTGAAATGCTGGGGTAACAACAGTGTAGAGAATTTTCATTTTCAATACCTTCCACTTGCGTCTGGCCAGAAAACGCTTCATCCTCTTTTTGTTTAGGGACTTTGTGGGTCTGCGGTTCAGAGGGGTAAAAGAGGCCATCCAGCAGTGGGCTAGGGCCTCAGTACAGGACAGCCTAGCTCTGAAGGACAGAATTTTCTTTTTGATAAAGGCTGTTGAATGTTGCCAGTATTGCCCTTATAATGCAACTGTAATAAATATCAGCCCTTTATTCATGTTCAAACTTATCATGTAGAAAATAATGGGAAAGTAACAAAGATGACCAACCTCCTGTCCTTCTTCAGCAGGGAGCTAATAAAGTCTTTAGCTTCATCAGAGATGTCTTCAAAACTCTCTGGATCAAACTTCATACTGGGCAGCAGTCACAAGAGCAAGAAGTCTGTGCATCATTGTCTCCCTGGAAAGGAGATTCTCCACTCAGCCTAGACCATAAAGCAAAATTAATGCAAGATCCAACAAGCTACCCTTAAAAACAGCATTTTTCCTCCATCATCTGTGGGCTAATGTTGATCAAGGGATGCTCTTTAAAGCAAGGCAAAGTAAAGTGTTTTAACAAGATTATTCCTGCAAATGTCCTACTTTTGTTACTCAAGTCTGTGGTTATACCAAAGCATCACCAGCAGATGGTGCCAAGTTTGTATTTGTGAAGCCATTTTGATAAGTGTAATGTAATCATGCAGCACGTCACCTTTATCCACACTATGAATTACTTTGCAACATTTTTCACCTTTACCAGTCCATAAACATCAGAACAGTAATTTACTCTAAATACAGTATCGAGCACTTTGCTTCTACCATCACACAGACCAGCTGGACAATGCGGGGTTCATCGTCCTGGAGAGGGACTCAGACTGCAGCTCAACTTACAAGATAAAACAGATGACTCCAATGCTCCACATGTCAGTCTCCAGACCCACAGGCTCATAGTTGATAACCTCAGGGGCCACAAACTCTGGTGTACCGTGCATTACCATCAAGGGTTTACCCCTCTCTAAACAGCAGGAGAAAAGCAAGATAAACATTTTCAGCCCATGATCCTGTGTTTGGGTTTTGGATGAGCACATTTACAGAAGGTACTAGTCCTCTCTGGGCCACCAGTCTGAAGTAGAGGATTTTTTTTTTGCTTGAGCTAAGCCAACATGCTTTTATGTGTTTGAGCTGAGATAGTTGGTTTCTTTTTAAAAAGGATTTTCATGATGTAATTGCCATAATAGAACTCTAGGAATTTAGAGACTGCCTGATCTTATCTTTAGAAAGCATTTAAGAGGTTATCAGGCATTAGCCTCAGACTTCACAGTATAAATGATAATCCTATTGAGAGGCTGAGGGGGAAAAACAAACAAACAAACAAAAAAAAAGCCAAGTCTATCAAGGCAGTAATCTTTAGATACTCTTGCAGAATACACATGCGTGTGCGCGCACGCACACACGCAGCAGGTCTCGCAGCACAAAACTGAACACCTCTACATTTCTAGATTTTGCAGCTCTACTGGCCTTTACTGAAAGTAGCTTGGCTGGAAACTGGGGGGGGGCAGGGCAGCAAAGGGTCACATTCTTGGGAGTCAAACCTAGGCTGCCTGTGAGAGGACTCAAGCCTCTATATGTGGCCCCCACTCAACTAAGTGACCTAGCTGGCACCTCAATTCTTCTGTTCTCATAACTAATTCCAATGTGCACAGATTTCTTCATTTATTTATTTTCATTTTTTAAATTTAAACAGTTCCTCTCAAAAGTGCCAAAATGATCGAGTCTAGAGAATATTTTCTCTACTAAAGGGAATTATCCTATCAGTATAGTCACTTATGAAGCCATATTTACAATAAATCCAACAGACTCACCCAGTTCACTGGCCAAGCCAAAGTCAATGATTTTGATCTGTGTTCCAGTTGTATCGACACACACAATGTTCTCTGGTTTCAGGTCCAGGTGGACAATATTTTGCTTGTGAACATACTGCATGCCCTCCAAGATCTGCTGCATGTAACGAGCAGAAGTGGGCTCCGTGTGCTCAAAGTTGTCATCCACAATGCGTTCAAACAGCTCCCCACCTGCAATACTAGGGATATAGACATCCTCTCAAGGTCACGCTACAAATACAAATCCAATTAGTCTGGTATTGTAGCTTTGCAAATATTGGTGTTCAATAAAAAAATAAATAAAAAAAATCTACTCTCAAAATAGATTTACTATTATGTTGCCTGGTGGTAGCATCGTAAATCTGCAGACACTGCCATCTTTTTAGATGAGCAGAATTCCCTTATCTGTAGCAGGAACAGTTTTACCAATTCAAGATTACTTACTACTCCATGACCATGACCATCTCTGAGCGAGTATCGTAGGCAGCCAGACACTGGACAAGTTTTGAGTGGTGAAGCTTGTTCATTATTTGTATCTCTTTGCGAGCTGCCAATTTCTCTTTAGAAGTCCGGGCTCGGTAGAACTTGCCCGCATAGTCCTGGCCAGTCTTTTTGTGGGTCAGCCGAAACACCTGGCCAAACTTTCCTCTGGAATATTCAGAGACAAAGTTAAATGAATTACAATTTATCCTGACTGTAATAAAGCACAATTTTACAGTTTCTCCATCTTTAACTGCACATATTTCCACATTTGCTCAAGCCCGGAGGTGCTTATGTGCAAAGTTGTAACGGTGGATTTCAAAGGAGGCTCAACCTGCAGGGGAGGGATGAAGTTAACACACTCCATCCCTTTAAAGCAGCTGATATGAGCAGAGGTGTTAAGGACAGTCAAAAGGGGAACTGTACTGTATCCCTGATATTTTGTGCAATGTTGTGGACACAACATATTTAGTTAAAAAAAAAAAAAAAGAAAGAAAAAAAAAAAAAGGCTTACACTCCTAGCTTCTCATGGACATCATAATGGTCTTCCACTTTGTGCTTGGTGTCAATGGTCACTGTGACATATGACTTGGATTCTTCTTTTTTTTCCTCTTTAATCACAAATGCAAGACAACAAATGAGCCATTTTGTTTTAAACAGATACAAAACCAAAAATTATTTAACTATAAATTCTAAAAGTTCACCAACTTGTATTTTCCATCTTGACACACCCAGACTCCTGGCTCGGTTCGCTAATCCCTGCTGAGTTGTAAGCTCTGACACGGAAGCAGTACCTCTTCAGAGGCTCCAAGCCTGAGCGGATGTGATACGAAGTGTTCTTACATCGGCTTATTTCAGTCCAACTCCCAGATTTGTCCCCGTCTTCTTGACTGGCCTCCACAATGTAACCCAACACAGCTGTGCCTCCGTCGTAACTGGGACCAGACCAGGACAGAACCAGGGACTGACTGGACAGTTGGGAAACAGCAGGCTGGGATGCTGGTGGAGAAGGCCGGTCTGAGAAGAAGTGAAGTTATTTATATTAATTCTAATTTATATTACCTTAAGTTTGAATGTTTCCATTTCTTCCCCAGTTAAATGTCATTTTTCTTATTCATTTGCTTGCTTCAATTATCTGCATCTCTGTAGAAAGGATCATTGATGGGGCATTCAGATTTTTTCCATGCATTTCAAGAAGCAACAAATGTAAGTTTTAAATCAAGATTGCCTCAAATGCCAAATACTGAAGAGAAGTGAGTCTAACCTACAACACTGAGGGACACAGTGTGCTGAGCAGAGCCAGCTCTGTTCCGTACGATGACGGTGTACAAGCCTGTGTCATTTGGGTCAGCCTGCGATATCTCCACGCTGGCCTGTGTCCCCGTGCTCCCGACTGACGTCCGAGGGCCCCCTGTCACCACCTTCAGAGGTAAGAAAGATGCAAGTGATCACAAAGGCAGTGGGCCTTATTCTTAAAACAAGTAGATCAGATCTGTGAATAACTGCAGAGCAAAAGTTAAATGTATTCTGGCAGTCATGAAATGGAGACCGAGGAAAATATTGGTCTTCATTCTCTGATTTTACATCATTAATGTGTTACATGAGCTGTTATTTTCACAATATGCAGATACTTTTAAGAATGAGAATAATTTTTTTAAAACAAACATTTATATTAAATCAATGGGGATTTTGTGTGCGAGATATAGATGCATCTCAACTGGGGTGCACGGGAGTAATTGTGTTCAATCAACATGTCACATATTGATCACTAGCTCTTGAATCAAATCAAAATCACATTGTGGCAGAGTTTGTTATATCTGCAAATGCTGAATCTTTGACTTCAGAAGCAAGTATTTCCTGTCCCCATCTTCATTAATTCATGTCCAGGCTGTTGAGGTGGTCCATAAATATAAGAACTCGGGGGCAATAAGAGATAACACATTAAACTTTGATGTCAGTACCAATGCTGTGTATGCATTTTTATTAAACTGTGGAGTTTAAATGCTGACTAGTGTTTTATGTGTTTTTTTTTACTCTGTTTTGTTTTATCAAATCTGATTTTTTTTTTTTTTTTTTTTTTTTTTTAAACTGGTTTAGGGTTCCTCCCTCTCTCCGGAAAAATAAGAGGTTGTACTACATTGTGAGGATGTACATGAAGATTGTTGGAATACAGTTAGAACTATACAGAGGCACAGCTACAAGGAAGGCAGAGTCTACTCAAGCAATCCTGTCTGCAGAGTTTAAGCTGCTGCTATCTGGTCGCAAATTCGCTCTGCCAAGATGCAGGACAGTTTAAATACACATTCAAACCTGCCACCATTGCCTTACTAAACAGCATTGCTGTGGCGTGTACAACATGCATGTTCCTGACTGAACAACAAGTTGTCGCTCAGGGATAACTTTACCAAACCAATTTATTTATAAACCACATATGATGGCCGAATATCATGATTAAACTGTTTTACAGCCCTAATCATGAAGCGGTGATATTGTAATATCAAATTTCATTGTATAATCATTTTTCGTTTCGTGTTCGCATTCTGAAAGTGTCATTTTCTCTCGATCCCAAACGCCGCACCACAAGTCACGTGACAACGATCAGCGCCCTCATTGGCAGAGCGTCGTTTCCATGACAGCCGGCCTGAAGCCAAGAGCTAATAAGCATGGCGACAACGGCGACGCGTAGTTGGGCCGACCTGCAATTAGTTGGATTTCACAAGCAACCCATGTTCTTACACAAACCCGAGTTTCACGGGGCACTGGTAAATCTGGAGTGTGTGTTGAGTAAGGAGAAGATTGCTATGCAAATCTACTCGCAGATTTGCAAAGCTCAAAGGCCCATTGAGTTTTACCATCTGAAAGCACTCAGTGAACTCCAGTGATTGTAGCAGCTTCACCTTGACTCTGTTGTAAATCCAGCAGCAGGCCACAGGCAGAGAGCTGCTCCTGAACTCACAGCGTAGTCGAGCCTGCGCACCCACACGAACCTCCACCTTCTCTGGAGGGTCCAGAAACTCCACAGGAGGCCCTGAAAAGGAAGTACACATCTGTTTCTTTACAAAAGAAAAGGCGTCAGAAAAAAAAAACTTTCTGATTTAACCTGTATTAAACGCTCTGATTTAACTTTACTGCTGAAATCACGTGGCACTTGCCGCTCACCTTTACTAATGGACACTTTAGTTTGATTACTGCTGTCTCTGACAGCTGTGTTAGGAGAATTTAAACGGTAAGGAACCAATCACACAAGAGCAGTCAATTGACAGCCAATGAATTGTTTTGTTTTTTTTTTTTGTTTTTTTTTTATGGTTGTTGGACGCTTCTCTGATCTTATAATAAATATAAATATACACACTTTTCATTATTTACAGAGGTATTTATATTCATAGAAAGAATAAAAAGACACAATAGAAGTTTTTATGGGTGTGTAACATTAAAAAAGGTTTCATAGGAAGCTAAACAAAAGGCAATAATCTACCTTTATCTCTTTCTTCTTTGTGCAGGCGGTCCCCTTCAGAGGCTGAGAACAGGTCAGTTTTTTTATGTGACGCAGCCTTGAATGTGACCTCACTGTGCAGTTCATGGTTTGTTGTTCTGGGGATTTCCTTTGTTGCTGCTTCTTTGTAAACAGAGAGGAACAGGATTTAATGTACACAGAATCAGTTCACGGTGCCTGTAATGATCATTCCAGGTAATGCTGCACCAGACGTTTCGGAGGAATTTCTAATTTTACCTGTGATGCGTAACACAGCACTGCTTGTCTTCCTTCCAGCAGAATTCTCAGCTATGCACGTGTAAACGCCACAATTTCCAGGAGAACACTGAGTCAGGGCCAAACGGGCAACACCGTCTTCGAAGGAAGTATTACTCTGATTCACCCTTCTCATCTAGATGCCAAAATACATTACAGATATGTATTTTAATGAATATCTGTTTTTTTTTTTACTTAAGTTGCTATATTATTAAAGTATAAAAAATAAAAGTTAAATTTAAAAAAAATCCTATATTGGATGAAATCTTCCCTCTCTTTCTTTGCTGACGATGGCACTCCAAAAGAATAGTACAGTAATGAATTACGTACCATTGTGTAGCCAGGAAACACTCAGAGGCTGGCTTCCTGTAATGACACCTTGAAATGTAGCATCACCTCCATCACAAGCTGTGCAGTCTCTGAGTTGCTTCTTTAAAGCGAGGTGGTTCCAGAGTCTGAGCTCTTTCCTGTTTGGCATCTTAATTCAGAGTAAAAATCAATTACAACAAGATTCATTTTTGAGCTTCACCATACAAATCCTACAATAATTGGTTTCAGGTGTGTGCATTTTGCAAAAAACAAATGGGTTTAAATATGAGCGCCATGTCATAATGCAAATGTTAAAGTAGAAAATGAAGAGACTGGAAGCCCGACATTGATCTGGGTGTACAGATTCATCTGTCCTGCTCATATTCAGTTATTTATGGTACCTAAGTGTTACTGTTGTGAGTGATGTGGAATTTAGTGTGGTGGTGTTTACAAGACTTTCAGCCCACGTGTGTGTTTTCACATGTGTTCTTCATCACTGGAATGTGCAATAATGTGGAATGTCTACTGACTTTTTTGAGTTTAGGTTAAAGGTTCGAGTTATAGATCAAAGTATATGTAGAAGCAACTCTGGGTTGAGCATATGGACAGCGTGAAACAATCTGGTAAGTATTATGGAAATGTTCCACTTGCTCATAAAAGTTTGCTTCCAAAAAAAAGTTGAGAATTCTTTAGGGAATGTGAATAAAAATCATATAAGATTATTGGCAAATTGTTTAAACCCTAGCCAGCTGATTAAAATACTTACAAGGATATCATATGACATGTTCAAACCTTGTTTTTTATTATTATTAATTGATTTTTTGATCCAGTAGACCCCATTGACCATTAACAGGAATAGGTGGGCAGGGATGATGGATAGATGGATGGAAGGATGGATGATTCTATTTAAAATATGGGTTCAGAAAGTCTGACTGTCTTTCCACAGGACAGTTTTCTACATATTTGGGGTTTTTGTTGTTAATGTTTGTTTGTTTATTTTTACATGGTTAAGTTATAATTTGAATTTATGGATACAGTCATGAAATGTGTCCAATAAAATCAGATTTAAGAAGTGTTCCTGGACCCATGCACTGATTTCCACCACTTCTGTTTTTAATTCAGTCCCGCTTCAGAGCCTCAAGATCACGGTCGTCCAGTGTTGTGCCAGTGTTGGCTGTCAGCCTTGTTTTGAGTCTAATACATACAGATTCTCATGACTGATGAAATTTTACATTCTTTGTAGTTTTTTACTGCAAGAAAAATGCTCATTTTTTTTCCCACAGAGAAGCGAATCCTTATTGCATCTTTGCTTGTGAAAGATGCAAACTTTTTATACTCATGTTTCTGAGTGACAGCTACTACCTAAACTGGTCATTTACTGCTCCTACAAACTACAAAGGAGCAGATATTTTTAAAAAACAGTCATGTTTCAACATCAGATTTGTCTTTGTAGTTTAATTTAAAATTGGCATGAAAGGAATCTGACAATCAGCAATTTCTGTTTTTGTGATAATGAGGAAGTTATTTCAGTGATAACAAACATGAGAAACTTTTGTTTTAAGGAACTTACCTGTTGCAGGTGAGACTCCCAGCTTGGTGTTTCCTTTAAAAACCTTGTTAGTGGTATCCTTTTTATTCTCTCTTTGCTTTCCCACACAGCACGGCTGGCCCTGAGGCTTAAGGGCCAACCGGAAGGTGGATACGAAGGTCTTTGGCTTCCTGTCATCTTTGTCCATCCTAAAGTCAAAATAACAGCGTCATCAAAGTGGGTTTCAAACAGTCCTTCATCTGTCAGGCTTTGTCTTTCTCACTTTGGTTTTGAGATTTCTTTTGCTCAATTTCTTAATCCTGGTGTGAGAAGTGGTTTACTGCTTTAATGCTCTGCCTCTATTCACACATTCTCTGAGATGCTAACAGGAAGACCCTCTGCTCTTAGACGGCCCCTCAGATCACTCCCCACGGCCAACGGGAAACAGACCACTTTATCGGCAAGCCAATCAAAAACACACATGTCCAGCCCCCAGCACCCCTCTGATCTTAGAACAGGGGGAGTGAGAGGCTTAAAGAAAGAGTAGGAAATGTGTAGGTGAAAGAAAACAGGACAAGCAAAGATAAGAAACTATTTAAAAAAAAAACCCACAGAAGAGTAATAAGAGAATATTTACCTCCAGTAAATGTTGTGTCCTCTCAGGCCATAACTGCAAATCACCTCTGTCAGCTCCTTTCTGCCATTTTACACTCCACAACTGTTAACTTTCAGCGAATGGTTGGGTAAGCCCCACAATCAGACTCCCTGCTGGAATCAAGAAGAGCCTGTAGAGCAGCTTTCTGTGTGCATTTGCTCTTCCTCTGATTGTGGCAGAGTGCATGAAGAAAATCATTGAAGTGAATCTTTAACACCTTTGGCTGACTAAGATTAAATAAAAGTGGAGTTAGGACCTCGTAACAAGTACAATAATGTCCAGTTGCTAGTGGCACGTCTTTAAAGCTGCTGATATTGGAATAGCTGCTGGGTGGGTCTCCAGTGTCTGCTCCCATTTACCTTTTGTTGTAAACAATTGTTAGCCACAGGTTAGCTTTTTGTCTATTCTGTCTATTCAAAGCCTGTGAAGCTGGTTCACTGGCTAACACGTGCTTCTTTTTATTTACTACAGAGTCTGAAAATGTGAGTGGTATAAAGTGTTTCTGCTAAATGTGTTTTATCGATTAGTTTAGCTTTAATTTTGTTGTCAGATTCGCACCCTTGGATCAACAAACATTTTTTGAAACCGCAAAAATATAGCACTAAACTTTCATATATACTTTTAATCAGCCACTACATCCCAAAGAAGCGCCATTTGCAAAGGTGTTTTCAAGACCGATTCTTTCAATTTAAATATCACAAAAGGGTTTGGTAAGTTTAGAATGTTAAAATGTTATATTATGATATTGAACACAGTATTCTAAAATTAGTGATGTCTTCAAACTTTTGGTTGTTACTTATGGGTTCTTTAAAATTAAAAATTTATATTGTGCCTTTGAGGTCATCTTGGCTGTGCACCAATTTCTTGGAAGGTTACCCTCAGTTCTAAACTCACTTAACTTCAAAACACTTTCTAACTGTGAACTGAAGGATACTAAAGAGTTTCAGGTGACTTTGTATTTCTTTCTAATCTTATGCAGATAATCTTCATCTTCAGGGATCTCCCTTTTGCAAGGCATGATCACATCAGCTAATGCTTGAGTGTCTTTTATCATCATTAATTGGACTCCAGGTGTGCAAATTAAAATAAGCTTTTGCTGAAGTAATAGGAGTCATCCACGACAGAGCAACCATGTCCCCTAGCTCCACTAGTCCTTATTTCAGCTCTGGCAGCACTCGTTTGGATGTAATTTCAGTCGTAACAGTTGAAATGAGGATGTTTGGACAGATTTGATCAGAGTGAATATAACATTTGTTAACATTATGGATTAGCTAATGCAGCCTCGACAAACTAGCTAAATTATAGGGTGGGCGTGTTCCAGCCAGCCTTTGGGCCTGTATGTTTAGGCCATTTGCCCATTTTTGGATTAACCGGGATTAGCAGGTATCAGTTCCTACTGACATGGCACAATGCAGTAAAACCAAAAAAAAAGGCTCCAAAAGCACCCTTAAGAAAACATTTAGGTGATGTGGGGTTTGTCCAGTTCTTTTTATATAGTATGTGTTGAGTCCAAGCGCTTAAGGAGGTGGTCGAGGAGATGGAGCAAGGGAGTTTATGGGGTTTGCTCGGAGAAACAACACCATCTGTGATGTGGAGGCTCTCGGCTGGTGACCCTGCAGCTGGTGACCCTGCAGCTGGTGACCCTGCAGCTGCCCTGACGACCCAGTGGATGTGCAACAGACACCTGCCCTGCAGGTAAACAATACCTGTGCTTCATACCTTGTATTCTTTTTGTTGGGAATCAAGGGTTTCATTTTGTATTTTATTTATTCATTCATTTTTTTCATATGAAAATGCATGCAACTGACGTAGTTTATAACAATAATAACAGAGGATTATACCCTGTGGCCTTTTCTTGCTTCTTGACTTTGTTTGGGGTTTTGGAGTTTTCCCATTTCAAGATGTTCTGTATTCTAATGTGTTCTTTATTTCTATGTCTCATGTTGACTTTTTTTCTTTTAAATATTTCTGAATTACAATATTATTGGGCTTTTATCTTAGCGCCATGTCTAATTTTGATAATAGTTCTTTCTTGTTTATTTCAGCAAGTTTGTTTCCTGTGTTTGCTTCATTCCTTGTTTTATTATGTAAGAGCCTTATCTCATGTATTCTGCTTAGTTTATAGTTTGTCTTTGTAGTCTACTTTTTGTGTTTGGTTCTTATATTTGGATATCTTGTTTTCTCTAGTGACGTTTATTTGCCCTCAGTCTCCTCAGTTCCCTTATCTTTTAAATGGATACATTTCACTCAGATGTGGATTGCAGCAAGAATGTAAAAAACGATTACAGTACATAACATGCTGTGTGTAAGTGGTACCATGTGGCAGAGGCAGATAATTTACCATAGACCACAAACATATCCTCTGAAGCGTACCAAATAAAGGGGCAGACCCAGTAAATGCTGAATGGTTTAGTAAGTCTTAAAATGTTGTTACAAATCTTGTGGGGAAAAAAAACAATGTATTATATCTTACATTCCACTGAAAAAATCTGTTAGGTCAGAAAACACAATATCTACAGTCATGTGAAGAATAAGTACACTTTTATTCCTTTTGAAGGCTTTTACAGAGATGGATGATGAAAAAAAATGCACAATTAGAAAAATACGTAAAGGACTTTTTGTAGCCACAAAGAGTCATTGAGTTGATCATTTGTTCTTCTGTATTATATTTTAAGTCAAATGAGGTCACTGTCTAACAGTTAAAGCTTCGACCTATGTCAGTTAGGTCATAAAAGAAGACAAAGATCCCAAACACACCAGTAAATGTACAACAGAATCCCTGCAAAAGTAAACAAAATCAGTTTTACAATGCTCTAGTCAAAGTAGAGACCTCAGTGCAGTATTGTGGCATTTCACTACAAGAAATGGCTACTTAGTTTTTAATGCTAAACTTTTGAATCATTCGGACTGTGATTCTGCTGCTCAGATGTGACAAGTAATTTCCAAATTTTATATATCACATTTTAACCTCTAAAATTGTTCAGAGCAGAAACTGTCTGCAAATCGTGCTCCCACTTCTTTGACCATTTTTGGTTTTCATGCTCCACTTTCCTGGGAACTTTGCTGCGTTCTTTTTCTTCTCAGTTAATGTTAACTTGCAACCAATCAGCATTCGACCTTCACATAGTTTTAGCGCTGAGAGATGATGGTTGGCTTTTTGCAACACAGACTGTTGCTTCTGTGTTGGTTGAACTCCATAATTCTTTTTCAGCGGATGACAGCTTCACAAATGGATCCAAAACAAATACTAAATTGGCTTTTAGTCATGAAAACTGTAGGAAAAACTAATGCATATAATTATACACTGATGGCAGTATGTTACATAATACATTCAACTCAATGATAAATATAACACACACTCACAGCACCACTTCAAGCCCCGAAGATTATTCTTATCAGGCACTAGCCATTCGAAGTTTGGGCCATGTCTTTCGGAATTCAAAACAGGAAACGCAGAGTGGGAAGGACAATGTCCTCTCTTTGTGACTGAGTATTCCAACTATGGTAATGATTTTACTTCCTGTTCTCATAGAGGCCTTCAAAGATATGGCACTTCTCTGTAACTCATTGTGCAGTCTGTTCCCACAAACTCCCTCAAAGTCATGCAGATGCCATTAATCCAACATGCTATGACACTGGAACAAAAGGCCCGCCTATAATTAGAGAAGCAAGGCTAAGGCTCCTCATTGGCTTCAAAGTTTTTGCACGATTGAAGAGGAACAGGTTGCGCCCTCCTGTGGAGTACATTTCAACCTGCAGAAATGTTCACATCTGTGACGGTTGTCTATGGTAAATCAAAGCGCTGATGTTCTTCTGTAAAAGTGATTTGGACCTAACTGCAGCAATCTGAAGTAATTTCCTGTTATCTCTTTAGCCTATGTTTTCTTTATAATAAATATGAACAAGCAGATCAACCTTTATAGGTAGAATCAGTGGGGTGAAGAGGAAAGTCAAGGCCACAACAGCTTGCATAAAATGACTTGTTCTGTGACGAATCAATGAGTTTCTCAAAAGACAAACAACCAGCGGTTTGTCCTCTATGATTACAACTATTGGGGTAAATTCTTTTGACTCATCTGACAATTAGTGTGTTTTTCTCATATACACTCAGAGGGCCTGCTGTGATTTGTTAATTGATGATGGAAAAAATGAAAAACAGACAAAAATCTGATGCCACGTCTGAGGCGAGACAGGCAGCATGGCGCCTTGAAGACTGAGCTCTAAATAAAGCAAGAAAAGGGAGAAGAGAAAACACTGAGGAGACTGAGGAAAGAGGATTGAGGGAAAGAGGACATCCTGGCATCTCGACCGTTCACTGCGATGGAGATTTCTGTGCTGCAGCTCGAGGCCTCGGCGCTTCTCCAGCCGGTGGAGTCGGACCAGTTTCCTGCAGCTGCTCCAGATCCACGTGATGGCAAAGGAGCTGAGACACTTTGAGCTGCAACAGAAAATTCACTTTTTAAATTTGTTCAGCAACATACATGTATTATTATGCTTCTGTTTGTTGATCAGATATCTAAAGTTATATTTTCAAATAGACTCATGGTGGCCACATCATGTTTTTTTTTTTTTTTTATGCCGTACTTAAATAGAAACAAAAACTTCCTATGATTAATTCTATACACCACACAGAATGTAATTAAATTATTTGACAATGTGCTTCTGTATCTTGAAATATTTTACAAATATATATTATATGTATATATATATATATATATATATATATATATATATATATATATATATATATATATACTGACAAAGTAAGAGAAAGCCAAAATGAGACAAATATCAGAATATTTTTTTTTTTTTTCCTTTTACCAGGATGTTCCAAAGCAGCTACAGAAAGACCCTGGATGATGCTGAACATCTGCATGATTAATACCTGAGACATGAAACAGCTGCACAGTCTGTGGTTGTTTTGTGTCTTTCAGTTGCTTCTCTGTACGTAAGGAGAGTTGAATGTGTGTGGCCTGTAATCCAAGGTCCTCATTATGTATCCTTTTATAGAAGACTACTATTTAATCTTTAGATTAGCACTCTGTATACTATCTGTTACAATCTGAGTTGGGTTATGCTGCCATGCAAATATTTTTACTGGAGCTTTACATTTTCCTCTGATACAACAATTTAAATTTTATCAGGCAGGCCTGCTCATTTCCCTAAAGTCAGAAGATACTGTAACTCCTGAATTAACCTTAGTGCTCACTTTTTCACCCTTTGATCAAGGCAAGCCAGGGACTTTTTGTCTTCTCTTATTCAACTCTAACACATAAACCTCTCCTTGCTTCAAAATGAGTGGCTGTTGCAGCATCAAATGTTGTTTCATTTTCTTCAATGCATTATTCCTGGTAAGTAACCTTGTTTTATTCAGTTTTTTTTATATATATATATATATATATATATATATATATATATATATATATATATATATATATATATCTATGACTTTTGAAAATGCACCATTATCTTTAACTGCCTTTGAGAGGTGCTGAAACCCTTCTGTTTCTACGATACTCTTCTGTTCCATACTATTATTAATTCAGTATTGTCATTGCTGTCATTTATTTATTGTTGAAAAAAAAAAGCCTTACTACAATGTTGAATTTCCCTTCTGAAATAAAGTATTTTTCATTTCATTTCATTTTTATTTCATTTCATGACCTCACAAGGAGTCCATACTCACATAGAACAAGGAAACAGATTTAACATAGTGGCAAATTCTAACATGAACAGAATGTGTAAGCACGTGTCCCTTAGTAAGTGATATCAACCAAATTATGGATTAAAAGTCAATATTTATCTGATTATGCCAGTGTTACATGTAAAAATGTGCCATAAAATGTAAGCATTATTTCATCCACTTACTTTGCTTTTGCTTCCACTTCACAATCATTTATCTTGGCAGGAGAATGACATTGGATCAGAACCTGGGTCATTGGGTCTTCATCAAATGCTGTGTTGTTGAACTTGTTTTCCAGGCATCTGGAGTCGTCCTCATCATAATCGGATCACTGCAATACTCAACTTACTCACAGATCGGAACCTTCGCAGGAAGCGGTTTGTCTAAAATAGCCATAGTCCTCATTGCAGTGGGTGCCATTATAACCGTAGTATCCCTCTTGGGTCATTTTGGGGCATGCATGAATAATTCGTCTATGGTGTGTTGTGTAAGTACCATCTGCTCCCGTTCAGGTTTGAGGTCATCTTCTCCATATGTGACTTTAATATGACACAAGTTTATTGAAGGGAGATTAAACTGATTTTTTTTTTTCACTCTGTTTCTCTATGAAACTAGTTTGTCTCCATCCTGATAGTGATCATCTTGTGTGAGATATTCACAGGGGCTGCTTTTTATATATTCCGCAGCAGGGTGAGATACTTTTATCCTTACCTAAGGGGATTATTTCAGACCGAGATTTTAAAGAATAAATAATAACATCAAGCTCTCTGAAGAGATCATAGAGGCAACATTACTTTAAATCAAACAAGGTTCTCGTGCCATCACGGCAATATTTTAATCCTATTTTCTCTTTAGACTGCCCTTCTGCAGATGAATAGTGCTATCAACACCAAAGCACAAGAGGTGATCAACCAATACAGCCTGGAGAACAGACACGCCATCGACAGGATTCAGGAAAAGGTGACATGCAGAGCTGAATATTTTCTATTTTAGTAAAAGTTGCTCAGGAGACTGGGGAGAATAATAATAATGAGGTTGCAGGGCTGGGGGGGGGGGGGGGGGTCATTTTTTTATGACTTCTTTAAATGTTTTCAGATGCTTGGACCACTGTGGAGTGAAAAAGCTTTTTAAAATTCCACCAGAGGATGGTTTGCATTAGGAGATTATTATTATTATTAGGTAGGCGAACTGACACCGTTTGAGTAAAGTGGATCCACACACGTGGACGTATTTTAAGGCAGATCTTCAAACACAAGGGTCAAAAGAACGGAGACACCCGGAAAACAATCCTGATATCTTCCCAAGTCTACTTTATCCTCAGTTACAATCATCAAATTCCCGATAGTCGCATGTTTATCTGTTCAAACAATAATATGCAAACGGTAGAATCACACAGCCACCGCACTGCTTAGTAAAGAAATGGCTTATGCTTCCCAAAGATGAACCTGCTTTTCTGCTAAATATGCAAATGAGCAGTAGAACAGGAACAAAATATATTGTAAATTGCTGTCTGACACCAGGCGGAGAGCATCACTATCCATTATTATTATTATCTCTTTGTGTATTAAACTGAGCTAAAAGGCCACACAACAAGAAAGAGCCAAAGCAGATTACAGTTCACTGCTGCACATGGGGACAAAAATCTTAATTTTTGGAGATGTTTTTAAGTCTAATGAGACTAAAACTGAACCGTCTAGTTATAATACCCATCATCATTTTTGACAGAAATGGTGGGGGGGATCTCACAGGCCTCAGAACACCACCACAACTGTAGAATTATCTGGGTGGCAGCACCATATTGTGGAACTGCTTTGCTCCAGAAGGGACTGGTGCACCTTATTAGACAGGATATATTGAGACAACATCTTAAGATACAAGCCCAAAAAGTCAAAGCTCCGGCATGGATGGACCACTGAAAAGGCATGTGTGAGCAAGAAGCCTCACAAACGTAATTAACTGACAGCAGCAGTAGTGACAGCTGGAATGGGACAAAAAAGTTCAGCAAGATATTGTGAGAAGCTACCCAAAAATATCTGCGCTAAAAGTCGATTCTTGAAAGTAGATTCTACCAAATACTAATCAAGGGTCTGTAAACATTTCACCTTAAAGAAAGTCATAAATAAAAATGCTGTTAAAAAACACACAAAAAAAAATAGAGGAGGAGAAAAACAGGAATATTTATTGACCTAAAATGTTTTCTAAAAGATTTTAAAAGTTCTCAACTTTACTGTCAGACATGAGTTGAAAAAAGAAAAGGTTTTTTTTTTTGTACAATATATGAAACCATTAAAAAACAACTGTTTGTTTTCAGAAACCATGAGACGAGGCTGAAAAAAAGTGGCAATGACTCCTCTTTCTTTCTTGTAAACTGAGTAAAACAGTAACTTTCAAATAGGAAATAAACATTTTCCCTCTTGGTACTGAGTGAAACTGCAGCGTCAAAGGCAAATAATGTGAAAGACCACCAGCTCTCCAAACATTGGTTTGTATTCTGGTTGAGAAAACACACACAGAGCACCTCGTGGGCTCATAATGTATGGGACATGACTGGACCGTCACCAAATCATTTATTGACAAGCTTTGAGATAGTACTCCCTCAAGGTATCCAGAAACTTTTGTATGCTGTTTCAAATTTTCAACAAGAAAAACTTACATAATTTTTAGAAACTTTATAGGATGTATTTTCATTTATTACATGTATTTATTAGTGTTTTTAAGCAAAAAAGCAATGTTTCTTTATGCCATATGTGCATTTTTGAATAACTGAATTTGCCCTGTCACTCTAAACATGAAGAAGCCTCTTATGACTTGCAATGTGAAATGTGGAGAAGGATGGGAAACAGTTGCCTTTATATGAAAGTATGTATACAGACAGTTACAGTAGAGAAATCATGAATATCTTCCATGTAAGATCTTTTTATGGCAAGCATGCAGAGAAACTACTTTACTGTACATGTCAACATACTTTCAGCATGTGCACCCATTATTTACAGGTGACAAAGGGATTTTTCATTATCTAGAACTCAGTTGGAAGCAGTTGTAATTATACAGCTTCAGTGCTTCATCTCCATATCATCCCCACTGCTGCAGTTCCACTGCTGTGGTGCTGATAGTCACACTGACTGGTCCCAAAGTGAGGGCTGGGAAAACCATGATGCCGTGCCAGATTCCTGCTGCATGATGAAGAGCCCAGGATGTGGACATTATGACAAGAACATACACAAAAAGGTCAGCTGGGAAATTCCATCTTAAAATTGCGTCTAATTTCTGTGACCAAATATGTCAGGACTGTGTTCTTTCCCTCAGGGATGTTCAAGAGCCATCAAACTCTTTCTACTGAAGAATTTGGTGTGGGTCGGTGCTGTCTGCATTGCCCTTGGAATCACGGAGGTAAACTGCTCTTATTTCTTTTTGTCATGTCCCGGGATTATGTAAAATAACCAGCTTACATATGTGAATGTCAAGAACACCCGGATCAATGTGTTATAAAGATAGGTTTTTGGAGGTTTTTTTTGGTTTGCTTTAGCATCCTCCCTTGGGAAATGGCACAGACGCCAATAAATAAACATAATGACACAGAAGCCAATAAATCAGAAGCCAGTTTATTAGCACAGAAGAAAATGAATAAATATTGACAAACGTTCTGGTCATATCAGCTTAAATTCAGATTTGATTACATTTCTTGATAGAGAAAAAATAATTTTGGGAACATATCTTTGATTTTCTGCAGCAAACTTAACCTTTTTGTCTGTTGCAGGTTCTTGGAGTGTTACTTGGTGTGTGCTTGTGTTTGACCATAAAAGGAAAGAACTATGAGAACTTCAGCTAATCCATCATCATAGCAATCAATAACAGCTTTGATCTGTTTAACCAGGCTAAGTCTTATTGTTCCCAGCCTGCTTCTATATATGATTATATTGTTATTGGTGTGCTTTAAAGTCATAATGCTGCTTTATTGCTTAGCAGCTGCATCCTTCTCAAATAAATGTCTCATAAAGAAAAGCTGTTTGAACCATTCAAATCAATAACACAATAACACTCGTCTGTCATTTTAATTTCTTCCTTAACGTGAATGTGGTTAATAAATATGACATATAAACGTGAGGTGATCACATTTATATTTGTGTTTAATACATGATCTTACTTTTGAAAAACTTTTTTAATCAGTCACGAAAGGGACCCGTCCACCCTGGAAATGTTTGCGCTCATCACTTTGATTCAAACTCCATTTCCCAGAAACCCTCTGAAGGAAATGCGTCCGTTCGTTAAATTGCCTCGACTCCTGCATAACAGAAAACCATGCGTCGGCCAGCATCAGACACAAAAACCGGGGTTCAACAAAACATTGGGATTTAAATAAAGGTAAAGCACATCAATTTCAGTATAGATTAAGAGTTCTAACATACTGAAAACTGCTTAACTTTCTACGTAAGCCAAAGGGCTGCACTGAAGTCCACTCGAGGCGAACACCAGTTAGCTGTCTGGAATTAGCTGTTAAATTAAAAAAGTTAGATATTCAATTTACTTTGACAGTATGAAGTGAAACTAGAATAATTAAGTATTTAGTTTTATATAGCCACTTACACGCTCGGTCCTACCGGTTACAATCTTAATATACATATAATTAAAAAACATAGCTATTGTTTGTAGAGACATTTCTTCTATAATTGTTTCGTTTGTTCTTTTGATCAAGCAACATGTCGGATCCTTTAATCCAGCGGATAGAGGAGTTGGAGGCAGAGCTGGAGAGACTCAGGTCCCAGCTGAGGGAAAGCAGTGGAGCAGGAAATGAGCTGGAAGTGGTGTCCAGTTCAGCTGCTAGTGAAAGCACTGACTGCAGGTGTGATGGGAGCACCAGCGGTGGTAAGAGAGAGAAAAAGAAGAAAGAGAGGCCCTTTGACTTCGCTGCACACCCCAGGCGCCATGTGGCCCTCAGACTGGCTTACCTTGGCTGGGCCTACCAGGGGTTTGCTGTTCAGGAGAACACGGACAACACCGTGGAGGCCAGGCTCTTTGAAGCTTTGCTGAAAACCAGGCTGATTCAGGACCGACAGAACTCCAGTTATCACCGCTGTGGTCGCACAGATAAAGGAGTTAGTGCCTTTTCGCAGGTGAGTTCATTATCACCTGTATTATTCTGGAATTTGCTTGAACACAACATAAGGCATAAATGAATTGTTGTCTTGCTGTAACTAGAAATGTGCTTCCACTCTACAGGTCATAACTATTGACTTACGCTCCACACAGTTTTGTGGAGGACTGGGTGTCATCCTCCCTGCAAACTGTTGACGTCAACACCAAATCTAAAGCCCCCGCCTCTGAGCTCCCATATGTGAAGATGCTGAACAGAGTGCTGCCACAGGATATTCGCATTTTGGACTGGGCCCCAGTGGCGGAGGGCTTCAGTGCACGCTTTGACTGCCAGTCCCGCACGTACCGTTACTACTTCCCCCAAGGAATCCTGGACGTAGGTTTGATGGCCGATGCTGCAAAACGGTGGGTAAAATAAAAAGACTCGGATCATAAATGCTGGTTTCATCGGTTAAAATTCTGATTTGAGACCCCTTTGGCACCCAACAGATATGAGGGGACTCATGACTTCCGCAATCTGTGTAAAATGGATGTTGGCAATGGAGTCCTGCAGTTTGAGCGGACGATTTTGTCAGCCACAGTCAGACCAGTGCGGCCTCAGCACACCTCCAGCACGAACCAGTATGACCTATACATGTTTGAGATTAAAGGATTGGCCTTCCTTTACCACCAGGTATTTGAAATGATTACCTGTGATTCAATTTTCCTGACAGAGTAAAATGTTCAGTTAAAAGTGTAAATGATATATCTTCACAAAACTATCTGTAAAAAATGAATATTTCTGCAGTGTTTTTCCTATTATTACTATTATCATTATTATTATTCTGCAGGTACGTTGCATGATGGCAGTACTTCTTTTGATCGGGCAGAAGCTGGAAGCTCCAGAGATAATTAATCAACTCCTGGATGTAGCTAGTAATCCCAGAAAGCCCCAGTATAGGTGAGGAGACTGATGTTGCATTGATTTTGTTCTTTAAGATTATAAATGTTCTTAAATGGAGGGGGTGTAATTAGTGCAAACTCTATGGCATCTGTGGCATCTGTATGATTAGGTGGTAAAACTTCTGTCTGACCTGCAGCATGGCGGTGGACTTCCCTTTGGTGCTGCATGACTGCCACTTTGAAGGTCTGAGCTGGCAACAGGACGCAGAAGAGATGAACCACGTCCTGTCATCACTGCAGCAGCACTGGACCCAGAGTGCTGTCAAGGCTCATGTTCTGCATGGGATGATCCAAGATTTGGAAGGAAGAGGTGAGAAGTCTGAGATATATCAAGTACATTGTTTAACAAGTTTAACAAGTACCTATCAAGTCTTTCAAGAAGTCAAGATTAGAGACTTGTTTTGCAAGCTTGTAAGATGATACATTTTACAAGGGGGGGCATGTTCCATCATAAATCTTGATTAATAGAGGTGTTTGTTTTTGGTTTCTCTCTGAATGCAATTACATATTTGTTTTTTTTTCCCCCTCGTTTGTGTTGACAATTTCTTCTAACCTATGGAATACAGGATTTATGGGATTCTTCAAATAACTTTCTATTGATTGATTGGTTTGATTTTTAATAATCCATCATGCTGCTCTTAGAATTTGGTGTCAAGTGTGCATTTTTATTGTAGAAATTGTGTCCTACATTCTAGGGTTGGGCATTGTTATTGGCATGTTAAAATGAAACACTGACATGAAATAAATAGTTAAATTTTATATGCATGTGTATATGAGAAGACAGAAGAACATGTCAATTCCTTTTACAAGACTTGATATTCTGTGCAATGAGGTTTAGATTCATATATCAGACAGTGAATTAAAAAAATTGCTACTGTGAAAGTCTGAATAATGTATTCAGACAAACTGAAACTTCAAGGTTGGGTCAGAACAAGTAGGGTGTAATCTGCAGTCATTTTTACCATCATGCCTTACTGACACACTTTATACAACTGAGCTAAAATTCAAATCGAATGAATGGAAATTAGCTTTTCCACCTTTCAAAAAGAAAAAAAAAAATCAAAATGTCTAAAATGAACATGGTTTCTGAGGTGATCCATAAAATGTGTTGCTCCTCTCCATCCACAGGTGGTGTGTCCTCTAACTACTGCTGGTTGGTAGAAGGCAGCAGGCAGAGGAACTACAGACCTCTGCTGGAGCGTCCGTGTTGTGAGAGCCTGGAGTCGAGGATAAACCATTTTGTTAAAAGGGGTAGACTGGAACGTGAAGAAGGAGAGAATGGAGGAGAAATGATCCACAGAGGAAAAAAATCCAAACATTCCCATAATAACTCTACTCTGCCTGATGCCTCAGGGAGACAGGAGAAAGCAGGAGATTAATATTTTTCTCTGGCAAAAGGACTTTTATTTCAAATTTTATTTTCATTTTGCTTTTCTTCCTGGAGAAAAAACCTGTTTTTCTTGTCTGTGTTTTGAATCATGCAATTAATTGTCTTGCTTCAAAATAAACACACTTGAAGAAATGGCTGTGGCCGAGTTATTAGTTGATACGCGGAACTCCAGTCATAGAAATGTTGATATCGGGATACTTTTGAGGTTGCGCTTGTGAAATCAGAGGTGGTTAGCCTTCTGCTGCAAGACTCAGAATTAAAGACGACGTTGTTCAGTCACCGAGTTGTGTTCATACTAGGTTTTTTGGTCTGTAGATTTGACTGCAGTCTATGAACATGCCGGTGGAGTCGTTTGACTGGTTGTTTACGGTCGTCTCGACTTGATAAACACTTGTGCTAACATTAGCTTGTTAGCAGTCCTGGCTGTTTACCGGTCCGAGCCTCAGCTCTGGGGCCCTGCTCGGATCAACACTGCACTTCACTTCGTTTAAGGAGTCCCACTTCTGCAAGGTAAAATAAATTAATCCCCTTTTCTCAGGTTTTGATGGCATTAACTCGTTTGATAACAGCCAATCACTAAACGGTTGATTCAAACGTCACGTCGCTGCTAAACCTGCTCATGGTTTTTAGTTACTGGGGTCAAAAATAACTCAAAATATGACATTTAGACCAGTTAAACCAGTTTGCCAGACAGCTTATACACACAGTGCATCTCTGCACGTTCACTGTAGGAGGCGTGTTAAGGCGATGTCTTGTTTGCATGTTTAAAAACAGTTCTGAAAATTAACAGTATATTTGTTCATAAATTATTTATTGCCCGATTAAAAACATTTTTGTCGTGAAACACATTTTCCTCCTCATGCTGTCGGTTCTCAAATTCATAGTGTTCCTAAACCCCCTCTGCAAAACCTTTTGATTTCATTTTAACAAAATTAAAGTACATAGAATGTAATTCTTAAATCTCTATTAATTTGATGTTTAGATTTCTGGTCTCATTATTTCAGGGATGTTACCTGAATGCATCATTCTGTGTTCATTAGATGTACCTGGTGGGCCTTACAGGAGGTATTGCCTCAGGGAAAAGCGCAGTTTCTTCAATGCTGCGGGAGCTCGGCTGCCCCATTATTGATGCTGATGTTGTGGCAAGGAAAGGTAGGTTGATCCTTCTCCCCAATCAAATTCCTATCCAGACGGCTAATGCAAATTCAGTATGAAGTACAGGTCAAAAGTGTCATCCCCTTAAAGTCCTCTTCAGGCGACAGTCTCTCAGATTAATTGGGTTCATTAAGAAATGCTTGGAGAGTGTATGAATCATGACGGATTTATCTGCTGATGGCAGGGATGATGATTTAGTTATGTGGGAAAGATAAAGGTCACAGACGTGCACAGCTGCACGTTGGAAATAATATCAGGTATTATGCAAATGATTTAATTGCGACCAGGTGAGAAATCTCGCATGAAATTATTAAATAACTTCACCCTCTTATAAGCTACTGTTACTACTTTTAACACTTCACCATTATGTATTTTGAATTTGATAGTTTTATTAATTAGTTATTGACATAATGGGAAATGGCAAATATTACTGCCTTTTTTTTCAGTCGTGGAGCCGCACACTCCTGCCTATTCCCGCATCGTCTACCAGTTTGGGCCAGAGATTTTACTGGAGAACGGGGAGATCGACAGGCAGAAGCTGGGCCAAATCATCTTTGCTGACGAAGAAAAGAGGAGGCTGCTTAACTCCATCACCCACCCAGAGATTCACAAAACAATGCTCAAAGAGATCCTCTTTTACTTTATCAGAGGTGAGAGGGGGCTCATTTAGAGGTTTAACTAGTAAAAGGCACATAATTCACTGAAAAGTAAACCAAGAATATTTAGGAATTGAGTAGGAGAAAGCTTTTCACAAAACTTTAGAAACTTAAAGTACTCTCTACAGTAGTATTCATTGCTTCTTTAGAACAAGTTAAATGTAAGTCACTTGTGTTATTGGTATTTGTGCAGACGCTAATTATTTCTGCCTCATAATTGCTCTCCAGGGTACCGCTATGTGGTGCTGGATGTGCCCCTGCTCTTTGAAACCAGACGTCTCACGAAGTTCTTGAACCACACTGTTGTAGTTTACTGGTAAGATCTTTGCTCACGTTTCTTAATTTGACATCATTGGATTTATTTTTTGTTCCCCTCTTCTTAAACACTTAATAGGTCATTAAGTCCAGTTCTTAAGCGTTACAGCTACCCATCTTTAGCTGTTTATATAGCTCAGTATCTCTAGATTTTCTGACAAGGTGTAATGGCTTCACCATAAAATAACCTACCGGTGTTTGTCCCCTCTCAGTGACCCTGCCACTCAGCTGCAGCGCCTGATGCAGAGGGACGGCCTGACCCAGGAGCAGGCTAAGCAGCGCGTGGCTGCGCAGATGCCGCTCAATGAAAAGCGTGGCTTGGCTAATCATGTTATTGAGAACTCGGGGAGCCGCGAGGACACGCACCGGCAGGTCCTGCGGCTCCACACAAAGCTGGAAGACTCCATGGACTTCCTGTTAGTGAGGGTCATTGCCATTGCGGCCAGTGCTGGCTTGGGTGGGATACTGCTCTACGCAGCCAAGTTACTTTTTTCCTAACAGAGGAAAGGAGGCCAAGGAGAGAACTAAGGGTTTTAGTCAAAGATATGCTCAGATGCAAAGCTGTGAGTAGAATCAGGCAAAGTCACGTTAAAGGTAGCAATGCATTTCCCCGTGAAATTAGTTTCACAGCACTTTCCACTACAGCAGTGTGACAGACTTTGTTGCTAATTAACACAGATTTGCATTACGTATAAAACTTACTTACAAGCGTGGCTAAGCGCAGACGTTTCTATGTGCAATTTCTGTTGGATTTCCTCAGATACAATGAATTATGAAGACAGTTAAGAGTATAAGCTCAGTTACAAGAGCAAAGTTCTTAAAGGAGCCGTATGTAAGAGATCTAATAAAACGAATCATAAAATGACCCCGATATGTCAACAGACATTTAAAAATCATGTTCATTTCAAATACTTATGTCACTGACAACAGCACTCAAGCCAGGATATTCCCGTTTAAAAAGAGGAGTTGCAGCCCTCAACTGATGTTGATGTTGTCATTTCTTGTTTTGGCCTGAAGCGCCACCCTCCACCTATCTCCCAATCACGAAGTCAGTAGTGTTTCTGCATCCGGGTTGCCAGCTCGGCTCTAATTTTTTGCAGCAGCCGCTACGAACGTGTTGGATGAAAAAATGTCTAGCTTTCCAAAACCTAAAAGACCTCGAGTTACGTCGTGACAAGGTCCGAGATAAAACAAGGATTTGTATAGGAGATGCTTTTGATAGATGGAGACGGCTGAAAGCGGAGAAGAATTTGAAGACAGACGCCAACGTTGCTGATTTTCTCCTGGACAGGTAAGATTCATAGCTAAATGTTTGGCTAACGCTAATTTACTTGGACAAGGTAACAGTGGTACCTCTACTTACGAACGCTTCTACATACGAAACTTTCAGGTTACGAAACACCTCAACGGGAAAATATTTCCTCTAGTTACGAAAGATCAAAGAAAGAAAAGATCTTTCATAAAGCATTAAATATAATTAACAGAAAATAAACTTATTGTGTAGGACTTGTCGCTTGCCTTGGCAGCCTACGTTCCTGCTGCATTCTGCAGCCGACCTGGCAACCTCTGGTCGGGGAGGAGGGGGAGGGTACACGCCGCTCAACAGTAATTTGAAAGAGACTGCAGTACCAGTTTTGGCCATAATCTTACAAACGGCTCCTTTAACATTGATGGAAGACTGGACTGCAAATGCTGGCTAAATCTTTATTTTGGTGTAGCAGTTGACTTAAAAAGTCGAGACTATTTTCCTTTTACAGCAAGTCTAATCATCCAAAAAAGACAGTTTGTATGATTATATTGGCTGTAAGTAAAATCACCTGCCATTAAAGAGCAAATGGCCAAGTAATTAGAGTAATTCACAGCAGCTGCACATATTCAGAAACCAGTTGTTTTCATTTACAAAATGTTATTACTATTCCCAAACATAAGTAAGTTTTAAATTGGCTTTCATTACAATAAATGAAATTCAAGAGCTGAAGAAGAATGAAGTGTTGCTTGCAGAATATGTAATGATTGTATAATGAAGATATATGACAGAATGTATTAGACAATCCATTTGTACTGGGAACATTAGGATTTAACAGATTATATTTATCACTGTATTTTCTTACACTTGAGCTGTCCTCTTTAAAATGTATGTGATTTTTTTTCTTTGCACACTAAAGCATTTGTAACCTTAAATATAAATGGCAATACCACTGTTTTAAAGTAAGAGGTATAAGATGGTGTTGATATGTCTCACAGTGTTTAGTTTTTATCTGGACATTTGCACAAGTGCATGGCTAGGCACTAGGATGCTGTTTTTTACATTTGTTTAGTGAAAAGGGAAAGTTACTCGAGGCTGGGCACAAGTCAGCAAAAAAAGAAAAAACTTCCTCGGTGGTTTGTTTTTAAATATGCACTCAGTTAAAAAAAACAGCACTGCTTAATTTAGATGGTTATGAATAAAATTTGAAACAAGACAGTTTGCCATTACCATGTAAATATAATAAAACACGTTGAAAATATTTGTAATTGAAATGTGACCCGGTGAAGGTCCATCTTCAATGATTCATTTAAAGGTGTGCTGTTGCTGCTGATCCTCAGTTGTGGATGTTCAGCCGCCTCATACGTTTTCTTCAGAGGCCAGGCTGGAAGCAGTGGCTCTGTTCTTTAGTGGTTTGATCGACCACGACCACAAAGATTTACATTCGTGGTCCTTTTTATAGCTCTGGATCCCACAGTCTCTGATAGTGGACAAAGGGTTTGTCAGCCTTCGTTAATGAGCACAGCTCAGATTCAAAATTAAATTATTTTCTGTTGCAAGACAGTAAAATTGAACAGGACTTTTGCCTTAGTAAAAAAGTGATAACATGGATATAAAGGAAAATGTGAACTAACTGAATTTTTTTTAAAAGAACTTACATCATTTTTTAATTTATGGAGTAGAATCATGTTTGATGTTTTCATTGACTACATTTTAAAAGATTTTAAAATCAGTCCATTGCATTTCAATGGGTCTGTATTATCCATTGAAGGAGAAGGACTAGATTAAATGAAAATTGGAAAGAAAATTTGGTGCAGTCAAATGAAGCACAAGCTAAATGCATCGTTTGAGAGCAGAGTTTTGTGTTTTAAATCATAAAGATGGAATTTAAACGCATGTTTTTTTCTTTTAAAAGTAGTAAATAGCTGAGTTCTGACAAAGTCACAAATGCCTCTGCAGTTCCCATAATGCACTTCAATATTACACCACCTGTAATGTTGCATTCTGATGGACTAAGGGGGTTTAAAATTTTGCTTATCAAACTCTAATAATATTAAAGCTCCTCTTAATCATCTGATGGCTCAGGCAACACAGTCGATGGAAAATGGAAAAAAAACAGTTTTCCTCATAGCTTTTTCATAAATGTAATTTTCTAAATTAGTATTTGTAGATCACAGAAAAGAAAACAGGCTTGTGGGTTGAAAACTGTTGAAATGACATGAAATGTGCTTAAGAATGACATCTTGCTTCTTGTGATGGACTGGTGACAGTTTCCAGGATGTACCCAAGCCTTCTGCCTGAAGAGAGCTGGACAGGCTCCAGCAGACCCCTCCTGACCTTAGCCCTTAAACCCAACACTGTCACATTGTGACACAGTTTTCACAGCCTCCCTTTGGAGCCATAAAATAATTTTTAGAACTGTTTGGTCAGGACTCATAATGAGAAGGAACCTGATCTTGTGGAATCATTGGACTGCGAGAATATAGTAAAAACATTCAAATATTTCACAGTTCAAGCCAGCATCTTCAAATTAATTATCTGATGTCATAAACCACAAAGGCTTCTGTTAAGATTAGATATACCCAAAGAACACCTTGACAGCAAAGTTTAATTATCAAAAGGCTTCATATCAATGATGCAACTCGGTGCTGAGAAGCATCAGCTTTCAATCCTTTTCTGCGAAGATAGGAACATTATACAATAATTAGGTCTTGCAGGACAATGTGTGAGTGACAAGTCTTCAGGAAAGGAAATAATGAATTTAGTGGACACTTGTGAATGATGTCCTTGCTCATATTCACATCAGAGCTTTGGCAGGAAAATTCAGGCCCACAGGCAGGTATGGTTACATCATCCTGGCACTGGGGTCCCACTAGCTCACTTGGCTCCGTCTACAGCCATCCACTGGTCTGCTCTTTGTTTTTATCAAGCCGTTGCAGCATTAATGCAAAGTGACTTTGGCTGAGGCATGCGGGGGCAGTGAACCAAAGGCTTGGTTCACACTTGGACACATAATACAGCGGATTACTTGTAAATTGTATTTACAATTTACCACATGATACTCGCAGTCTGGGATCATCTGTGAGTTTAAGTCACAAAAAAGGTGATCTATTCTTAGAATAGACCAGTGGTTAACATGCTTTACTGGGCAGCCAGCTGCTTAGCAGACAATGGTACCTTTCCTTTGTCTCTTTCCCAAACAAAGGCCAGAGACAGAGCGTGAAAAGAAGACTATATCTGTACCAGCAAGTGTGAAGGCTGCAGGCAAAGAGGGGCGCTGAAGTCTCAGTCTGAATATAAAGCGGCTTTAATTCTAAAGTTGCCTTGATTCACTTTTTAAAAGTGCACCTGCTGCTTTATTATGTGCATTGGGTCCGTTCCAGTAACAGAGCAAATAATTTTGAAATAGCAGGGGGTAGCGAGTTGTATAACCTCACCATCATGTTCAGAGAGTTGGCCTGTGGCACCATAGTGTGTCGACATTTTGGAATCTCTTGTCTGAGCGGTTTTTCATCATCCAACCCACTAACGGAGCTGCCATCAAAAAGGTAAAACAGCTTGGGCTAAGACAAAGGATGGATATACCACAGCTTTGCACAAAACCCAACCACAACTCTAGATAATGAAGTTGAGAAAAAAAAGAAGGAAAAAAAAAAGTTTAACACTTGGCTTCTGAAGCCTTTACTTGAGGCAGATTTCTTTATGTCGCCACAATATGTGAAGCCTTGGAAGTTAGCAGAAGGGATTTGTACAACAAACAATGCCATTTTGGTGAATAATCAATTTATTCAATCATCCTCCTTTTCTTTATAGACATGATTGTGGCAGAAGTGTTGACTCGTTTATCTTGGATCCTCATGTTAAAGCCCTATATGAGCACCGTTTCATAGCATCTCACTGTCTTGTCAGTATTAAGGTACCTGTTACGGTGACACTCTTTAATCCTGAACAAAGGACTTATCATGAGGATGAGAGAAAATACCTGTCAGGGAGAAGATGGTCTTTTATGCAAATAGGTTGTGAGCCTGTCCGGGCTCACTTCAGGCAACAGGAAGGGGTGCACACTGGACCGGTCGCCAGTCCATTGCAGGGCCACACGTAGACAATAGACAATAGACACACACACACCAGCTCCTGTGGGAATTTAAGAATTAGTAACCTTAACCTTCATGCCTGTGCTGCCCAGTCCATTTCCCTAAGGCGGTTTTGACAGAAATTTGTGATTTCAGTGCTAATGTTGTTGTGACAATGGTGGATTTGTCCTTTATTGGATGAAAAAGAAGGGTCATGATGGGAGCAGCCTCTCACCGTAAAACAGCACACAAAGGACATGTTGTGGGAAGCCCCCATCTCAAATCTGAAATTCCTTATTCTAGCATGTACAGGCTGCAATAGATTGCTGAAATGAGTATTAGTAGTTTTTTTGTGTACAAAACTGATGATAGGGCTGGACTGAGATAAAAAAAAAAAAAAAGTGTGCATAGCACAGATATATCAGAGTCATAGCTGAGGCTATAGAGTCCATGTACACCGAGAACAAAAAGTACATTCATAGCAAGCAAGGAGGCAGGAGGAGTGGTAGCGGAGTGGGTTGTGGGACTTTTGTTTAAAAGCCTTGAAAGTAATTTAGTTAAATTGTGCTACTAAAACTGCATGTCTGAATAAGGAAAACCACATTATCTGGTGTTAAATAAAGCCTCCCACAGTGTTAATGTTGCATGTTGAAAAGAGAACATTTTGCTACTCTGTAATGGAGAGGTGACACGGCAGATACCAAGGAGGGGTTTCTTGCAAGAGGAATGGCATCCCCTCCATCCCCTCCAGCCCATCTCTGACAGCCTTGTTGATGATGCATCTAAACTCAGTGCCATTTTTCTTAAATTTGATATATCTTCCACAGTATACATTTTTTTACAAGCTTATTTATTACGTTATTAAATGTGACATTCTTCTGTAACAACATTTTTTTTTTCTTTAAACCACAATTACTTTTGCCTTCCTGTTGATTCAAGGAAAGACAAAGCTCTGTTAAAATGTAGTGTCGTATTTGAGCTTAACAAGTTGTTATTCCGGTGGATTGTGTTTTGAATGAATTCAGTATATAGAATAAATATTGGGAAATCATTTGTTGAATACTACCAAGCAACAAATAACAAGACAGCTATGAAGGAAAACTTATAAAGTCAGTGATCTGCCTGATCTCCCTTAGCCCAGCAAGAAACAAATGCAGCTCGACACTAACGGGTTGAATAAACTGGCCTGGGAAACCATAACAACTGTAGTGATCTTGAACCCTGGCATCCAGTGTCATACTGAGGATAGAGGCACTCGCAGCGCTTCCAAAGCCTGATGTCAAGCTGCATCCATGAGGCTGTGGTGAGGTGAAGAGACAGGCAACACGCCAGCGGAGCGTCTTCAGCCACATGACTCAACCTGTCCCTGTGCGTTAGCCCGACTCAGTCAGGGCCATGAGGGAACAAGGCCATTGGTATTGAGTCACTGACACACTGGACAGTGCCCAGATCAAGCTTGATGATGGGGGGCTAGAATGAGGGCTGAGCATTGTATGTTGTCATGTTCTCTCAAGGAGTGCCAAGACACAAGAGTGTGCATGCATGCAGCAGTACATCTTCTCTAATGCAAGATGATAATTTTTTCGATTCGCCTTTCCCGTGTACTCTCTCTCTCTCCTCTTGTTGTGAAGGTACGTTAGGTCACAACATCAGTATTTGGAACATCAAATTTTGAGTTTTCTTTTGCTTTTCCTAGCTACTCAATGAGTCCAAAGTCAGACAACCTATTTGGTCTGACCATAGTTTTTATTTTCTTCTTCACACTCCTCATCTGCCAAGTATTTAAAGACAACAAGTAATCTTTTCAGCTAGTATTTTGGTATATTTACAGAAATTCATGTTTGTTTGTTGATATTTGGCTTCCTGAATTCTTTTATTCTGTTGTACATGCACAACAGAATACAACATAGTCTTTGGTGGAGGTGGTGTGAAGCAGTTTCTGCTTATACAGCGTGTACATGCATGTTTGTTCCATTAAATGTTTCAGATCATCAAACAGACTTAAATATTAGACAAGGATAACCCAAGTAAACACAAAATGCAGTTTTTAAGTGGCGATTTTATTTATTAAGGGAAAAAAACTAGAGTATTCCTAGAGATGAAAGAGTCTGATTGGTGCAGACTTCAGTGGTCATGGAGAAGGCAACTGAGGTGATGAGGAAGTGATGGGCAGGTTTGATGTTCAAGGTAGGAATGCAGAAGGTCAGATGGTGGTAGATTTTGCAAAGAGGATGGAAATGGCTGAAGTGAATGCTTTCTTCCAGAAAAGGCAGGAACAAAGGGTGAGTAATAAGAGCGGAGGCAGGAGCACACAGGTGGACGACCTATTGAATAGACAATGTAACCTGAAGGAGATCAGTAGAGAGAGTGTAGCCAGACAGCAGAGGATGGTGGCGTGTAGGATGACTCTGGTGGTGAGGAAGATGACGAGGACAAAAGCAGACCAGAGGACAAAGTGGTGGAAGCTGAAAAAAGAAGCGTATCGCATGGCTTTCAGAGAGGAGTTGAGACAGGCTCTGGGTGGTCAGGAGGTGCTCCCAGATGATTGGATGACTACAGCTAATGTGATCATGGAGACAGGTAAGAGAAGAGTTGACGTGTCATCTGGTAGGAAAACAGACAAGGAGACTTGGTGGTGGAATGATTAAGTGCAGGAGTATGTACAGAGAAAGAGGTCAGCTAAAGAGAAATGGGACACAGAGGACCTAAGAGAGTAGACACAAGTACAGGGAGATGCAGCATAAAGTGAAGGTAGAGGTGGCAAAGGCCAAACAATGAGGAGGGTGAGGAGGGAGAGACTGACTTATACAGGTTGGAGAGGCACAGAAGATAGAGATGGTAAGGATGTGCAACAGGCTAGAATGATATAAGGATAGAGATAGAAATGTATTGACAGATGCTTGGAGAGTGACAGGAAGATGGAACTTGGAACTACTTTTGAAAAGCTGATGAATGAGGAAAATGAAATGAGAACAAAAAGTAGAAGAAGTGACTGTTGTGGACCAGGAGGTGGCAAAGATTAGTAAGACTGAAGTAAGGAGGGCATTATAGAGAATGAAGAGGGGAAATGCAGCTGCTCCTGGTGATATACCTGTGGAGGTATGGAAGTGTGTAGGACTAGGACATTCAACAAGATCTTAGAGAGTGAGAGAATGTCTGAGTAATGAAGGAGAAGTGTCCTGGTGCTGATTTTTAAGAACAAGGGAAACGTGCAGAGGTGGTGGCAACCAACAGAGGAATAAAGTTGGCGAGCCACACACACACACACACTGATGTTATGGGAAAGAGTAGTAGAAGCTAAACAAAGGACAGAAGTGAGCATCTGTGAACAACAGTATGGTTTCATGCCAAAGAAACCAGATGGAATATTTGCTTTGAGGATGCTGATAGAGATGTACAGAGAAGGTCAGAGGGAGCTGCATTGTGTCTTTGTAGAGTCTGAGAAAGCAGATGACAGGGTCCCAAGAGAGGAGCTATGGTATTGAAGAGGAAGTCTGGAGTAGCAGAGAAGTATGTTTGAGTAGCTGTCAGACAGTGATGGCAGCATTGTGATGGACAAAGATTTTTTTTTCACATCTTGCATTTCTGCATGATTTTACATCTAACTTTCACATGATTGTGTATTTCGTTGTGCATTTTATTTTCATGCGTGTGCATGGTTGGCATGGTAAAGTGTGTGAGCTGGATGATGAGAGTGCTGTGAGGAACTTCACTTAAGAGATGACTAAGAAAACTTTGGAAGCCTCCGCTGTCATGATGGGGATTTTATGGACCTGCATTTGCTGACATGGCCCTGCACTTGTTGCTTTTGTTTACATGTAACAGTATGAAAAAAGGAAAATAGATAAATTAATAAATACATTCTTACATTTTCTTGTATTTTTATTTAATTATAGACACTAAATACCTTGAGGAAGAAAGATATTTAATTATTTTTCTCAGCAACTCCCTTTCATTTGTTAATATACATTAGTTTTTACATTCCACTCTTGAATGCATTAAAAAAAAAGTTGGTATGGGAGACATTTGGTGCTAGTTAGTCGTTGAAAGGAAAAAAAAACATTGTTATTTCAAGCAGGTGATGTCAACAAGTTATGATAATTTAATACAGAAGCAGTATCAATGAAAAGCTGAGTCTCTGAGGTACAAAGATGGCAGAAGGATCCCAGCTTTGCCCACTGATTCATGACCGGCTGGAAACAAATACTGACATTTTAGGGCAGACAAATGTAGACAATGCAAAATCATTCTGGACACATTACAAAGTCATGCCTGAGGAAGATGAGTCCAGCGGTCCTGGACTGGAGTCCCTGCAGTCCAGGCCTGTCCCCAACAGAACATGTGCAAAGAATTTTGAAATGAAAAATGGGATGACGACACTGCGCTGTTACACACCTGTGTCTGTAGGGAGATGTGACAGTATAACAAGCATGTAATTGCTTGATGCTGTCAACTCTATGTAACTCTGTCTATCCGTCCATCCATCATCTATACCCGCTTAATCCTCTGCAGGGTCACGGGGATCTGCTGGAGTCTATCCCAGCTCTCTTCAGGCAAAAGGCAGGGGTCCGCCCTGGACAGGTCGCCAGTCCAGACAAACAACCACGCACACTCACAATCACTCCTACGAGCAATTTTAAACCACCATTTATGTAACATGCATGTCTTTGGACTGTGGGAGGAAGCCGGAGTACCCGGAGGAAACCCACGCAAACACGGGGAGAACATGCAAACTCCACACAGAAAGACCCCTGCTGAGGTTCACACCAGGAACCTTCTTGCTGTGAGGCAACAGTGCTAACCACCAAGCCACTGTGCTGCCTAACTCTGTCTAACAGATTTATATATATATAAAAACGAAAGGAAGTTGACAAGAAAAAAATAAAACCTTTATAGCATCAAACAATCTGCAGAGAATAAAAGACAATACCCTGGACCTCCGTTTGGTCCAGGGTCCAAACCTAGGAGGCTAGAGCTAACAATGCTGACTTTCCTTGGTCCTATAAGTCATTGGTTCTCCATTTACAGTGACACACCCAGTAGAATCCACTAACACTCCACGCCACTTGGTAGCAGCAATCGACCACTTTCACTGTTTGGCAGCCATCGATACATAAAAGAAAACAGATGGAGACAGCAAAGGAAGAAGGGAAGGAAAAAAGAAGAAAAACAAATGGCAAGATCAACATAGAAGGAGCTGAGATGGTTGCTGTGTTTCTATTTGCTGTTTGCATGCACTGCAATAGCAATGATGAATGAGAAGAGACAACTTGTACTTGAAAGAGACATCTGGTCGACTGGACAGCATCATCTCCTGCCGACAGCATATCCAGTCTGCTCGGACTGAACACCACCCTCCACCAAGCAGTTTTTCAGGGTTGCACTGAACCCAAGGCAGGGACGTGTTCCAGCCCCATATGACTCCCCAGGCAGATGTCCAAAGTTTTGAACACTGTCGCTCTTTCACTTGGCGCTTCATCGCTTCAAAATGTTTCAAAGCATTTCATTGGCTCATAGTGTGACAGTCCCTTTCAGTGGTTTATAGCTTGAACACTTAAGCTTTTTACTATGCAGACAGCACTGCCACTTTTTACAATACAGTGATCCCTTGCCATTTTGTGCAAAGTTATGCGGTTTTAATAATTCACAGATTTTTCAGTAATATATAATGTAATAAAAAAATCAAGAAAAAATCACGGAAGCATCACAGGATGTTGTGCGTGTTCTCTCACGGCAAAGAAATGATGTGAGCCTGCCTGGCCCCTTCAAGAAGGTGGCCTTATGGGTAATGGTGTGTGTGTCATGGGACGGAAGAACAAAACGGGGTTAGATGAAAAGTGTAGTGAGCATAAACAGCAGCTCAGCGTGTATAGATTTACATTTTCTGTTAACCGACAGGAGCTGAACAATACAACCTGTGTGATGTTACAAATTCCTGCAGTGCCAAAATAATGTGCCCGTTCCATGCAGAGAAAACCGGACTCTTTTCTTTTGTTGTTGCTGTTAGCATGTTAGCTGCTAATTACGAGCCAAAAATAGCACAATACAAGCGGTTTCTTTACTACGGTTCAGAGACCAGAGGCTGTGAAGGTAACAGAAAGACCACAGTTGAGCCTTTGTCTTGTTTCGCTGCAGTGCCTCGCTACTTTTTGGGGTTTTTTAAACATATTCTAAACACATTATTGAGGCTTGGGGGGGCTCTGGCTCCCGTTCGCCGATTTTGATTTTCGCGGGTGGGCGCCTGTCCCCATTAACCACGAAAAATAAGGGATCACTGTAATTTCTATCGGACTCTCAATCACAGACTTTCGGTCACACTTCTATCAGACACAATCAACACAGATTTATATGCACCTATGTGGTGCAAAGTGGTAAAGCTACATAGAGTGGCTTTAAATATTTTTTCAAAACAAAAAAACAACAATAAGAAACATGTCCATTAACCGATGGAGCCAGGAAGTGGTCAGGATCTCAGTCTATTCCTCACAAATATGACATAAAACAAAAATACCATCCATCATCATCTATACCCGTTTCATCCTCCGAAGGGTCATGGGGATCTGATGGAGCCTATCCCAGCCGTCTACGGGCGAAAGGCAGGGGTACACCCTGGACAGGTCGCCAGTCCATCGCAGGGCCACATGCAGACAAACAACCACTCACACTCACTCCTACGGGCAATTTAGAACCACCAATTAACCTGACTTTGGGAAGAAGCCGGAGTACCCGGAGAAAACCCACGCAAGCACGGGGAGAACATTTGAACCAGAACCTCCTAGCTGTGAGGCAACAGTGCTAACCACTAAGCCACTGTGCTGCCAACAAAATTACCATTATACCATTATGTATGTACTGAAAAGTATAAAAAAACACAATTGGGATTGTAACAATATTTTGTAATAGCGCTTCGGTCACGTGATAAAGCAGCTGCTGTAATTCCAGTCTGCCACCAGATGGCTCTGTTTCTCCTTAAAATGAAGCCCCAAAGCTTCAAATCATTTGCAGTACAAAATGAAAGAAAGCCTCAATGCTTCACAAAGTTTTTTTTTCTTCTTTTTTCCTTCATCTTCGCCATCTTCTTCTTCTTTTATTAATCGCCAGTTGACAAACTGCAAAAGTGGTGCACTGCTGCCACCAGGTGGTTTGGAATAGATGACAGGATCAAGGAGGAGTTCGACCCTGTTGCAGTTCCAGTTTCCTAGGTTTTATATTGGAGCCCTGCAGTGGAAACATGCCTGATATGACTGCATGAGAAACTAGAAAAGCACTCGGAGAGCGCAGACCTCCGCCAAGCACAACAGTTCTCCCATATAGCCGATTTACAGATTGCGATAAAATCCGCGTTCTGGATCAGATCCGGATCAGCCTTTGAAATTTGATAGAGGTTTCCATTGTCAATCTCTGAGTCAAATGTCATGAGTTTTGGGCAATAATTAACGGAGATATTGAGAAACAAAATTTTCGGCCCCATTGGCCGCAATGTTATCGAAAATTTGAAAGCTATCCAGACACAGACAGACAGATAAACGCCAGCAAAAACATTACCTCCTTGGTGGAGGTAAAAAACAGGTCATTTCCACAGCCATTGACGATATGAGATTGCATGCCAGGTAAAGAACCAGGGGATCATTAACAGTTAATTGCATAGATTTATGGGGAAATGTTGAACTCTTGTCTCATATTATCAATTTAAAGAAGGTTTGGTGATGATGAAGACTTTTTTCAGGATATTACCTCAGAGAAATCAGTAATTCTATGCAGCAATACATCTTCTGACCACTCATAGAGGAGCATATTACAAGAAAGTTCATGTAAGTGAATAATGTCAGTGAAGTGCACCTACAGTGGAACAAAGTGGTATTACAAGAGTACCGGACCGCCCAGTCATTATCACAGTACTGCAAGTTATTTTTTGTCAACACAGTAGATTTATATGCACCCATGTGGTAAAAAGTGGTATTGCTACTTAGAATGGCTTTAAATCTTTTCTTAAAGCAATAAAAACAACAACAGCAACAACAACAAAAAAAAAAGAAAACATGTCTATATACTGACAAAGCCAGGAAATGGTCAGGATCTCACTCCAAGTGGAAATTAGGAGGGACAAAGGTCCACAACGAGACTGACATCTGCTATATGAGTAATCTGGAACCTGATTGATGAAACTTATTTGTTATTAGTAAAGTCCTATGTCTCCAAGGATTCAAGGTATCATAAAAGCTGGAGGAGGTAAGAGTACTAACTATGATTATTGCAGTTAATGAGTGTATCATTTCTTCTTCTACTTGAACAACATTCCTATTAATTATGACATTGTTTTTTTTTTTTTTTTTGTTTGTTTTTTTGGGGGGGGGGGGGGGGTCATGTTTTGCAAAGGCAGAATTTTCAGCTGTTAATTGAAATGGTTTTAATTCACAAGCCGATTCTTTTTTTTTAACTGCTGAATGAACATCTTCCAAGAATAATTTCATATACTTTGCCAGAGGTTGTAATGTTGTGGTTGATGGGTCTACTTTTAATTTGTGCATCCAAAGTGATATAAGAATGCTTGTGGTGACATGTCAGTGGACGGCAGCGCAGCTGCCAAGACTCTATTCAGTGTCAACAGTTATCGACAGCCAGACAGTGTTGAGAAGGCAGAATTTTTAGCCACACAGGCAGCATGGCCCCCTGGATGACAATGTTGTTAAAAAGCTTTGATTCAGACTGAGACATTCTGACAACTTTATTATCTATCACCATGCAATTTTGTTCAAGCTTTCATGTTTGTCACGGGATAAATATTACTGACACTCAATATCCACTGACATTTCTTTCAGCGGTTTACCAGGAGATGGGCATTTTTGGTGATTAGCGGAACAAATGTCTTTACAGCCGTTAAACAGATCGCCTTGAAAAGTTTACCAGGCATTCCTTGTTCCTATCTATTGAATCAAAATGACTTCAGAAATTAAATAACTTGCATTTTGACACAACCAGTTTGATCTCTTCACTCAACTTGTGAAATAACTGATTATCTGTATTGCTGATGATTGGGATCATTAACAGTCTTGTGTTTTGACTGACAATGCTTCTTTCAGCTCGTCAGTGCAGACTCTCACTGTCTTTGGCATGATGTCAGACTATTTATGTTGTTGTTTTTTTTTTTTTAGAAATCTAATGTGTGCTTGATGTTTTTGCTTGTTATAGTCACTGTCTCAAAAGCTACAATCGTAAAAAGAAAGAAAGAAAGAAAGAAAATGTACAATTTGTGTGTGCCTACATCAGTAAAGCCATTTGTGCATCTAATTGTGGGCAAGGGATTGCACTTTTTAATGGAGGAAGTGTGCATGAGCATGAAGGGCAATTTAGCTTGACAGTTAAAGCATCTATCTCTGATTTGAATCTCCCCCGGTGAGTTAAGTGGGGATGCTCAAGATAACAACAGAAAGGGCTCATTAATGTCACTTCAGACATCTCAGAGACGGCAGTCTCCTGCCTCATGGAGACACGAAGGAAGTCACAGCCACACTGACCCAGGCACTCACACTCATGGCTCCACATACATCCACACGCACTCTGCAGTAGCCTGATAAGCTTAACGCCTCAACAAGTTGCCCCTGCAAATGTCAGGCTGAAGCCATCTCAATTTCTTGACAGGGAGTGGGTGGGAGTAAATGAATCAAAATTTCCTTCAGTTACGTTCGCATACCTAAATTAAGTCTTCTGTTCAGACATAATCTTTCAGTTTTTGTTCCGTTCATACATGAGCAAAGCAGCTCAGTTTAAGATGAGTAAACAACAAGCGGCTTTCAGCCCCTCCCAGAGGAAAGCTTTACTTTCTTACTATCTCTGATAGTAAAATGAAATGTGAATCAGAGGTTAAAGCTGCGTGTGCACAGTACTGATCCCTGTTTTATTTCAAAGTGAAACACCTTCTGCACAGTGTCCTGTCGGGAGGGTCTAAACCAAACAGCCCCAAGGAGGCATTTGTGATACCTGCACAAGCAGAATAGCTTGAATGAGGATCACCTGCTCTTCCAGGAGGAGGCAAAGAAGGTGCCTGGCATGAGAACTTCTCTACGTGTGAGGCAGAGGTTTCTATAGATAATTCGTTTTCACAGCTTAGATTCGGCTTACGGCTGTTGTCAGTATGACTTCAACGTCAAGAAATGGCTCATGAAAAGATGAAAAGATGATGGAAGGTATTTATTTTCAACTGTGTAACATGCTGTAATTAGATATACTTGCAAACAGTTCATTATTGAAACGCTCTGTGTTCTAGGACACGCAATAGAGAATGCAGAACATACTATTTCTTGTTTTTGGTGGCATCATGTTTTCTTATCATTTCATGTCTTTCAATTTCTCGACTTCTCTCAAGACTCAAGTTTTTGATTGGTCTCAGGTCTCAGCTGTTTTCTCGCAGACTGGGGGCATTTGTCTTTGACATTGTTACATGAAGTCTCTAATGTGACGATGTGCTCATAGACCCTGCAAGGAGAGAACAGCCTAGTGCTTAAATGAGACACATGCCGGTGACCTCTGCTTATGTGCTTAATGGCACATGGCCTCCGGTGACCTCTGCTATTGTGTCTGGAGGAATTTTTTGCTGTCTTAAAAGAAACTTAAGTTTTGACCAGAAGGCTTTTGTCCTTTTCTGCATAAAGGAGATAAATGACCAATAAGACGCTCAACTCCCAACATGACTCATTGTGGGAAATCTGGCCTTGTTCTGTCAACTTCATCAGCTTATATGATAATGCCAATTTATAGCTTCCACCAAAATGCAGTGCATAATTAAGCTTTAAGTGATATATATCAATATGACCATGCAGGAAAACAAATATACATAACGGTGGGCTGGTATCCACCTGCTTTAATGTCATTAACTGATTAAAAACACTCATTTTGACATGTTTACATATTTGCATGTCTCAACATCCTTCAACTTTTACTTTTGAACTTTTGACTTTGTGCTTCAAACTATATAAGTGACAGTTTCATGGCCCCCATCAAAGGGAGAATCATGTCCAAAGAATATCATAATGTCTAAGAAGCTCTTGAGAGAGTGGACACTTTCAACAGTTCCTGCCTGGGAGCTATTTCGTTGTCTCTGACACTTGTGTCGCAGTCACAGCAGAGTCTAATTTGCCCTGGATTACTTTGCAGCGTGGATCTAAGCTTTGTCATAATATGCTGGAACACCCATGCCCCGCTACATCTCCCCGTCTCCACACTCATTACAGGAAAAAAAAAACACACACACATCTATCCACTTTGATTGTGAATCATGATTATCTCCTGCTTCATTTGGCATTTAACAGAGCTGTGATATTCTCTGGATCAATTGCCTCTCGCTGCGCTGGTGAGATTCTCTTGTGTGTAACATTTGGAGAGCTGAAGGCCAGTTTCAAAGGGTAATGAGAGATCAGACAGCTGTGGGGAGACTGATCACATACAGGAAATAAAAAAAAAACATATCTTTTTATTTAAAAAATTATGAGTAAAAGCAGCAACAACACACTCCATGAGCCCACACCTAGCTTTCTAAACAGTGTTTTAAATCACCATTTATCATGTGTGGGATCACAATGCATTTCAACAGGTCTTGCATGCATTAATCAAACGAATAAATGTGAACAATTTAGCACATCACATGGTAAAAGCATACAGCTACATTGTCATAACAGGTACATTATTTTAATGGAAACACAAGCTCACCACTTTGACTGTCTGGACACAAAGATTCAATGTTAGATTTACAATTTATACACATCAAATATAGTCCAAATATATTATGATATGACATGCTTTTCCAAATAATCACACCAGAAGCTTTTTTTTTTTTTTTTAAACACTCGGCCATTCAAACATCATGATCTCATTCAGATATTCAGTATTAGATAACTTTCTTTAAGACAAAATCCCTTTGTTATTGATGCACAACATCTTTTACAAACAGCATAAGAAATTTATGAACACAATTATGAATATTTTGGTCACCGTGACTGTGGGATTTCCAGACTTGAATTTGACATGACAGCTCAGGAATGATGATGAGGCCTCTACACTGTCAGAATAGTTACTGCACCCAGGTGTGACACGTGGCAGTGACTGACACTGTTACATTGCTTATGTCCATCACAATAGCAACGTAGGCACTCAGTATAAAATTAACTAAACGGATGAGGAGGTGCAAAATTACAACTAATTACAGATCACAGATCAATAGATTGCATCACTGCATTAATGCTGATTTTTATACATCTATTAAAGCAATCTGACTGTGGCTGAGCGGCTGAGACTGCCCAGGATGCCAAGTGAAAGTCAGAGAGTAAATGTCAACCGGTCGTGATCTTTCACCTCTGAGCCCATGTCCTGTCCAGTCTTCAGTCGGCGTAGAGGATGAACCCTGAGAAGGTGCTGTATTTGTTGCTGTTGCCCCCGTGAGCCTTCCCCCCATCCAGTTTTATGAAAATCTCATCACCTGCATCCAAATGAAGAATGACACTGTTGCTGGCATAGTCATAACTCTGGTCCTGGTCTTGGGCAATCGCGCTGGCCCTGACCTGAAATATAACACGAAAGCACAAAGCCGGAGAAGAGAAAATTGAAGAAAGGACATTTAGAGTGAAGAAATGTTGCAATCCTTTTCTTAAATGGCAAGTTTTAGCAAAAATATATATGCACTTATCATGGTGAAAAACAAAATAAATACATTTTTTTATACCTGGTTATTCTCAACTAGGCTCATAGAATACATCCATGATGACATCTCCAAGCACTAAATTTATATACAGTCTTATAAATTGCTGTCATGCATCAGCGGATTTGTTTGCAGACTTGTTTACAATTTATGTGTGCACTGAAATAATTTTGTCTGGACAAAAGAATATTTACAAGGAGTGAGGGCTGACTGAGAGAGTTTGACTTTGTGCAAATGTGTCCCCCTTGGTGAATGTCCTGTTTTTATGTCATGACTCAACTGGAAGAGTTGTGCTTGAGTCAGGCTGCCTCTGAGCAAGGATGGCAGTGCATGTTATCCTTTTCCCTTGCGTTCTGCTCCATCACCCACCTTTCTCAGGGTAAAGCTCTGAAAATGTCATGTTTTCCCAGACGTAAGTGTCATTTTGTCAACACAGGCTAATTACTTAGGGTTTTCATGATGAAGTACCACGCCCAAATCTCATTGCCTGCCTGGCGTAAGTTCCTTTGCATGTACAGCAAACCACCGGAAGACAGATCCCCTTTAAGCTTGAGCTCATGTCTCATGATCTCAGCTGCCAGATTCGCTTCTGTGCTGCAGATTACCTACACCAACCACAAAACTGTGTTTTGGGCTTCAGCCAGGTTGTGGCAATAAGTTATTTGAACCAAAATAAGAACACAGTGCTCTAATTAGTGCCATTGGACTTAAAGTGTAAGTGAAGAGGCTGCGGGGTCTGAGAGGAAAGGTTAAGGGACGGATGACAGCGTGATGATGGATTCCTGTGACATTAGAGAAATATGGCCTGAGCCCTCCCTGTTTCCACCCTCTGCTTGACTGCATCAGCATGATGTCTACCACAGACATATATAGTCTGACAATGAATTTTACAGTCAGTTCGGTATCCTGTATATGGCGTAAAGTTACTAAAAGAGGCATGGCCCAACCATGCCCTCTTTGATGGCCTTTTTATATCAAATAGCTTTGAAATAATATTTAGTCATTTAGAAACCCATTCAATAAGAAAACATTTCTACATCTTTGCCTGTCATTTCTGTGTGTAAATGAACAGAAATCAATTATCACTTTTTTTATGACAGTCTTGAATTCGTTATGTAATTACACTTAGTTTGTAGTTGATATGTTTCAATGTAGTGACTGCATTTCTGTTTAGTTATTTGGTAAATGCCCAGTCCACAGGCAACAGTTCTCCTGCCGCAGTTGCAGGTTCAACTTCCCAGCCTGTGACACTTTGCTGCATGTCTTCTCCTGTCTTTCTAACTGACACAAAAACCTTTTATTTGTTTATTTGTTTTGTTTTTAAGTGTGTTACAGCTGTTAAGCTTTTTTGTAGAAGTGGTCATGAGTCTTTAATTTCCATAGTGCTTGTCTGACATTTACTTCCTTCATGTATCACTTGATGACTGGGGTAGCTCAGCCGCTTAAGGCAGCAGATTATGGTATATCCAAGATAAAAATCTGATGCGATATTTCTACCCTGATGGGAGTGGACTCTCAACCCCTTTTAGCATGATGATGTTTCCATCCATATAGGGGTCACAGAGTAGCTTGATGTGATGTGAATCATACATGCTATAGTCTTTGCAATCATCAACTCTTGTGGGCAGTTTTGGATTGATATGTTGCATGATGCTCTCCTCCAGCATTACTGTTGGTTAACATTGGCAATAACATTTAATAAAAATATAGGAAGTGTTTCATTGAAATGTGTTCACAGTGAGGTAAATTAGACTCCAATATATCGCTATAGAAAATATGGGTTGAAAGAAATTGCCGTTATAAAGGAGCATTACAGTGTTAATAACAGATGGTGTAATCCTGGTAAATGTTACTGTGAAGAAATGGAACTGCATTTCAGATATTTTATTTTATTTTATTTTATTTTATTTTATTTTATTTTATTTTATTTTATTTTATTTTATTTTATTTTATTTTATTTGTTGTGCAGCTATTTAATTTCACTTTTCAATGGTTTAATAAGCTAAATAAATAATACATAAAAATAAAAATTAAGAAATAAATCATAAGAAATTTTTCAGTTCAAATTGGGTTAAATTAGATTAAACTAAATTCCATTCAGTGCAGTTGGCTGTAGAGTTATTCCAACGACACCCTTCCCTCAAAAATGATTGCAGGTAACCATGATCTATAAACATGAAAGCAATCAAGTCTACAATAACAGAAAGTAGCAGCTAAAAAAAAATAATTAATTAATAATTAATTCAGCCCTCAGTAATATTCCTTTACATGCATGCCTTTCTATGTAGAGATACAGACATTTTACCATGAGCTTTGGTGGTTTTTGTTTGCTGTCAAAGGTATTTTTCTCCACAGGGACCAAAAATGAAAAAACAAACAAAACAAAAAAAAAAAAAAAAAAAAGAAAAAACAACCCATCTCATAACTCAGACAGCATGATGCAATCTCATATGACACCAAATGTTTTCTGAGCACTCTGTGTTTTATCAGTCTAAACAAGTGCCCATAATATTACATAGCATAAATCCTGAAGTAGGCCAGTCAAAAATGTTTAAGCATGGCTAGATTGCCCAGTTCTGTTGTACAGCTGTTTGTGTTATTGTGTTCACTCCCTGTAGTGCCTGTTGCAGCCTGCTTGAGATATTTATAGCAAAGATTTGAGGCTCAAATGTGCATGGTGTTTGATCAGCATCTTCACCTTAGGCCTTTAGGATATTATAAAATTACCCATGAATATCACAAATATCTTCAATCAATATTTAAACACCTTTTCCTGACATGCAGCCTGATGATATGTACTGACACGGCATGATTCTATGAAGTTAGTAGCATTTTAAAGGGCAACAGCTTTGAACTATCCCCAACCCCAGGCTGTATTTTGATGTGTGCAGAGCAGAGATAAACCAGTGCTACTTCCACTCATGTCAACGTGTGAATCATTGGATGTCCAGTATGCACAGGTATACAATCTGGCAGCATACAACTTTGAAATGTCATTACACCTAACTATAGCATCAGATAAACTTGGAGCTAAAATCCCCATACTTAATTAAAGCTCCCTGCACACTGGTTATGATGTTACCTGAGCAGTTTGACAGGATGCCACCATGTCATTCAAGGTCACACAGTTTTGTTAGTAGATCTGCTATTGTTCTGAGAAACTAAACTTGTGCCATTTCTGATCTTAGATTCAACATTAAGTCATCAAACCTAAGGAAGAAAAAATATGAAAATATTAAATTATTATAATATTAAAAGTGCCACCCACCAGACCATTTTTGATCAGGTCAGCCCACATGCTGGTGCCATCTCCTCCTCTCATGAGCACATTGTAGATAAAAAAGTAGGTACCAGGGATTTTACAGGTAAACTTGCCTGTTGCACCCCTCATAGTTACCACCAATATTAGTCACCACATCATCAAAGCGCAGTATATCGTAACCTTCTTGGGGATTTCGTAGTCCCGCATAAAACGCCACACGCGGGGTGGTGTTATAGGTGGTTGTGCTGACTGCCCCGAGAATCCCTGTCCGAACAATGTCCACACTGTCTCCTGGTGGTCCCCTTGGTCCAGGTGGACCCGGCTCTCCAGGAGGTCCCGGGGGTCCTGGCTTGCCTGGGCGTCCGGGTTTACCTTGCATGCCGTGAGCACTGTACGTAGGCAGTGGCGGGCCAATGCTGTGATCACTCAGATCTTCCTCGTTTTCCATCAGGAGGCCTGTAGTTGCTGCATCAGTACCTGTGTGCACACCTGTGCCTGCGGGGCCCGCGCTGGGGAAGGAGTCACACACCATGCGGCAGGTCCCCAGCATTTCGTAGTGGCTCGAGGTGTCATCTGTGCTGCTTGTGCCAACAGAGCTGACCAGCACAGGGATGAGGACCACCAGGACCAGGACCAGCATGACCCCCACAGCAGCTGCCACCAGGGTCTTCCGCCCGATGCTCAGCCTGGGCAGGGGCTGCGCTGCCAGCGTGGAACCCTCCGGGGTGGAAATGGTGACTGTGGGGAGTGCGTCCGCCTGGCAAAACGCAGATATGGTAAAGATCTCCGATGGTGGAGATGGTGCCCAGGGAGAGCCGGTGTGAGTCTGTGAGTGAGGGACAGAGCTGTGTAGGAGTTAGGGAGAGGGAGAGGAGGAAGGGACCACAGTGATCAAAAGGAGAGAGGGGAATTGAGAGAATGAGGAGAGAGTAAGAGGAGAGGATGAGAGATGAGAGAGAGAGAGAGAGAGACAGCATGAGAGCAAAAAAAAAAAAAAGAAGCCAGGGGAGGAGAGAAGAGCAAGATAGACTCAGTAACCATCTGAGTCAGGGATGAAGAGGGCACTTTCCTACTGGCAGATGTATAAGCCAGGGATAACATAAAGAAGGAGAGGGATCCATAAAACCCAACAAATGAGACCATAACCAGTTATTACATCTTTACTGGATGATGAAGGAGATAAAAAGAGAGATATTCAGAAAACATAGTGACATTTGCATATTGGTGAATAAAATATTAAACAGTTGCACTGATTTTGTGCCCAAAAGGAGGATTTTTTTTTTATTATTTTGTGAACAAGAAGACCTCATGATTGACCCATGCAAAGTCAGCTATAGATGCAGATTAATACAATGTAAGGTTTGATTTTATCAAGGTCAGGATACTTTTTTCTCCAATTATAACTGCTTCTCTGTGCGTGTGTGTGTGTGTGTGTGCGTGTGTGTGTGTGTGTGTAATCAGTGGAAACGCTTGTATGGTTTCAGGAACATGTTGTCAGATGAGCGCTGACCCTCACAAAATTGGCAAACTTTTAGGAAGAAGAAGTTCACTTTAGGAAGTGAAACTGTTGTATTGCAATATTGGTTAATGAATTGCAATGATTGATGTAAAGTTTTTACTCATTTTTGAAAGTGCTGTGGGTGACAAAATCACTAAAAATGAATTTTGCTTCTCATTCCAGTTCCATGTTTCCTCAGAGAGACCCGTGAAAGACCTGCAACCTGCCCAGGGTGGACTGCAGCACCCCATGACTCTGACCAGGGTGATGAACATTTGTACTGTAAATAATAAACCCCACAAATTCTTTGCACTTTCATATTATGAAATGTTTCTTTTCAAAAGTTGAACCATTTTAGTGCAGTCTTCCAGAGAGAGAGCTGAACCTCTCTCCCCATCTGCTCTATGAGACTCTGCCTCTCTGGGATGCTCTTTTATATGTTCAGTCTTGTTGCTGTGATGATGTTGATTCGCTCAATTGGTCATGACACGTTTAACTAGGTTTTTTTTTTCTTAAAGCATTACATAACTTTTGTGCCCCCCTCCACCATATACACACACAGCTAGTACTGAATATGTTGCAAGCATCAACCCAATTAATTAGAAAGAAAGAAAGAAAGAAAGAAAGAAAGAAAGAAAGAAAGAAAGAAAGAAAGAAAGAAAGAAAGCAGACTTTTTTTTAAAGGATTCTCAGGATTCCAACTGTTTCTGGAAACACGGGAATATAATTGTCATATATGATGCACCAGCACGCAGCATGGAGCATTGGAGTTGTGATACCACCCACACAACACATGTAGGTCCAGTGATTACTCTTGTTTAAACTCTGTTCAATCCACTAACTCTTGAGGGACATACTATAACTGTCTCTAGCTGCTGAATCATCCAGTACATTCATCATCATAACACTGCTTTGTCTGCTTGCCATTTGCCACTTGATGCATTGTTATGATGAAAAATATTTTTAGTACAGCTTTAAGTGTCCAGGTATGCCATGGTCGTGAGCCTAAATTCATGTGGGAAGGTCCTGGAACTGGAACACCTCAACAGAATGCAGCTGATATAAATATCATTAGTGATACTTTTTTTTTGTGCCAAAACGACAGCTGGGGAAAGTTTCTACTGAAATGTAGCCTGTGCCAACTTGGCAGCAGTTAGGCGGACTAACAATGATAATATAAAGAAAAAGTAGGTAAACTTCAATTTGTTTTCTTCCTGAGCTGGCTTTATCTTGCTCCTGAATAATTTGGCAGTTATATCTGCTGCAGAGATTTTGCTCAAGTGTGACAGATAAAGAATTTCAATTGTATTCAAGGAAAATAAATGTGCTTCATAATACACAAGCATGGAAGTAAAATATAATATAAAATTCCAATGCTTTATATAATGTTCTATATATCTGATGTTAATCGTTCTGTAGATTGTATATCTTGACTTTCTCAAGCCGATGAAACAATGCAATATATCAGAGGGACGAGCACAACATCACTACACAAATGAGCAAACAAATCTTTTAAAATGTTATAAACATGCTATACTGTTCACAAAAACGTATTAAAGCCCAATGAGAATCTAAATCAGCGCTACAAACATGTGGAAAAGAAAAAAAATATGTACAAAAAACACACACCATAACAAACAAAACTACAGTGACTGTTAAAAGAATATAAACATTTCTAAGGTAGAAGTTTGCAACCTCCGAAGTTGGGCAGCCTTCTCATGAGTTATCTCTATTTTGCAGACTTTGGTGCCCTCATGTGGCCTTTAATCATTTAAAATATGTCATCTCCACATCAGCATTCAGTGTATTTCCTCACAGTCCTTCTGCCCTCATATTCGCCACAGATCCACATTTCTGGTTTTTAGTCAAGCATCTGGTTGAGCATGCAAACACAAGTCCTAGGACGTGGATGCTCTGTTAGCCTTTATACTTTGGCTGTTAGAATGCATACATTTTCTGTTAGCATTCAACATAAAAAAAAGCTCAGACAAACAATTTTTCTCTTAAAGAGTGGTGAGGCAGTTATGGTATTTGGTGTGATGGAGCTGTTATAATTCATTCTGAAATTAACAGCCAGTTTGTTGTTGCTTTCTTTAGAGGTCAACAGTTAAGTAATACGTGTCTACAGCAGTGAAAAACATTTGTAATTTGGGGAGCAGATAAAAATAAGGTTTGTCATAGTTCCTTTGCCACTTGTCTCTACAAATGTTAGATATACTGTATATGAAGGTGATTTAAGTGACTTTATGTTTTCTGACTGTGACTTACAGTATTTCACAACTTAAACGAAAAACACAAATTTACAATGACCCATTCTTTTCAAACACACTTGTAAATAATCTTCACATTTTCCTTTTAGTCCCTCAACACATCATAATTTACGTGTCGAATCTGCAGTTTTGGTTTCATTTAGAAACACTCTTTGTGCACCTACATACAGCTTTTTTTTTCCCTTTTCCTCTTCTATATTAACCAACAAGCTTCCCTTATTCCCTTTTCCTTCCCTCATTTTCTCAGCTTCGCTCTCTGGAGAAGAACATATAAGGAGAAAGCAGATGATGTAGAAAATATCTAATTTTATTAAATCAATACATATGTGTTACAGAAGATCAATTTTAAACAAACATCAAAAAAATGTTAAATCTGAATTTTCCCTTAGCTAATTTGCCCTGAAAACAAAATCAATATTAGGACGTAGATATTTAATAATGTGAGTAAATGTTCTCCTTGCTTTCAGTTCACTGACTGCGTTTACTTCTTTGAACCACGAGATGGCAGTAGCTACTTGCAGAGATTAAAATGAAAATGAGAAACAAACAGATTTAGTTTCTATCTATAAAAAAAAAAATTCCACCTGAAATGGATATACAATGGATATTATTATCATTTTCGTTAATATCATTATCTGCTGATCTTACATTCATGAATATATTGGTTTGTGTATGCAGTCTGTATGTGTGTGTGTGCAGTAAAAGACTGAGGGGGAAAAATTCAACCACTACTGAGGTTGTTCTTTTTAAAGCTACTTTTTTGTTTTGCATAGTTTGTGTCTACAGGGTTTGAACTGCTTTCTGAGACGACTCCCTGCAGCAGCAGGAGCCTTTCCTATTGTTTTATCAATGTGGGGGCAGAACAGTAGGGGAGGGTGCAGACCACACATCTTGACTCAAACTTCACATTTCACATTAGACACACAGGACATCCTTGGCAGTAACAGGAGAGCTGAGGAAACAGCAGGCCATCTTTGATGTTTATATTCAGGTTTTAGTCTGCTAGACAGTGCTTTTAGCTGACTTTTGGGCCGTGCAGGTTGCAATATTTTTAGAGTCAAAGTAATTTGGCTAAAGTAAAAAGAGTATGATATATTAATGGAATAGTTGGATGTCGTCTGTGTGCCAACATGTCAAACACAAAATCTAAATAATATTGAAATTCTGAATCTTTTCTTTGACATTTGATGTCATAACCTCACTCACGCAAAAGGCAATCAAATCCAAGTATGTTTACAGAAGCGTTCAAACTTCCTTGATTCCTTCTTTTTGAACTCTTCCTTTTTAGGCAATGAGCAGCTGCCTCGCAAGCTCTCTTGGGATTCTGTGGGAATTCCTTAGCTGGTTTGCTTGGCAGTTAGTTTTCAATCCTCAGATGTTTTTGTTTCAGTGTGCTGGGACTTAGAAGGAATTGAAAAAAATGTGCCAAGTTGGGCCATGGACAAAAGCTAATTAAAAAAAAAAAAAAAAAAAAAAAAAAAAAAAAAAAAAGCTCGCGCGCGTGTGGGGAAAAGTATTCAGCCAGCATGTTTTTTATTTGGATGCTCTGGGAGTGTATTGATTCTGTAGTTTTGTCTCACGTGAGTCTCAGCTACCATTTCTGCTCCGGAAGTACATAACGCAAAACTTTACCACCGAGTTAATTTACATTGCGGGATCCCTCGTTTCGCTAACAGTAGACCTACATTTCCCTTTTTAGGACATGTGGATCAATTACGTAATGTGGGGAGCACTACGATCTTGAGCAAACTCGCCTTTGAGGAAACGGGAGGTCCCGATACTAAGCGACACCCCAAACAACCAATCAAATCTCACAAACTTTGTCTTCTCGCTTTGTGATTGGTCAGTCGGTGAATAACGTCGCTTGACGTTACGCTTGCTCAGTCCGGGACTTGTTTTTTTTTTTTTTTTTTGCGTTGATGGTTTGAAGGGGGTAGTTGAAGTCTGCACACTGTCCCGGGAAGAAAAGTTGTCGGGATTGTTTTAAGCTTTTCTTGTGGGGTTTTTTGAAGAAACTGCCTTCGGTGGTTAGACTTTTACTTGGATAGTGATATAAACCTGTCACAATGCCGGTTTTTCACACGAAGACGATAGAAAGTATCCTGGAGCCGGTGGCTCAGCAGATATCCCATCTGGTGATAATGCACGAAGAAGGTGAAGTTGACGGAAAGGCTATCCCGGATCTGTCGGCACCGGTGGCTGCAGTCCAAGCGGCTGTTAGCAACCTTGTTCGGGTACGTAACGGGCTTTCTTTTGTAAAAGTGCATATGAGCTCGGAGGGTGTGTAGCATACCTGTCGCTTTGTCCCGTATTGTTCACTATCGAATTAACCCACTCTAACGTTTAAATACAACACTTTACTTACCAGGTAACTAATAGACAACACAACTTTTGCCGATTTAGTGGAGTGGAAAGTGTTATTCTATTGTTCATGCTATCAAACTTTCCTGAAGTAGATCGTGTCGGGTTAAAGGGCAGTGACGCCCTTTTCCCCTTGAAAGTCTGCCCTGCCTCCTCTGTAGCAAACTGCCATGAGTCGACGTAGGCACTGCTGCAGTGTGTGAGCTACAGGCTCAAAGGCCCCAATAACTTCATAAACCGGACACTTTTCAACATGTTTTCACCAGCAGTTGCTCTGTTTGACTTGTTTTGTGAGTGTAAATCAGGAAAACATGTTAAATCCACGATTTCATTCAGTTGAACTTTCAGAGCACAGCTTGACTGCGTCAGAGGAATGATCCATTTATTTAGTATCAAATAGTAGGAAACTTCCTATACTGTATCAAAGAAATGCAAAAAGACAAGGCTGAACAGTTATGGTTCAGAAATGGTCATCGATTATGTTATATTGCAGTGTATGACTTTTTTTTTTTTCTAACTTGAACTATTTTGCTAATTGTCAATGCACAGTGCTCCCTAATGTTTGGATGGACTTTTTTTTTGTATTTTATTTTGGTCTCTAATGTATATCATCTTCACATGTGCATATGCCACAAATTTAATGGGTCATACTTTACTGGCCTATAGCGAGATAATGTCAAACGCCCTGGAAACACAAAAAAACAACCTTTTTTTTTTTTTAAAATTCAAGGCTGCACACCATGTCCAGATGTTATGGTAAAAGCAGCTCTTAAGAAAATCTCATAATGCATCATAGAGATGCAGTGATTGCATTTTTTGGCTTCTTGTGATTTATGGGTTTCTTAAAGTTTTGACCTGCCAATTTCTTAAAAGATCAGAACTGACCACAGGTACATGAAGAACACATAATCAACAAGAGAATGATGACAGAGTCTGCAGGCTTTGCGCCCTGCTAGCATCATTTTAAGCCTCTTAGCCTTATTGAGCCTCATAACATTGAATTCTAAGGTTTGAATTAAGTTTGTTGTCTCAAATGTTTTGTTTGCACAGGTTTGTTTGTCAGTTATTTTTACCTCACAGCCACATGCCTCTCAATGACTGCTATCTGCTATCATGATGAATTTACTTTGGGGAAATTTTACAAGGCTGAATGATTCAATTTTTTGAATATTTTATTATTTTTCTTTGCTTTTTTTTTGAGAACCTGTCAACTGAGTAGTAGTCGGAGTAGAAATAATTATAATTTTTACTTTCTCTTGAGTCGCTGAATGCGTTATCAGGGCTAGATTGGTTCTCATCTAGTTTTTCTGCCCACACTGCAATTAAATGTCTCAGCCTATTAATTATGTATTTCTTAAGTGCCTTTTGAAAACATTAAGTTGAATATATCCCTTGACCAGAGCTGTTGTGGTTTCAAGTATATTTAGAGTCAGAAGTAATCTAACTACAGTGGTGGTGTTCAGAAATACACAGAAGTTATCATGGCAACATGGGAGGAAATGATAATGCTGTTTCCTCTCATTTTATCCTGAAATGCAGTCCTAAAGCCTGGCGAGTTTCTCTCTTTGGAAACAAGGCGATGTGGTGGACTTTAGCAGATACTATGTCTTATAAAGAAAGTGAGGGATACAGGCTAAATTAAGATGGATATGTTAACATTGTATTTTTCACTCAGTATGGTGCAGTCCACATCCCACTTGGCAGTTGTGGGACGATAAATTTGGACAATTCCTCTGGCGACAGCAAAGGAATGTTTCATTTAGAAGGATTGCCTACTATTTGCCTGCAATTTATTTATTAGGTTTTATAGTCTTGAAGCATTTCAGGCTTGTTTGCCTTTGTTTTTTGTCCTGAAAACACAGGTCTTCACCCCGTGTTGTCTGTTATTTACATCTCTACACCCACCAGACTTCCTTCCTCTGATGCACATTAGAGAGATGTTTCTGCGGAATGTGTTATGTTGATGTTTGTCATATTTTAACAGAAGACACTCCCTATCAGTTATCAAATCCCGGCAACAACAGTTCTGAGTGGTGCTGGGCAATATGACGATATATATCGTGGGGACAATATAAAAGTGTATATCGTGCCATTTCTCTTCTATCGTTTCTATCGTTTCTAACCTAATTTTATCAGTTATTACAGCTAATATGTAATTAAATAACCTGCAACGATAAATTTGATAGAATCATATCTACTTCTACAAAGTACCTTTTATGTTTGCACTTTTATTCATGGTTAATGCCTTAAACAGAGTTCTCTTCAACCCTGATGTTTACTTTAGACACTTTATATTGGTTTGCAAACTTTGCACTACAAGGTTACAGATTTCAGAAAGTTGAAAAATAATTTGTGTTTATTTTTTATAGCTGAACTTCAGTGCAAAAATGTGTTTTTCCTCTCAGAAACTGTTGTGCACTTTAAAAAAATGTGAAAGCTACTGTACCTCTGTACCTACCTGTTTTTGCTGCACTAAAATGTATGTTTGTGACAGTTCAGCTAAATGTCCTTTCAAAATAAAGTTGAAAAGTAAGCAATGAAATTTTTGTCAAACTTTTCAGAGAATAACTGAAAACATACTTTATCATGGTATATCGTGATATATATCGTGATATAAAATAGTCCATATCGTGATATATTATTTTTTCCATATCGCCCAGCACTAGTTCTGAGTTCACATAGTAAAACCTTAACACTCATCAAACTTCTGTTATTTCTTAGCAAATTATATTTTTGGATTTGTCATCAGATCCACTGTCTGACTAATGGGCCCTGTAGTTGAATTATGATGATGGGTTTGAGGAAAACTTGAGACATTGCTTCTTATATTGGATAGATTGTAGGGCTGTGCCGATACACTTTTGTGCCGATTCGATTCTCCTACGATTTTTGGGTCCCGATTCAATTTATATTGCGATTCTGATTAAACAAGTATTGCATTTCAATTTTACCAAGTATTGCGATTTTTTTTATTTCAATTATTGAAATATAAAAAATCATATAATAATAAATAATAATAATATTAAATATTATATTTATTATATGTAATTATTGATTATATATAATATTATATATTAATATATTCTTATTATTATATTATTATTTCAAGTATGAAATAATAATACAAATATAAAGATTAAATAAGTTTTAATATTTAAAAAAAAATGTGCAATTTCTGTAGTTTAGAGCAGAGGTCTTCAACCCTGGTCCTCCAGGCACCCTATCCAGCAGGTTTTAGATGTTTCCCCTTCTTCTTCACACCGTGATACAAGTGGCTGTGTCATCAACAGACTTGTGCAGACTTTGAGGACAACCTGATAACGACCATTAATTAAAATCAGGTGTGTTGAAGCTGGGAAACCTCTAAAACCTGCTGGATAGGGTGCCTCGAGGACCAGGGTTGAAGACCTCTGGTTTAGAGGTCTTCACGGGTCCACTTTCATGGACCCGACCCCGAATGGAGCCGTGAAAATTCGACCCGAAACCGACCCGACCCGAGCTATTATCTTAAGTTCGGGATTCCAAACCTGAATGGACCCGCAATTTTTGGACCTGTAACCGACCCGACCCGATTCTTTAGTTTCCGACCACGAACTGAACCGAGTTACCAGAATAGAACCGAGACAATACAGCCTATAGTTGCTAATTTTAAAAGTTGTCTAGCGTTAAATAAAACTTGATTTTCTTACCTAAAGTTGTCTTCCTCTACCCGGCTCAGTTGCTCCATAGGCTACGTGATGGAAACGACAATAAATCCACGTCGTTATTTTCTTTGTGGATACAGATGCTATTGGTAGCAACTGCTAACGCTAATAGCCTACACCGGTCAGGACGCGTCGTGAATTATGTTCTCATGCAGCGCTGTCATGTTGGTGGTCCGTTGTGCTTTACAGCTGCCGGTAAACAAACCGGTAATAACACGCTACGGCAACACGATTGTTTCATGACAAACACGCCACGTTAATGAATAATCATTTAACTGTCCGAGCCCTGACATTAGCTGCCTCCGCCAGTATCTTTACCTCTCGAGTAAACGCGGACCCAGCCTGTCAGAGAGCACAGTGGCGAAGGATGTGCGCCGTCATGTTCGTGGTGTTACCACAGTAAGAGATTTGACTGCGACAACGCTTACATGTGGCTTTCCTCATATCGAGCTCTCCTGCCCCGTGCTTTTTATAAAAACCAAATAAAGTCCATACGTTTGATTTAAAGAGGGGCGGTGTGGGAAAGAGTTCAGACTCTGTGAAAGTACTCCGCTCGCTGCACTCCGCCATTTTGTCGCGTGAATTTGCCGGCATTCTGGTAACTATGGTGACACACGCGCTTCTATTTCCGGAAGTGCAGATGACAAAAGAGACAGCGAGCGGAGTATTTCCACGGAGCCACCCGAACTCTTTACCCCACCACTAAATAAATAAAAATCGATTCTTGTATGAGAATCGATTTTTTAAAATCCCCAGAAAAAAATCGCGATTAATATAAAAATCGATTTTTTGGCCCAGCCCTAATAGATTGTGTAAGCATAGGAATAAGTAATACCAGATAAGGATTAATCCAATACGATCTGAAGTTTCATAATTTTTTTAATTTATTTTTTTTATCGTAAGAATGAAACTTTTTCTTTGGCTCATGATCACACAAAGAATTTTGTGTTTACTCTGTTACCTTATCAGATGTTTTAACTCCTCTGGTGTTCTTTTTTTTCTTTCCAAAGAAAAAAGCACATTGAGATGCCAATTAACCTAGTGATTTTAGCTTATGGTGGCACAATGAGTAAGATAAATCCACAGGACACTATTCTGTCAGGACTTACAACTGCCCAGCAAATTCAACTTAGCAACCAATAGCTAAAGAATGGTGAGCATTGATTCCAAATAAGTACTAATGTTGCAGTATGTTTCGTTTAGAATTTAGTGCTTCATGATGGTTTTTCATGCTTCCATCAAGTAGGTCATCCAGTTCAATTTTAAATTTAGAAACTGATGTAACATGTGAATGGAACATGAATGCAGTCGTTGTCAGCATGCTCTGTGTATCCTCAACCGGGGCTGAGATGATGGCGACTCTCAGGACACTCAGAATTATAATCAGATGTTTCTAACAGTGGCATGAATGAATGCACCACACTGTAATTATTTCCAGTTGCCGTAGCAATATCACAACATCAGCGGTGTTATGAGATCATTGAAGTTAAGAATCTGATGTAATTTTTTTGTGGTTTCAGTCCTGTGTGTCATATGTTGCTAAACCTGCGAGAGAACCCACAGTTTAGCTTTTATCTTCCTCTTTGAAAAACCAAAAAAGCATTGTCCAGCTGGTGCAGTTTTGCCTATGCCTGGTTTATGGTGGTCATTAACTTGATGATGACATGACTGAATCTTTTTCATCCACTTGTAAGTTTGTGGCTCAAAGTAAACATCTTGCTTAAGAGTAAATCACCCATGCAGAGGATGGGAAGGGAAGAAGAGGATGAAGCTGTCTACTTAAATTTCTCTAGAATTTATCATTGTTGGGTTGTGTTAAAGGCGAGCCCTTTCTTTCTTTCTTTTTTTAATGTAACTGTTCCCCAGGAAACCACATAATTGCACAAGTTTCCTCTGTCATGAGGTCTGTAAGATCTGTAAATGTGAGTACAGATTTCAGACCAGCTGAAAAATATTTCAAAAAGTGGGTTTTACGAATGATTCTACCTATCAAATTAACTTATTTGGATGATTGTGTGACAGGTTTCTTAACATCCCCAGACAAAGAGAGAACATGAAGTTTCACAATGCTCTCTGATGCTCAGGCCTGTCTGAGGAGATCAGGTGCAAATGTGAAGATCTTTTCAATTATTCACTTGAAAGAGTCTAATCTTATTATTCCAGATGCGTTGAGAGATAAGTGCAGTCATGAAGTATTAAAAAGTTTGCCAGGACCACAAACCGCATGTGTGTTTAACCGTGATCTTTTGGTTGCGTTCAGCTTCCTTCATGTGTTGTTTCTGATTGAGACAATGAGAAAGACCTCAATTACAGATGAATTTAAGGAATGTGAAGAATTTCATGCTGGAATGTTTTCCAGCTCAGAGGGGAAGGGATGTGGGAGGGCTTGGGTTTATCCTTTGAATGGATAAATTTGCTCAAACATGATGGCCATTTCAGAAGTCCCTATTCACAGAAGACCCTGCATTGAGTTGATGGGAGGAAGGGCAGCTTTGACTGTGTGTGAGATTTGTGTCTGACACATGACGGACGTTACCACTTTATCGTTCACAGTTGTGGTTAACTGGTCTATTTGTTCAGTTAGCGTGAGAAATTAGGTCACACTCACTCACACCAGATGCACGTCTTATTTCTTTCGCAAATGACTTGTTGCAACAATAAGATAATGTAGCAGGTCTAAAAACATGCTTATTCAAGATTAAATATCAGGAGATTATTCTGCCTATGTAAGTTTAGAATGGCGTGCTAATAACCCGTGTGAATAATAATAATCCCATTACACCCCAGACAGAAAGAAAGGCCATATTAGTTCCTGAAAGGATAGATGGATGAAGTAGAATTACAGGCTTGTCTGTGTCAGCAGTCAACCTTTAGTTTTTGGTATCATGGTTCATTTTATCTAAGGCCTATTGCACTTCATTTCTTTTATAGATCTGTTTTTACAAGTCTTAGAAAAAAAAAAAAGGATGTCAGTGATGTCAAACAAAGGATTTTTTCTTATAGTTTACACTGAAATCACAAGATACTTTGATTTGTGCAACCCAAAGAATGTGTGGATTGTAGAAGTAGAGCTCAGCTGTAGTCGCTGTGTAGAGAGAAAAATTACTTTTTTTTTTCAGTCACCATTGTGCATTGGTAGTTTCCTTGGATGTCTTCACCAACTTCTCAAATGTCTTTTGATGATGAAATGCAGAACATGCAAAACAAGGAAGTAGTTCAGGAGTTTCTGTTGTTTTTAAAGTGCATTTAATGAGAACTTGAATACTAATTTTATCAAACAATTTCTGTGAACCTCTTAAGTTATTTAACACATTTGTTTCCTACCTTTAAGTGCTTTTAAAGGCAAACAAAGGAATACAGTGCTCAAGCTTCCTACCATTTGGAAAGGGAACCCATGCCATGATTTTTACCATTTTATAGTCTTGGGAACAGTCCAAGGTCTGTTGAGTCTAAAATGTCTGTGCAATTCCAGTGAAAATAGATAATTTCTTCTCCACAGTAATGCACGGCCATGGTAAGAATTCTTCCTGCACCTGTAGTATTTTTGGTCTTCAGTGTCTTTAAATTTTGTCAGAATAGGGGGATGTGGAGGAGGAAATGCAGGAAGCCAAGTGAAAAAGCCCCAGCAGCTGTCTGCACAACTCAGAACAGCAGTGTGAGCTGACTGCAGGAAACCCCTCAGATACAGCCATGGCCTGTGTATGGCTGCAGATCATGACTAAAAGCTACAACGCACCATTGCTAGATAGAAAATAGAAAATATGCATGCATTCATTTCTTTTTTTTTCCTTGATAGTTTGGGCCCATAGCTACATAGTTGGGGATTTTAATCAAACATACCTTGTCAAACTTACGAAATGCATCAAGGTTTGGCCTGATACACAATTCTTTTCCTGCTGTTTTGTTGGTTACCTAGGTGATATGTCAACATGAATTGATGACAATGGCCTACAGGATCTACTAGTAGATAAAGAGAGCACCCGCTTAATCAATGTATGGCAACAATGTGCACTGAATAATATCATTTACTGATTCTGGAAAAACAGGTAGATATTCAAAGTTGCTAATAGAGACCAACATGATATACTTTAGCTAAAAATAATTTCTTATGTCTTTGAATGCGCCCATTTACCTGTGTTGGTGGAAAATGGATGGAAACCCATGTATTTAAACTCTGGTCCAACCATCTTTAGCTGTGATATAATCTGAAACAGTGTCTGTGAACTGCACTTTGGATTTTCAATGTTCAGGAGGAGTTTTGGATCACCAACTAACACAGTAAATGCCTTTAAGGTTGCAGGATTTCTATTTTTTACTTCTGGACTAGATTAACACAACTTAGGTCTAAGTGAAAATGGATTAGCTTAACTTTTTTCTCGTTCCCATGTTTGACTATTAGCAATTTATTGTGATTCACTGTTCTTTCTCAAGAAGATTCCTGCTTACTCCTGCTGCTCCTCACTACACTGCTTGAGCTGTTAGGCCTCTGGGACGTGAGATAGATGGTTGCAATGTATTCTGCCTGACTGAAGGGCTTGGCCTTGCCATTACCAAGCAGGCCATTTGATTTGTGTCTTTCGTCGCCTTGAACACATCCATGTATGATTACTTCCTCAACCAGGCTAATACATGTGAGACATCACTTGACAGAAGGATGGAAAAAAGCATTGACCTTCAGTGCAACCTCTCAGCTATACCTCTGAGTCATTATTAATAAATTGATATTTGATATCTTAGAATGAAGAACTTGCCTGGTTCTGAAAGTGATGATCAGTGGAAACAAATGGAGTGCATTAAATTCTAATCCGGTTGCAGTGCAAAATTACTTGCAGTGGAACTGGCATAATGCTGTTGCAAGTGAAAAAAAAAATCCAGTACATTTCCTGGCCTGCTGTTGTTGGCAGAGTCATTGGTGGCTTCCAGAAATCTGCCACCCTAGATCTCTGTGGTCGCCATGACTGTTAAAGCATTGTGCTAAAACGGTCCTACGTGTGAAAGACGGGCTCTGTCTTGGCAGCCTTCATGCTTTCAGAGTGGCCTTTCTTCTACTTGTTGAGGGATGTGTTCCTTTCAACAAAGCCAGGCCTGTTTTAAATGAGTAGCCACTTTATCAAACAACTTCACCACACAGGAGCTCTACATGGTACTCTTGGATGGTAAAGGGACTGCCAGTGTTTCCACTCCAGACACAAATGGTAAATGAGACTGACAACCATTTGATTTGTATGGCAGCTTGGAAGAGGATGACATTTCATCTGTCGAAGTGTTTTTTTTTTTTTTTGCTGTTGTTTTTGTTAAAGGTAGAAGTAAGCACCTATCCGTTCTAAAAGTGTTGTTCTAGGTTCTATTCGGTGTATAGACTGTTTTTGTTTTGGGTTCCTGTTGATTCAATCACCTCCCTTGTATCAGTTTTTCCACCTTCAATATCTAGTATCAAATAATGCCAAATTATCCCCAAAAATATTAATGCCCACTGGCAGTTCCAATGTGACACCGTCAATATTTCTGGACAGCTTCATTAGTGATAATGATACCAGTGATGATCGAGGGTCCAAAGGCTTAAAACTAGTGAGGCATCATGAGCATTGCTGGACAACAGCAGCTTTGAATTTGAGTCACAGTTCTTTTTTTACCAAGTTACTTTGGGTCCTCCTAAATAAGGTTAGACAACAGGAATAGCCTAAATAAGGGAAAAGGAAGACAGGGCTGACCTGTTGAACACACCCCGAGTTTCACATTTACTTGATTTCACAGACTCCTGCACACTGCTTGGGGGAGAATATGACTCAGTGCGTGTTAAAAGCTGCCTGCTCTGAGCCTCTGGCCTCTACACTGGCTTTAAACTGTACTGTTTCTTCTGCTTTTTTCAGTTGAGATCATGTCTGAACTTGACTTGATCTTTTATAAATATCAGTGTGGCTGCAACAATTGTGAGATTACTCAGACAAATGCAGCAAGTTGAATTCTCTGAATGGCAGTTCAGCCCCAGGAAAAGGTACCCCCCCAGGTTAAAAGGATATTCCACTTTTTCAGAGGATTATATTGTGTCAGTTCTCCTGAACTGATGTCGATTAGTTATCTTTTCTATTTGAGTTATGCAAGTATATAAAAAAATATGGCGATGAAAGCTACTTTATCAAGATAAAAGCATGTTAACTTGTATCTTGCATGACTAACCCAGAGATGGTGCAGAGCAGTGCATCAACAGTACAAGCAGCAAACAGCAATGGGTGTTTAATTGTAATAAGTACTTATCAATAAGTAATACATGTACTACTAAAATCCTTTTTTTTTTTTTTTGCTACTTTGGTTCACAAATCAAATTATCACATGTCTTTTTAAGTGCAAGTAAATCTTTTTTATTTTAATTTCAGTTTATAAACCCTTCATGGAATCTTCTTCTGAGAGAACTCTATCACCAAATTCGGCTTACAAGAAGCTTCCCGAAGGCATTTCAAAGATTCTAAAAATATTCCAACAGAGGGAGGCTGCGCTCATTGATGTAATGCAAGGGCTGCTTGCCACTTTGCTCTGACTCTGATATCTTTCTTTGCTAAGCTTTAGTTTTAGCTTATCACAACCTTTGGCCCTAATTCATGACTCCCTCCAGTCGCACACAGTCCCTCAGGCGCAGTGAAAACAGAGTGAGAAATATATGTCTGCCCTTCTCCCGTTACTGCCTCCACGTCAACCAGCTGGAATGGATCTGCTACTGCCTGTATTCTGACACTTTAACAAGCTCTCTGGGAATTCTCACTACTGTATCAAGACTGCCTCTTGAATAATCAGAGATAGTAGAAAGTAGAATCCACTGTCAAGGCCCGTTGGGCTGGCTGGTTATTTTTGGTTGGTCAGTTAATGGTTTAAGAACTGGTGCCAGTACACGATCTCCCAGGACCCAGTTAGACATCTGTAAATAGTAGTTGGACATCCCATTCAAACTAAATATACTGTGGCGAATTCAATACAGTGTGACATATTAAACATCATGATAGCCAGATATGAAATTATATGTACAGTATATTTGTTGTACACACATGTACTGTATGCTGCAGAATAAAACATTAACCGTTTGTCTTTTTGGGAGTTTGAGGCCACTAATTTACCTGAGTCACTGTGATTAATGGTACGACATAAATAAATGTGGTTTCTCGCCCATGTAGGTAAGCTTCATCTCCCCACAAAAGCTGAGGTCATGTTGGGGAGGTGAGTCATTGTGGCATGTGAAGGAGAGGAGGCGCTCAGCTGCTTTAAGCATTATAACTGCGCTGACGCCTGGTGGCTTCCCTCCCCGACAGCTGCCTTGTTGAAATAATGGTTCAGTAGTCAAGTAGTCATTCTGAAAAACTTCATAATTGAAGACAAGAGGTCCTTAGGGGAAGCAACAAAGTTTTTACTCCCTCATGCCTCTGATGTGTATACAGCAATCAGGTTGTTTAAAACATGGAAAATTGACATACACTTCAAACATTATTCATCCAGAACGGCATTTGGCCCCTCCTCTGAAACGTAAAGCAAGAGCTTGACGTGTTGAGTGCTACAAATCCTTGGGACTGATGAAACCGTCATCAGGTTTGACTGTATCCCGTCTCCTGTGTTTAACCACTCCTGATGCCAGTTTCTAAATATGACCACTAAATGACTTTTAATGACATAGAAAACATGGCAACCTTCAGAATTAGAGAGAATGATATATTTTTGTGCAGTTAACCTATTATAGACATGGTTCAGGGTGTCTTTAGATTATGTCGTTTGTACTATACTTGTTAAAATGGATTCGTTTTTAATTAATGACAACTGCGCCAGTATGAGAGTAAAATATAACAAATTGCCAAAGAGGCCCAACCGGGAGTCTGATCTTTGAAGAACATGGAGGGAATATGTGTTTGCACATTGTAGTTGGGTAATAAATGTCAGAATATTGTATGTAAATACCAGGATGCAAGTTTTTCCCAGGAGAACATTGCATTATAAAAACATGGCTGCTGTCACTCCCTTTACATGTTAGCAATTTTAAATGTTATGGATGAACAGTGTAGTCGGCCTGAAATGAACATAGTGCATGCGCTTGATACTGTTTCAAGTATTACTTGATATGATTTTTTAGAAATCCACACAAAAAGTATGTAAAGGTATGCAAAGAATAAAAGTTTGTATAGTAATCACTGCAAGAGGATGATGGATCAGTGGTTCAACTTTAATCGTAGCTACTGCTTTATGTGATTGCTATCAAACACGCTCTCTGGGTTTCCATGTTCCCACCACGTTTGTTACCTGCTGCCATTTGCTGCCATTTGCTCCCACAGTTCACCCCTGACTAAATATTGTACAGAGACTCTTAACTGTGCAGGACTTATGTTGATATAGTCTTCCTATAACCTGTACAGGGCACCTGCCCAGACCTTAGCCCAGGATACACTTCAACTCCATATAACCCTGAGAAAGAGTCAAGAATAAAAATATAGTGAAGTCATCTTGACATTAAAGGAACATGCTCAACAGTTTATTAGCTTATAATGGCTGCAAAATGATATGTAACAGTATTTGATTAGTTTTAAATGAGAGGCTTTCTGTATTTTCCAGGTTGGAAAGGAGACTGTACAAACCACAGAGGACCAGATCATGAAAAGGGATATGCCACCAGCTTTTATCAAGTAAGCACCATCTCTTAAACATGTGAAATTCATACTGTGATGAACATCTCAAATTTATGAAGAATAAATAACTCTCTCTCTCATTGATTTGGAACCCACTATTCTTTCTGGCTCTCTTTCTGTCTTCTTCTCTCCGTCTGTTGCAGTAATGGCTGGTTGTGCCCAGACAAAGGTCAGACATGGCATGTTAAGTGCCCCAGAGTCTTGCTCTGGTGTAACTGGGGAGAAAAAAAAAAAAAAAAATGAAAAACAGAACACTTTTTAATTTGGGCAATCTGTTTCCTTGAAGGAGTAGGGCCATATATGTTACTAAAGTCACTTGCTGCAGCTTTTCTGTTCCGGATAACCTGCTGAAAAGAGATAAATTACCTAAATCATTAAGTTGGACTTAGCCTCTGTCAGATTTTGACTCTTTATTATGCGAGAGACTACAGTCAAGTGGGGGGAAAAGTTTCCCCTGGGAGCCACCAAGGTCAAGGATGCAACACATTGGCATGCCCAGGTCGTCAGGCTCAACGCATTTGGCGCCTCAAAGTCACATCGTCACCCTGTCGTCATCCATCAGCACATGTGCTGGAATGCATCTCCTTCACTAAATATAGTGTCTGCCAGGATCCGGTTATTGCATGGCTGTTTCTTTCTGGTGCACGCAGAAGGACACAGTGGCTGGCTCTCACACAAAACTCAGCTTTGATATTATGGGCATATGAAATGTTTGTTTCTTCTCTTTTTCTTTACAAGACCTGTTTCTTTAGAGAAATGGAAACTGAGCTCCTTCTGTTTGGCTCCTTCCACACAATTTAAATGTGGAAAATGTTAATGTTCCCCTGTTCCAGCAATTAGCCGTGTAGGCAGTAGTAGGAAGCCTGCACGCTGTGGGAACTGGGACATGTGTAAGTCTTTGGCCTGCTGCCTGTTTCCATGTGTAGAATGGCTGCTAATGTTGTGCAGGTCGCATGAATGACGCTGAAGAACATGGCTGAGTCTGCAGATTTTCCTGCTCTAGAGATCTGAGTACATCAGACCCAGGGGGGCAACGACTGGTATATGAATCATTTCTGTGGAAGCTGGAGTTAAATTGGGCCAGAGTTAGTGGAGCTTTGGATGTCATGTTAACCGGTTGCCTGTCTTCACAAAATTATCCAACTGATTCATCAATAAATTGTACATATGTCAATGTTCCTTATGCCATTCTAACAAGACACAATTTGAAATGATGAAAATTACCAGAATATCTTCCAGAATTCTCATTTTCATTTTTGAGCTAAAAGTTCTAGCAAATCTGCTTTGTGGACTTTGAGGTAAATAAGCATTGAGACTCATTTCAATAGATATTTTATTTAATGTTGGAAGAGCAGTAACAGCCACGATACACCGAGTATAGTGTATTAAAATGTCATGGTTTGTATTTCAGTAATTTCTAAAATGAGCGTTTACTTCCCAGGATTATTCCCAGTAATGGAGTAATGATCGAGTTTATAGTGCGTGTGAGCTTTATGGTATGGGTGTGAATCTCTGTCTCCACATTAGTCAGTTAATTATTTGTCTTAAAGCAAACAAAACGAAAACAAATTCACAATCAGTGAAACATAGTTGATTGTTTGAATGCAGTTTCATATAATAATAATTCTGTGAGGAGTTTTAGGCTTTGATGTATAACAAGTGTAAAGAGGATGACGCAATTCCCAGCTTGGCCCCTTATGGATCATAGTGCAAGGATTTCATCTGGGATTTCCACTCTGACAGCTTCCACAGTAGCAGTTGCATGAAATGTGACCAATAAAAAAAAAAAAAAAAAAAAGTAAGAGGAGGAAATGAAAGAGTCATATTACCACAGCAGTTGTATCCCAAAGCTTTTTCATAAGTCTTTGCTGCAGGCAATTTGCTGTTAACCACCTTTAATGTCCATCTGACTTCCAAGGGGATATGTCTCATTGGCATGGCTTATATTTTTCTTTCTCTCTCCTTTTTGAACTTCTCTCTAAATGAATCTCTTTTTACTGTTCAGAGTGGAGAATGCATGCACGAAGCTGGTGCAGGCTGCTTCAATGCTAAAAGCTGACCCATACTCTGTTCCTGCTCGGGACTACCTCATCGATGGCTCTCGGGGCATCCTGTCTGGAACATCTGACCTGCTCCTGACCTTTGATGAGGCAGAAGTATGTATTTATTCTTTTTCAGGAAAAAAAAACACATGCTAACTAATATCTACTGTGTGCTTGCTTAAAGAGGAAGTCAAAGGGCGGAGTTATGTTATTGGTATGAGATATTCATCGCATAATGATGAGAAATCAGTAGTGGAGCTTGGAGTGGTACAGCTCAATTTGGGTTGGCATGGTACAGTTTAGAATAATCTCTGATGTAGCTTGCTTTTCCACTGCCAGGTTTGTTGGCCGGGCTGTTGTAGCTGCCTCTATTATATAACAGCATGACATACCTCTGTGACACAGTGTTTTTAGTCAGTCAAGTCACCGCCTTCAGGTGAAGAATGGAACGTGGTTAGGAAAGGACAACAGTGGAGGGAACAATCCAGCACATTGTGATCTTTCTTTTCAGTGAGAGGAATCTGAGCTTTGTTTTGTGGAAACACCTCATAATGTTGCATCTTGTATTTATCTCCATGTCACATGGAAAGGACGATCCTTTTCTGACAAGACTCAATTGACTGGATTGTTCTACTTTAAGCATACCGTGGCATTGATACTGTTCTGCTTGATGAATATGAGCTCTAAATACAAGTGTAGTCCTATGAAATCAATTTTTTTTTTTAATGTTTGGTAAAGACATCATAATTTGGAGGAGGGCACTCAAGATGATAGAAATTTGTAACACCTTTATGAAGAAAAAATAACCTATGGAGGAACAACAACAAAAATGTTTGGAACAAGAGCGTCAACCTGCTGAACATGCCCAATGCTTTAAGGTTAACTAAGGCTCGGAGGATTAAAATATAACTAATAGCAGCAGCCTTTGTTATCATTCTGTTGTCATTCAGGGGTTCACCCTGGTGACACCAGTAAAAATGGGGATTAAAAGATTTAAGGACCTGCAGTTTGGTGCACAACGGTTGTGTACTGTTGCGTTCTTTGGAGAAAAATAACACTTGTTATTTAGGGAAAACCTTTTTTTTTACAGTTGAGTTGTTGAACAAGAAATAGAAAAATACTTGGAAAGAAAATAAGAATCAATCAACATATGAAATGACAGGCCAGACCTTTAAGGAAATTGGTAATTGTAATTGGCCAAGAAATGTCCTTGTTTGTATCCCTTATAGACACCATTCCTGTCCTCCTCCTCCCCTTCAGCAGTGTAGTGGCTATAAAATAAGACGGGGTTATAGGGAAACTGTAAACCTTGAAACGGACAGGGGTGCCATCGATCAAGCCCATCCTTCTTTTTCACTCGGGGATAGTAAGTGGAAGAGATAAGTTGCAAAATCAGCACTCTGAGACACATCCCAACATGTCTGCAGTGGTCAGCAGTATCATGATGCTTTGCAGTGCAGGCCAGAGATCACTGCAGTGAACTGGTGACTCCTGCAATCCACATAAAGCTAAAGTGAAGCAGGACAAAGAGGCTGGAATGTTAGTAAGCAGCATTATCAGCGCATGATATAACTTGAATGTGAAGGGAGGGGACCAAATGGGTTTTCACAATGTGTTTGGAAATGCAAAACTGTTTTTAAATAAGCATTTATCGTCACATACTCTGATCATTGTTATAGGTCCGCAAAATAATCCGTGTGTGCAAAGGCATCCTGGAGTATCTGACTGTAGCAGAGGTGGTGGAGTCGATGGAGGACTTGATCACATACACAAAGAACCTGGGACCAGGTGAGTCTGCTCACAGTGTCGGTCCTGTCTTGATGGTATCTCAGAAAACAGTTTTCTTTTTAATGTTTAAAAAAAACAAACAAAGAAACTAATTTTACACTTAAGTAAAAGTGGCATTTCTACACAGTATTTCTTATTTTCCCCAGAAAAAGTAAAGTATGACCATTATGCTTCTTTGACTGAATGTAGTTAGTTTCTTTTACATCTGCTTTACTTGCTTGTATCCAGGTATGACAAAGATGGCGAAGATGATAGATGAACGACAGCAGGAGCTCACACATCAGGAGCATCGTGTGATGCTGGTCAACTCCATGAACACAGTCAAAGAGCTGCTGCCCATCCTCATTTCAGGTAATCACAGTACTTTTAGAGCGGGAACACCTTTATGTTCCATGGTTTTTGTTTTTATTATGCACGTGCACAACTTTGAGCCAAACATTTAAGTTAAAATATCAATTTGTTTTTGCATCTTGTGTTTTCAGGTATCAAAATTTTTGTGACAACCAAGACATCTGGTGGCCAAGGTGTGGAAGAGGCTTTGAAAAACCGTAACTTCACTTTTGAGAAGATGAGTGCTGAGATAAATGAGATAATTAGAGTGCTGCAGCTTACGTCCTGGGATGAGGATGCCTGGGCCAACAAGGTGTGTTCAGAAAAATCAGGGTTTTCCCTTTTGTTGTTTGTGTTTTTTTTTTTGGGGGGGGGGGGGGGGGGATGGAGTCAGTGATTTACATGCTGTTGTTTCATTTAAAGACCATCCATACCAAGACAGCATTAGCACAGTGTAACCATTCATTAATTAAGCGGTGGTAATTTGATCACAAGATGTAATTAGTTGTCCTTCAACTCAATATAAAATAGTTTTAAACTCATTCAAAGATTCAAGGAGCTTGACAGCTAAGTACAAGTACAGGGAGAAATGCCCCAAAATGCTCTTTCTCCCACTTTAATCTTGGCACTGGCTACAAATCAAAGGAATAAGTTCTGGGTAAGTAGAAAATAATATGCCATACTTTCTTCAAGGTGATGCCTCTGTAGACCTTGGGTAAGCAGGCCAAGAATACTTAAGTAAATAAGAATGTGAGTGAATGAGTCTGTGGGGGGATGTGAATGAATGAAATGTTAGTGGTCAGGGATTTAAAGATGGTGATAAATCTGTTTTCTGTGGTGAACCGTATCCAGTGAATATGAGAATTACAGGGATGCATGTAGTCAGTATTTCCATAATAAAGCACAAACATCACATTTGAGCCAACAAACCTTTTTTTTTAGTAAAATTTAGGAATAACTGATTCTAAAATGCAGTCTGAATTTTTAACCTTTTAATTTAACTGATTACATTGATCAAATTGATTAACTGAGCCACTGTTGGGCATGTGATCTTAATTGAAGGATTATTATTTGCAAGGAAGTTCGTATTTAAAACATTTTGGTCTATTCCATGGACATACTGAATGCATTGGAGGGATTGTTGGCCACCACTGTTGGATGCAGGACCAGAAATGATACCTGATGACTCTCTAAGAAACAAGAGACAGTTTGTTCTGACAGTCCTGCTTTGATTAGTTTTTTTTTGTTTTTTTCATTATTGCAATTAAAACTTTGGAATCAGGTGTAAAGATGCTGGACAAAGTTTTTAAGCTTTTCCCCCCACGTTTTACAGTATGTTGCACAAGGCTGCACACTGGAATGGTGGTGAACTAACGATATTCTCATTTGGTTCAACATGACATTATTTCAGCTTCGATAGAAGCTTTGTACAGTTGGTAGGAAAGCAGCCATTCAGATAGATTATTTCCATGTATCTCTTTGTGCATGTTTTTATTTATTTATTGATTTATTTTTAAATGATTTTCGGCTCTGCGTGGTCTAGTCTGTCCTTTCTCGTAGGGGCTACTTTTTGTTTCAGTTGTCTTGCTGAATGTTTGTATTTATGTCGTTCTTCCTTTCTTTTTACTGTTTCTTTCTCCCTTCACCCCCGTAGAAGGTAAGCCTCACCTCTGTCGCTCCTTGGTTGTGCAGCAGCATGTCCGAAGGATGAGTGTGTTCTCTTGTGCTTTGCGGTGCTTCTCAGTTGTGAGACATTTTAGGATGCTGAATAGACTGTGTTTATTAGAGCAGGTTATAATTTTTAAATGTTAAATGTCATAATACTGGAATGAAGCGCAATAAGTTCTGAGCAGACTGAATTGCTGACATGTTGATCTATGGTGTGTTTTTTTTCTTACGTTTTAGATGTCTTTTGCTTTGTAACATGACATTGTGTGTCATCTGTAACATCTGTGTGACCCCCTCCTACGATATTTAAACCTTCTTGGGTGGTTGGGTTATGGATTGACCTGACTTGAGCAGTATTGATTTTTTTTTTTTTCATTAATGAGAATTATTGTGGTGGTTTGTTCTGCTTGCCATGAACATAAGGTTTTCTTATAAGTCCTCATGGAGGAGAGCAAATTGAAATTTTGGCATGGATTTTGCTGTGTAAATGGCTAACTTTCTATTTTAGATCAATCTTACCTTGATTCTCACAATTTATTCTACTGAAAAATAGCTATACACTCTTCCCATGATAAAATATGATGAATCATACCATGTTTCTCCTTTCATTTTTTTCTGTTCTTTTTTTGTGCTTGCAGGTGTTTAATTGTAGCCTGTAATTATTGTGCATTTGCATTTTAATACCAGTGAAAAATGACTTGACATAACTGGCTTTTCCACACACTCATAGGTGGATATAGCTGAGCAGCAGCTGCATGTTGAGCATGTTTTAGCAGTAAACAATGCTGATATGTCCTGGCACTTCTTATTTCCTGTCTTTTTTTTGTTTGTTTGTTTGTTTGATTTTCCCTCCTCAGAATGGTTGCTCCACACCCTCCCTTACTCAAATAATGGTTCTTCTTTTTTTAAATTTTGACATTGGCATCATTGTAATGGCTCAGAAAATATTTGTGATTTATATCTTGACCAGTTAGTGTTGTGAATTTATTTTATTTTTTCCTCCCCCCATATTTGGCTTGATTTGGTTCTGAGACACATTTATGAGCCAAGAAACTTACATTATAAATAAAATAACTGTTGCTGCACAACACTTCAGTGCATGCAGTAGTCCAGTGCATCAGTGAAAAAATAATTGCTTGGGATGTATGGTCATTTTTTTCAGTTCTTAGAATATGTACAAACGTAAATGAGTTAAATACAAAATTCATACTGTGTCTCAGAAAACTGGCAGGCAAGAAATTAAAGGACAAGTGTGAAAAATGAAGATAAGTCACTTTATTTTCAATACCCTAAAAGAACAAGTTCGGCACAACAAATGTTCATACAAGCTACAGGAAACAGAAGATTCGTTAAAATCATAGATCCGGGATTTTGATCTGTTGACATGAATTTGTCTGGTTCTAATTCAAAATAGTAGCTTCCAGCATTGATGATTCCTTAGTTTGAACGAAACTCTCATTTCACATTGATGATGCACCTCAGAGATTTATAGTTTTCTGAAGTCAAACAGTAACATTTGTACAACAAAAAGAAATTCTGAAATCTGCACACATGACAAAATAAGACAAATAATAATTTTACAATTTACAGTTGGGGCAATTTGGATTGTCCAATTAACCTAAATAGATGGTGTTTTTGTGGATGTGAAAGGAAATCATTGATTTCTCTTTTCTACCTGCAGCAGTGTTTCCTTCCATTTTTATCATGGTCTCTGCAGTTTCTGTTTCCTTCAAGCAGCCGTTTTTTCTCCTTTTCCGATTGTTTCCTATCATTCTCTAATTTTTTCTCTCTGCTGCTGAAGACCCTTCTTTTCCAGTATTAGTTCTTTCTCAATCTCCTCCACTTTGAACCTGGATTGATCCATGAGACTTTTCTCCATTTCCAGAGTTTTCCTCATCTCTTCTGTCTCTCCCTTGTGTTAATATATGGGTCACATTTATTCTGGCAATGTCCTGTACTTGATCATTTTTGGCGTGACATATTCAATTGCTTTTCTTTCTAATACAATCTAACCATACAACCTGACTGCGTCTTAGCCGTGTGTTGGCTCCTCTAACAGGACAGTAGCCCTTCCCTCTCATCAAAAACAGGTGTGCTTGCAGCTAAAAATCTTACATTATTGAACTGGAAGTCACTCTCCTCCCCATGTTTCAATTGGTGGCTTAATGAAATGACCTCCATTGCTAAGATGGAGCAAATCTCTATGAACAGAGGCGTAGTATTCGGCCCGCTATCAAAGGATGTGGAAACCATTTCTGATTTAATCGGAGTGGAACTGAGTTTTGCTGCCATGTCATATTTTTTCCAGAGTCTTTGTGAACTTCATCTTGTCCTTGACTGAATGATACTCATACAAATATTCACCCATTTTTTTTTTGATTTTGTCACTCCTTTGTTGTTTTATTTGTTGTATCTCCGTAATAAGAAAAAGTGCAAACTATTATAAAGTGCTAGTATGGTAGAAAAGATTTTCTGCTCTTCGTTCTTGTCCAGTGCCCAACAGGACTCTGCTTTGTTTAGTAGTTTCTGACAATAAGAGGTCTCATTGTTGAGTCGGTGGCTGTTGGACAGTTCGTTGTATTTCCCTTTTACTCTCATTGAAATACAATGGAGAATCGTTTGACTATAACATGACACACTCTGGATTGTCTTTGGCGAAGAATGATGGACATGCTTTGCATTGCCGTGCCTGACAGATGTTACTGAAATAACAATGGAGATTGATGGTAATGGTAACTAGAGCTAAGAGACTTTCCTTGCTAACTAACTTGTAGATAAACTAATAAACAAGGAAAACAAGAGTGATGAAAAGAACAGTCAAAGCTCATTTTAAGTTTGCCATGACTCTATTTATTACAATAAATATAACTGTGCGTTTTGACTTCTTAACACAGTTTTACAGGAATATTAACCTGAAATCTCTCTAAGTAATTATAAAGTTTTATGGAAACAGAAGATGTTTATTCAATAGGATTAAAAGCTTGGATCAACTTTTTTTTTTTTAAAAAAGGTCTTGGTTGCATTGTTTCCCTGTAAGATATTAATTTGTGATGTGCTTTCAAACTCAAAGGACACAGAAGCCATGAAGAGAGCTTTGGGGCTCATTGATTCAAAGATGGCCCAGGCTAAGAACTGGCTGAGGGATCCAAACGCTCAACCAGGTGATGAATGATAAAATGCACCTTTCTAAAACTTTAAAGCATTATCTGTGTGCATGACTGAATTTGTGTATTTGTTCTTTTTTTTTTTTCAGGAGATGCAGGTGAGCAGGCCATCCGACAGATCCTGGATGAAGCTGGTAAAGTCGGAGAACTATGTGCAGGAAAAGAGCGCAGAGATATCCTGGGTACAGCCAAGACGTTGGGCCAGATGACTGACCAGGTGTCTGATTTAAGATCCAGGTAAAGTGTTCATAACAAAGAACATTTCTTTGCTTTTCTGTGTTCCTACTGGGGCAAGGACTTCCTTTTTTTTTTTTTTTTTTTGATGAATATACCACAAGCCTTTGATGAGATAACTTTTATGTATGATTTTTAAAAAAAACTTTCAACTTTCAGGGGGTATTTTCTTAGCTAATGCTCCTTTCTTTCAGCAGTATAATTTTTCATCCCTGTAGGATATATGGTGTAATCCAGTAAGGATATTTCATTACTGTGTAAGAGTGGAAGTGTTATCTCTGATATGAAATGAAATCTGATTGTCACTGGAGACTTTGAGTCACACTAGATTAAGAGCAGCTGTCTGGTATTAATCTAGAAACTACTTTTAGCCACTGTTTAGCCAAAGGGACACTCCTCTGAAAACTTAGATATACTTCTGATACTGATGCAATGATTTAGAGAATACTGTTACTGAATTAAGTAAATAAATGAATAGATAAGATCATGAGGAAAACAAACACTGAGAGCAGCATATGTTGCCTTTACAGATATAGTCATGCTGCTCTCACAGTGTTCAGACCAAATAGTTGGAGGGGCTCTCTATGGAGAGAGTTATGGAGAACGGGGAGCTCCTCCAGCATACCTCTGCAGTTGCATTTGCACAACTGGCTGGAACCTTTTTATTTTTTTCTTCTGTCGTGGCAGGTTCCTGTGTTGCATTAACCAATCCCCAAACACTTTTGTTATGTATCTATTTGTCACAAATGGTTACTTTCATGTTAGAAAATATTCTAATCATAATTGGGAGCTACAAAGCCTTTATGAAAGGGTTTTTATTGAGAATGATGACTGGCTGCAGTTCCTGTGGCACAAACTCAAAAACAAGAGAGGCCCTTCCTCCAATAATTATCAAGAAATACAAAAAGCTTCCTGCACCCTGATGATTTGAATGAAATGAATGAAAAATACTTTATTAATCCCAGAAGGGAAATTCAACATTGTAGTAAGGGCTTTTCCCCCCCAACAATAAATAAATGAGAGTAATAATAATATTGAATTAATAATAGTAGGATGTCTTGTTGTGGAGGCTGATGGCTGCTGGCAGGAATGATCTTCTGTATCTTTCTGTCTTGCAATGGACCTAAAGAAGCCTCTCACTGAACACTGTTGTTTGATCACTGTGTCGTGGAGAGGGTGTGAAGAGTCCTCCATCATCTTCATCAACTTGTGCAGCAATCTTTTTTTGTACAATCAGCTCCAGCGATTTCTGATCCATGTATTTTCCATGTATTTTCATTGTCTACACCAGAGGTCAAGGAGCAACTCCAGTTGCCATGCAGAAGGCACAGCAGGTTTCCCAGGGGCTCGATGTGCTCACAGGCAAAGTGGAAAATGCTGCGCACAAGCTGGAGGCCATGACTAACTCCAAGCAGGCCATAGCCAGAAGGATTGATGCTGCACAAGTGAGTTATTAGAGCTTAGTTGAGAGCTCACAAAGAATGGGTTCTAACATGCGTTTTGATTGATTCTCTGTGTGTGGTGTGTGTTTTTTTTTTTGTTTTGTTTTTTGCTTTTTTGTCCCACCCTTCCGTAGAGCTGGCTTGCAGACCCTAATGGTGGTCCAGAGGGAGAGGAGAACATCAAGGCTTTGCTCACTGAAGCACGTAAGATTGCAGACATGTGTGAGGATCCCAAAGAAAGAGAGGACACACTGCGCTCTATTGGAGAGATTGCTGCTATGACTGCCAAGCTATCTGATCTTAGAAGACAGTAAGTCAATGGCTGTCAAACGTATCCAAATCCAGTTTATTCTGGGTTTTTAGTTCTATTTTCTACTAACTTAAACGTCTCAGTAAACCCATCTCACTTTTTTCCCTCCCCAATTAGTCCGATACTTTATGCAGTATTTATAATTTTGTAGTGTTGCCAGCAAGATCAAGTGTTTGCCTCTGTTACCATGACTCTGTTTTTAGATATGCAAGAAAAACTGGAAAAAAAAAAAAACCAACAGAAAACATGTGCAGTCGTGCTTATGAAATTGGACTGTCTCTTAATAGGAATATAAAAGATATTTTTTGCAAACTACCCATTGCTTGCTTTCTTGTGAGAATTGAGTTTTCATGCTATACAGTTCAAGAAGAACGGTACTTGTTGTCATGCTGACTTGAAAAGGGATATGAAAAAATTTGCTATTTTGAACCGTGATTTAAGGTCCAACTCCACCAGGGAATTGTGTGAATTGCCAGTATGCCATTGCACTGGCTGCTGGCAGTCATAGAGACCTTATTTTAGATATTAACGTCATTTATCATTAAGAAATATTTCTTCCTTCCTTTAGGGGTAAAGGTGACACACCTGAGGCCAGAGCTTTAGCCAAGCAGATAGCAACAGCCCTGCAGAACCTGCAGTCCAAGACCAACAAGGCTGTGGCCAACAGCAGGCCTGCAAAGGCAGCTGTTCACTTAGAAGGAAAGATCGAGCAGGCGCAGCGCTGGATTGACAATCCCACCATCGATGATAGTGGTGTGGGTGAGTCTGGCTTCCATCTTCTCCAGATCCTTTGTCTGTCTGTCTTCTTCTCACACTGCCTCACATTCCTTGCACTGCATCTGTGGCTGCTCTTCCAGGCCCTGTTGTGTTGTTCTCTGGTTTTGGCATTGCTCCACAAAAACCTGGACAACATCTTACATGTTTACAATAGAGTTGTAGGCTGACTTCTCTATAATTAACTTGTTCTCAGAGAATCATGGAAAAAATAAACATGAGATTATACAGAAAGAGGCATGAGGCTTTTTCCCCACAAGTGCTGATGCAGTCAACCAGTCATATGCCAGAGCTATCAAGAATTTTTATTTCCATAAAGGGCACAAAGTTCAACTCTGGTATAAAAATTGCTTTATTTGACAGTATTCATTTATTTAACATTGTAACACTTTATTCACTCAAACTGCACATATAACCCAATTGGAAAAGAATGAATGAATGCACAAATCTGATAATAACAAAAGACAAATTGGGAGTAACATATCACTGTACTGGTGGTAAAAGATGAAAGGGGAAAAAAATAAATCAGTGGATTAATGTACTAATTTTTGTCACGTACATCCAAAAGTGAATCCAAACGTATTAGCCAGTAAAACATTTTTTAAAGCCAATCTCGGTGTGTAAGTAAAATATATCTGTGTTTTCAGGCCAGGCAGCCATCCGTGGCCTGGTGGCAGAGGGCCGCAGGCTGGCCAACGCTCTGGCTGGCCCATACAAACAGGAGCTGCAGGGTAAGTGCGAGCAGGTGGAGCAGCTCATGGCTCAACTGGCTGATCTGGCCGCCCGCGGTGAAGGGGACTCCCCTCAGGCACGTGCTGTGGCTCAGCAGCTCCAGGAGGCCTTGAAAGTAAGACTGCACACACTTCACAATCATTCAGATCTGCAGCTTCACTTTGATCGGTCAGGATTCACACATGGAGATAAACAGTGCCCTCTGCTGGTCATGTGATGGAAGTAATAAAGTCTTGACTATTAGCATTTCCATAGGGGAAAAAAATCTGACACATGGTACAGTCAGATGATTTAAAAAAATCCCCTGTAGTCTTTTCCTAAACACTTTTTGTTGACCCTGTGGAAAATATCATTTAGGTTATGATTGTGGGAGGAATTTTAAGAAAGAAAAGGCGATGGGGCTGCAACAACAATCTGATAACATTTGCATTGTGCTGAGGTGAGCGTATGCAATGGTGACACTAAAGATTTTCTTGAAACTTTCTACAAAAAAGTACATGGACATCACTCAAAATGTTCTTGTCATATATTATAATTTATTATTTCTCAGAGGCTACATCATATACATCATAATAGTATAATGATGTGTATGTATGTATTGTGCTACTTTACTGTATATGATGTAGCTGTTGCCAACCATGTGGGGGGGTCCAGGTTTGAATCCTGGATGTGTGAGGAGGGGCATCTGACGTAAACATGTGCCAAATCAATGATGTGGATCACTCCGCTGTGGTGACCCTGAGCAGGGAGCAGCCAAAAAGGAAATAGAATAACAATGAGATATCAAATAGTAAAAGTAAAATAGTACTTCTCAAGTAAAAAAATTTACTTGAGAAGATTCATATCTAGATAATTAAGAAAAAGAATAACTGGACTGAACTGGGCCCACAGGTTTCCTACATGTCCTGACAAAAAAGTACTAACCTGCAAAAAGAAAAAAAAAAAAAGATTTGTTGTAACATTCGTTTGTCCTCTTCTTAGGACCTGAAAGGAAAGATGCAAGAGGCAATGACTCAGGAGGTGTCCGACATCTTCAGTGACACAACCACCCCCATCAAGTTACTGGCAGTGGCTGCTACCGCCCCTCTCGATGCTCCCAACAGAGATGAGGTCATTGGTCCAGTCATGATGCTCCACACTGTGATCTGATCTCATTGTAATATTTATTAGTATGGTGCTGTTGTTATTTCTTAGAAGATTTTTAAATAATTGTTTCACCTGATCGCATATAGGTCTTTGAAGATAGAGCTTCCAACTTTGAGAACCATGCCAATAAGCTTGGCGCCACAGCAGAGAAAGCTGCTGCTGTTGGCACTGCTAACAAAAGCACAGTGGAGGGAATCCAAGCTGCTGTCAAGTCAACAAGAGACTTAACACCGCAAGTATGTTCTGGTTGAGCGTTTATATCCATTTGTGTTTGTGCCTGACCTCCATTCTGCATCACAAGGCACATAGTTTAATTGTTTGTAGCCTCTTGAGCCAAGTGTTTTGCTTGTAGTATGCATATAATTAATGGCTAGGATTGGATTCTTTTTTAAGGTGGTATCTGCTGCTCGAATTCTGCTGAGAAACCCTGGCAATCAAGCTGCATATGAACATTTTGAGACCATGAAGAATCAATGGATTGACAATGTGGAGAAAATGACTGGTAAGATGCCATAATGATACTAATCCTAGATGAATAATGTCTCAGACTACCCGGAGTAAGTCACAATGGTCTCCTATGGATTTTCAGGTTTGGTCGATGAAGCAATTGATACCAAATCTCTGCTGGATGCCTCAGAGGAGGCTATAAAGAATGACCTTGATAAGTGCCGTCTGGCCATGGCCAATCATCAGCCTCAGATGCTTGTTGCTGGTGCCACCAGCATTGCCCGCAGAGCCAACCGTATCCTCCTGGTAGCAAAAAGAGAGGTAGAGAACTCTGAGGACCCAAAATTCAGGGAGATGGTCAGGGCAGCATCTGATGAGCTGAGCCAGACAATTTCTCCGATGGTAATGAATGCTAAAGCAGTGGCTGGAAATATCCAGGATCCAAGTAAGTTGAGTTTACCTTAATGTGGTGTTGTTTATACTGTAGCTGTATATGGAAGATCTTACTGAGTGCCTTTTTTTTTTTCTTTCATTGCCAGGTCTTCAGAAAGGCTTTCTGGACTCGGGTTATAAGATTCTTGGTGCTGTGGCAAAGGTCAGGGAGGCCTTCCAACCCCAAGAACCAGACTTCCCACCACCTCCTCCTGAACTGGACCAGCTTAATGTGAGACCTTGGAGAAGCATAACATTGAATAAGACACGTGAAATGAAGACGCTTTACCTGAGCATTTAAATTACTTGTGTAATTTACGCCAAAGTATAATTACTTATATCTCCATATCGTTTCTAGCTTAACGATGAAGCAGCACCTCCCAAGCCTCCTCTTCCAGAGGGAGAGGTTCCTCCCCCCAGGCCTCCACCTCCAGAAGAGAAAGATGAAGAGTTCCCTGAGCAGAAGGCTGGTGACATGGTTAATGAGCCCATGATGGTGGCTGCCAGACAGCTTCACGATGAAGCTCGCAAATGGTCCAGCAAAGTAAGTCCATACTGAAGGGCTTTTATAGTATGTATCTTGGCTGACTGAATCACAAGTTGACAGCTTAAAGTGTATGTGTAAACGCACTCAGAATGCATTGAGATCTGACCACACAAAGTGCATTCAGCACTCCCGTTCTTATAAAAGTGGAAATGTAAATTTGTCCTTGGCTATGTTAAAGGGATGCATACTAACCTGACATGCATCATGAAGTGGCGGGGTGCATGCTGGGGTTGTTTTTTTTCTTGTATTTCTAGTGTCCATATAACTTGCTTTGTTAAAAAAAAAAAAAAGAGCCAAACAGACAGGATCTATCAATTTACAAAGAATCTATAGTTTGTTTGTGCTGATTTTTGCATTGGCTGCTAACAAAAGAGCATTGAACGCAACACTAAAGCTTTAGAGAAATGAGGAAATGTATTTTTCATTTTATAAGATTCACACTTCCCGTCAGTATACTACAGGTTGTAAAGTTATGATTCATTTATAACTACTCAACCGTAAAGAACTCTGCAAAATTACATTTTTATAGATTTATATGCCTTTTAAAAACAAAGCCAGTTTAAATGCTTGTCATAATACTGCAATAAATGTGACCCAGGCATTCCTGAATCATAACTTCTGAACACATAAGAGATCATAAAAATGTCTGTAGAAACCATATCACTTTAACCTTGGTAATGCATTTCATTTATTTAAAGTTACACTAACTAAAACGTATTAACTTCAGATTCTGTGTAAAGATTGATATGAGTGTTTCCTCCTTTGATTCCATTCTGATAGTGTTTTCACACTGGTTTTTCATTTGTTTTATCATCTACAAAGCATCTTTGTACATGAGTTTTTTTTTTTTTCCCCATTAGATGTATTTTTCTACTGACACTTGATGGTACTGTTTGAAATGGAATTGTTTTTGTCCAGTACCTTCATTGCCTATAGTATTCACAGTGCCTTTTTCACTTCCTGTACCTGAACAAAAAAGAGAGGGAAAAAAAAAAGAATTATGGAATGTGGCAACTTTGCACTGTGATGTTGGTCCATATTATATGCTTTTTTAAACACAGTAAAAGACAAGTACTTACTTTGAAAGCCTGTACTTTCAGATTAACTATGTTCCTGTTGTACCTTGTAGGGAAATGACATTATCGGTGCTGCGAAAAGAATGGCCCTGCTCATGGCAGAGATGTCACGACTGGTTCGTGGAGGCAGTGGTAACAAGCGTGCCCTCATCCAATGTGCCAAGGATATTGCCAAGGCTTCCGATGAGGTCACACGGTTGGCTAAGGAGGTGGCCAAGCAGTGTACCGACAAACGTATCCGGACCAACCTGCTCCAAGTCAGTGCAGTCATCTTATCCAGATGGTTGAACAATGGCTTTTAATTGTGGACATTCTGTATGTTCTTATTTTTCCCTCAACCCTCTCTCTAATCCTGTTTCAGGTGTGTGAGCGGATTCCCACCATCAGCACTCAGCTCAAAATCCTGTCCACGGTCAAGGCCACCATGTTGGGTCGTACCAACATTAGCGAAGAGGAATCTGAGCAGGTCAGTACAATGTTTTTGTATCAGTGTGCTAAATCATTCGATTCCCACTATCTTTTAATAGCCTTTGAGTAAGGAATTATTCAGTCTCCCTCATCACTATTTTGATTCCCTCTGTTGCAGGCGACTGAGATGTTGGTCCACAATGCGCAGAATCTAATGCAGTCGGTGAAGGAGACTGTCAGAGAGGCAGAAGCAGCTTCCATTAAGATCCGCACAGATGCAGGCTTCACTCTGCACTGGGTTAGGAAGACCCCCTGGTACCAGTAAGAAAAGGACTTCTAGTCCTCTCCTTCACATTCGTGTCCAAGAGGACATTGAAGGAACAGGCATGCTTTATCAGAGCTCTTAAGGGCAACGTTTCTCCATTAGTCTCATTTCTTGTCTGTATTGGTTGCTGTTCTGCTAGAATGTAAACGATGGGACTATCAGTGCGAATAATAGGTAAGAATCTTACTGGGAAGTGTGTAAAATATATTTTAAAGCCTATTTTGACAAATCCCAGGAATATATATTTTGATCGGAGGTTAGATTTCATTAATGTAAGGTTGATTTTTGTTTCCGGTGTTTTCTAAATCCAGACAATAGTAATTTAAATTTAAATGGAAAACTTTTTTTCTGGAGACATTTTTATATCTTTGTACTGATTATTTTATTATTTCTATAATTCAATTCACATATGCTAGGATAAGTAAAATAATTTGAGGAGTTGTTACAAGTACAGCGGAGGCCTATGCTAAGCACACAGATTATACATGGATATATATAAACTGTTATATTATGTTTACAATATTCTGTATTAAGTAACAAGTGAAAGAGAAACACTGTTCTTTACTTTTCAACCTGTAATGCAGTTGTAACAGTCTTTATTTACTTCAGAGTTCTACCAAAGATACTTTACTATTATCTTTGAGAGTATACTTATCTTTAGTCATCAGTACATAATAGAGTTAAGAGTTCTTGGTTAAAAGTCTGATGAAAGTCTCGGTTGTTGGCAGGCAAAGCCTTCAAGATTGCACTTGACTGAGTCTTCACATATTGTATTGAGATTGCATGTAAAATAAATAAATAAATAAAAGGCTCACTACATACTGAAGTCTAAATGCCAAAAAAATGTTTTACTCTGTTTTCCCAGCAAGCTTAAAAAAAAAGTTGAAATGCTTTTGCCTGCTGTTTTTCTTTTCTTGTAAACACAACACATATTTGATATTTGAATGTGCACAAAAAAAAGAGGCAATCATTTTTTATGATATGAATTGCACACTTCTAGGTAGTCAAGGGAAAGCAGAACTAAGCACAGTCTGCAGCTGGTGAAAATTTCTTTCTGTATTCTCATTTGTCTCAACATGTCTTCATACATAAAACAGAAACAGCCACATTTTGTGGCAACTGTATCTGGTGACTTTTGTTGTGAAATTGTTCTCTAAATAACTAATACCGACTGATGTGCCTTGTGAGATAAACTTAATTTGCAACTGATACATTTTTCATTTTAAAATTGTTTGTATCATTTATACAAAGTATTGTTAATTTGTTGAAAACACTCATTGTACAGGATTGTCCTTTAAAGCTAAACATCAATAATGACTTTTACCGATAGTCATATTGTACTCTATGCAACTCCGTTTTTCTTCCACTAATATCATGCAACTTAGGTTAAATGGGTCTAAACATTAATTTGCTTAAGCACTGCTCACGGTTTTGTAATAAAGTATTTTATAGCACTTCGAAGTGTGTTTTTTTGTATGTTCTTCACAAACCAGCATTTGCATTAAAAGAGAGCTTTCCTAATTGAACTTCATTTTCTATTGAATCTTTTTTTTTTTTTTTTTTTTTCCATAAATGTCACGGACAGCTGCATGCAGTGGGTTGGGAACGCAGGTGAATGACAGCTGTCAGTTTTGCAGTAAAAGCTTGAATCAATATGTTATTGGTCTCTCTGCAGCCATCTTGTTTGTTTGAAACAGTGGCTTTTGGATACTCTTGTATTAGTCATGGCAAAAAAAAAAAAAAAAAAAAATCACCTGTGCCTCATTGTGATTAGATTATTATATCGTGTACCTGTGGAAAATGCTGAGAGTTGTTAAGGTCCCAGACCCTTTTCTAGAGAATAAGAATGACCAGCCAGGCTAAAGCCACCACTGCTCTGCCACTGTTTTACCTGTCCTTTACATTTTGAATTAAATGACACACACTATTTTAAGAATATACATCATGATTAAGTAAGGATGTTAAAACTGAAGAGTTATGTTTTATGTCAGTATAAAATAAGGTGTGTGACACTGCAGTGCACTCAAAAGATCCAGGATTACTTCATGTAGAGATTTATTTATACAATAAAATTTTTTGCAAGTACAGATGATTTTATTTTTTGTTGGAGAAGAAAAATCATGGATTTATTTATTTTTTTTCTCCAGTGACCAAATGAAATAAGGATGACTGTCGCCTGGATCACCTACAACCAGACAAATGGGGCAATTTGTGAGACTGAATGGTTGTATGTCTGACTGGGTAGTCAGCAGTACAGGAGCACCACAGGGGACTGCTCTCAACTGATCTCTCTGCTTTGTACATCCCAGACTTCCAGCACAAGTCGCAGTGCTGTCATTTGCAGAAGTACTCGTATGACTGCAGCTGTGGGGTGTATCTGATGGACAAGAAACTGAGTACAGAGAACTGGTGGGCAGGAGATTCTTTCTGCCCACAGTTATAACCATCTACAATAAATCTTGACATAGACTTAAATAGTGACAACTGCTACGACAGTCAATTTCCCCTTCAGGGATTCATTTCAGTATTTCTGAATATTTGTATTAGACTTAAAGATGCTGAAATGGTTCCACACTTGTTTGGTCCCATGTCTTGTATGACAGTACAGGATGGGACTGAAAAGGCACAAAATGATGTGTTGCCTTTGCAGGTAGTTTAATACAAAGCATATCTGACGGGATCAGTTCACCAAAACCATATAGATTTAAGACTTACTGTAATTTATGCTATAATGAGGTTTGTAATCTTTGGTTTGAGTGATGCACATCAAGCTATTTTGGGAATCAATAACAACCCAAATCAATCAGCATAGACACTGCACGGATCCCCGAACAACCTTCGTGGTGCATTGTCGACTTTGGTGCGATAAAGACTTTTACTGGTTTCAAATCTATACATATAACTATGCACAGTAAATGGTACTATGCCTTATTATCTGACTCCCAAAATGAAATGGGCAGGCAGTGAAGTGAAACGTCAACTGAAGCAGGGGAAAGAGAAAGAACCGAGACTACGAAAAGACCTTTCTCCGCTTTGTGAAAGCCAAAATTCACAATGGCTCAGTCATGTTAAAGTGTATCACGGATTACTGTCCTATACCATAACCGCTTCTTCACTCTTCAGGGTGCACGCGACCGACCAATTTCTTCATTATCATGGGAAAGGAAGCAAGCCGCAGCCTCCTGCTACCTTCTCCCCCGAGAAAAATAGAAGATTTTATGGCTCCACGGAACTAACACGCCCGCTGCAGATTTGAAGAACAATGTCTAAAGACGAAACAGACACGTCCACAGGGAGGGCAACGTTGTTAAGGTAATTATTCCAAATTAATTTTGTTAACCTGCGTGAAACCTGGAGCTCGGCTCTGCGCAGCTAGCAGCTGTAGCTAGCTGTTAATAGAAGCTAACGTCTGCGGTGTTGTGTTAACGGTCAGCTGGAGGGTCATTTGAACGTTACATCCCCTCAAAGCATTTAAAGTTAATGCCAGCGTTCGTGTTATTTAGTCATACTAACACGAACCACAGCTAGCAGGACACGGTGGGTTCGTCACATGACCAAGACACAAGAATTGTCACTTCAACAACCCAGTCTGCAGTTATCATCTTAAAAGAGAGTTCCGGATGGGAGAAATCATGTTGATGTGTAAAATGCCTTCTGTCTTTCTTCTATGTCGGTGGAACAACGTTTGACAGAAAGAGCACGAACTTTATCATTTGCCAATAAGTTAAGTCTTTTTCTTGTAACTATATTCAATTCAGTTTTCATTTTACTGGTAAAATATAACTATCAAAAATAACTACTGGCGTTCACACAATAGATTTAATAGTTCGGCGTCATTGGGAAATTTGAAACATGAAATAGGTAAAGCCTATTGTACAAAAATGGTCTTGTAAGAAAAATATTTAACCATTGTTACATTTTACATTTTGGTGTTTTCATGCACAAGAGGCAAACAAACAAACAAAAAAAAAATTCAAACATATCTTTTAATAGTAACTGTTGCATTGCTGGGAAGCACCTAATGTTTTGCTAATATAGAGAGAAAAAAAAGACAACAACACTGTTACGTGAAGTTAAACGTGTGACGTTCGGATAAACTCGGAAATTTATGTTTAAGACGGCAAATATTTTTGAAGTGAAATACAGATAATCTGCATTGAGGGTGGAACATTAAAAATGTTTAAAATATGCATTTTGAGGTAAGATTGACAAAGAAAGGATGGCAGAAAGTAGTTTGAGAAGCAACTCCGAAATAGTAAGAAAGTTTGTGATCTGGTTATATAAACCCTTCCATGTTGGAGAATGCATGCTATTTGATGCTTCAAGCCAAACAATAAATTTAATTCAAGTCAACTCACAAACCCTACATAGTGACATAATGCTAGTATGGTTAAAAGTATGATTATTTTAAACTTATTTCAACTAAAATAATATGTTTGGTTCCTGATATAAACTATATTTCTTTAAATAATGTTTATATACCCCTAATTAACATGATTAAGTTTTGTTCAATTCAAAAAGTGAAACAAGTGGCTTTTCTTTACATGACTTTGATCCTATCTGTGAAATGTGTAAATGCACGTGACGTGTTGCTAGTGGTGTTGGTGGTTTAATGGGGACGCACATTCTTTCTCACATTTTTCCTCAATGGCCTTAAATGCAGCATAGAAAATCTAACGTAATTAGAACATGTGTAGCCAATCATATGCCTGGGAGATTGTAAGGCCCCGCCCACATACTGTACCTCTGTCATGGTTGGCCAAAGTGCTGGTACAGTTCCTGGTGTCAGAAAGCACGTTGCTCTGACAGCGAGGAGTAAGCCTTTGATCATATATTCATCTCCTGAATTTTCTGACATCATGCCAACACCAAGGTGAGATCCAAACGATGACATAGTACAAAATGATGCAAATCTGCCGGTATGAGTGATATTTTCAAAAAAATTCTTGCATTTTTGACTTTTGTTTATTAGATTGAATTAAAATACAATTTTAATCTTTGATACAAAGCCAAGCTGCTGCTTATGAGGACAATTATTTATGTTTGTGGCCTGAAATTGCTGTCTGCCTGGTTTTATGTAAGTTGGCCTATCTGTTTTGAAAGGTCTGACACCAGGAAAAGACTTATCGTTAATCTCGTATCTCATTTTCTTAGCGTCTCTTGACAAAACAGTATTGAGAACAGAGTACTTTTAGATTTTTCCAGCTTGGACAGTGCAACTATAGTCAAAGAATACATTATTCTGAGTACACGCACCACCCAAAAGATGATATGTTTATATTTGAGATCAAAGACAAAATAATACTTTAACTATGCTCTTTTTACTGTAATGTTTAGTCAGTGAGATGTTCAGTTATTTACTTAACTATAAGTATCTGTTTCTTCAGCTTTATTTTCTCAGGTGGTCTTGTTGGCGTAATGACCAGAGACAAAATCTCTGGGACAGATCCTTGAGTGTTACTGAAGTGTCACTGATTTTTCAAGTCAACAATCAAAAACTGTTAATTTCCTGTATCACAGCAGGTTTTTTTTTTTATTTTCTCTATTCATGCAGAGCAGCTAAGTGGGTGTGAACTTGATACAATATGTTTTTGTCTCCTCACAGTGAGAACACGCTCTTTGGGATGGGAAATCCCTTGCTTGACATCTCAGCTGTTGTGGACAAAGATTTCCTTGACAAGTAAGTCAAAACGGCTCATTTGCTTTCACTTATGTCCTCTTTTTTTCTGTGTATAAACTGGCCAAGCAACAATATGCTTATTTGTGCTCTTTTTTTTATTTGTTCCTAAAAGGTTTGGACTGAAGCCGAATGACCAGATCCTCGCTGAAGACAAACACAAAGCCTTGTGAGTTAAACATACTGGGAACCTGCAGTTCAGTTAGTAGTGTAATGCATTATTTCATAATAAGGCAAAATTACAACAAACCAAATAAGGGATATGGTGGTCATTCATACCTCATTACTACCATGTTGGCACAGTGCTCAAAATAGCCAAGCTATAAATGAACACTGGGAAACTGTAGGCTTTAGAACTCAAAACAAACTAATTTTTCTAAATACTGCATTTGTGGCAAACTACACCCAACAGTCTTTTAATTTACACCTGCATTGTAATTCACCTCCACATTGAACCACATACATAATTAGTATTTATTAATTCACGAATGGTTTTGCAAAGCATGTGGTTTCCTCTTCCAGACTCGCCTTCTTAAAATTCCAGGGAGAGTTAAGCGTAATAGTATAGCCTTCCTTTAAAACGTGCCTGCATGTGCCAGAATGGATCCTTGCACACTTTTTAGAAAGGAAGGTAAACAACAGCAAGATTAATAAATGTACTAAGCTGTACATTTTGGCTGACCTAGGTCCACCCCCTTCCTCTGCTTGATATAGTACAGGTGGTTTCCTTGTAGGGAATTTGCTTGTGTTGTACCGGTACAAAAGTGCACCATCTGTATCTATGTATGAGATAACTGTGAGAAGAAAGTGTCTGAGCTATCTTTGAAGTTCGAAGGGTTGAATAATTTTACATTGTAAGTAAAGTAAGTCAGATATTCCTCATTTAGGATGCACAAACATTTAAAGGTTAGCATTTTTACCAATTAGTGTGAAAATGTTTGATTTATACTTTCAACCCTTTCCTGAATGTCTTCATGAACACGTTAGGCATACTGGTTAGATAATTAATTATGTCACTGCATAATTTTAATCTCATTAGAATTTATTGTTAAATATCAGACCAAAAAAAAATGAGTTGCATCCTCTGTGAATCTGGATCCTTGGAAGCTTTTGTTTCAAAGTGTTCTTTAGTCATATATGAGCCATTTTGCTGCTGCAGCCTCTGTTTTAGGCTGTTTAAACAAGTGGCAGTTCACTGAAGTAAAATGTTGCTTTAGAGCTATTTATAACTTCAGATATATAAGGGTGGGTTAACACTTCACAGTTGTCCAGTTATATCTGTTGGATGTGATAACCATAATCTTATCTTCCAGCCACTAAACAACACCAGCTGAGCAACTGGATAATAAATAAAGGTTACATCAACATTCAGTGTTAATTACTTAAAGTAATTGTTTGTTTATGGCATATCTCTTGAATTAATTTCCTCGAACAATAAGAAAATGAGCAGTTAATCCACTCTATTTAGCATTCCATTGTTTACTTGATAGCACTGTTTTCCCTTCCCTTGCTGTGTTGTAACGTATTTTATTTTTTACCTTTGACTACACTGCTTAAAAGTACCTTAGCCTTGGGGGGGGGAACTTCTTTTCTTCTTCTTTTTAAACTCAAATTCGAGGCAGCCTGTGGTGTATTTATGACAACATGTGTAATTGCTGTCAATATGAGCCAAATCGTCATACTTCAATTTTAATTAAAAAGGAAAAGAGTACTTCAGGTATCTAAAACCAGGTCACTACATTGGATCATCTGTAGCTTACAAAAGCCTATGTTGTCTGGTCTTGTTACTGTACAAAAGGGCGCATGTGACCTCGGGTGGCGGTAGCGGCACAAAGCAGCATCATCAGCAGTGTTGTTCTCCTTCAGCACAAAGGCTGTGGTGTTATCTTTTGCCCCACAGACACTGTTCTCTCCACATTCTGCACAAGGTCAGGGCAGGATTAACATGCAGCTTTGGTGGTTAATTCTCAACACAATGCATTTCAATACATGTCCTCTCTAATACTCCACACAGAAGAATACTTGTCATCATGTCAATCAATATGTGTGTATATAGAGATATATTGATTAAATGCTGTGTTTTTATATGCAGGTTGTAAAGAGTTTTAGATGCTACATTGTGAGCCACATTGTGCCTAATTAGTTGTTTGGTGGTTGATAACCAACTATACATGTGTGAAGAGTCCACTCAGAGATCGACTGGTCTGTGGAAAAAGAACTTGGCTGAAGTGTTAAAGTGACAAATAACTTAATTACGAAAAAAGCCCTCAATAGACTTACAAGACCAGTCAACTAACACTATTGTTGCACTACTGAATCCAACGTAACACGATTCATTTTTTTTCCTCATATCACCCTGGTGGGATATAGATCATTGGATGCAGTGCACTGTGGCCGATCCTGGATTCAATTATCTGGTCACAGCAGAGTCCATATAATCCTGTTGTTGCTGAGAAATTGCCTGCTGTACAGCAGAAACCTTCTATGTCCATGTTAGTGCTGGAAGCTACACAGATGTGTAGTCTTTGTTGATACTGATTAATCACTTGCAAAAAATGGCGGTTGTACCTTTTGAATGTTAAAGTCAGTTCATAAACTTTACGATAATCTGGAGTACTGTCCACATGTGGCAGCTGCTTTTTCTCAGTACTTGTATTTCATTCATGATTTACAATGTGGCAGTTAGTGTGTCATGTTGCACCAGCTGCTTGAGTCGTGTACTGCTTGAACTTAGATTATATTACCACTGCAGTTAGTGAGCTGCAGTTGACGGGGT